>CM077030.1:113498647-114123647 GCA_039090855.1 Macrothele yani | reverse complement strand
TAATGTTTCAAAAATCAGTGAAAACCAAATTCTTTGGAATTAGCGCGTCTATGAGGAAATTAAAATTGAAATATTTGAGGAGAAAAAGTTAAGCCTAATCTGAGAGGTACAGAAATATTTTTTTCCCTCTAATTTGAATTGTTTTTTCACACCAGAAGTTTTTATTTTTTTTTATTTTTAACTTTGACAGCCCTTAGCGGTAAATTCATGAAGTATATGGGATATTTAAAGTGCTAAACTTAAAGTCCTTTTAATTTCCTATTAACCGCGAATATATTTGAAATATCTCTAAAAACAAAAAGCTCGATGTACACCGACGGACAAAGTGATTACACTAGCACTGTTTCTTGCAAAACGTTCTAATAATAGGAATGTTGACTGGTATTTTAAAAAGCATGGCAAACCTTTTACTTGACTTTTGTTTTCTTTTTTGTTAATCTAACGGACGAAAATTTTTGAGGCGATAAGAAGGAAATAGGGCCCCTTAATCTTTTAGTGGCTAGGGCCCCAAAAGACCTAAAGTCGCCTCTGCTCACACAACACATGTTACCTGTCAGAAGATCAGGATCCTGGGCTGGGAGCTGGCCTATTTTCTGGACATTGCTGCATTTCCTAAAGGGAAATTCCTTTTCGGTCGTTGCTGCATTTCCTAAAGGGAAATTCCTTTTCGGTCGTTGCTGCATTTCCTAAAGGGAAATTCCTTTTCGGTCGTTGCTGCATTTCCTAAAGGGACAGCGGTTCACCAATCAGGACAATGCAGAGCGTGCATTTCCTCACTTCTTTACGTCCAAGCTGACACAATTCTACTGGGACGGTGTCCAACAGCTGCCCGGATGATGAGCGCAGGTCATGGCAAACGATGGCGACTCCTTTTGGGGCAGATGTGTATTTGTACACTGAAGAGCAATTGAATTAGATACAGCTGCCGTTATGCAAATGTGGTGCTGGGCGGCCCTCTAAACGGAAACGACATGACGTATGCAGAGATCCGACAATATAAGGAGTGATGCGACGGGAATCAGTAAGAGTCGGACGCAGTATGGGTAAGACGAAGGACCTCAGCGCATTTGATCGTGGGCAAATTGTCAGGGCCCGATGAATGGGTCTCCATCTCGGAAGTCGTGCAGGCACTGGGATTTTCACGAGTCACTGTGTCACGGGTGCGCCGTGAGTACATTGAATCCGGAAAAACCCTCCCGGCAAGGGCTAACTGCCGTGGACAACAGCGTGTGGATGAGCGGGGTCGTCGTCGGCTAGCTCGCATTGTAACAGCGGATAAATGGGCCACAGTGCAAGAAATCACTCGGCAATTTGACGCTGGTGCACAAAAACGTGTAAGCAGCCACACCATCCAGAACCATCTCCTCGCTATGCGGTACAGAAGTCATCGTTCCACGAAGGTACCGCTGCTTACCGCACATCACAGGGTGCAAAGATTAGCATGGGCGCGGGAACATCGCCACTGAACCCTAGACATGTAGGAAAATGTTGCCTGGACTGATGAGTCGAGATTCACGTTGGTACATGCGGATGGCAGCATACGAGTACAGCGCAAACCACATGAAGCGATGGGTCCTTCTTGCCAGGAGGGTACTCTTCAAGCTGGTAGGGGTGGCATTCTCGTATGGGGACTGTTTACATGGACTGAAATGGGACCCCTGGTACGTGTGACATCGTCCCTCACAGGTCAACATTACCGGGATTTCCTGGACGACCATTTGCTCCAGTTTGTGCGTCTTCAACATCCCACTAGGGACCTGATCCTGCAACAAGACAATGCACCGTGCCATCGCTCCCGAATTATATCCGAATGGTTGGATGAACACTCCACCGATGTGACCTCGCTTCCTTGGCCAGCTAGGTCACCTGACATCAATCCCATCGAGCACATCTGGGATACCATCGAGAGAGATGTTCGAGGCCCTGACCACCCTCCATCAAATCTTCGTGAACTGTGGGAGCTTGTTCAGGGGTCGTGGACCCGTATGGCTTCCCAACGCTTCCGGTGTCTTGTCGAGTCCATACCGTGACGAATCGCCGCCGTCATCAGGGCGAAAGGTGGTGCTACACTTTACTAGACAGGTTTCTCTAATTCAATTGCTCTTCAGCGCATATACGATAATTAGCACTTTTCTGTTGCCTTGCATTTGCAGACATTTCTTTCTTTCCAACACAATGCTTTTTAAAACTTGCAGCTTCTTCGAACGTAATTTTGAGATATTTTGCCTTAACAGAAATACGCGCGAACTAAAAAATACACACGTATCCACGCGCGAGCAAAATTCATAAACAGTTAAATAGGCAATTGCGCTGGATTCAGCTGCAAGCAAAAGGTATAATATATATGAATAATTCATCACTAATGCTCAGAAAGGATACGAACCCAGGGAAGTTCGGACTATAGGAAATAACATGAATAAGCTGTCTCATGTAAATAACAAGAAACGTCTTTTAATCAAACACACACATACGAGGTACATAATGAAAAGGATGTTAAAGTTTGTGACGTGCCTGCCACGCAGGACGCACATGAGATAAAGGCAGATAGCAGCGAGAGCATAGGTCTGCGTAGCTCAGTTGGGAGAGCGACTTATTCCGGAGTGAGGGGGACCCGGATTCGAAGCCCTAGGTGGACAAAAATGACGGAGAAATTTACTTCGTTATATTGGCGCCCGAACTTCAACTTCGAAAAATAAATGTGTGTGATGTTACGTTCCACACTCCAAAACTTGACTGGGATTTCTCCAATGTACGTTCTTCAGCAGATAACTGCCTACAGCGATACATCGTCCCGGCTGATCCGTGGGCCATGCCCCTGGGGCCCTCTTTCCGGGGGGGGGGGCGCAAATGGGATAAAGGCAGATAGCAGCGAGAGCATACGTCCGCGTAGCTCAGTTGGGAGAGCGACTTATTCCGGAGTGAGGGGAACCCGGATTCGAAGCCCGGGGTGGACAAAAATGACGGAGAAATTTACTTCGTTATATTGGCGCCCGAACTTCAACTTCGAAAAATAAATGTGTGTGATGTTACGTTCCACACTCCAAAACTTGACTGGGATTTCTCCAATGTACGTTCTTCAGCAGATAACTGCCTACAGCGATACATCGTCCCGGCTGATCCGTGGGCCATGCCCCTGGGGCCCTCTTTCCGGGGGGGCGCAAATGGGATAAAGGCAGATAGCAGCGAGAGCATACGTCCGCGTAGCTCAGTTGGGAGAGCGACTTATTCCGGAGTGAGGGGAACCCGGATTCGAAGCCCGGGGTGGACAAAAATGACGGAGAAATTTACTTCGTTATATTGGCGCCCGAACTTCAACTTCGAAAAATAAATGTGTGTGATGTTACGTTCCACACACCAAAACTTGACTGGGATTTCTCCAATGTACGTTCTTCAGCAGATAACTGCCTACAGCGATACATCGTCCCGGCTGATCCGTGGGCCATGCCCCTGGGGCCCTCTTTCCGGGGGGGGGGCGCAAATGGGATAAAGGCAGATAGCAGCGAGAGCATACGTCCGCGTAGCTCAGTTGGGAGAGCGACTTATTCCGGAGTGAAGGGAACCCGGATTCGAAGCCCGGTGTGGACAAAAATGACGGACAAAATTACTTCGTTGAAAGTTATACAAGAATAAAATTTTCCAGTCCAAATTTCAACCACAGTGGAATAATGTCTAATTCAAACGTGTAGAGTAAAGTGTCCAAGTGGAAATATTTCGCTCAAAGAAAACCAGGAAAATATGAGAACTTTATTTTATCAAGGGTATCAGGTAAGTTTTGTAAAAAACAACTTCGCAATATCATCTTTTAAAAGTAGTGATATGAGGACAAACACAAGTACACGCCCTTGCCGGGGAGGAAAATGTGCAACTGGAAAATCGAAAAGAATATGAATAACACTCATAACAAACGCAAATGTCTAATACGAAATGAATTTTTCCAATATTTTTAGAAACAGGAATGAAATTATAAAATTGCGCACACATCAGAAACATTTTGGGTTATAGAAAGATCGAAAATGATAGGACATTTTTGTTGAGGTAGTTGATAAAAAAATACTTCAAATCGGATTTTAAGAAATGGAATAATCGTGCGAAATACAAAAACACATTCACGCCTCCTAGCGGAAAGGAGGAACTATGTGCCATTGAAAGGAGAAAATGCGTGAACATCAATTATGAATTCATTTACTTAATGAAAAAATTTCAGTTTCTCAACGAAAAGAATTCAGTTACTCAATGGGAAAGAATTCAGCCGTTCAAGGAAAAAGAAATTCGCGCGAAAAACAAAATGCCTTCAGGTCAATTAACGAAAACCTATGAATCAGGGAAAGCGAAAAATTCAAGGATCGCCATTTTTCGCGGTCTCAGCTCTCGAAAATCAAAACTATTTTTTTTCAATTAAACTTGTAAATGATAAGATATCGTGTATACGCATGCCATTTTCGACATACATTAGTATGCTGAAAGTCGTGCTAGAAGAAATCAAAATTGTTTTCTCTTTACATCGAGAAAACGTATATGAGCTAAATAATTTTGATAACTACACAATTTACTTCGGGGCTTCTTAGAACTTTCCAACTGTTCCTGTGAGAAGTATATCTCTATTGGAGCATACACATTGATCTCCCTTCAGAATGGAAGTAGACCTATGTGAGAAAGAAAGGCGGCAGCATAAAAAATAACTCAATGCAGCGTTTGAAGAACACGTGTTGCAGTCGCTAGGGAGCTAACGTTTCCTGGAATCGACAAGGTAGTCTGAGCGCTGGCACAAAATAACGGAAATCAAATAACATCTACGGAAATGACGAAAGTTTTGAGAAACGAAAATGAAAGAAATGGATGCGAATGCAATTTCAAATGAGGTTAACTTCTGAGAAATTCGAATGTGAGATTATCAAAAGTTTGCCTTTTTTCATTGAAACCTTGTTTAACGTCTGTTGTGTCTTCAATCATGTTATCATCTGGTACAACTGAAGGATTTCTTCTCGTCCAGATTTCTGACACAAGCGAAAGGCAAATGCTAAACAGGAACCGTCACGTTCTCCTCTGTATCCAGTAGGGCACACGGAATTTCCAATGTGGAGTGTTAAGATTAAAATTTTATTTGGAATTTCAAAACGTTTTCTAACACGTCAAAAAATCGCAAATCTAAACAATTAGGCATTTCATGTTAAGGCTATAATTGTCACAAGAAAGCATACATGTCTGTGGTAAAAAAAGAGGGTGACTCATTGATGAATGGTGGAGAAAAGTTTAAGCCAAGATTCCGTTCACAGTCTTTCCGTGATTGGATGCGATAAAATTCATCAGTCATTCACGGGAAAAGCTTGTAACGTTAAAACTTCCATCGAAATCATTTGCATGATGTTCCACATTTGTTTCAACATCGGAGAGCATTTCTTAAATATTCAACACATGTCTGCTTTTGTTAAACTGTTTCGAACATACCAACAGGTTTGTTCCAAACTAAGGGTATGTTTTAATCCTAAACTTTCAGTTGTGTTGGTGTTTTAATACATTTGCCTCTCATCATTATTTAAAATTTTCAAGGTGTTCTGGCAGGTGTACATAAAATTACTCATTCCTTAAGCTTTACAAACAATTCCTTCTATCTGAGAATGACGGAAAAAATATTTGTGTGAACACTATCTACTTGCACTGGCATATAAGTAAGCTAATCTAACATATGCAATAAAATATTCGTGCTGTAAATCAACGAAATACAAGAACTTTGCCTTAGATGCACGATTAGAACTTGCAGGAGAAAATAAAGTGGTTATTAAAAGTTAAAAAGTTAAAAACACCATGAGATCTTTCGTGGCTGCTACAGCCACATCTTCAGATGGAAAGACCCGAGTGCTCGGAACCCGACAGTTAAATACAGGAGCAAAAAACAGGTCGTTGCCACTAAATCCGAAGAAATACCCGATAACAGAGGGAAAACACAATCATATTAAGGCTACATATATACATAACTTAAAGTTCATTATTTCTATTGTTAAACAATAATCTCCACGGTTGATGTAAGATGGCAGAAAGTTCATCATTACAACAAATATTGAAGTTTGAAAAATATACATACTTTCGGTAAGTAGTAATGAGGTTCTGGAGGGTGGAACCGCAAGGATGGTAGTCTCGCTCCAAGTGGGAGAGTGGGAGCCTTTATTGACTAAGCGAGAGAGGGCTGTAGATTGTGAACAGATTTTCACACTGTACGTATGTTCAGAGAGTCTAGTTTTTAATTTTCTTGAGGCCATGCCAATATAAATACAGTCGTTATCATCGTTCTCTTTCGCTTTAAAGGGAATGCAGTACGCTCCGTACTTATCAAACATATTAACACTGTCTCGATCTTTTTTAACCCTAGCGAGGATGTTCTGAGTTCGAGTGCCAAACGACAAATTATAGCGGTGGCACACATTTTTCAGGATATCAGCACATTGTGGTATGTAATCCATGGCTCCAACGAATTTGGTGGAGTGACTCGCCCTTGTTAGAGTTGTGAATGCCCATCTTTGAACCTTCCCCAAGATGCGATCAACATGCGTTTTATCATAGTCATGTGCAAGAGCAAGACTATAAATCCTCTGCAACTCAGTCCTACGTTGATGAAAAGAAGAATGGGAAATGGCTCGGTGGACAAGGAAGTTGATTGAAGCTAATTTATGGCTGATGGGATGAGCTGAAGAGTACGGAATCAAATTACGGACAAAAGATGGTTTTCGGTAAACAGAATACTGTAAAGTGTTGGAGGAGGGGTCCCTCTCCAGAAGAAAATCTAAGAACGGAAGAGAAAAATTAACTTCAACTTCAACTTCAACTGAGAATTTGATAGAAGGATAGAAGGAAGACATAGTATGTGCAAAGCGATTAAGTTCCTCAATGGACCCTGGCCAAAAAATGAGGACATCATCAACATACCTTAGGTACAGAAGGGGCCGCACAAAGGGGTCAAAGAGGGCATGGGATTCAATGTCCTGGAAGGATTAACTCAGCTAAAAGTTGTGAGAGTAGGGACCCCATTGGGGCACCTTCTAGTTGACGAAACACTTGACTATTAAACCTAAAGAAGGAACGATTGTTGATCAAACGGAGGGCCTGCAGAATGGAGTCAATTTCTTCAGGGGTAGCTAACCCTAAAAGGGAAAGTTGTGATTCAATGAGGTTATGTACTGAAGGAACAGGAACGTCTGGAAACAGAGAAATCACTTCAAGTGAAGCTAAAAGGAAAGGCTTATTGGAGGTTTCGAAAGAACGGATTTTATCGATAGCTTGAACAGAATAAAGGACAGAAAGCTTAGAAGGGGAAGACACAAGAGGGGAAAGAAACTGAGCTAAACATTTCTCCAATGGGCGAAGGGGGCTCGCGTACCCGGAAACTAAGGGGCGGAGAGGGTAACCCTCTTTATGCAATTTTAATTTCCCAAAAAGTTCCGGTACGCGAGGCCCAAGGGGTGGGCGCATGGATTTGACAATAGAAAGAGGAAGGTTTCCATGATTTTTTAACTTGCTTAAAGCACTAATCGTTGCAGAGGTGGGGTCTAAGGGAATGATTGAGTGAGAAATATCCTGTAAGGCGGTATTCATCTTAACAATGTAATCAGAATTATTAAGGATTATCAACTGGGCAGACATATCAGCAGAGATGATCGTAACGTTAGGGATCTCGTAAGTTCTTCAGTTGAAGTTGTTCGTCCTGGAAATCCGGAAGTTCAGTCGATTTATTGCTCCTCAGTATATCTTTGGACAACTTATACCGAGTTGGCTCTCGCTCGGGGGATGGAAGAGCCTAGATGATGTGTTCTGCTTGTGGAACAAATTTGAACTTGTTAATTTTTGTCGCCGGATAAGAGAACTTAAGGCCACGTTGTAAAGCCATACTTTGGACAGAGTTCAAGGGATAATCACTTAAATTGAGATAGTTAACATTGGTAGCTTGTGATAGTGCTCGCCTTTGATGATATGCATTAGAACACTTTCTCTCGGTATCCAAAGCCACCAAATTACAAAGGTTCTTCATATGCGTAACCTATATATGCCCAACCTCAGTAGAACAACTTGCCAAAAAGGTAATCATAAGTCTATCTAGGAGAACTGGATGTAGAAATTGAATTACATGTTGGTAAGCAGTATACGACCTCCGTTTTTCCCCTCCTAGGCTTTCTGTTCTTAATTCTGTTCAAGCTATCGATAAAATCCGTTCTTTCGAAACCTCCAATAAGCCTTTCCTTTCAGCTTCACTTGACGTGATTTCTCTGTTTCCAAACGTTCCTGTTCCTTCAGTACATAACCTCATAGAATCACAACTTTCCCTTTTAGGGTTAGCTACCCCTGAAGAAATTGACTCCATTTTGCAGGCCCTCCGTTTGATCAACAATCGTTCCTTCTTTAGGTTTAATAGTCAAGTGTATCGTCAACTAGAAGGTGCCCCAATGGGGTCCCCACTCTCACCCCTTTTAGTTGAGTTAATCCTTCAGGACATTGAATCCCATGCCCTCTTTGACCCCATTGTGCGGCCCCTTCTGTACCTAAGGTATGTTGATGATGTCCTCATTTTTTGACCAGGGTCCATTGAGGAACTTAATCGCTTTGCAGATACTATGTCTTCCTTCTATCCTTCTATCAAATTCTCAGTTGAAGTTGAAGCTAATTTTTCTCTTCCGTTCTTAGATTTTCTTCTGGAGAGGGACCCCTCCTCCAACACTTTACAGTATTCTGTTTACCGAAAACCATCTTTTGTCCGTAATTTGATTCCGTACTCTTCAGCTCATCCCATCAGCCATAAATTAGCTTCAATCAACTTCCTTGTCCACCGAGCCATTTCCCATTCTTCTTTTCATCAACGTAGGACTGAGTTGCAGAGGATTTATAGTCTTGCTCTTGCACATGACTATGATAAAACGCATGTTGATCGCATCTTGGGGAAGGTTCAAAGATGGGCATTCACAACTCTAACAAGGGCGAGTCACTCCACCAAATTCGTTGGAGCCATGGATTACATACCACAATGTGCTGATATCCTGAAAAATGTGTGCCACCGCTATAATTTGTCGTTTGGCACTCGAACTCAGAACATCCTCGCTAGGGTTAAAAAAGATCGAGACAGTGTTAATATGTTTGATAAGTACGGAGTGTACTGCATTCCCCTTAAAGCGAAAGAGAACGATGATAACGACTGTATTTATATTGGCATGGCCTCAAGAAGATTAAAAACTAGACTCTCTGAACATACGTACAGTGTGAAAATCTGTTCACAATCTACAGCCCTCTCTCGCTTAGTCAATAAAGGCTCCCACTCTCCCACTTGGAGCGAGACTACCATCCTTGCGGTTCCACCCTCCAGAACCTCATTACTACTTACCGAAAGTATGTATATTTTTCAAACTTTAATATTTGTTGTAATGATGAACTTTCTGCCATCTTACATCAACCGTGGAGATTATTGTTTAACAATAGAAATAATGAACTTTTAGTTATGTATATATGTAGCCTTAATATGATTGTGTTTTCCCTCTGTTATCGGGTATTTCTTCGGATTTAGTGGCAACGACCTGTTTTTTGTTCCTGTATTTAACTGTCGGGTTCCGAGCACTCGGGTCTTTCCATCTGAAGATGTGGCTGTAGCAGCCACGAAAGATCTCATGGTGTTTTTAACTTTTTAACTTTTAATAAACACTTTCTTTTCTCCTGCAAGTTCTAATCGTTCATCTAAGGCAAAGTTCTTGTATTTCGTTAATCTAACATACTTGAATGGACACACACTTTAGCTGTCATATATATACTTTCCGTAATCTTAAAAAAATGTCTAAAGACAGCTTTGCACAACCTCTAGAGCAAGTCTGACACTTAAATTTCAAGCATATGTCAACTTTCTCTCTGTTAAGTTACATTCATGAACAATGAAATTTGCGCACCAAGAAGGAAGCATCGGATTGAACTGAAATTTTACGGACGTAATGATAGAGATAAAGGATACACATTATGCCAAAAACAGAGCTGCAGGACAATTACAGAGGGATCTGTAGCACGTAGTTCGGTCACCTTCAATAGCGCGTCGCACCGCCTCTTGCGGCGATGCATGCTACAATACATGGAGGCGAACAGACGCCTGATGTTGTCCTGCGGCAGACTGGCCCACACGTGTTGAACGGTGTGCTCCAAATTCCGGATAGTGCAGTAAGGCGGCAGCCGGGTTTCAACTGGTCCCACACATGCTCGACAGGGGACATGTCCGGAGAGCGGGCAGGCCATGGTAGTGTCTGCACATGACGTAGGCAGTCCTGGATAACCCCAACCGTGCACGTGCGGGTATTCTCCTGCTGGTACAGCGCACCTATAATCCCGGCCAAGAATGGGAGCACACGGGGCTGACGGGTTTCATCCACATACCGCTGGCCCGTTAATAATCCACGTACTACTACTAGAGCTGATCGGCTTTCGTAGGCAATGGCTCCCCAGACCATAATGCCTGCAGTGGGGGAAGCGTGGCGCTCAATAGCGGGGTTGGGATTGTGCCGTTGATCCGAGACATCCACACCCGGACACGATGATCATCTTTCCCGAAAACGAAGCGGCACGCATGGCTAAACACCACACGTAGCCAGTCTGTAGCGTTCCACGTCGTTCTGGCCTGACACAAGTAAGGAGAGCTGTGATCGCAGATTCGCTTCCGCGAGGCGTCGGGAAATGGTTCGTGGGCGCACAGGAGCCGCTATATCTGCCTGTACAGTGGACCGGGTCCCCGAGGGATCCGTTCATGCCTGGCGCCCGATCCGTTGATCCTCTGAACCGGTGGTCATCAGGGTCCGTCCGAAGTCACTCCGCCATGTGGAGGTGCCGTCACGTGTCCACTGCTTCCAACACAGTTGGACGGTAGGGTCAGAACGACGTGGCGGGTTATACGAACCGCCGACCACACTGCGGTTTTCAGCCCGATGATCAGGCCTCTCTCAAAGTCCGTAAGTTGCATAAATCGACGTCTCTGGCGTCTACCCGGCATTCCTGTCACTCTGCATTCTTGCCTGCGTCTGTCGGTGCTTTTCGCTTTCATGGGACATCGATTACACGCCGGTTTATAAAGCTGCCGGTTCGTGCTTGCAGGACACCACAGGGTGAGCGTTCATGCGCACTCGCACCAAACGTGGATCATTTGCATACCGGCACGCACTCTAGCTATTTACAAAGTTTCGTGGTTGTAGCGTGTTTTCTTCTAGGTGCGCAAATTTCATTGTCCGTGAGTGTATATGAGAACTTTCTTTCAGTCAAGTTTCAGTTTCACGAGTCTCGCTAAAAATACGAAGAAATGCCCACGTTTTTTTCTTACTTTGCTTAAATGTAGAGTGTTAGAATTTTTAAAAGACTAGATAATATTATATAAACACTGGTGCAAAATACTTTTATGATTATTCTGCTGTCATTCTTATGGACAATAACTATAAGCTGTGTATTTCAAAGATCTGACATGTATCTTACAGCCTACATAAAAAGCGATAATTGTACCAAATTTGGAGAACTGAGCATACTCCGAAAATTATGTTTGCTCTGTTAAGCGCTTTATTATAACGAAAAAGAACTTATTGGATTTTGAAGAAATTTAATGATTTTACAGCTTTCCATTAGCGAAGGCATTTTATGTAGTCCAAGACCACATTTTCTCTTGATAGTATAGATTACTCTGATAAAAAGCAAAAAAAAAAAAAAACAAAAAAAAAAAAAACATAGTTGACGGCTCCTATCTTAGAAAACTGAATTTTAGAATGCTTTTTTTAAATATTTTTTTCACCGAAGTTGATTATGAAGAGATGCACATATAAAACCATTTTGTTTTCTTTGATTACATGGTAGAACTACTTAAAAGTACCTGGAGTGCCCGTGATAAAAATATCTGAAGTGTGTATAATATTCAAAAAAATGCTGTCATCCAAGGTGCTCCAAATTTGCTCAACAGTGGAAAAGCAAAAGTGTACCAAAGTGAACAACACTACGTGAAGGTGAATATATTTTAAGGCTACATGCTACGTGAAGGGCTTCTTGTACTGAGACTGGAAACTGCACGTGACGCAAGGGCTGAAACTCTTAAGAGCAGTGTCCATGACAACATCTGCAAAAGGTAAACCGGGATGACACTCTCTTTGTAGGGAAGGAATTGAAGTGATTTGATGAGGACAAGGGGTTATTAATCAGGAATACTATTCTTTTCTCCTTAATATTGATACGTTTTACAATTAACATAGTTGCATTGCCTGAAATGTTAGAACAACAATTTTATATGATGAGCGTCACGCATCTGTGTGGTGCTTCCGAGTCTGTTTTTTTTCTGAGGAACCGGTTTTAAAAATGATACTTCTCCGACGTTTGGAAAGCAGAACCCATGGGTTTCGTCATCCAGCGCTCATGTGTTAAACATTTGCTGCTCTGCTTCTGTCCACGTGACTGATGAATATCAATAGAGGAAACATTTCTAATTTTGCTTCCTGGTAGATTTTGTAAAATGTTTGTATAGTTACCATACATGTATTTTGGAAAAGAAATCTCAAACAGACACTGATTCAGATGCAGAGTCGTGTTATGTTCATAAAGAAGCTCCGTTTTTTAATATTTACTATGTGATTATGGCAGACATTATGTTTATGGTACAGAATACTGGATTCTTAATTCTCAGTTGCATTTTGTGTTTCAGCTTTTTTTCTTTTTGTCAGATTCATATGCATTCAGAATACATCATATTGTGATCAGAAAGGAGCTTTTGAAGTGTCGACTACATGAATGAACCTGGTGACTGTATTTTGTGCTTTCTCACATTTACAAGGCTGGTGCCCTCACCCCTTATAACAGTTTAACTTGTCACGCAATTATATCGTCACAGATTCTTCTGGGTCTTTACGACTTACATAATTCCAAAAGCTGTTCAGACGAAAACACCATCGGTCTCGAAAGAGAAAATCTACGATTTCGCGGCGAGGTTCAGCAACGGAAGAAAGATGGCTATGACAAGAAACTTGGTCAAAGTACGAGGGTTGATCAATAAGTAAATTCCGATTGTTTTTGACAGATGATCAGGGATATACAAATACATGTTTCCTAAAGTTATCACACTCTCCTGACTATGAAGCGTTGTTTGGTACAGGAGTTGAAAAAAAAGGGTATTACCATGGAGAACAGGTTCAAGTGAAAATTTTGACCTTGTAAACACATTTTCACTCAGAAGTACACGCTATGATAAGGTTAAACGATATGACACTAGATACCAAAAGATACATTTGCATTTGCAGCAATTTGTCTTGCACGAGAGCCTTCAAGCACTCCGTGTTGCGGTATGTTGTTGATGTTGAAGGACGAGAGCCTTCAAGCACTCCGTGTTGCGGTATGTTGTTGATGTTGAAGGACGAGAGCCTTCAAGCACTCCGTGTTGCGGTATGTTGCTGATGTTGAAGGCCTCATTCGCCAACGCACGTGTGCAAAGTTTGAAAACCATTCTGACGCGCTCCTAACGCTCATAACTGCAAGACCATAGACTTCCTTACTGCTGGCGTTTCCCGCGCCCAGAAAAACCTAATGATCGCACGTTCCTCCGAGTGAGACCATGTTTGCAGGCGGGTCGTCATTTTCCCTTGAATCTGACGTCCAGCACGCTGCTTTTCTGTTCTAACCCCTGTTACAGGGCTTGATGCTGAGTTATATTTCAGCGCCCTGTGTGAAGGGTTCGTTTGATGCTTTGCTTCCAGAGATTTGTTACTGGACCTTAACTCCTATTTTACCAGACTTGACCAGATAAATAAAATATAAACAAAATATGAATCAAAGTATTGGCTCGCTCTTGCAGTGAGGAAAAGCGCTTATTCAGTTGATATGGGGAATGTCTCAAAGCATTTTCCTTACTTCCATTCTAACACGGGGTACCCCTTCTCTCGCGTGGTCAGCATTCCCTCTCCGTAATCATCAGCGCTCCTTACTTTTTTGCTTATCTCCGTTCACACCGAGCAGAGAGAATCTACCACCTCCTTTCTCGGGCGCTTTTCAGCCCAATCTCTCCCCAGAAAAGAAGTCAAACCCTCGGCAGAAGAGTGAAAAACCCTCTACCTTTGAAAAACACCCCTCGAAAAAGAACGTCCCCCTGTTTTAAGGCGCAGATCTTCCTTAAAATCCTTCTCTCTGTGACTCCTCCAAGAGCGCCCCTTTCCACCTTCATCCGCTTGCGTTTTTCCCTCGCAGTTGAAAGTGTCCACGTAAAAATTCCTTCCCCTCGCCTGGGACGGCTGAAAAGCAACAATGTCCAGTTCCCATTTTATCTCAGAAGGTGCAGAAGTTCCTTAATTGGCTTCTCTGTCCCCTCTTCTTACTCCCTCGCAGGAAAGTGAAAACTCAGAAATCTCTCTCTTCCTCGAAGAAGCGAAAGCCGTGCTAACTGCTTAGCGCATGGAAAAAATTACGGGAAAATTAGGGGGAAATGAATAAAATTCACTATCCTTAAATGGTTGCTTAATTTCACGCCTGACAAAACAGAGATGCCCAGGTTACACTCATGTGCAGAACAACTCCAGTCAGGAGAGTGTAACGAGTTGGGAGACACGCATTTACATATACTTAATGCGCCAAAATATCATCAGAGAATATTGGTCAGCCTAAAAATGTGGACTACGAAGAGGAAGTAAAGTGTTGCTTATCAGAAAGTAACTCTACCAGAAGAAAATCCCGTTTCGTTTTGCTTTTTGCAGCATGAGACCCAGTTTTTCAGGAGTTAAGTTCCACGAGGTTGTCCTCAGCGCTAATTAAATGTCGCAATCCAGCAGTTCAGGAGTGCGGAAAGTTTCCAGCGCAAGCCACCGATGTTCATTTGAATTATAAATATAACCTGTGGTACAAAACACATGAATACGGTTCTCATCAGCACAACAAAAAATCAGATCAGTTGTGATAGGAAGCAGGATAGTATAATACTTCAAGGAAAGGGAAAGGTGACGTAACATACCCTACTGGGGTATACGTCTACAATAAGAGAAATGATACCTAAATGTTATCTTCAAGAATGACACGTCCGTTACGGTCAGAAGAGAAGTCAACAAGCGTGTGACACACTGCAACACAGATACCATGCGACTACAATAAGAGAAATGATACCCAAATGTTACCACGAAGAATGACACGTCTTTTACGGACAGAAGAGAAGTTAACAAATCTGTGACACACTGCAACACAGATACCAGGCGACTTCCCTAAGAGAAATAAATGATACCTGAATGTTATCACCAAAGTTGACACGTCTGTTACGGACAGAAGAGAAGTTAAGAAATCTGTGACACACTGCAACACAGATACCTGGCGACTTCCTTAAGAGAAATGATACCTGAATGTTATCACCAAAGTTGACACGTCTGTTACGGACAGAAGAGAAGTTAACAAATCTGTGACACACTGCAACACAGATACCAGGCGACTTCCCTAAGAGAAATGATACCTGAATGTTATCACCAAAGTTGACACGTCTGTTACGGACAGAAGAGAAGTTAACAAATCTGTGACACACTGCAACACAGATACCTGACGACTTCCCTAAGAGAAATGATACCTGAATGTTATCACCAAAGTTGACACGTCTGTTACGGACAGAAGAGAAGTTAACAAATCTGTGACACACTGCAACACAGATACCAGGCGACGTCCCTAAGAGAAATGATACCTGAATGTTATCACCAAAGTTGACACGTCTGTTACGGACAGAAGAGAAGTTAACAAATCTGTGACACACTGCAACACAGATACCAGGCGACTTCCCTAAGAGAAATGATACCTGAATGTTATCACCAAAGTTGACACGTCTGTTACGGACAGAAGAGAAGTTAACAAATCTGTGACACACTGCAACACAGATACCAGGCGACTTCCCTAAGAGAAATGATACCTGGATGTTATCACCAAAGTTGACACGTCTGTTACGGACAGAAGAGAAGTTAGCAAGCCTGTGATACACTGCAACATATATACCATACGACTACACTTTCTGCCAATGTTTCCTAAGAAATCTTTTAACCCTCATCTAGTGCAGTTCGTATATTTTTCACAAAGTATGTGATGGGTGCATTCGTGTTAATTATTGACTGATTTTGGAGTAATTTTTGAACCATAGTTCATTTCAGTGTTTCCTACCTGAAACATTACATTAATATTTACATAACGATTAAACTATACCAGGCTAGTTTTACCAGATCAACATCACAAATTCATTGAGTTCTATTTATAACGAATTTATTTTAAATAATATATTTCTTGCGCTACTCATTTCTTCACAGCCTTTTAACGATCTCTGAAAAAGCCCCCAAGTTTTCAGTCGCTGCCCAAGAGCAAATATGACAAGAAATGACAAAGAATTGGAAGCACCCACATCTTTCATAAGAAGCAAAGTTAAATAAGTGGAATTAAATTGCTGTAACATTTTTCCGTAACTTTTAATTCTTTAATTACACAATTAGGGCGATATTTCAAAGAAGGAGTTCTTTCATGCAGAATATTGCTGCGAAAGAGAAAAATTAACAGAAAAAAAGAAAAGCTGTGAGGAGAAATGAGGCAGAGAAAAAATGCTGACCTCTCTGATTCATGTGAAGAGTCCTGGATGCAACAAAGGAAAAGCGCCGTGAGTATGCGTAACAATTGTTTTTAAGCAAAATATTATAAGGACTGCAAAAAATAATAAAAAGAGTCAAGTACAAAGGATTGTAGCAAAGACGCGAAATAAAAAAGAATATGCAAAAAATGCAGATGAATAAAGATAGGAGAAAAAGATGATGAAAAAGAAAAAGCAACAAAGAAAGGAACAAATTCTAACAAATGGGAAAGACCCAGGACGGAGTTTAAAGGGGGAAAAATAAAGAGAGGGAGGCCACAGAAGCATTCCAGAGAAAGTAAAAAGAAAAGGAAAATAAGAAAAGTGAAACAGGACTCTGCAACATTTAAGCAGAGGAGTAGAAGACTCCCGATGAATTACAATGAGCTGCTACTGTAGAAATAGATGGGGCCCGGAAAGGGATTAAAAATGCCTTTTCGGCTTATTTTCAAAAGTTCCGAACTTGGAAGTTTTATTTCCATGAACTGTGCGTGAAAGTTAAGCTCTTTGGCATCGGCGGCAGAGAAATGAATGCCAGAAATTATTCTGGCCAGTGTACGGTCACGCAAACTGTTACTGACAGCTTCGAAGCTTTTGAAGTCGCTTTAGTCCAAGAAAATCCCTGTGTCATAAAACATTTTAGAGGGATGGATTCAGTTTAAGGTTATACAATTACAGATATACACTTTTGCCACAGTTTGTTTCTGAATACGCATGATTGCTGCATTAAAAACTGGACAGTTGTGGAAAAGCACATCAGCGGTTATTTTTCCTGGAAACTAATCCAAATAGTCTCATATGACATAATGTTTTAATGTTCATCTCCAGAAAGCAAGCTAGAAAATGTCTTTCACTGCTTTTAATAAAGGTAATTTATCGCATCACCGCAGATATATGCTATACATAGTATCTTCTTTAGTGAAAATTCAATTGCTCTAAATCGTGATTTATATTTTGGAATTCCAATAAGTGAATACAGTTTTTGTACCGTTTAAAAAAGCCTCGATTTAAGATGCAGTATATTTTGAATAGGTGTTAACGTACTATCCACACCAGCCACATAGCCCTAGGAAGGCTATATACCTATAACACGTTATTCTATTACTGCACACGTAAGCGGATTTCAACCAGAAAATGCTCTTTGTCAGCTTTCTCTCATGACGAAAACGAAAATGTTTTCATAACTTAAACACTGCGGACTGTTGCTATCGTTCGAAAATGTACAGCGCATTGTTAATATCGTACTAATGAATACTGTTACTCCGCCACGCTTGGTGCCGTGGGCTAAGTGCTGGCTCCTGACCAATCGTCCAAGATAGTCCCAGGCTCTCGTCCAGCGCAGCGCAGTTATCTAAACGCTGACTCCTGACCAAGATGGTCCCAGGCTCGTGTCCAGCATGGCGCAGTGATCTAAAAGCCAACTCCTGACCATTAGTCCGGGATGGTCCCAGGCTCGTGTCCAGCATGGCGCAGTGGTCTAAACACTGGATCCAGACCATTACTGCAAGATGGTCCTAGGCTCGTGTCCAGCATGACGCAGTGATCTAAACGCTGGCTCCAGACCATTAGTGCAAGATGATCCCAGGCTCGTGTCCAGCATGGCACCGTGGTCTAAACACTGGCTCCTGACCATTAGTGCAAGATGGTCCCAGGCTCGTGTCCAGAATGGCCCAGTGATCTAAACGCTGGCTCCTGATCATTTGTGCAAGATGGTCCTAGGCTCGTGTCCAGCATGGCACAGCGGTCCAAACGCTGGCTCCTGACCATTAGTGCAAGATGATCCCAGTCTCGTGTCCAGCATGGCGCAGTGATCTAAACAATAGCATTCATTTGAGATGTACCCAACATGGCATAGTGGTGCATGCCCTGCTCTTTTGCGATGGGCCGGGTTCGAGCGTAGCATGAGGCATAGCAGGTGGGCAAGCCTCACAGTTCTGGCCGTCTCCTCTTCCTGGAACTAGTAGCATCAAACCAGGGACGAGAGACTATTTATCACCCACATAGTTGATCATGGTGCTCGATAACGCCCCCCCCCTTTCCCCCTTTTACAAAAAGAGCATCATTACGATGCTTTTTATGTTTCTAATAATATTAACGTGATAAAATATTTGTGAAACATATTTCTGTTGAGAGAAGTAAAACAAGATATAAAATTCGGAGAACAACTTTTGGTTAAAAATATAAAAGAGAAACTTCGACTGGAAATATACGTCTTCACTTTTATTCAATTTTCACACTAATAATACCACAGACAAACAACCTACAGTCTACGTTCAGATAATACAAAAAAATGGCTATTATATTAGCGGCAAAAAGAATTTCTCTTCCAGTCATTTTCTTGCAATTTTTTCTGCATCAGCACAAAGCGAGCACAGACAGCAGCCATTGTTGACAGCCCAGTACCTCTATTAGAAAGGTTTACATCTCTAGACAGGTTACTGCACCTCACAAAGTGTGTATAGAAATTACTGCAATGCTGTCATTTGTAAAAAAGAATACTATACATGTGTTACATATTAATCTTTCACTTATGTATTCTGATACGTTAAAACAATTCAAATGAGAATAAAACCTGCTGAGAAAAATGTTTGAACGGTCTCTTGTGTTTCACTGTAGTTGTCTTTTCTTTTACCTTTCCATTTTTTACTCGTGACTTCGCAAGTGAAGTTTTCAGTACAACCTGTGATGGCTAAACACGTGCAGTGATTCAATTGCTCTATAAGTGGCACTGCACTTATTAGTTGTAAATGTGTAGCTGTGCAACTGGTAGCACCACAACTAGGATGCATCAGTTTTCACAGGGAGATTCGGTTTCACACGCAAACATTTCCTTCCTTTACGGGAAACACTGGCAGGGTCTATCATTGTATGATAGCGTAAGATCAGCAATATTACAGCACGTATGGTGGACTAGAACTTTAATTCACTCAAAAATAGAATAATTTCCAACGTTTAAGTTTGTGAAATATATGCTATGCATACGTGAAACCAAATACATAGTGTGCACAGACACACATACAAGGAACACCCAATAGCAATCAGACACGTGCCATCATAACTTACCTACGCAACTAACTATTACGCTGAGATGGCTTCATAAACAGCTCACTGCAAAATATTCTCCGTTTACTTTTGTGGTGTAGTCAGCACAAAGATTCGCCAAGCTTTCGCACTCCACTGGGAGGCTTTTTCAAGGCAATGGTAGACATAAAAATGCAGAGAATTGGAACATGCAAAGAACGAAGATGATTTTTGAAAAAAACGTGGGTGACACCACGAGCATATTACATGAATTTTTATCACGCCATTATACGGTGCCTAGTGATGTGTTTCCATCTTTTAATAACGCATGCCAAACCATTGGTAGTTCAGTAGAGACTGTACCATTGCATGCCAGTTTGCAGGATAGGATTTGCAGTCTCTTTAAATATCGTGTTAGGAGCAATTCCTCTAATATTATTCCATACAGGGGCGGCCGAGTAATGCACGACTTCTCCGGTAAGGGCTGTATTCTGCATGTCCTGGTTAACACTTCGTACGTGTTCTTTACATCTAGTGTCCAAAGATTGCTTTATCATTCCGATATATATCTTTCCCGTGTTGTCAGGATATACAAACGGTATAGCGTATAGAAACCCGCCTTTTGTTTTTTACACTGTCTCTCCTTGCAGGCTTGATACTATATACACTAACGGAAAAAATCCAAACACCAAGAAGGGGTTGTGTTAGATAAACGACAGTTGGTAGGCTGTGAGAGTACATCTGTAAGATGACGTCTATGCAAATTTCGCGCTCGGCGCATACGTGTGGCGCTAGTAGTGCCCCTCGGAACATGCAAAGCAGGTTTGCTGTAAATACGCGCTGTAACGTTCGTGAACGTTAGTTATCGTTGAGATTCGACGTAGAGTGTTGATGTTAGTCAAGAATGCCTTTAAGAAGACGAAGAAGCCTTTATCAACAGCTCACGGAGTTTGAACGAGGTCGTGTAATAGGGCTACGAGAAGGTGGATTTTCTTTCCGCGATATTGCAGAACGACTTGGCAGGAATGTAGCCACTGTGCATGATTGTTGGCAGCGGTGGTCAAGGGAAGGTTCTGCCTCAAGAAGACCGGGTTCCGGCCTGCCACGTCGCACTACTGAAAGGGAAGACCGCCGTGTACGGCGTATGGCCATGCCGCATAGTACCGCGTCTGCGGCAGCAATTCGAGCTGCAGTAGCCACCACAGTGACAGAACGAACTGTTACAAATCGGTTACTTGAAAGACAGCTCCGAGCCAGACGCCCTGTAGCGTGCATTCCACTTACTTCTAAACCACTGCCGTTTGCGACGTCAGAGGTGTCCAGCTAGAGCTCATTGGAGGACGGAGTGGAGATCTGTTGTGTTTTCTGATGACAGCCGGTTTTGCCTGGGTGCCAGTGATGGCCGTGTGTTGGTTAGAAGGAGGCCAGGTGAGCGCCTGCAACCAACCTGTCTGCGGCCGAGACACACTGGACCTACACCTGGAGTTATGATCTGGGGAGCAATTTTCTATGACAGCAGGAGCACTCTCGTGCTTATCCCACGCACCCTGACGGCACAGTTGTACGTCGGTTTGGTGATTCAACCTGTTGTGCTGCCATTCATGAACAGTATTCCAGGGGTTTTTTCAACAGGATAACGCTCTCCTGCATACCGCTGTTGTAACCCAACATGCTCTACAGAGTGTCGATATGTTGCCGTGGCCTGCTAGATCACCAGATCTTTCACCAATCGAGCACTATGGGACATCTTTGGACGACAACTCCAGCGTCACCCCCAACCAGCATTAACCGTCGCTGTATTGACCGACCAAGTGCAAGAGGCATGGAACTCCATCCCACAAACTGACATCCAGCACCTGTACGACACAATGCAGGAACGTTTGCGTGCTTGCATTCAACATTCTGGCGGTTACACCGGTTATTAATGTACCAGCATTTCACATTTAAAATGGCTCTTCTCGCGTTTAAAATAAGCTGTGATCTTGAAACCTTAATCGATTAAATATGTTACCTACACAAATGTATTGCCGCCATTTCATTCCTCTACAACTATTTTTTCGTGGTGTTGGGATTTTTTTCTGTCAGTGTATGATAATGGGGTCGGGGACTTCATTGCTATTAATATGTTGTATTTACGCAATAAATTCGTTAAAAAATATGCAAAGCCAGGGATATATGAGATGGATCCTGCGTACCTCATTGTCTTACTAGGTGATTCTGTTATTGCTGATATTTTACGATTTCTTGCAGTCCTATGTATTCTGTCTATGTCATCCTTTTTGTATCCAGCCTTTAGACCTTTGCTATAAATATTATCAATTTCTTTATTATTTAGGTAGTCGGGTTTGCAAACGTTATGCGCTCTGAGGAAGGACAAATTTCGATACTGCGGTCGGTTTATTATAAACGTTAAAATCGAGGCAGGATGTTCTATTTCTTCTGAGCGTGAACTCAAGATATAGCAGAAGAAATAGAACATCCTGTCTGGATTTTAACGGTTATTATAAACCGACCGCAGTACCGATCCTTGTCCCTCCTGATTCGCACTGCCCAAAAGAGTACAAACTTCCGCATTTAGAGCATGGTTCTGTAGAGCGTATAACGTATGTAAACCCGACTCTAGCGTTCCTCTGCTGCCACATACCCACACACGTCCATCAGACTGACAGATCGTGTATCTGGATTCATCAGTGTTAGTAGCGTTCCAATAAATAGCATTCCCCCGCTGCGACATACAACACACAACCATCAGACTGATGGATCGTGTATCTGGATTCATCAGTCCATGGAACCCGTTTCCATTGAGCTACGGTCCACCATTGATCTCGTTTAGCATTCCGAGTGAAGATGAAAGGGTTATGAGCAGCCGCACGAGGACGGTAACCCATGGAATGAAGTTCTCTGCGAATGGTACGTGTACATACCGAGGTTCCAGCATTTTTACTCACCAGTACACTGAGGTCTTGAGCAGTACTTCGTTGATTAGCTGTAACAACTCTCCTGAGGCATCGACGTCTTTTATCACTGATTTTCTTTGGTCTGCCGGTACGTTTTGCTGCGTCAGACAAGCTATGTGTCTTCCACTTATTCAACACATCCAAAAAAGTTGACTTGGGTATGTTTAAACGCCTCTCGGTTTCTCTTATGGACAACCCACTAATATAACACCCAACAATTTAACTCAGCCTCACAGTGCGATATGATCGCGGTCTGTTTTTATACCGTTTACAGCTGTACCGCGCATCTTAACAACGCAGAGGATCCGTTCATTTGCTTTTTTAAGGGGTGTCTGGTGACTTTTGTCAATATAGTGTACACACCCACATGTACAGGGGATAGACGAAAATAAGGAAACACCTGGTAAAAAGTATGGGTACAACGAGCAACGTTTTACACGTGAAATTGTAGATGGCGCCGGAGGTCTTAATAGTGAATGTGTGCAACAGAACATGGCAAACCAGCAGGTAGCCACAGTTGCTGTCTAGACTTTGATCTGTGCGTTGCAAACGAATTATGTCGGAGCTTACAGAGTTTCAAAGAGGGCAAATTGTTGGAGTCCGTATGGTGGGTGCTTCCGTGACCAAAGTAGCAAGTTTATTTGGTGCATCGCGAGGTACTGTATCGAAAGTTGTGACGGTATATTTTACTTCTGGAAAAAACATCATCCTGTAAACACCAGCGTGGACGAAAATGTGCGTTGAATGACACAGAGAGAAGGACATTGTGGAAGACTGTGACCACAAATAAGAAGACAACAGTTGCAAAAGTTACTTCTGAGCTGAATAACGCGATTTCAAACCCTGTCTGTACAAAAAACTGTGCTAAGAGAACTCCATAGGCAGGGAATTTATGGTCGAGCTGCAACCGCTAAATCACTGGTAAATAACGTGAATACAGCACTCAGGAGAGAGTGGTGCAACACTCATAAAACGTGGACTGCTGAGCAATGGAAGACTGTCATCTGGTCCGATGAATCGACCTTTACACTGTTTCCAACCTGTGGACGAGTTTACGTGTGGGGAACACCCACCCGAACTTACGATCCGGAGTGCCCTTTGCCGCCAGTGAAGCATGGCGGCGGGTCTGTCGTGGTTTAGGCAGCCACAGCATGGTATTCTGCCGGCCTCATTATTACCTTGCGAGGTCGTGTCACTGCCAAGGACTATTTAAACATTTATGTCCATCCCATGGTACAAACAGTGTTTCCTGCAAGCGATGCCACTTATCAAGACGATAAGGTTCCAATTCATGCAGCTCATATCCTTCAATCATGGTTTGCTGAGCATGCTGATGAGGTTTCCCAACTTCCCTGGCTCTCTTAATCGCCAGACCTCAATTAAATAGAGCCTCTATGGGCCGTTTTGGAGAACAAGGTTCGAGCGTCCGCCTCCAGCATCTTTACAGGAACTTGAACGCGTGTTGCAGGAAGAATGGTATAACATCCCATTATCCACCATCCAAAACTTATATTTTTCCATTCCCAGGAGAATCCAGGCCATCTTGAATGCAAAAGGCGGTCCTACACCATATTACTTATGGAAGTCCTTCTTTTACCAGGTATAACGAAGTGAATTTCTCCGTCATTTTTATCCGCGCCAGGATTCGAACCCGGGTCCACTCATTCCGGAATAAGTTGCTCTACCAATTAAGCTACGCGGACATTTTATTCTGATTCCTATTTGCCTTTATGTCGTGTGCATCCTTCTGGCAGGTACGTCACATCTCCTGGTACGTTACATCATCTCCCCCTTATATATATATATTTTTTTTTTCGAAGTGCTGCTCTTATTTTTCCTATCTCGCGGTGTGGAAATAACATCACACCATTGCGAGATTGTGAACGGTCGGGTCATCCGGATAGTTCGGGCGCCATTATAACGAAGTGAATTTCTCCGTCATTTTTATCCGCGCCAGGATTCGAACCCGGATCCCCTCATTCCGGAATAAGTTGCTCTACCAATTAAGCTACGCGGACATTTTATTCTAATTGCTATCTGCCTTTATGTCGTGTGCATCCTTCTGGCAGGTACGTCACATCTCCTGGTACGTTACACAGGTGTTTCCATATTTTTGTTCATTCCCTGTATATATGACAGTGCGACATGAAGGCAGAGTGTGCTATCCCCGGAAGACCGAACTAGACTTCCATCTGATTTTGATCTTGTCTACGCTCAACGGACGATTTCTATCTTCTGATTCAAGGCTCCTTAAATGGGTGGAAGAACTCCAAAGTATCAAGTGGAACATCGTCGGGCTGAGTGAGGTAAGAAGAAATGGAGAAGATCTCATTGAACTGAAAAGCGGACATCTGTTCTACTACCGTGGGACAGATACTGGAAGAACTAGTGGTGTTAGATTTATAATAAACAAGAAACTGAAGGACATTGTATAACGAAGTAAATTTCTCCGTCATTTCTGTCCACACCAGGATTCGAACCCGGATCCCCTCATTCCGAAATAAGTCACTCTACCAATTGAGCTACGCGGACGTTTTATTCTGATTCCTTTATGTCGTGTGCGTCCTTCTGGCAGGTACGTCACATCTCCTGGTACGTTACATCATCTCCCCCTTATTTTTTTTTTTCGAAGTGCTGGAGAAGGGATTCTCTTATTTTTCCTATCTCGCGGTGTAGAAATAACATCACACCAATGCGAGATTTTGAACGGTCGGGTCATCCGGATAGTTCGGGCGCCATTATAACGAAGTAAATTTCTCCGTCATTTCTGTCCACGCCAGGATTCGAACCCGGATCCCCTCATTCCGGAATAAGTCACTCTACCAATTGAGCTACGCGGACGTTTTATTCTGATTCCTATTGCCTTTATGTCGTGTGCGTCCTTCTGGCAGGTACGTCACATCTCCTGGTACGTTACAATTGTTCTAGAAGTTGAAAGTTTCTCAGACATGGCTGCGCGACTGGTTATTCAACTTTCAAAAAAGATACTAGACTTAAACTGTTCAAGCTTACGTGCTCACCACAAGTCACCCTGAGGAAGAAGTTGAAGAATTTTACGAAGAAATTTGGATCTAAATAATGAAAGCAAACAGCACTTGAAGGTCATTAAGGGTGATTTCAATGCGAAAATAGGGCAACAGCAACATAATGAAACTTCGATAGGCAAATTCGGACATGGGAACAGAAACCAGCGTGAAATACTCTCGTAGAGTTTGCAGAAGCAGAAAGGTTTTTTCATGATGATCTCTGGTTCTTCTTTTTGGCACACGTCAAAGTAGTTTGGCCCTTTGTTCCTGATAATTACTGTCCTGAAATGCATAATGACCACTGAATATTAAGCGCGAATTTAGGCAAACTTATCTGGGTAAGAAGATTTCCGCAACGTGAATTTCAGGTTTCTAGAACCAAGAGCGATGTAATTTAAAAAACAGCCAGTTGGAGAATCTTACTTAATTCTCAGTGACAAATATAAAGAAAAACTTCGCGCAAAAGGTTCCTAAGATTTATTTACCTTTGTTGGATTACTGTTTCTCGCCTTTTTTTAATGCATAATTTCATTTTTCATAATTTCATTATGAAAAATAAAATCAAAGGCACTCATATCAAAGGCACTCACATCCAAAATATGGCAAAGTATTGCATAGTACGTGACATATGAAATAGGCTGGAGCAGGGACGTGTTTAGAGGGAGGGCCAAGGGGGCCTTGCCTTCCTTTTCGGTTGCCCCTCCAAACAAAATTCTATATACGCCCCTGGGCTGGAAACTCGAGAAAATGTCTATTTTCAGTAGCCTGCCGTTTAAACGTTCGCCCCTAGATGTTTATTAATTTCCCAGAAAAACGTAGCGATGTATTCGGTGTTATCGAGCTCACACCACTATTTGAGAATGCACACCGACTTATTTAATTGCGATTCTGCCGAACAGGTAAACCATCTTCTTTGTAGGGTGAGTCTGCGCCGTCTTCAAATTAAAGGTTCTTCACATAATCGGTCTGTACGTTAGAATACACATGCAAATTACATAAAAACAGGATAGAAAGTTCTAGAGGTTTCAGAAATGCGAAGATTAAAGCTGAGAACCAAGTTGCCCAGCTCTTGAACCACAACCCTTTATTTTCAGCATGCAGTTGTTTGTGAGCAGCACAGCCTGCTAATTCAAGGTTGCAGGGCCAAGGGTTGCAAGGGCTATATGCGATATGTTGGATACCGGTAATTCTGTAAGAATGAACAAAAGAAAGGACATATTATTTTTCTAATGCACTGTAAATCCTACTCCTAACACCACGTGAAACATTGTTTTCCAAATTGCACTCAAACATGCACCAAATTAATTTCCTGATCTGAAAAATGATACATTCAGGATAAACAAATTAAGATAAAAGAAGGGCTTGCTAACATCGTTTCGTTCTCAGTTTTTGTAAATATGCACATAAATAATTCTTTTTCTGGAAGCTGAAGAACTCTTCAGATGTGTTTGAAATTTCATTCTTTATTACACAGATAACCATTACCCTTTTTGTCTTGGCAATGCATCGCCATGAGTCAAAAACTTTCGCGTAAATATAGGGAATGCTTCATACATTACATGTCTAACTGCTTTACGCTGTTCAGTAGTAAATCTTGAAAGACATTTTTTTCTCTCGCATTCGGCTAATGCTGCCATTGTCACGCCGCTTGTTTCTCGGGGATTCATAAAAAATGGATTGTCCTAGAATTCCAGCGACCTCTGGTGGACCGTGGCTGCCCAAAAATAGATCCGCGTTTATGCATAATGCATCATATAACGGTCTCAGATTGGTCAAATATATTCTCGGCGGGAAAAAAGGGAGAAGAACTGAATGCGGCAAACGCAGCGTATACTCTGATAAATAAACATTTATTTTCTTTTCTGGAAGCGGTGAAAGCTTCTTTGGAAAGAGAAGGAGAAATTGAACGGGGATAATCGGGCTATCACAGAAAGTGGATGGAACACACACTACGATTGCATGATCATCAACAACAGCGAACTTAGGATTTAGAACTAGAACAACCAAGATGTCCTATCCAAGGTCCTTACGTTAAAAATCGCGTTGTTAAGAATATATTCCGCAAAGAAATTTCATGAGCATTTCAAGTACAAATACCAGCAACTTTTCTACCCAATGCGTGTAATGTCTCCGTCTTTTGACTGCAACATTGCTGATTCATGCATATATATGCAAAAGTAATGCTTATATTTAGTCCGATATTTGATGTAATGTCTTTAGTTTTCAGTGCAGATTTCAGAAAATATTGAAAGCGTTTAACTGCAGTTTTTTTTCCTGATAAACGAAATATTTAATAGCATTCAATGTTTTTATTTAATTTTCTTTCATTTTATAGTAGAGAATTTTATTGATTCTCAAACGATTAAAATTACATCTTTATAAAGGGCACAAATGGAATTATTATTTGCGATTTTAAAAGAAAGAAAGGCGTTGCCGAACTCTCAGCACGTTCCTAAACATCTACTTTTCCTTTCTTCATATTTCGATGTAGGACTACGTCTAAATCCGCGAATAGTATAGAGTGACAGGCGACCGCCTGTGACAAAAACAGGTTCCAATTGAAATCATTATAGCGTTAAAAATACGTGCTGCACACTAATCGTGTTAGAATATTCGTAGACATCATGGAGTCCAATTCGCGTACTGGGCAAGTACATCGTGCGAGGGCCGCCCCGGTGGCGCAGTGGTCTAAGGCGCTGGCCTCTGATCATTCGTCCGTAAGGGGTGCGGGTTCGTATCCCGTCAGGCATGGATGTTGTGTTTGTCTTACGGCACTGGCTCTCTCCCTTCCCTGGAACCAGTGACCCTAAATTAGGGACAGGCGACTGCTTATAGCCCATTGAGTTGCTCACGGTGGTCGTTAAACCTCCAATCAAAAAAAAAAAAAAAAAAAAAACATCGTGCGAGGGAGGCTCCTCTTCTCTCTGTGCGTGGGGGGACGATGCAAAAAATTCTGGGTGCGCCGCTGCGTTTGACTCACTCAGTCTATCTCGACTACCGTGAGCGCAACACGACTGTGCGTGGTATTGTTTTAAAGCTCTCGACGAGATCTATTCAAATATACGTAGAACATTTCGCAGTGGTTTAAACTGAACATTTAAAAAATTGTTTTCCTGTGAACCGGTGAACACTTTTGACAATATCGCGGTTTATCTGGACACCAGTGAGTATAAAACGACTGTGCGTGGTAACGTTTTAAAACTGTCTACGAAATCTATTCAAATATATAAAGAACATATCGCAGTGGTTCAAACTAAAACTAAAAAAAATTGCTTTTGTGTGAGCGGGTTAACATTTTCGACAATGCATCGGAATTCGCAGAATGAACCCAAGCAAAAGTGGAGAAAAAAAAAACGAAAGGCAAGGGCAAGTCATGAGGAATGTAAGAAGCCCAAGAAGACAGAGTACCACGTTGGGTAATTCTTGTATCGATCTGCTTTGTGTCTGCAATGCATCCATCATTATTTGTAAAAATTATGTAAGCTACTTTTTACATCATAGATCTGTGTTGGCTATAAAACAAATTAAATAAACGCTTTCAAACCATACTTGACTAGCTCATTTCAACTCTCCGATCTCCAAGTCGTAGTCCTACGGTCCAAACTGACGGCTCAATCAGAATTGAGCCTACCTATATTTTTTCTAAACAAAATTCACATCGTCACAAAGAGCGGCAGTGTTCTGGGGGGAAAACGAGGCTGAAAACACTTCATATTTGAATCGAGTGTCAAATTTGAACTTCACACGCACTTACACTCCTGCTTTTTTACTCTCTTCTTTTTAGTCCCCCTTGATCCTTTGTAGTTCCTCTTCCAATTCAAGAAGCTTTGAATCAGAAGATAGGGAGCGTCCATTATACGTAGCCAAGGTCAGCATCAGATGGCAGCCTAGTCCGGTCCTCCGGGGATTCTTAGCACCCTCTGCCTTCATGTCGCACTGGCCGCTGCCTTGGCCAGGTACATTACAGCTGCCGGAGACTGAGGGCCAAGATTTAAGTTGTAGAGTCATTTTGGAGGGGTTTGGCCATAACTCACCACGCTGGGCAAGCGGGTTGGTGAGTGTGGGATAGTATTTCCTCTAATTCCGATGGTATAGTTATACCGCTATTGTCGGTCGTCAGAGCCCCTTTAGTGTGAACAGGATGCACCACGAGAAGGCGGGGTTGACATTTGTCAAGGAGAGGCTGTGATGTTACGCATCACCTGACCTTACATCCCTGCTGTTGATATATATATATATGCTGAAAGATTATATGATTATATGGTTGTTGAAATTTTATATATGCTGAAAGATTATATGGCTGTTAAAATTATATATATATGCTAAAATATTATATGGCTGTTGAAATTATATATATGCTGAAAAATTATATGATCTTTCAGCCATAAATCTATAAATCTAAAGATTATAGATTTATGGCTGAAAGATTATACGTCTGTTGAAAAGATTACATATGCTGCTGAAAGATTATATGGTTGTATTTATGGCTGTTTACATATAATAATGATGGGGATGTAAGGTCAGGTGATGCGTAACATCACAGCCTCTCCTTGACAAATGTCAACCCCGCCTTCTCGTGGTGCATCCTGTTCCCACTAAAGGGGCTCTGACGACCGCCCATAGCGGTATAACTATACCATCGGGATTAGAGGAAATTCTATCCCACACTCACCAACCCGCTTGGCCAGCGTGGTGAGTTATGGCCAAACCCCTCCAAAATGATTCCACAACTTAAATCTTGGCCCTCAGTCTCCGGCAGCTGGAATGTACCTGGCCAAGGCAGCGGCCAGTGCGACATGAAGGCAGAGGGTGCTAAGAATCCCCGGAGGACCGGACTAGGCTGCCATCTGATGCTGACCTTGGCTACTTACAATGGACGCTCCCTATCTTCTGATTCAAGGCTTCTTGAATTGGAAGAGGAACTACAAAGGATCAAGTGGGACATCGTGGGGCTAAGTGTGGTAAGGAGAAAAGGAGAAGATCTCATTGAACTGAAAAGTGGACATCTCTTCTACTATCGTGGGACAGATACTGGCAGAACTAGTGGTGTTAGATTTATAATAAACAAGAAACTGAAGGATAAAGTTGTAGAAGTTGAAAGTTCCTCTGACAGAGCTGCACGACTTGTTATCCAACTCTCGAAAAGATACCAGGCTCAGATTATTCAAACTTATGCACCCACCACAAGTCATCCTGAAGAAGAAATTGAAGAATTTTATGAGGAAATTTGTCGTCTAAATAATAAAGGTAAGCAGCACTTGAAAATAATTATGGGAGATTTCAATGCAAAAATAGGGCAACGGCAACAGAATGAAACTTCAGTAGGTAAATTCGGTCATGGCAACAGAAACCAGCGTGGAAATACTCTCGTTGAGTTTGCAGAAGCAGAAGGGTTTTTCATCTTGAACTCCTTCTTCAAGAAAAAGCCACACAGGAAATGGACATGGAGACATCCAAATGGGACGACAAGTGAAATTGATTTTATTATGTGTAACAAAAAATTCATCATAGAAGACTGCAGTGTGCTAAACAAGTTCAACACAGGTAGTGACCATAGATTGGTGAGATGTAAGATGCACCTCAACACTAAACTTGAACGTGGCAAGCTCATAAGACAAACAAAATCTATTGACATAACCAACCTTAAAAAACACCATAATACCTTCAAGTTAGAACTGAAGAACAGGTTCTCTGCTTTAGAAGGCCTAACATCGGAAGAAGTGGACATCTCTGAAGTTAACAGAAAAGTACACAAAGCTCTTATGGAAACAGCAACAAAATTAGCTGGGTCTAAGAACAAGTTGCATGTGAACAAATTATCAGGAAAAACCAAAATGTTGATGCAAAAAAGAAGAGAGATGAGGACAACTAAAGAAGATGTGACTTCCAAAGTGGAATATATAGAGCTATGCAAGACAGTAAGAAAAAGTATCACTGAAGACGTAAGGAAATTCAACTGTGAACTAGTGAGGAAAGCAATTGAAAACAACCAAAGCCTAAAGATAGCAAAGGGACATCTCAGTAAGGGAAGAAAACAGATTATGGCACTGAGAAAAGAAGATGGTTCTGTAACAAGAAATAGAGGCGAACTTTTGACAAGAGTGAAAGATTTCTACTCCAAATTATATGAAAGGGATGATATATGCACTCCAGACATCATGAAAGATACCAGTACCAGAGTTCCTCCAGTCCTTCCAGCAGAAGTTGCACATGCAATCAAGAACATGAAGCGAGGAAAAGCTGCAGGAGAAGATGGAATTACTGTAGACATCATACAAGAAGCAAGTGGAGAAATCGAAACAGTACTCGCCCAAATTTTCACTCGATGCCTTAATGAAGGAAAGATTCCTGAGGATTGGAACACCGCTACAATGATCCTGCTACATAAGAAAGGTGACATTGAGGATCTCGGAAACTACAGACCTATCAGCCTCCTATCAGTAGTTTATAAAATCTTCACTAAAGTTCTTTCACACCGCTTGAAGGTAACACTGGACATGGCTCAACCGAGAGAACAAGCTGGATTCAGGAGTGGCTACAGCACAATAGATCATATCCACGTGCTGAGAGAACTAATTGAAAGAGCGAGGGATATGAACTTCCATTGTGCATGGCTTTTATCGATTATGAAAAAGCCTTTGATTCGGTGAAACCATCAGCAGTTACAATGGCTCTGAAAACCTGCGGTATTGAAGATGCATACATTAATATTATTAATAACATCTATGAAAATGCAAGTGCAAAGATTAGGCTGTTTGAAAATACAACACACGTAAAAATTGGAAAGGGAGTGAGACAAGGTGACACCATATCTCCGAAGCTCTTTAATGCCACATTGGAGGGTGTTTTTCAGTCGCTGAGCTGGGAAAACAAGGGGATAAAGATTAATGGAGATTATCTAACCCACCTTCGTTTTGCTGATGACGTAGTCATTTTTGCAACTACCCCATCAGAGCTGCAGAGTATGATCCAGGAACTTGCTGACAAGAGTAAAGAAGTGGGATTAAAAATGAACTTTCAGAAGACAAAAGTGATGTTCAATGCTTTTACAAGAAATGAAGATTTATCGATTGATGGAGAAAAGCTGGAGATAACAGACACGTACGTTTATCTTGGACAGCAGATATCAAGTGAGGGTCACATTGATGAAGAAATTAATCGGCGTACAAAACTTGCCTGGAGAGCTTTTGGAAGAAACAGCATAATTTTCAAGAGCAATATGCCATTATGTCTTAAAAGAAAAGTGTTTGATCAATGCATCCTTCCAGTGCTTACGTATGGTGCAGAGACGTGGACCTTAACTAAAAGAGACATACAAAGGCTGCAGACAACTCAAAGCAGCACATGGAGAGGTGCATACTTGGTGTAACCAGGAGAGATAAGAAGAGGAACTCGTGGATCCGAAAAATGACAAGAGTGGAAGACATCATGATCAGAGTTAAATCCCTGAAATGGCAATGGGCTGGACATACTGCCAGAAGGACAGATCATCGATGGACAGCCGAAATTTTAGATTGGATTCCAAGGGACAGGAAAAGACCCAGAAGAAGACCACATGGGAGATGGGTGGATGAAATTCGAAAGTATGCCGGGGTGACATGGAGGAGACTGGCACAAGACAGACCGTTGTGGAGGAAACTTGGGGAGACCTTCGTCCAGCAGTGGATTGATAATGGTTGACAATGATGATGATGATGATGACATATAATGATGGCTGAAAGATTATATGGTTGTATTTATGGCTGTTTACATATAATGATGGCTGAAAAATTTGTGGCTGAAAGATTATATGGATGTTTACATTATAATGATGGCTGAACCGTTATATTATATTAAGAGTAAACCCTTAAACATTATAATGATTGCTGAACAGTATTTTTCCTACATTGTGGAAGAAACCCAGAATCTAAAATTACGAGATACAGGATCTCACTAGGAAACCACAATTTTTGTGGCACGCAAAATATTGTCATCATCTATGTCATCACGAGCTGTGATTTTGAGCCATTTTATACCACAAGCTGGTATCGTGTAGTATAACGAGGTGCGTTGCTCTTTGAAATTGTTAGAGAATATAGGTTATCGTTTTATCCCCTAGGATCTCACAGAAGAATACTGAGTGCAAATTGTAGGCACTTGTTTGAAAAATACAGCAAACATTTGGTACCGAAACATTTCCACAAAAAATCCAGCTCGGATTTTTTGGTTCCTTTAGGAACGCACAAAGTCGAAGATATTCCAAAAGTTTTTTGCACGTATGCAGAAGTCATTGGACTGCCTTGTATCTTTTGCTTTGGCGATAACTCGTTTCTATAGGTTATGGGACACGTTGAATGCGTAAAACCAAGACACACTTCTTTCACAACTAGATATCTTCTTGCAAGTTTTTCTTGAATTACGATAATTGCAGACAGTACATGGGTGTCTATGCCTAAACCTCCTCCATGAAGAAGGCCATGCTAATAAAAGGTCTCCTCTTCCTCCCCAACATATGAAACCTCAGCAGGGGCGGATTTATGCTGTAGGGGGCCCGTCTCATTGAACCTTTTGGGGGCCCCTCGTTTTGAGACACATCCGGGTTCCGGGTATATTTACTACAAGTTTTAAATCGGCTATAATCAATTTCATCATCAACAAATAATTCTATTATTATTTTATATTGCAACAAATAGAAACACTATTTCATTTACTTACAAACACAGCATCATGTTTGTAAGAAATTCCTCCCCGCTTTAATTGTAGCAAAAGTGTCTATGACTTCATCATAATTGACATGATTCAGCGCATTACTCTCTATGTACAATATTGAAAAATCTATTCAAGTGCTCTTGAGAAAGTGTTGATCGTAGATAGTTTTTAACTCTTTGAAGTACACTAAATGATCTTTCACCACTTGCATTAGATGTTGGTAAAACAACAAAAATTTTAAGAATGGTTTTCACATTTGGAATTGTCTCTTTCAAACCTCCACTGTCCACAAGCAATTTGTAGCTATCTTACGGCCGGACTGAGGATTGATCTTGATCCATGAGATTCACAAAACGAAGGAAGTGCTGCAGTTCACCACAAAACAGTTTTCCATCTATGCCATTTAAATATACCTTGGAAACATTGCTGAGATCACATTTCGTAGAATGCTCAAGCTCATCAGCAAAAACTCCTTTAAATAGGTCGATATATATATCCTAGCTTTTCTTCTCTCCAGCTCAGCTACCAGGTTGTCACAGATAGCATTCAATATCTCCACTCGAATCTTTTCTTTCCCCTCCAGATGAACTTCATTGTCTTTACTTTCATCAGCAAATCTTTCTTTTTTATTCTCTGTTGGTAACTCTCATCATTATCTGGTTGCTCCACAGATGTAAACAAAGTCGAAGTTTTCATATCAATGCCAGAATTGTCGTTACGTACGTCATCAAAGAAGAGTTTCAGAGACTGAAATAAATCTACTGGCATTTATATATTTCCATCTTCTTTCTACAAGGATTTGCTGACTCTGTCGGTTCGTTTCAATAGCCGGCACCACAAGACAGTCATAAAGGTAGTTTCATAGCTGTCAAACGTTTTTGCCAATGATTTTGCCTCTGTTTTGGCTAAAGGCTTTTCAGTCTCATTCTCAAAAGTTTAATTAATGCTTTTCTAATCTCACTATAAGTTCCTCGTAAGGCTGATACAGCATCAGATCTTGTTGATTATCGAGTATCACTCAACTATTTGACAATGTGTTGATGTGGTTGAAGGTCGGATTTAAATATTTCTCAACGATGAGTAGAGGCCGAAAAAAAGTATATACTTTTTGATCAAAATCAAGGTAAGTTTCAGCATATCTGCAGCATTCAGCAGCATTATTGCCTACTACACTGCTGGCCACCCAAAATGCAACACCAAGAAGGAAGCATCCGATTGGCCTGAAATTCGCAGCATGCTTTGCCCGCGAGAGGACATGCAAACGATTAGCATTACAGAGCACTTGCATATCAATGGCGCCCGGCACGCCACCGAGAAGAACTATAAGAAGGGTGCACAGAAGACGGGGTGTAAGTAGTGGAAGTGTCTTGTGCTGCCGGACTTGTGCGTGGAAAGCTTCCTAATGCCTCGTCGCAGAATACGGTAGTCATTCCAGCACGTTTCGCAGTTCGACAGAGGACGAATAGTGGCTTATCGCGACAGCAGTTTATCCTACCGAGACATCGGCGCGCGTGCGGGACGACATCCAGCCACAGTGAGGCGAGTATGGATTCGGTGGGTGCAGGAGGGACGGACGGACCAACGTGAGCGATTGCCGCAGCCGCGGCACACCACCTAACGAGAGGACCGGCATGTTGTGCGGCGGGCATTGACGGCTCACACCGCCACATCACGAACGTTAACGCAGGAATTACGGTGTGTTGCGCAACAACCTGTGTCAGCACGTACCGTTCGACGCCATCTGCAGGAGCGGGGACATGTCGCACGGCGCCCATTTCTCCGATTACCATTGACGTTACACCACCGGCGAGTGCGGCAGCAGTGGGCCGTTGAGCGCCGCACCTGGACTACGGAATGGCACGACATTGTGTTCTCCTACGAATCCCGCTTCTGCCTGCAACACTACGATAGTCGGATCTGCGTGTGGTGGCACCGCGGCGAGAGGCTGTATGACGCCTGCATTATGCATTGCCATACCTGTCCGTCGCCTGGCGTTATGGTTTGGGGCGTAATTGGATATGACACCCGCACCCTTCTGGTACGCATCACCGGTACACTCAACAGCCACCGCTACATCTCCGACGTTTTGGAGCCTGTAGTCCTCCCTTATCTGCAGGACCTGTCAGCGGCCACGTTTCAACAGGACAATGCGCGCCCGCACGTGGCACGCATCGTGCAACAATTCTTCACGGCCCACCAGGTGTCACTGCTGCGGTGGCCCGCCTGTTATCCCGATATGCGGCCCATCGAACACGTCTGGTCGCTGATCGGCAACCGAGTGGCCCGGCAAGCACCAACTGCGGTAACGTGTGGTAGCAGCATGGACCGACATACCCCGAGCACACATCCAAAGTCTCTTTCGTTTGATGCTGCGGCGTGTAGCAGCCGTTATTACCAGCCATGGGGTACACACGAACTATTGATGTCTGCGTGTTCCGCAAGTCGCACGGGCCTGTAAGCTCAATCGTTTCATCTTTGTATCTGTTGTTATTTGTCCATTAAATCTGGCTTTGATATCTTGTGTCCTTCTTGGTGTTGCATTTTGGGTGGCCAGCAGTGTAAATTCAAAGAATGGCTTGAGCACGGCACGTAAAATGCTGTGGGACTTCTTTCAATTATTTTTGTTTGAAGGCTAGCATATACGCCTGACATGTTCAAGGCATTGTCATTGCAATGACCTCTACAGTTTTTTATATCTAGCCCTAGATCTGAAATCTTTTTTCCGACAGTATCTTTCAAATGTTCCCCATTGTGAGATTTCATGGACAAGAAACCAAAGAATTGTGCTCAATAGTTTATTATCCATCAACTTTTACATACCTCAAAACAAAAGTCAGTTGGTCCACATGACTTATCGGCGATAATTGAAAAGTACTGTGAATTTTAACCTCCTCACAAAAAACCTTCTTAAGTTTTTCCGCCATTACACTTAATATCTCATCATATTTGGTGAGACAAATAGATTGTTCTGCCTGAACCACAGTGCTCATACTTTTCAAAATGATCTTTTAGGAAGTCATCAAACTCTGCAAGATACTCTATACAAGTTAAAAAATTACCCTTATTTACATTTTCAGAGCATTCAATTTCTCTGTGACCTCTGAGTGGATGTCAGAGTTTTGCAAGTAGTTTCACAGTGGCCATTACTCAATATAGGACTTGCTTCCAATAGCCCTTTTCTTTTTTAATCTCAGTCATTAGTTTAGAAACCACTCTCGTGGATAATTTACTCCTTGTAAGCATAATGATCATGGCTGTCAAGTGAGACTTCGAGATTTCATGATTTCTTAAAACTTTTTCTGTACGGGATCAATCAGAAAATCCATCAACAAGATCCTATGTGCTTGTTTATAGTAGGGAAAACTTTTACACACGTAGTAGTAAACAGACTTAGAAATGTCAGAAAAAATGAAACAGTTTCTTTTTTTTTTTTTTTGTTCCATTTGTCTTCAACCTATAAAAGTGATTTTCATTTATGCTCCTGAAATACGTTTTCCTAGAATCAAAAAATACTTTTCTCAGATTTTTTAGTTCTCCTTTATTTTATGGTTTGCTTCTAATAAAATTATATCTATCATATTAGACCGCTTTATTCCGTTCTCGAATCCGAAGAGCCTTTGCAGTCTCCTCAGATGTTCCTTCTAGGCAATGCGAATTGAGAAACGTTATCGAGTCGGCCACTGAGGCAGGTTACGCCCCGAACCGGGTACATCGCTACATCGAGAAAACCCGAACCAGTCGTACTAATCTTTCTATACCTGGGATCAATTCCCTATATACCAAATGCTTCCTATCAGCTCAAGAAGATGAACTTCGGTGTTGGCATCAGATCTCCAACATCTTTATATACCATGCTTAAGGGAAACACTGAGAAGTCCCCACCTTCCAATGAAGCAGGTGTTTATGCCGTTCCTCTACTATATCCGGACGGCTCCACGCGATACTACAGTGGAATGACTAAACGCTCATTCAGAATTAGAGTCAACGAACATAAAAGAGACATAAAGAACGGCAAAGTAACCACGGCTCTATCCAGAGAAGTCAAGTTCAAGTCTGCTGCTCCTATGTGGGATGACGTAAATAAATTAGCTTCCTACTCCACCCCAAAATCTACTGCCATTCACGAAACTTTGGAGATCATACGCAACAGCGAGTAGTGCAATGATAGCGTCTCACTGGAGTTGCCACGGGTTTGGAACCAGTTCTTCAAATTGTGATTGCCTCTTGGTTTTCCTTCCATGACTCAGCGTGCTAAACGATCATAACGCCTCGTGTCTTTGAATACCTGATTACGTTCGCATCTATTCGTTATTGTCAAGTCAAGTCACCACGTTCGAATTATTGAACCGTTCTATTATCTAGTTTGCAGTTAGCTGTCTACCTTACTTGAGAAAGCCATCTGGTTGATGTGCGAAAGCTTGGAAACTTTGATTTCTATTCTGCGCTAAGAAATTTCGGATGACTAGTATAGTTATACTATTTAAATATTCAGCGATATTCTTTCCACCAACAAGCAGATAAATGGACAAAGGAAGATATCCCATTTTTAACAAAAGATTTGCTAAAGAAAGGTTATCTTACAATTGGGTAGGTACCATTGTGACTGTTTGATTGATGCTGACTTCAATTTTGTTTTCTGATACTCAAATGCAAACGGATTTTCTTTTTCCGTCCGCTCTTTCTTTTCCTTTTTTAAAATTGTCAACCTGCATAAAACGTAAAAATCCATTATTCCTTGAACTACGAGCATAGTGAAACATTGGCAAATTTGGAATATGTGTGTCTGCAAAACATTTGACTTAAGTTTTCTGTTTACATATTACAACATTTTTTTATTCCTGTTCTGTTTCGCAATTAACGGTAATTATTATAAGCGTCGTATGTTTACATCTGAATTAAACATGAAAAATGTCGATGACTAAGTTTCCTTTTCGGTTTGTGAATTCATTTTGGCTGGTTTGAAAGTAAGAATTAAACATCCATAACTATTCCAACTGTTTGCCAATGCAATTTGCGCAATAGTTTAAGTAAAAAAAAAAGTTTTAATTGCGCTTTGATTTCAGATATTAAAAACACGCACTAGAGCATTCCTCTCCGCTAAGAACGCATGAATCAATTCTAAGAGATTTAATTATGAGCAAAATTAATAAAGGTACATGAGAATCTCCGAGAAAGGAAAAGAATAATAAAGAAAAATCATAGCTTTCTCTTAGAACTAAAGTAGCTATGTTTCTCTCGATTCTAATTAACTGCATCTGCTTACTTCGTTGGATGTTATTCAAAGCAGCTGACAAGCATACACGGCGGGTGCTCTTCCAGCCTATACACTGTATAGTCAGTCCAACATCTTTCAGGGTTTCTTTCCGAATTTCGAAGAATTCAATCTTGGAATTTCTTCGTTAAATGGCTAATTGGGAAATTCGAGAGCAAAAAATACTTACCTGCAAAGAAAGAAAACATAAGGAAAAAATCAGCATAATGATTAATGGCATAATTATTTTCATGTCATAATTCATAAGATTCAAAGAAAAATTACGTAGATTTTGCTGAGTTTCAAAATTTAATACCACAATTCTTTATTCAAATATAAGTTACACATTTATAGAAGATACGATGTAAAAATATGTGTATGAAGCAATTAGTTTGAAATCGCAATAGACAAGCTAGTTAATCATTCAACAGATTGAAAGAAATGGTAAAACTCAGATCTTAATATAAAAAGTCAAGTATAGGAAAAAATTTCAAAGCATGAAAGCAGTAAATGCTTTCCATGAAAATAGTTTATAGTTCTGGTACCGATATTGCTTTACACACCTGTATTATGTATCTTCAGAAACTTATAGAAGTAAATAAATCCATCGCTCTTTCCACGTTAAGCAACGCACAGCAACCGAAAAATTGTTATTTCGGCCGCCGTCGGGGAATCCAACCCCGAATCTCTCGATATATAGCCGAGCGCGTTAGCCTTACACCACAGCGGCTAACGCGCTTGGCTAGATATCGAGAGATTCGGGATTCGATTCCCCGACGGCGGCCGAATAACAATTTTTCGATTGCTGTGCGTTGCTTAACGTGGAAAGAGCGATGGATTTATTTATTCAACTGACTCCACGTATTAAGATGATTTTCAACTTATAAAAAGGTTTGGCATGCCATTTTCCCAATGAATGTAAGAAACAGATGCTCTAATATATTTGTTCGTTGCATAAAATCACAGTGTTTAAATAATACCTCATCACAAACATTCAGTGGAATTGTAATACTTTTGAAAGGTCACATAAATATACTGAAAACTCCTCATGGCTATTAAAAATATATGAGTCTTGTTAAAAACATGTGGATATTCCACCCAAATAGTTTATGGTAGCTCATTTCTTTTGATAACAAAAACATTAGATGCACATTTCTCAAAAAACATTCCATATTTACAGAAACTAGGAACTGATTTTGAAATGGTATCAGTTAGCCGCAGTTGTTCTAGTATATGGCTCCCTTAAATTTCTGCGTATCATGGTCTACCCATAACTGAATGAACAAGAAAGATGACACCGAATTTTCGGGTGTAATAAGCACGTCTTTTGAATCCGTTCTGACGCAAATTAAATTTATCAAAGCTATTCAAATTCAATGGAACCGGTATGGAAAACAATCTGACGGAAGAAAGAAGTTTTTCAATAGGGTCTTTAATTACTCAGATATTGCTGTCAACGGAATTGTGAGCTTACGCCCTATGGTTGCAGACTTGTGCGTTAAGAAAAACATGAATTTATATGAGAAACATTTAACACCCGAAACGCTCTCCAACATAGAAATAATTTTTCAAATCGGACTCTTAGAAACAGAGATATCGACAAAAATAAGATGTGACTTTACGTCCCCTGGTGGAAAAACCATGCATTATTTTAGGAAGAAAGTATTCCAAAAGGTTTTTCCATATGAGCGGTATCAGTCCAAGAAAAAAAAATTTAGTCGAGTTTTCAGGAGCCCAGATTTTGCTACAAATACATCAGAAGCAGAAATTAACACTTATGCCCCCTGGTGGCCAAACCATTCCTTACCAAACACTAGAAATTATGTGAAAAATATTTTCCATCAGGTCTTGTATGCGATACAGGAAGAAGTTTTCAAATCGGAGATTTAGAAGTACAAATAAACCAGAAAACGCAATTTACCTTTGTGCCTCCTAGCGGAAAGTCTATGATTTACTTGAAATTTTTGAATTTATGCGAAAAACATTTCGCATTGGAAACATCATCCAACAAAGAAGGAATTTTTCAAATCGGTCTCCTAGAAATAGAGATATTGACAAAAGTAAGATATACACCCACGCCCCTTGCGTAGAAACCATGCATTATTTCAAGAAGAAAATGTTTCTAAAACGCTTGTCGACATGAGTAGTATCGGTCTACAAACGACGTTTTTTTCATTCGGGATTTTGGAAGCTCATATTTTTCTGCAAATACATCAGAAGCGGAAATTAAGACTTATGCCACCTGGTGGCCAAACCATTTCTTACAAAAATTATAAATCATGTGCGAAGGATTTCCCATCAGGAGCTGTATCCGGTGCAGAAAGAATTTTTCAAGTAGGAGATTTAGAAGCAGAGATGTAGGGGAAAAGCAATTTACCTTTACGCCCCTTAGCGGAAAGTCTACGAATTACTTGAAAATTTTGAAATTATATGAAAAACATGTCACACTGGAAACACTATCTAACAAAGAAGGAATTTTTCAAATCGGACTCCTAGAAGTAGAGATATTGACAAAAATAAGATATACATCTACGCCCTCTGGGGGAGAAACCATGCATTATTTTAAGAAGAAAATGTTTCTAAAAGGTTTGTCGACATGAGTACCATCGGTCTACAAACGACGTTTTTTTCAATCGAGAATCAAAAAGCTCATATTTTGCTGCAAATACATCAGAAGCGGAAATTAAGGTTTACGCCCCCGGACGGCCAAACTATTTCTTTTACAAAAATTGGAAATTATGTGCAAACGATTTCGCATCAGGAGCTGTATCCGGTGCAGAAAGAAATTTTGAAATCTGAGGTTTAGAAGCAGAGATATAGGGGGAAACCCAATTTACTTGTACGCCCCCTAGCGGAAAGTCTATGAATTACTTGAAAATTTTGAAATTATATGAAAAGCGTGTCACACTGAAAACACTGTCCAACAAAGAAGGAATTTTTATAATCGGACTCCTAGAAGTAGAGATATTGACAAAACTAAAATATACATCTACGCCCCGTGGTGGAGAAACTGTGGAAATATTTTAAGAAGAAAATATTCCGAAAATGTTTATCGATGTGAGTGGCATCAGTCCACGAAATATTTTTTTAAATCGATATTTTAGAAGCTCAGATTTTATGGCAAATGCCTCAGAAACCAAAATTAACACTTACGCCTCCTGGTGGCGAAAGTATTATTTACCAAAAATTTGAAATGATATGTAAAAGATTTTCCATCATGTGATGCATCCGGTGAAGCAAAGATTTTCCATCATGAGGTACATCCGGTGAAGCAAAGATTTTTCAAATCGGAGTTTTAGAAGAAGAGCTATCAGGAAAAATGTAATTTACTTTTACACCCCCTAGCAGAAAATCTATGCGTAATTTGAAAAAGTAACTATACCTAAAATTTTCTTCGACATAAATGGAATCGAAAGATAAAAAAAAAATTTTAATCGGATGTTTAGAAGCAAATATGTGGAATAAAACGTATTTTTGAATTCGACATCATCTGCATTTACGCTCTCTAGCGGCGAAATTGTACGTCGTAAAAAAAAACGAAATAAAGGATCATCATTCGCATATTTCAAGCTTCCGAATGCAAAAAGAATTTTTCTAATCGGACTAATAGTTGCAGAGATAGCGAGGGTACAGACGGACGGAATGACTGACGGACGGACAAATCGGTAACATAAGCACGATCTTTTTTTACAAAAGATGTGCTAAAAACTGTAACGTTACTTTAGCTGAATATTTCAAGTAAAAGCTTTCACCAGCAGAGCAGAAATCTTTCTCAGAAATGAAAATGCTGAAGAGGATGAGTTATATCACTTAAAAAGAAAGAATTAGGAATGATACAGAATGAGTTAAAGTGACTTAAAAAAACGAAAGATTTAAAAAAATTATGTTACGATTTACAAAATCTCTACATCTGAAGTCTTCCTCTTTTCCTATTTTTTCGTAGTTTTACTTCATAACCCATTTTTAAAAATCTTTCGTTTTTTAAGTCGCTTTAACTCATTCTGTATTATTCCTAATTCTTTCTTTTTAAGTGATATAACTCATCCTCTTCAGCATTTTCATTTCTGTAACGTTTTACTTACTCTCCATACATTCTGCCATTAGCCAACGTTCTGCTGATCTTAAATTTTTTTATCTTCCGGTCTCATTGGCACCCTTATGTCACACACTACTCCCATTATTTTGCTCATACGCGCATTTTCCGATGAATGAAAAATACAGACGCTCTAATATTTTTCGTAGAACCTAACGGCCAATAGGTATATAGTTTTAGGTTCGGGGGCCAATGGGAAACCCAAACTTGCCGGTGGCGGACTCGCATCCTCGTGCCGGACTCGAACCCACACCCTCGTGCCGGACTCGAACCCACATCCTCGTGCCGAATGTTTTCCCAATTAAGCTACGCCCATCTTATTATAGAAAAACCTACTATTAACTCTTTCCATATTTTGAACTTCCTTCAACACTAAAATACGCTTTGATTTCCCTACTACCATTCAATGAGAGGAGTTATGCCATAATCACGTACTAAAGAGAAGAGGAGCAAAAATAAAACCAAAATGGAATGTTTTATGGCAACACATATAACTAAAGCGTACTAAACTTTGAACAACGGAGCATCGCTAAGAATTTGATTTATTCCATAATTATGATTACGTTGCTGTGTAATCCACGGCTTCAGGCATTCAATTCATATTCGGAACAAATGCGTTGACATAATTATCGACCAGTACGTAATTTCCTAGAACAATGAATAGTACAGTGTCTTTATCTGTCGTTCAGTTCACACAGTTTCAATTAATTATGAGGTACAAAATTACTTGACTGTGACGAAACATAACGCTTTAAATAATGAAGCAACATGCGGACTCTTTAAAGAGTGAGAACGGCTGAAAGGGGAAAAGGGAGAGATCAACGTGCAAAGTTTGTAATTCAGAAGATTTGAGGGAAGGACAATAGATTCGTGAACAGAAAATCCCTCCGAAATCGATTAATCCTGCGACCAATTAGTCGAAACATAAGGGAATTGTGCAAACAGTTTCAAGCATAGACAAAGGCTTAGTACGTAGATAATTCTGTCATGCTTTCAGCACGTGATAACAAAATTTTGACTGGCAGTTTCGGAAGGCAGATATATTACAGTGAAATATAATGCAATGATAGTAGTGACCACTTGAACAAAACATCTAGAAACAGGTTATAATTCGACTTACGCAGTTATAACAAACACATTTGAAAAGAAATTTACTAATTTGAGGCAAACGCTCATAGTACTTTCTTCATACGTTCAGTTAAGTTTAAATAAAACTGCATTTTGTGCGTTGGTTAGTTTTACGCGTATAAGTACTCTAGCAGACAGCCTAAAGCTTATTAGGGCCACGGGTGGCCTAGTGGGCAACGTTCGTGACTGCCACGTAAAGGACCTCAGGTTCGATCCCAAGCAGGTACGAACGCTGGATCCACTAAATATCCGCCGTGCGTCGGATGGGCACGTTAAGCCGTCGAACCCCGTGTACTGGCCGCCGGAAATAAATAAGGGCGTCTTCCTTCCCCTTTCTACTTCGCTTCCGTGTCACTTTCCTATCGGGCACTCTAGCCCAAATATCCTAGCCTCCTATTTCTAAGGGTTGTTTAAGACCTGGGGTCAGACACTCCCTTCCTAAAATCCTCTACATATGATCTGATTTGATCTGATCTAAAGCTTATTCGCGGAACAGACATGAAAGGTAATTCTTCGGTTTTGGATTTTCCATGCTTAAGAATCAGTAACCTTAAATTAGAGGTGAGTTATTTCTACGACCTATGAAACTTATCAGGATTCCACACATATATGGTATTTCAGAAACTCATGTTTGATGAGCAACAATAATCTTCTGTTGTGTTTTCTGTTTTTGGTCAGCATCGATTTCTCTTTCTGCCCTAGTTTTAGAAAAAAAAAATGTTCCTTTGCTCCTGTATGTCCTAAATATATGTTTCATATTTTACTGCAGATTTCGTAAACAAGAATTGGAGAACATCTATTTTTTTTGTGTGTGTCCACACATTTATTTTCCCTTCGAGATAAGAAATTCCTGACATTTCTCGATGGTACCACACCTCAAATGCTTCAACCTTTTATCTGTATGCTTCTTTTTGGCTCCGTTTACCGTTCTCATGGACTCTGGAAAAATGACTGAATCTGTAATACTCGGCTTTATCTCGATAATAGACTTCTGCGTTTTCCATAACTTAGCAGCTTCAGTAAAACAAGCCATTTGACAAATAGTTTGCTTCCTCTTTGTAACTATCCAGCAGCAATCGCATTTACTACTCCTGAATAATCAAAACAAATATAAAGGTTCAAATTTTTAAATTTCTATTCCATTTATCGCAAATGTACCAGGATCTTCGATACCATCAATAACTGATACTTAGGTTTTCCCTTCAGTTATTTCTTTTTTTTTTCCTTACTGATTAAAATAAAATTCTTTCAGAGTCTTCCTTTGAGAATCAAACGAAAGGTTACCCTCCGAGTCTTTTCTGTTTCTTTATTATGTCTTTCAAATTTCAATTTTGTTATCGCTGTAAACAGCTTTCAACGACTGAGGCTAAGTGCCTTGAGGACACAGCCGGCAAAATCACAATGTTAGAAGCCAGCCTTGCCGAAGTACCTTTTCAGGTCAGAACTTTTGTAAGAAGTAATGTTCCAATGTGGCTTGTATAGAATCTGCATACAAAATCTAAAGTGACTCTGCCGTAAAACTAATTAGAGTAATTTACATGAACACCATACTGTATGAGTTAAATATATCCAGCGTAGTTTGCTTTCGTTTAATAAAATGGAATTCACCCCTAAACGATCGGAGTTTGTTCGTTTTGGGGTATTGCTATGACTGTGTACAGCATCACTAGCAAAAATTGACTTCCATTATTCCATTCTTTTTTGTTTAGGAGTTTAACGACCACCGTGAGCAACTCGGTGGGATATAAGCAGTCGCTCGTCCCTAATTTAGGGCCACTCGTTCCAGGGAAGGGGAGGGAAAGAGCCGTGAGACAGACACAACATCCATGCCTTCTTTGCCGTGGGACAGACACAACATCCATGCCTCACCGGGATTCGAACCCGGACATGTTCTCGGACGAATAGTCACAAGACAGCGCTTGACATAATTATCGACCAGAACAGTGCAGCTCCAATTATCCGGAATAACAGGGACCAGGGTCGGTCCGGATATTGAAAAATCCGGATAATTTGATTTTACATTGAAATTGTATACTAAAAGATAAATAGTAAACACATTTTCAAAAAAAAAGAAAAAAAGGAACTATTAACATACATACTTATATCTGTATGGAGTGACATGGAGGAGACTGGCACAAGACAGACCGTTGTGGAGGAAACTTGGGGAGACCTTCGTCCAGCAGTGGATTGATAATGGTTGACAATGATGATGATGATGATGATGATCTGTATGTACATTTATATTTTAAAAAATCGGTTATTTTTTTTCTGTTTCGAATAGCTACATCGCTTGCTAGATGCCAAGGGCATGGATGTTGTGTTTGTCTTACGGCACTGGCTCTCTCCCTTCCATGGAACCAATGACCCTAAATTAGGACCGGGAGACTGTTTATAGTCCATTGAGTCATTGAATTGCTCACGGTGGTTGTTAAACCTCGAATAAAAAAGATCAGCAGAGCCAGATGTCAGCCATTATTTCACATCTTCCACCTCACATTGAGATGAACCAGGAATATGTGTGGCGATATTCGCTAGTTCATTAATACTTGTGTGATTTCTGATTCTACATCCCTTTCACTTTCCATGCCACTCATGATTTTTCACCAAGGTCTCTCCAATGCTATTGGTTTCTGTTGATTCCAAGTATCTGCAGCCATGTAAACGCGTTCATTCAAGTCTACATGCTTATAGGAATCCATAACTTGACCTTCGTCATCAGAGAGAAAAAGTTTACGCAGGAGAGTTTTTCTGTATTGGCGTTTGTTGTTTAGAGATGGGTAGGATTTCCTAGATCTTATTCCTCGAGCCTTGGCTGCTAATTTTTGTTTTCGTAGTTCCTGAAAATTGATACGTATAATCGGAGTCCGGATAATTGGAACTGCACTGTACATAGTTTCCTAGAACAATGAATAATACAGTCTCTTTAGCTGTCGTTTAGTTCACACAGTTTCAATTATTGATGAAATAAAAAGGTACTTGACTGTGACGAAACATAACGATTTAAATAATAAAGCAACATGCAAACTCTTTAAAGAGTGAGACCGGCTGAAAGGGGAAAAGGAGACATCAACGTTCAAAGTTTGTAATTCAGATGATGAATCCCGGATTACTTCACTTCGTTGCAACTGTACTGTATCACAAGTCAACTCAAATCGACTTCTTTTCACCTAGATTGACGCTTGTTTAATGCGTTACAAACTGAGCAGTGTGGGTGATCTACCAGCCGTGATCCAAAGAAGATATAAGACATCTTTTGTTAGGCAAATATATTTTGGCGTGAGCATTAATTCTGGAAAACAAGATACACCGACGGATGGGCTGTTAATCTTAGACAGTAAGGTACACCGAAGAGTCAGTGATGGTCATTAGATACTGGCAAAATAATTGGTTACACTCTCATTAAAAGTATTCTCGGGATATATAAAGCAAAAAACTGCGTATACTATCACGAAATAAATACCGTAAATATATCTAAATTTTTTCCTGGAGAAGTACGCAGTTTTCTAACTCAGGAGAAAGACGACGCGATGGGCACGAGTTTCCATGACAACCATCTTGCTTCATCAATCATCGTCCGTCTGAGCAAGGAAAACAATGTTATCTTACAGAAGGAAGATGGGAAGACTGGTCTAGTGTCCTATCAAGTAATTCTTTTTCCCTAAACAGTCTACTGAAATTGATAGGTCTTTTTATTCTTCATCCGATGCTTGTTATCCTTTATAACGAGAAAGTACCTACCTACCTACCCTCCGATCCTTCCTCCCATGTAATTTATGATGGGAAACTCAGCGTCTGAGGCAAACTTCTACATATTTCTCTAAGACTAGGCTTAGTATATCTCGGATGCAGGAAAAGAAGATTAGCGTATTGCTTCATACGTGTAATTTAAAGAAGAAAGTTGCCATAGTTAATGGGACAGGTTCTTACGTAAAAAACTCTTTATATTTCCTTGCATGTGAAATATATATATATATATACATGATTGTAATCACGAATATATATATATATATATATATACATGATTGTAATCACGAATATATATATATATATATATATATATATACATGATTGTAATCACGAAAAAAATTGATTCCAGAGATTTTTCGTAGATTAAGACCGATATGCTCCGCAACTCATAAAGTTCCAAATTCAGATACTAGTAAAAAATATCGATTCCATATTTCCACTAAAGATCATAACTAACGTGTCCTGTCCTGTCATGACAAGAGAGAGAGAGAGAGAGAGGAAGTACAAAACTATGCTACTTTCCGGTGGCAGTAGAATGAAAGAAAATAAGTAAAACTCCAGTTGCAGTTTGTTTATATTTTTGTTATTACTGTATTATCAGTAATTAACTTCATTAAACTAAACATAACAGAAGTAGTTCATGAGATACACATTTGTCAGTACGAGGTGTGACAAATGTTGCCTATGTTAACTTTCTCTATTCGGTTCTATGTCTTGTGTAAATTTTGGTTACCTTGCAATGTTCGCGGAAATATGGCTATCTGAATTAACAGTACATACATCAGTCTCACAACTTCACCTACAGTGAAACAGGAGTCGTTCAAGAACTTCAGAAAATGTTACTTACGATTAGTCTTTATTCAGCTAAATATCCTTTAGCACAACTCACTCTTCAACAATATTAGTGAACTAATCCAATTTACTTGTGAGGGAACGTTTAATGGAAAAAACAAAACATCAGCACTAAATATATAATACGCAGACGTCAAGAGTCAAGAGATCACAACTTCAAGTAACTCATTTTTACAACTACTATTATTATGTATTGTCATACTAATAACGTCTCCACATACTGCTGCTGCGCAAACATCACATATAGTACAGTTCTTATCTGACACATACACACGTCATACGTTCTGACCTCAGGGTGTTACCAACAATACTCTTGCGAGAGAGAAGATATCACGTTAAGTTTGAGAAACGCGAAGGAGAACGAACTCAAATTTACATAGAGAAAGAAACTGAAAAAGAAAAGTTATAATAGTATACGTCAAAACCTCTTCCTGTACTTTCAGAATTTAACGTCACGCCTAAACTCCAGAGTTTGTATATTTTTTGTGGCCACACTGGTATTCAGTCAGAGGTGAGAAAAGGAATAAAAACAGCGGCCATGTGCTGGATTTTAGGTGTCGTCATTTCGTCTGCTCAACTTTGTCAATTTCAATGCGATATGTCTGTTATTTCACTAAATTAGCTTTGTTGTATTTGCTGGAAGTTTAATCGTTAATGGTCTGCTAACCCGTTTCAAATTATTATTTATTTAATCAAAGTGTTGATTTCTTCGTGCTTGTGAACGCGTGCCATTTCAGCAATTTGCTGATGTACAGTCATCTTGACACCCTTCCTTGGACATCGTTGTAAGTTGTTTTTGATATTAAATTCAGTGCATTTGCTGGCATTAAGAATCCTTGTGATCAGTTACAATATGACAGATGGTTTACACTATTTCCACTTCAGTAGCAAGGTTAAATCACAGATCAAATATTTCGAAATCATCCGTGAGGTACCATTTGATGTTGAGGGAAAAGGAATTCAAAATTCCAGAGCTTATCGGAGAGAATCACGATTTGCCGCCACCTTTTCGCCAAAAAGTTGCCATTTCAGGATATTTGAAGTCTGCGCAATGATTCCGCAAGCTAAGAAAATCAAATTTTGCTTTGACTTTCTCGAATTCGAGTGCTATTTTCTACAACTAAGAGGTTTCACCAGGCATGCATTTGTATCACGTTGATCTGGGTCTGCCAAAGATATGCTAACTCAGTTTTTCGTGGATTTAAAAGAATCAACTGAGATCATCAGTAAATGAGCAGCTCAGAGTAATTATGCACAGTAGACAACATTTGTTGGTTCATCAAAATCAAAAGATGACTAAAGTAGCATTTATTTCTGTAATCATTTGATCCAAAATATTTTCTTCCATCTTAGTGATCCCACTACTGATGGTAGAATTGGAAAATAATATCAGATCTACTATTCCAGTACATTGTGTGTTTTCTGTTTTCCTAGGTACAATTTCATGAGAATTTTTTCGATTGTATGGAGATTTCTTTTTATGTTTCGCAGTGAGAAGAGCTATACAGTACAAAGCTTCAAATGCATCTTCGTTTGTCTGGTCTGAATTAAAACCGGCTAATTTCAGCATGCGTGCCTTTTTTAAGAATTCCGTGTCTTCCAGTGGAAACACTTCATCCATTCGTTCGAAACGTTGTCTCAGCTTTTTAATTTTTCACATTTTTACTACAAAGAGCACTTTTAGGCGTTGCAATTGACTTCAGAATTATGATAGCGAAGCTCTAACATAAAAGCTCTTTGAACGATCGCTTTCCCTGACTTCGCGGCTGTCAAGTCTGTTCACACGAACAAATCAGATCTGTATTAAAATAACTTAACCAAACATTCACTGGATTCTAAACATTTATACGTTCTTTAATATGCCACAGAAAGGAAACTGGGCAGTAAAGTCAGTATAGTCCGTTGAATTTCGTTAGAAAAAAGGAAACTGGGCAGTAAAAAGAAAGATTAACTCCCTTAATCTAACAATTTAAAATCCAAATTTACTTTATCGAAGGAAAAAGGCAGAAAATGTTCACAGGTGATCTCGAAACAAAGTTAATCACAAAGTAACAAAATTTCACAAAAATGATAAATACAACCAGCATTGGTAAAAATACACGTTTACCAGCCAGCCACAGTTTTCAATAAGAAGCACGCAAATAATGCTGTTATACATTGAACTCTTCATCAAAATATGATGTACATCATTTAGAAAATTGCGGGAATGGGAGAGCTCAAACTTCTGAGACCTGCTTTTCTAGAATAAGGGATTTTCTTAGATTTTTTAATGTAAAATTATAAAAAAGCCCAACAACATTTCACCCATCCACGCTTGCACTTTTATACTTAATTACCAGTTCACTGTCTTTTGTTCCTTTTAGTTTAATTTAAGAAGAATACCCATTAGACAAAAAGCTCATATGGTATGCAGATTTTCTACCCCACAGGTTCTGTTCCTAATCGATAAACTAGTTAAATCATTTGGTTTCTTCTTTTCACGTATTAATGATTTCTTTCCAGTAGAGTTAATGCAATTCACAGGTTCAGTGCTCTCAGCCTACTTTATTATTATTTTTTTTTATTGGAGGTTTATTTTGGTCCCAGGTAACAAGTACAACTTGAATTCATATATTGGTCATGGTTAATACATACATCTCGAATTCAGACAAATACAGTATTGTGCGTCACAGGGTACGAATATTATGCAATACACTAAAATCATCAAAGATCGAGCATGTGACATAGGATGCCAGATTTGCAAATAACAAAAAGAGCCAGTGCCGAAAGAGAAACACAGACACCCATGCCTTACCGGGATACGAACCCAGTCCCCTCCGTTTGGCGAAGGATCAAAAGCTATCGCTTAGACCACCGTACCCTCGGGGCGTCAGCCTACTTTATGCATCAAGCTTCATATTAAAGAACATCAGTGATGTCGATGCAATGTTGTTTCCTTTTCGAATCGCGGCGGTGGTCCCATATGCCGCTAAAGTCAGGGCAGCTTCATCGAATGAGAACAGCATCTTTCCAAACCCAGTTTTTTCGTATAAGCAGCGGAAGAGATAACAAAACATTTTCTCCTGTTTTTAAGTCAGAAAATTGAAGAGATAAACTTCTGCTAATGTTCTTCGTCTGAATACTCTCTTCCACTTATCATGACATGCCCACATTTCTCTGATTTCTACATGTGCTTTGAGGAGGTTCTCTTTCCAGATTTACCATTCAGTTCGAGAGGATTTGTTTTTGAAAGCAGACGTGTGTTTCACCCGAAAGGCTTTTGACGTTATGCATTTATATACATGCATTCATACCAGTCGTGTTGTTCTCACATTTGAGAAAATGTACGCAAAATCAATCAACTCTAAAACGTCCTGAGGCTGTGAAGAAAAAAATGTAGTTCAGCTGGTCACCAACTTACCGATTCTATTCATTTCCTTTCCTTCGGAATTCCCGGGCGCCATTTACAAAAAATATCACTTTGTATCTACACCAGCTTTCACGTTCGATTCTCCACAACACAAACGTATTTTGATATCCTTTAGCAGTGATAAATCAATAATGACAACCAAGATATTGTAAGGTTCAAAATTCCTTAAGCAAATTTCTTACGTACAACTGCTGTTTTAATAGTTAGACCAGATATGAGTGTCTTGTTTCATGGATATAATATGTGCGTCATCCTAAAACTGTAGTTCGACTGTGGGTGTGATTATGTATATACGTGATAAACATTTTGATAACTTCGCTGTTCACAAGGTCAACCGATGTTTTTCTAGTTAATTTCACTTTCTGTTTGTTTATCAGCTAATTTGGGAAGAGCTTCTGTTGGAAGGCTTTTCGTAGAATTTATATCGTTACTTGATTGTGAACTCAAAATTATAGGCTTATCCATTTAATATCCAAGAGGGTCTGGAAACGGGAGAAATCTTCATAGCGTCACGGCAGCATGAGATCGAAGCTGAATTAATACGATTTTTAATGTATGGGTTCCTGCAGTGATCCTAGGTCTGTATTGACATTCATAACTTCCGTGAATCAATTACAAACCTGCTGGAAACTGCGGGAATTTATGAAACCTCAAGTACAAAAAAGTATCTATTCGCAGATTTTTTTGGGCGTCATTCACTTGACAAAAGATCAATTAACCGATGTGCCATTTGATCAAAAGGTACATTTCACCGAAGGGTCTTTTTCACCCAAAAGTTAATTTCATCGGAAGATCATTTCATCTAAGAGTCAGTTTATTGAAAATTTTGGATTTTATAATAGATTCTGTTGAAGCGTGGTGCAGATTAGTAAAACTGGCCAATGAAACTTTAGAGGATCGTTTAAAAAATTGCACTTTTGACTTCTACGTGAGCACTTCCCCGTAGGTCTGGCGTTTGGCCTTGAATATTATATCCTGGATATTTTTAGCAATTCATAATCCTGCGTGCTCATGTTCATAGGATTAACAATACAAGTCAAATTACAAATTTTTGAAGATGACAATCCGTTTTTTTTTTATGTAAATAATCCGCGTCAGCTCTAGGACGAAATTTTCAAGTTTTCGGATATTATCTGACTTGCCACCCTTGTCATATTTACACCAAAAAAAACGGATTGTCATCATTCAAAATTTGTTATATATGGTGTAATCCCGTGTTTCATTCAAGTCAAATTAATAATGTAGCACTTTTACTTGTCTAAGTAAAAGTGCTACGAAAGTCCAAAACTTGAAGGCCCTAGCTCTACGTGTGGGTCTTTTCAGCAAATTTTAATCTTCCGTGCTCATATTCATAAGGTTTACATAAATAGTCTAGTTCATTATGTCGCACATTTACTCAGATATAGAGCATTAATTTTAAGGCTTTAGACCTAGATATGGGCATTTTTTAGTAAATCATAAAGGTGTCTTACTTTCTAAATGATAATCAGATATTAAAATATATTTTGTCTAAAATAATAATTAATCCATTTGAGGGCGATACAACAACGCTTTATTTATTTAGGAAGAACAACTTTATGGCTTTTTAGTTGCATGTGTGGACTATTTTCGGCACTTGCACTACTCTTGAACAGAACCTACAACGAAATACAAAGTTTTCCGTAACTGACCCTTCTGAGAAATTACTTGATGCCTTTTAATGAAATGAAATTTCTGGTGAATTAATCCTTCGGTGAGTACTTTTCGATCAAGGGTCTCTTTTGGTGAAATGTGCCTTTCGATCAAATGACCCTTTGATGAAATAAACGTTTCGATCAAGCGAATTTTCGATTAAACGATCCTTTCGGTGAAGTGAGTTTTGGGCAAGTGAAACATCGGGGAAGTAATCGTCGGGAAAGTGAAGTAGACCCGATTTTCAAAGACTGAAAAGTGTGCTTTTCATAAAATTAAACAAGCTCCAATCGATTAATATGCTTCGCCCACATGATTTAACAGGCAAACGTATTGCACGGGGATACGATTGGATGGTTTTTCACGAAAAATATCCAGAGATTTTCTACTGAGACATCAAAATTATAATTTGTAATAATGACCACACTTACTAAGAAAGTCTTGTGATAAATCAGACAGATCAGTTTTCTGTCGCGTTATGTGATGTGAAGCGCACCCGGACAATATTGAAGATCTACTTAAAATTATTTATTTATTTGATCTAGAGGACAAAGAAGTTGCAGATGTGAAAGAAAATGCACTTACTTTGAGGAGATAACTGTATTACAGCACAGGTTGAAGTTAATATTTATGCAAAATCGAAAGTAGTTCACGGAGAAATCTTGAAATCGCGTGTTCTGTCGCTAATAACTAACAAATAGCATTAGAAGCACTATAAAAGTTTTACCATCAGCACATCTGATAAGAGGCTTTGGAAGTAATGATGAAATCACGATCGTCAAATCAGAACTCAGTTGAGACAGACTGCTAAAATTGACTCATCAATAACCTGATAAGAAGCAAGATTATTCAGAGCTCCATCTGGCCGCGAAGCGATGAATTAAGTCACTCCAGACCGTGTAATCGTTGGAAATTGTCGTCGTTTTTATAGTGTGGCAGGAACACCTGTATCAATTCATGGACGTCTTCCAGGCTTATGACTATACGGCGATGTTTGTGGCATTGGGATGACATTGCGAACCGTTCTACAGTTGCTCTGCACATCAACTGCACACACACGATTCACAGTATACATTTCAATTATTGATGCACTATATTTCATGAATTTTCGAAAACTCTATGGAATAAATACGTCTTATCCTTCACAAATATGTAACAATTCTCTAAAAATCATATTTTCAAAACTGGATTTTAGCAGTTTTGGAAATACGAACTCTGTATTCCATATGTTTCCAGTGTACTGATTAAATCTTAGTATTTAGTTGAGCGGGACCGAAATCTTCTGATCACGGGGAGAACATTACAAGTTACAAATGATGAAAAAAAGGTTCTTCACATACAAAAACTGAAATGCAACCTATTAAAACTAGATACAAGAGACTCAAATATACAAAGAGCAATGATTTCCTTGAATCATTAAAAAGTTTTACCAATCGGTATGATTTCATCTTTAGAAATGAAGGGAATAGAAAGTGGAATATTTTTTCATATAAAAATATAGTGCGTTCTACAAAATGCAAACATCCAAGTGACATGAATTTCTTGCATCACAGCAGTAGTAAGAAGTCACTCTGCAGTTGTTTTTTTCGGTTCGTGGTTTAACGACCCTTGGGGCAACTCTACAAGCAGTCGCCCGTCCTTTATTTTGGGATCCTAGTTTCAGGAAAGGGAGAAAACCATTTACCTAAGACAAACACAACAGCCATGCTTTCTCGAACCCAGGCCCGAGCCACAAATCAGCGCTTCTATCCATTTCGCTACTGGATGGCCAAGTTACTGTGTAGTCAATAATAACATACGTATTTGTTGAAAAGTGGCATTTTCCACTGAAAACGGGATTCATGGGACCAGCTAGTACAGCTGAAAACGGGATTCATCTAACCAGCTAGGTACAGCTGAAAACGGTATTTATCTAACCAGCTAGCTAGAGCTGAAAACGGGATTCATGGGACTAGCTAGTGCAGCTGAAAACGGGATTCATCTAACCAGCTAGGTACAGCTGAAAACGGGATTCATCTAACCAGCTAGGTACAACTGAAAACGGGATCCATCAAACCAGATAAGTACAGCTAAAAACGGGATTCATCTGACCAGCTAGGTACAGCTGAAAACGGGATTTATCTAACCAGCTTGGTACAGCTTGAAACGGGATTCATCTAACCAGCTAGGTACATCTGGAAACGGGATTCATCTAACCAGTTAGGTACATCTGGAAAAAGGATTCATCTAACCAGTTAGGTACATCTGGAAACGGGATTCATCTAACCACACGGAACCGTGCCACTCTGCAGAGGCCCAGTTTTGATATTACCGGCACCACGCAACGCGTCATGTCTGATGACGAGCAATCAGTAGTGGCACTCTGGTAGAGCGTCGGCTCCCGTAGCCCAGGTTATGTAGCGTGCGCAGTACCGTTTGCTCCCTAACGCTGCTTGGGTCTCCGACATTTAACCTGGGTGTGATTTGCACCACCTTTGTCAAGCGGTCGGTATGTACGAGCTTGAACAGTCTGCGTCGAGCCAGGTAATCATTAGCGTGTAGTCGGCCACCGCTTGCTGTGTACGCGCTGGTACGTCCGTCAATTGTATACTCGCGGTACACCTTTAATACGGTTGCCTTCAGAAACCCTAGAGCTCTTACTACTTAGGCGATAGGATGACCCATCTGTCTTGCCACGATCAGAGTCGTAAGATCATAACGTTTACCCATGTTCGTAGATTGCGATACACTGTTGAGAAGCCCTACGGTCCGTCCTGTATATATCACCTGCGTTCCGTTTGGGTCTGTTCCATCTGCGCTAGGGATGTCCATGTGAACTTCCCATCACCCCTATCTCTAATTTTTTGTCTATTGAGTATGTAAGTTCCGATCGCCTACGTTCCAACTGTACGTGTACGCTTGTTTATCTGGCGGTTTTGCTACCACCATGAAGAACTCCGAGTGCCATAATCAGTCGCCCGTACCTAATGTACAGTCACGGGTTCCAAGGAAGGGACGGAACCAGCGCCATCGGACTAGAAAACAACCCGTAACCAACCTTAAAGGAATGGTCAGACGACAGCAACTCAGACCATTTAGGCCCGGGGTCAGTGGAACATTCTTGTACCATAGAAGCAAGATTTAAAAGCTAGGCAGAGCCACCAAATAGAAAAGAACAACAGAATTGAAAAATCTAATTTAATGTCAACAGATACACAAGCTGTGTTTTAAGAAGTAGTGTGGGGTATACCTTATATTCACCGATTCTCCGATTTTTTCGAAAACTTTTCCACGTATAGCACGTATTGCTTTACGGTGACTAAACTGGATACATTAAAAGATATGGAACTCAAGTGTTTTTGACAAAGTCTTTTTGCCAGGTGATGCAGGAGCATGTTGATGCTTCTGCATCACCTTATTCAGTGCCAAAGATGAACATTAAAGCTGTGCCGGACTGGTTTTCAGCTGAAAAATTAGATTTAGCCACAGAGAGCAAGGAAAAAATGCTATCAGGGGAATTGGTAATTCACACCTCCGAGGTACACCCCTTACACTCCTTCTTTAACACCTAGGTGAACAATCGATTTCGGTGATGTTTACAGTCATTTTGAGATCTGAGTGTAATTAATTCGGTGAAATTGAGATAGACCAGGAGATAAAAACTACAGCAAATAAGAACTACAGCAAGTTTAGAATTGTGTGTATAAGAACTACACAATTCTAAACGACGGTGCAAATGCTGAGGGCAAAAATGAGATCAGGGGAAAAAAGAAAAAGACGCCCACTATAAAGATTAAGCTTAGCTATCCATGTGCACTTCAGGATTCCTTTTTGACACTGCATATATCAGGACTAGAGATTTAATATTCTCTTCTGGTACTTGTAGATGTCACCCGTGCCAAAAATGCGAAGCAAACATTATCGCCGCGCCCTCTTCCCGCACTCTCCCCGCCGCAAAAATCTTTCCCCTAACACTGGTGTCCGCATCCTGATGCTTAGTGATGCTTAGAGATGCCTAGTGGAGCATGTTGATGCTCCTGCATCACATATGCGATAGCCAGGGCAGCTGCTGTTGTTGTTTTTGAAGAAGAAGAAGGAGGAGGAAGAAGATGAGGGGGCACAGGAAGGAAGAGTAAGAGGAAAGGAAAAGCGAAAGGAACACCAAGAGAGGCGCCGTTTCCATGGACACGGGATGTAACGCCACATGTCAGCGTCCGTGAATGTGAGCCATTAGGGTAAACTATCTCTGTGGTTGGATGCTTCAGGTCAACATGTGTCAAACTGCCTCTCACCATCCCTCAATGCGACAGTTCGAAAAGTGTTTTACGGGTGACAGTCAAATCGCATTTATGGTGGGGAAAGAGGAGTAGGTATCAAAGGATGTAAAAATTGGATATTGAACATTGAATAAAAGTGACGGGTTTCCTTTCCGGTTCCGGAATTCCAACAAAAAAAGAACGAAAAGGTGATCTTCCTGGTCATTACAACTACTGGGCTAACCCAATCCATCATGCCCTACAGCAACACAATTTTTGTTTAGTTCCTGTTTTTTTCAGTAAGATATTCCAGAATACCAAAGACTCTACATGAAGATCTGACTTGCCTTTTCAGATAAGCAAAATAAGTTCGCTTTTGGTTCAGTTCTATAAAGCGCGAGAATCTCAAACAGTGGCAGCGCTGAAAACGCACCCGTAACAGTTTTCTTGCAATTCGGGGTAAGCAGTAACACTGATATAATGCATCAAAGATAGTTATTGTGCTTAAAATATATTCTGTTATGACAACTGCGAGTGCTTTTTTGAAACTCCCATTGTCATCGAATAGAAGAAAATGAGGATGTCACTCATAATCGTATTCTGAAGAGTGGGTTTCAATAATAAACACTTGATCTAGTTCTGGAAAATTAGTGATGTAGTATGCATAGATAGAATTCTACACGGAAATTACATTATAGCAGGAGCTGAGCTACGGTTGCTTATTCATCATACCGCAGAGCTGAAACTCTGTATATTCAAGTTTGACTTTATTTCAACAGTTTACGAGCACAAATTCAATTCATAAAATACCAATTATGCGGAGGAACTTAAATTACTTCTTTAACTAAATCCCTTTTAAAACTTTCAGAAACTGACAGATACAGCTCAGCTAATACCTTACATTCACGCATATGCACAAAATTTTACATACAAAGCAAGACTGACAAAACTTAAAAGTGCTTCGTCTACTTATAAATTTTAATATTTCACTAGATTAACATTTAAAGCGTTCGATTATCATGCACTTCATGATAATGTTATGCTTTAGGTTCCATAAAACACTGTATCTCTGAAAACGTGCTTACCTACATAGCAATGCCATCACAACGAGCTACTGAGAATCACTCATACTCATACAACAATTTAGACTATTGGAACTGCAGAATTAGCACGTAATTCGTATCTTACCAGGGCTGAGGCTGTACGATAGGTACGCAACTGGTGATAAAGCTAGTCTAAAAGCGTTGAATTTAGTGTGGTCGTTGTTGCTTCGAAGGCAATGAAAAAGCGTCAAAATCGATGGCTAGAAACTTAGTCGTTATTGCATGAACGGAATAGTACTGCATATTCGCGCCTACTATAATATGAGATAAAATGAGATGATTATGATGACGATAATTTGTAGAGAGCTTTCTAGTGAAGCTCCGAAACACGCTGAAGTTTCGTCTTCAAAAGGCAATGGACTAGTCATGCTTACTGTATCCGCGGTAAATCCTAGAATATTTGAAACATAAGGAGTACCGGCAAACGAATTCGAACTATCTGCTTACTATTGTAGGTACTGGGTGATAGATATGTCTAAAAGACAAGTAGAGAATAGTATGATATCAGTCGCTCGTTCCTAATTTACGAGTAATGGATTCCAAAGAAGGAACAATGGACTAAAGTCAAACATCTCCTACTCCGGGTCTTGGGAGCAGTGGCGTACCCCCCCCCTCCCCCACAAAAAAAAACTCGGGTCCCCCTCAAAAAATATCTTCGAGGCTTTTTTGACAAAATCTATTAGCTTTCAGTTGCTTAAATGCTTAAATTCAAATTATTAATTAGTCTTTATAGGTGTTATAATAATTCAAATTCTTTGGAACCTAAAAGTATGTTTCATAAAATCAATATTATTGCACTTTACTGCGACACAAATATGCACGTTGTAATAAAAATGATTGCCCTAGTTTCACAATAAACTTGTTTTTAATAAAAAGTGCCACAAAACACTTACGCCACAGTTAATCATATTATGCAAATTTTATTCTTTTAGAGAACTAAGGCCAACCTTTTGAAATACCTAACAATCACACACACACACAACAGCTAACTGCCGTGCAACAGTGTCTACTGACCTTTTCCGATTTGCACGAAACTACAGAAAATAAGCAAGCAAATATATAATAATTCAGAATTGTGGCACAAAAAATAAAGCTATTTAAATTATTCACTTTTGTATATGAGAAGCACGCTTAATATAATGCCACAATGTTTTGTTCTTGGTAAAAAAAATTATCTTGACTCTGTTATAAAAACAAAATTGAAACAAATCCCTGTTTCTTCGTAACAGAGTAGCACATATTTTAGTTCATTATATTCCCAAAGATGCCTAATTATGTGTGAACAACTGTAATACATAACATCTTATCCTCATTGTTACAAGAATGTCATTCATTGAACTGATAATTCTTTCACATTCCCTTGTTAATATACATGTATATGGCTGTGAAAAGCGGCCTGAAGTCCTGTGGAATATCTGTGTTGCTCTAATCCAGTTTATATAAATTCAGACAGCCTAAAATGATTTCCAACTATTTCACTTATCCACTGAAAAAAGGAAACTATCGGACCTCCCGACGACAATCGTCACGGAACGTTCTGTGGTGGACAAGCATGACACCAAAGTAACAGGTGTGAAGTACGACATTTCGCAATCGCCCGCAACCCCTAAAACATGGCTTACAAAAGTGGGACGCCCGCCTGTAATGTATGCAGCCATAAAGTGTCAAACAACATTTACCTGTTAGATATGAGGCACCTAAATGTCGAGAGAGATCACGTACAACGCCATTAAGTTGCAAATGTCATATACATATCTCACCCCACGTCATGGTTATGTGTTGAGAGAAGGCAGTGCTGCAGGCAAAAGTGAATCTCGCACCACGAAGAGATAATAACGGCACTGGAATCACAGTCAGGAGCGTTGCACATGTCACGCATAGCAAAATTGATGTCCAACACATTACGGTACGGAAGAGGCGTTTCGTGTTGCAAGTATCCAGACGCCTTCCACGCATAGCGAAGCATGTGTTGGTACTGTGGTGCACACAACTGGTTGTATATAAATGAATGAAACTGGAAAATGAAGATTCTGTCATGCAGGTTGACGCCATGCACCTCATCAGAACGTATGTACTCTTCCATGCGTTGTGCGAACAGTTCGTATTGTCTAAAGAAATACACATTAAGGGGCTGGCAGTATTTGGTGGCTTTCGGTGGTATGATATTTGTGTGCAAATTGAAGTCCCTGTCACCGAAGGCTTTGGCTGGCAAACTAGTGTTGGTTTGACCAGATCACGAATTCAGTAAGAGAAGGGAAGGTCCTGTTAGCTTTGGTTCCAGTACCTTTCGCATCCAGGACAGAACGAGAGCTGTGGACATCTTACCACTGGTGCTGCAGTCACATTCTGTATTTGAAGGCTAGTTACGTCGTACTGTTTCGAAAACACCAAACTTACCACCCGCTTCCTGCTGAAAGCAGATGTGCAGTTTCTTTGCAAAGCGTCCTGACATGGACATAAGCACCTGAATGGAATAGGAGTGGGTAATCTATGTAACGGATTGCACAACAGCTTCAGTTGTCTTCTCCCCAGTCAGTGATAGCATCCTGTCTGACGTGAGCTCGTATTCAAATCGAGTTTGGTCTGTATTGAACACCATGTCGGCATCAATTGCATTGGCAGTAATGTAGTCCGTAACATCTCATACAAACTCCAATGCTTTGTTCCTTACGCCTGGCAACGGACCTTGTGATCTTGCGTGATGAGATTTTATAGCGGCGCTTGAATTTGTGCAGTATGTGCTGGCTTTAAAATTGGGGGATACCCATTGCGTTAGCTTATTTTTTCGCCCACGTCTTTAAATGTCAGTAGTGAATTGAGAGTCCCATGTTACCCGCATCTTGGAATTTTGTGTACATATGCTGGCGAATGCATGCAGTTTTGTGTTCCACCGTACCACCGCTCTCAACAGCCGTTACTATTTGCCACACTTTTTCTGGCGATATCTTGTATTTACGGGCAGTTGCTGCAATGTTTTTCTTTGCGACCTTTACATTGTCATAGACACTCTGCATAGTTTGTCCGGAAAACTGATCGTGAATGCTTTTCCGTTTCACTTTGGGGGGTGATGGTTCAGAGGAACTCTAACTGCTTGGCACGTTGTGTGCCGGAGTACCCGGTGTATCACTATGTCCAGATAACGTGTCCGACGTTTCATCACTATCACGCCACAATGTCTGTCCTTCAAACATGTCAACGCCTCCAATGACATGTTGCTCCAAAACGCTATACAACTGCCTTGGAATTATCCTGTTGATGTATGTTCGAGCCGTGTCGTCCGCTTGGTATTTCTGCGACACCCCGTTCAGCAGTATCTGTACTACAGCAGAAGGGTTACAAGCCATTTTCTTAAAACACACAACACAATAGTTGTATGCGTACGAACATGCCCGTGCGCTGTCTCACACTACTCACGTTTAAGAGTCACTGACGTGCACAATGTAGGATAGCTTCCACGCATGCGCAGTATCCCCCAATCACATCACACCTACATTTACATGTTGTTTGACACTTTATGGCTGCATACATTACAGGCAGGCGTCCCACTTTTATAACCCGTGTTCTAGGGGTTGCGGGCGATTGCGAAATGCCGTACTTCACACCTGTTACTTTAGTGTCATGCTTGTCCACCACAGAACGATTGTCGTCGGGAGGTCCGATAGCTTCCCTTGTGAGAAAAAATGGTTTTCTTCTGAATACTTCATTCAAAGCTGCCGTCAAACATTTCTGTTTCTTTAAACAACTTCATATTAATTCTCTGCAAAAAAATATGTAAAATCTTTTTGCTGAGGCAAGAGTCCCTTTTAGCCGTGAGCTCCCCCAGTCCCCTGCAGTGCAGGAGTTTCGGAGACCATCAATACCGTCTACGAAGTAACTGGGTTGCTTTGCTTTATCCTTAACTGAAACAATTTATTTCTTTGCTACTGACCTAATCAACAACACTTAAAGGAAGAGAAGTTGCGTGCAGTGTCATTTTCTCAGAGAAATAAATTTTCTGCTCACGTGATACAAGCGGCAAAACCTAGAAGGAAAGGTAGGGATGGCAGCGTGGGATTCCAGTTCATCTACCAAATATTCTGCGCTCAATCAAAATAAAATTGGCTTTCACGGCTGGGTTTTGATGCTGTCCGAATGCTATCTATACATGGAAAGAAGTGCATGCTTAAGCCTTAGAGGTAGAGGCTTATACTTCTGGAAAAATCTTCTTGTGTAAGCCATTTCCATGGGCTTTCGAAGAGATCTTGAGAAAGAATGCTGACAGGCAAACAGCAACGGATTTTGACTACGTTATCCTTGCTCTGTCAGCGCCGGTTGTATCTACATCGTAATCCTTACGCCCGCGTTGATGAAAGATGGTTTGCAGTATTGCTTTAGCAAGTGAAATTGCTGCAATACATGACAATTTTTTTTCAATGTAATTCACGCTTTTGCAAAACAAGTGAAATTATAAAACGCTCAGAAATTCCAATTGTTAATTCTATGACTGGTCACGACGACCAATGTTCCATCTAAGCAGCTAATTAACTTCCTCCGCGCAGCTGAAATATTTTTCGCTCAGTAAACATTTTAGATTAAAATTCCCAAACCTGTAATTAACTTTCATAAATCGAAAATCAATTACCTGCAAAAATAATAATAAATAAATAAAATTCGAGCTCTCAAAAGTCAAAACAACACTTTTCTTAAATGCCGCTCGCCTCCTTCTAAGTTCGTCTCATTACCCTCTTCATTCTCAAAGGCTTCTTTAAAAGTAGCATTGTGTCAGCAGATATTGAACGCGAGAAAGCGGATTAGTGATTTTCCCACGCCGAGAAAGAAGCAGATATTGAGTTTTTTTATCAAAACGACACATCATCGCCAACAGATCACAGCAAATCTTAACCAAGTTCATTGTACTAACTAATGCAACCATGCTAGTTGGTGGGGAAAGGCATTCCGGTCAGTTAAATTATAAGCCGCTGGTAAATGGGTTTTGCCTAAAACTTTGTCAAATAATAAGGCAGCAACATCAAAGACACTGAAAGACGCCTTGTCTTTGCGTTCAAGTTCGCTTTTGTGCCACATGTTTTGTTAAATTTAATAATGTCTAAATGAAAGAATCAAAGTTGTTTAGAACCACTAAAAAGTTTGCTGTTGCTTTTAATTCTTCACGGTTGAAACAACTTGCGGAGACTGAAACTGTTGATTCGAAAACGCCAAAACGTGTGAAGTTGGGCAGCGTTTTTAGTTATACCGAAAATACTGGCGTAGTATGCAAGATCTGTTATGAAAGCAAGTCTACATGCGATTTTGCTGCTGGAAAAACCTGTGATTTTTGGAAAATGAATTATTTAAAGAGGCATCTGGCCCAGAAGATTCATTTGGAATCCCTGTCGAAATTAAAAAGGATGAAGTCTACAAGTGGAATAAAAACATGCTCAGGAAGGCAATTGCCGATCGAAAAATAAGGTTGTAAATGGACGATTAAAAAACAATAATAATAATGAAATTGAGAAAATAAATTTTTTTGCCCAAGTGGTTTTGATGCCCTCCCAGCTCATTGGGTTAGGAGCGCATTGCCCATGATTGGTTAGAGGGAATATGGATGACGACTTGCACCAAATGCCGCAATGTTTGTCCATAGGTAACAGAGAATTATAACCCCAATATCTCCAGACGCATTACACAATTGATAGATGAATAAAACTGCAAATAAAAATGTAGCGCCCATAATTTTCTTCATGAGTCTTGCATTCTGACATTACTCATATTTATTAGTTTTTAGTTGAACGGAAAAAAATATACATATTCATGTGTGTGTGTTTTACTTCAAGGAAAATATGTCAATGCGTGATATTCCTTCCAACAAAACCTTCCCTCTGTCAGTAATACTAATTACAGTAAGCAGAAAAAAAAATGCAGGCAGATAACGCTCATAGTCAACGACAGGCACGCGATCGTGGCACACTCTTGTAGGAGCTCGTTCCCATGCCGCTGCAGTTCTTAGCTTCGATTTTTCACCCCATCACTCATATCTGCCTGGAAACCTCTTAACATGTACGATACGACTCTCAAGGCAGTTCCACTCAAACATGCGATGGGATATGGAAGAACTGAGTGGGACTGTAAGTAGTGTGACACTGTGTTGAAAGAGGAAGAAGAATGCTGGTGGGGCGGAATGAAATTTGACCACAATCTAATAACATCCGTCAGAGGAAGTCAGGACAAATACGGCAGGGATTTTCAACAGGGACGAAAAGCAGCTATTCCCGTAGAGACTCCATCTCAAGGGGCACAGCATCATTGTAGCGGTTGTGGGAATATGTGGACGGGATGGATGGCGATATGAGAATTGGGATAACAGAAACTTAACATACTCTTCATAGTCATCTAAACGTATAAACGACGTGAAAAAAATTTGTAAGATGCACATATTTCCATGTGAAGCTATATTCCACATTTATGGAACGAGAACTTGAGTGCATTGCAAGCATTCACATAATATTTCCGAATTCAAACGCGTGGCCAAAAATTTATACAACTCGATAAAAAATCATCCAAAATTAAAAAACGGTATGTTTTATAAAAATTTAACGGAGATTAATAATTATTTTTTAGATAAAAATCAAAGCACATTCATTTAAACATGCTTAAATAAAAAGACCTGCGTGAATGAGTAAAAGCTCCAAATCCTCCAGAAGATTTTGAGGTTTTAATTACATTCGCAAACGGAAAATCTTTATATTGCCACTCTTAATAATGATCTTCCTAAAGATAAAACCTGTTCCCACGAGTCTTCTGTTTTATACAGCTCACATGATTTTTAAACCAAAGGTTGAATTAATTGTTTTCTGAAGAAATCTATTTACAGTAAATCACCTTTCTGTATAATGAATGGTCAGAAAAGAACTAAAAAATAAATTTGCGCAACTAAATAAAATCTAGTCTTGTGAATATATTTAATAACACTAGAGGCATGTTAAACACACATTTGCCAGTGCCGTTACTCGAATTCACATGCTCCGGAGCTGAATAGTTTCCGGATTAAGCCACGTCGGCAAGGGTTCTTCACTGCTTCCTGCGGTCTTGACATGTGCGTCGCTTCTGTAGTACGTCACATATATCTACGTCCTCGAGAAAGGCGGAGGGCGCGAAATCGCAGGTTAAGGGACCACCGGAAACCATGCTTGAAGTAACTCTCTGTCGAAGAAGGAATTCTTACTAATTCCAGACGATGAATGGGAGAAGCGTCACACATTTTTTCGAAGCGAAGAAGGAATTCTCATTAATTCCAGACAATATGTGAAACAAACATCACACATTTTTCGAAGTACCTAACGGCCAGTAGATGCATTTTTACGTCCGGGTACCAATCTGAAACCCATATTTGTCGGTGGCAAGAAACAAACCCACGTCTTTCAGCTCCGGGGCCGAATACTTTCCCAATTAAGGTCCACCGACAAGGGCTTTTCGCTGCTACCTGTTGTCATCACATGTGAGTCACCCCTGCAGTACGTCACAGGCAATGGTCTCGTAATTATCGTAGCTTAACTGAAAGATTAACATAATTTATTCAACCCAAAGAAAGTACAATTGTTGCAGTGCAGTATACATTACACGAAAATTATGGGAACCTATAGGCAGACCTGATGCAACTTTTATCTCTATGACACGATAAATTTGCAAGAAGGAAAAATTTGGAGACCACTAAATTTGCGGCATCTTCTACTTATTAGGAAGAATAATATATGATTCAATTATCTGAAACTTATTAATTAACAAAAATTAACATTTAGTCAAAATTCGCTGTTTTGAAAACATTTCAATTAGAATATTTTTTCTATAGGAAATTGGAATGCATTTTGTTTTCACTCTTTTTATAGGAAATGCAAAACAAGCGGTTTGGAAAATAGAGCTGCGTTTTTATGTTGCACTACGTTGTAGTTATTCAGCGATTCTATCGAAGTTCTGAAAAGAAAATTTTGCGGCTGAAAATTCTTGTACCCGAGGATAAAGAGGCAATTACCCAACATTCTTGAAATCTGTAGGAAACTAATTATGCAGATCGCTCTGGCAATGAGAAGTGCTGATGTTCCTCAGAAGATAAATGCAATACAAACTTTGTAAAAGTCTAATTCATGAGCAGTAATGCGAAGCACATAGTTAGAAAACATTCCTCGGCAAGATGGCATGATTTCTACCAAATAACTGCCTTTGAATATGCAACTACTGTAGTTGAAAGCCCGTCAATATTGACGGGTAAAAACAAGATATGTACAGTAATTTTTTAATAACATGGTATTTTCTGTATGTTTGTGAACTTAGAATTGCGCAGCTGCAAAATGTTGAAATGTTATGGTAGTTCATGCGGAGAAGCACAAACAGTATATTTTCTTTTATTTTTTTATTTCTTTTTCATTCCTCCTACAGACATAAATATACTAGTGTGCAAAAATTAAAGACGAAGAGGAGAAATTAGCATAACAGCAGAACGAGCAGGCAAAACGGACCGAAAGACCACGCAGAAGATATACTAGGGTCCGGTACGGTAAGGCATGCGCATATATGCAGCATGACGTAGGGGGAGTGAGTGTCGGAAGAGTATAAAGCACACGGGCGGTGTACGCTCAGCAATTCGGGGAAAGCTATTGCACGGTGTACATCGGTTTGAACGACGTCGATTTGCTGCCACCGTGGGATATGGCCAACAGGCAATCCAGTAGACGAATCTGGATGACTTTCCCCAGGTTGCGTCATTGGTAAGTTGGAAGAAGGTCGAAGTGTGACTAGTGTGGCCGAGGAGTTTGGGATCGCTCACAGCATCGTTTCACGAGCTTGGAGAGCATTTCAAACGACAGGAACAGCTGTTCGAGAGTTTAGTAGTGATCGTCCACGAGCAACCACGGCGGCGGACGACCGGTATATTGTCCTACAGGCGAGAAGAGACAGACGGCAGACAGCGGGAGAGATTGCAAGGCACATGCAACAGACAACTGGACGTCCGTTGTCGCGTTTTACCGTGGCCAAGAGGCTGCACAAAGGTGGTCTATTTGCACGACGACCAGTACGGTGGGTGCCATTAACGCCTGCTCATCGGAGACGGTGGTTTCTGTGGTGCCAGGAACACAAGAACTGCACACATCAGCAATGGGGTCGAGTTCTCTTTACGGATGAGAGCCGATTTAGTCTGACGAGTGATTATGGACGTATACACATATGGAGATAGCAGGGAATACGCAATCACACCTCCAACTTAATCGAAAGGGACCGGTTTGAAGGTAGCTGAGTTCTCGTTTGAGTCGGTATCATGCTTCGCAGCCGTACTGACCTCCACGTCTTCCAAGGAGGTTCAGTCACTGGTGTTCGCTATTGTACCGAGGTTCTCCTGCCTCACGTGCGTCTGTTTATAGGTGCTGTGGGTCCAGAGTTCCTCTTCATGGACGACAACGCTACACCTCATCGTACAGTGGCTGTCGCAGAGTTGTTGGAGAGTGAAGATATTCAACGCATGGATTGGCCCGCAAGGTCCCCGGACCGAAATCCAATCGAACACGTGTGGGACCTTCTCGGGAGACGCTTGGCAGCACGTCACCAGCCGCCAGCAACGATTCCGCAGCTGCGATGGACGCTACAAGAGGAATGGGCCGCGATGCCTCAACAGCTCCTTGACAACCTCGTCCTCAGCATAGACAGACGTTGTAAATCCTGCAACGCAGTCAGGGGTGATGATACCCCTACTAAAGACTGAATTTTTCTTGGCAGTCGCCTGTCACATGGACGTTTCTGTCTTCTGTCCAGTTGTGCTCGAAGCTATCTTTTAAATAAAGTGCCTTTGTATCCTTTGGATTCCTTGTTTGGACGGTTTTGCTCACTTGTCCCTTATTCTTACATCTTGGGGATCTTATGGTATGATTGGAGTCGATGTGGAGCACTTCTGCACGATGTTACATTCGAAAAACCGTCTCGTCCTTAATTTTTGCACGCCAGTGTAAAAGAATACCTGGTTACATTCTGCGAAAAAAATTTAGTTATATTCTGAGAATTTGTGGTTTAAGGAAAGAGAAAGTTCCCAAATGATATTTCTTCAGCATACGCATGAAATCATATTAATACACTCCAAATTGTGATAATTATTTATTGTTGTGATAATAACGCCGGCTCTGCACGATGCGAAGCATAGTCATGAATCAAGTGAACGATGAAAGACACTTTAATTCAACTATGAAATGATATTGAAAGAATAAATATTGATTAAAATAGCACACGAGATCTTTCGCGCCAGCAGCTAGCACATCCCCAGGCGATGATTAATATCCTATGATATTATAAAAACTCCCTAAAAGTTTTCATGAATTACTGCTGCACTTTTATATGCACAAGACCAAGAGGTCAGATGACGTAGTAAGTATGCGCTGTGGTATTAAGACTAATCAGCTGATTGGTCCTTATGTTTACATAGGGGGATAATTTATGTAGTTAATGAATTAAGAAGGTTCTCTGCAGTTGTAATAGTTCTTTTAAATAATGTTCGGCAAGGTAGTGAGATAATCCGGGGTAAATCTTCGCTGCAGCATATCGAGGAGTTATTAAATATTTTCAGACTTTCTGCAAATAGAGTTGAGTTTCTAGTTTTATGACTAGATATGATGCGGGATTCATCCCATAAGGGTATATGCGTTCCTTGTTTTAATAAACCTGAAAGAGCTGCTGAGTCTGAAAAGGTTCTTGCATTGTATTTGTGTTCGAGCAAACGAACACGTGAAGACCGCATTGTGGAACCGATTTAAATCTGGCCCATGTCCACACGTTTCACAGCTTTTAAAGGAATTCTATATACTCCGTGTATGTTATCATTCGGGAACGGATCCCGGTCCTTCCTTACAACAGGAAATAGGTTAGTGGTTTATGTGCCAAAATCTAAATTACGTTTCTTGCAAATGTTTCTTGGAGTATTCGTAATTCTTGGGATGTAGTCAAGGGAACCTATATAGTTTCGTGGAGTCGGTTCCCTTATCAATGTAGTACAGGTGGAACCTCTAATTTTCCGATGAATCCTGTTTCTGTTTCTTTGGAGTATCTGTGATCTCTGGCGACGTTCATAATTTTATTTAACTCAAGCCGTCTGGCTTTGTTGCTGAAGGAATGTGTATACGCCCTCTTATGAAGAAATGACAACTTGTACGATGTGGGATGCGCTGAAAGATATGGTATAAATGTAGGTAAGGTGGTTGGCTTGCGGTAAACTGAATAGGAGATAGCTTGTGAGGTTGCATCTCTTTGCAGTAGGAGGTTTAAAAGAAAGGTAAAGAGCAGTTCTGTTCCAATTCGATTGGAAAAGTTGATGCTCTCTATCTGGGAAGATATTACTTCTGCAAATTCCTGAAGGGATTCACGACTGTCAGACCACGAAATGGGGGTGTCGTCGATGTAACGCAAATAAATACTCTGCTTTATAAGCGTAACTTGTATAACCTTCGCCTCAAGGTCTTGCAGAACAATTTAGGCCAATATGGAGGAAAGTGGAGAACCCATGGGGGGGGGTTATCCTCCCTCTGCCGATAAATAGTGTTTTGAAACTTAAAGTAAGTTCTGTTGAAAACCAACCTCAAGGCAGTTAAAATAACTTCGACTTCCAGAACTGTGAGATTGCCCTGGGTAAGTAGTTTTGATTCGACTAAAACTACTCCAAACTACTTACCCAGGGTAATCTTACAGTTCTGGAAGTCCAAGCTATTTTAACTGCCTTAAGGTTGGTTTATCTGGATTTTTTATTTGGCAGTTTAACGACTATCATGAGCAATTCAGAGGGCTATAAAGCAGTCGCCCGTCCCTAATTTAGGGGCACTGATTCCAGGGAACGGAAAGAGGCAGTGCGGTAAGACAAACACAGCATCCATGAAGAGCCGTAACTAGGGAGGGGCAGGCGGGGTGCCTGCCCCGGGCGCAGCTCAAGTGAGGGTGCAAAAATTACTGCTTAAAATTCGATTAAAGTTGGAATAAAATTTTTGCACCGGTTTTTGGTAGACTATTTTTGCGCCATATATTGTCATTTGTCCATTTACAGAATTTACTTTTGTTTCTCCCCGTTTCGGTAGCCTTAGATAAAATTAGCATTTTTCTTCAAAATGCTCAGTGGATGTTAGTTGCTTACATTCAGAAGTAAAGGCGTTTTTGTATAGTCCATCCAACTAACGAAGAACCATGGTCTTCTTCGATGACAATGAGGCCTGCGTTTTCTTTCAGCTGTATGGACTATACGTGAGATGCAAGATAAAAATGTCGTTCACATTGTTGAAGATTCTGTGGAACTGTTTGATCACTGCTGCTGCTGCTGCGATTACGATTGCCAACTTGATTTGGATCGTTTCATGTGTTACCTAAGATTCGAACTTTTAAGCAGCTGGGAAAAGCTGTACATAGTTTGTTGGTGCCTCCCGTATAGGGATAACATTGGGGTATGACGTTAATTCTGTTTTGTCGTGCAGTGTAGATACAGTATACGATATATACTGATATGTACATTAGTACTGGGCGAAGACATTAACCTTAACTAAAAAAACATACAAAGACTGCAGACAACTCAAAGGAGTATGGAGAGATGCGTGCTTGGTGTAATATGACATAGAAGTCTTTTCATACTACTACGTTATTTTAAAAACATAACCATAAGATGAAATAGTTCCTAAATTAAACCCTCACGGCCAAACGAAACATGTAAACAACAGAAGTCAAACTTACGGAAAAGATGCTTTATTCAGAATGTAGCACTTCCATAACAAAACGGTATCTACATTAAATACACCACACAGCTCCACGCAGCTCTTAACATAACGCTCCTTTCACAACGCTCTGTCCATGCAACATTTAGTCGTCGTTTTTATCTCTATTTCTTATCAATTCAGGCATACGTCACGTTCATTCAACCTCAATTATGTTGCCAACAGTATTCGTTTGAGAGAAAAGATATCACGTTAAGTACGAAGTATAACTGAGAATAATTTCAAGATTTACATAGGGAAAGAAACTACAAAAGGAAAGTTAATTTAGAATATACGTCACAGTAACCAGGGGAGATAAGAAGAGAAACTCGTGGATAAGCAAAATTACAAGAGTGGAAGACATCATAATTACGATAAAATCGCTGCAATGGCAATTGCCTGGACATGTTGCCAGAAGAACGGGCCACCGATGGACAACCAAAATTCTAGACTGGATTCCAAGAGACAGATAAAGACCCAGAAGAAGACCACATGGGCGATGGATGGATGGAATTCGTAAACATGCGGGAGTGACATGAAGAGACTAGCCCAAGACAGACCGTTGTGGAAGAAACTTGGGGAGATCTTCATCCAGCAGTGGAGTGATAATGGTTGATATTTATGACATTAGCATTCAGATAGAAAAAACAGACGTGGGCGCAATATTTTTTCGTTAGCCCCGTGCGCAGTAATGCCTGGTTACGCCTCTGATCTATGCCTCACCGGGATTCAAACCCGGAGCGTTTCACACCAATGGTCAGAGGCCAGCGCTTGCACCAATGCACAACCGTGGCTGGAAACTGCAGGATTCCAAAGAGCTTTGAGATAATTCGAGTAAATAGAATGTCGACTCTGACATCAATCGCTTGGTAATAATTCGAGAATTCGCCGTTTTTGAAGGAATCGTAAGATTGTGTTTTTGTAGTCCTACGAGACAAAAAGTTCTTTAAATCAAAGGATCTGTAAGATAATGTTCGATTTCCAACGAATTCTTCGAGAGACTAGACGGACTGCAAGGGAAATAAAATGTATTGTTAATAAGCCTAAAATGGTAATTTTGTATATACTACTTAGACTGAAAGAATATGGAACATCTTGAAACGTCCTTCTCTTTTTAAAATATCATGATCATAATTAGCGCATTCAGAATTCTGATAAAGGAAAGACGTTTAAAATTCTGTGATTTTGCATCGAATGTTTGCAGGCTTCTCTAGAATATTATGCATCATTTGCGTCATCAAAAGAGGCACCTCCTAAGCATGTCAATTATGCAATATCACAACGTGTGAAAACCATTTAAGCACTTCTAAATTTATTTAATAAAACTGCTATAATTTCTATTAAACTCATTTGCACGGAATTACAAATTCAATAACATGTTAATTTGTTTTTACTATGAGTGAAAGAAACAAATGCTCACAGCACATTTTAGAAGAAACATCCTTTTAAGTAAAAAAAAAACTCCATTTTTCAGTTTTCTCTCTTGTGGAAGGTTAGTAAATTGAAGCAAAATCCCAAGTAATAATAAAAGGGAGATGGCAAATATATATCTATCTAAGGCATAGGAGAAGAGTAATCTCTGGGCATTTTGTGTGTTTTTCGTGCGAGTGAGCCATGGTCCAATAAACTCTAGGTCGACAAACACTCTCCCTACCCCCAGCAGTATATCTAGTTGAAAAGGGCATATTGGAATTTAGAACTGCATTTCGGCTCTAAGGACACACTCTCCGTGTGTGTGTGTGTGTATGTATGTGTGTCTGCGCGCGCGTGTATTTGACGTTGGATGCGGTTGAAGGAATCTCTCTCTCTATTTCTCTCTCTCTCTCTCTCTCTGCCTCTTCCAATGCTTCATTCTGAAAATCTCTAAAACCAGAAGAAGCTTCCATCTTCGGCGACCATGTAATAATCTTGCAGTCGATTAAGTGTCCTTGCCCTCGGGGCTGCACACACTGGTGGATGAGGTTAAGAAGGAGGAGGATGGAGAGCAAAGAGTAGGAGGAGGGATGCAATGAAAGTGCATGCTCTTGCAGAGAGAGAGAGAGCGAGAGAGCAATGGACATTGAGTTATGCTTCAGGTGTAGGGAAAAGAACGAACGAAGCCAACAGAGAGAGAGAGAGAGGAGGTTTCATGAACTCTGTTATGGTGAGGATCAATAGCACATGAGTAGGTTTAGGGATTTCCCAGTTTCCTTGTCATGGGACGAAACTGTACACGTGATGATTTAACATATTAGTTCAGTTGCAGGAAATTGGTACACACGACACCATGATTTTGAATATATATATTTTTTTTATACCAGTATGAAATACCTTCAGGGAGTCATCTGGAAAGCAAAGATTTCAATTCTGCATGATTGTGATTATAACTTAAAACAAAAAGTCAAATATTACGAATTTTGGAACACATCACTGCCACAGGCTGGGCTTATTAAAACTCAGGACAAAAATCACTCCAAACCACATACACAAACACACAAATCACAAAATGATGTGTCTAGTACGTAACATGTTTTTCTCAATATATAGAAAAATAACACATGTTGCGTTTTTATCATGTTTGGAACCCCATTTACATCTTTTTTCTATAACTAACTCCATTTCACAACAGGAAATTGCGCCAGATTTATCGGACATGCGATCTTCGAGATTCTGGTGCAGATTTCATGTACTGAAATCGCTTGATATTTAGTACCGTAAAAATTCAAAAACTCTCGTTAAAGTGAAACTCCGGGAGAGTTAAATAATACCTAACATCTGGCAATAGTTAGTTGTAAAACTTGTTTAAAAGGTTGTGTAAAAGCGGTATTTCTCTGGAAAGCGTAACCCAAGTTGAAAGGGAATTCTCGTACCTAAAATAAATATTAGAAATGAATTTTATCATTACAGCTTTTCAGTTTATATGCTAATCAAGTGATACTTAAGGGTTTAAAATAACTCTATAGCAAAGTCCAAATGGGTGGAAGATATAAAACTTTAATTATTCTGATGATAAATTACTAATCTACAGTAACAAAGCAATCGATACTGCAAAAATGAAAGAAAAAACAGGGGAAAATGAAAAGCATGGAAGAGAATTCCTGAGACCGAAGAGAAGTAGATAAACAATAGTTGCTTATAATAAAAATTACGTAAGAGATTTGGAAAGCTTTTAGCAAACCAGTATTAATATTTTTGTGGTCTACGGGAACAGCATGTTTGAATACTTTGTTGAAAAGTTGTAGTGCGAGCAAACTTGGATATACTTTACTATAGATATCACTTGAGGACGTTCAAAATAAATTGAATTTGCGTATTAATTAAGCTATTCTCATAAATGGCGTAAATATATGTGTGAGATGATGGTACACAAACACACACCAACACCTCATGCATGCACAAACAAAACTTAAGCCTAAAATTATTCACGCTAAATTCATACTTTCCATACGAATATTTTAGTTTTGAATTCTTGTTCAGAACGATATTTCAATTAAAAAAAATTTTCTGTTACTATATCATCATTCATGATTATTAATAATTATCAATCCACTGCGGGATGAAGGACTTCACAAATTTCTTCCACAACTGAGCCACTGTCCTTCATGTCACTCCGGCATACTTTCGAATTTAATTCCACCCATCTCCCTTATGGTTTTCTTCTGGGTCTTTTTTGTCCCTCAGAATCCATTCTAATATTTCATTTTTCCCACGGTGGTCAGTGCTTTTAGTAATATGTCCAGCCCATAGCCATTTCAAGAATTTAAGTTGTTCATGGTATCATCAACTCCCGTCATTTTTCTAATTCACAAGTTCCTTTACTTATCCTTCCTAGTCCTACCAAGCATGCACCTTTCCATGTTTATTTCAGTAGTTTGAAAACTCTGGGTGTCTTATCTTTTTTCAGTTAAGGTACAATTATTTGTCTCAGGTCCATAAGTAAGAACTGGGATGATGCATTGATTAAATACTTTTCTTATAACATATTATGGTAAATTGCTCTTGAAAATTGTGCTGTTTCTCCCAATGATCTCCAACCAAGTTTTATAAGTCTATTAATTTCTTCTTTGTGGAAGAATGCATTCCATCTATGCAGGACTTAGGTCGTTGTCTCAGAGACTGTAGGACAGACTCCTGTATCTGTTCATCTGTAGGAAAATTCTTTGCTCCTAAATGCTCCTAAATTGGACAGAACTGAGAGCCAAAGAAAGACAAAGCTACGTCATGACTGTAAGATACTCAGAGATAACTGAGTATTTCGCTTACTGACCCCACAGGCTTTGGTTGTCACATGAGCCGTGTGTGGCGTAGCGTTGTCATGCCGCAAGATAAACAATTTTTCTGGCTTCTTATTACAGATGAAGGGTCAGATATTCTATTTTACGAGAGTAGTGTAATACTGTGCATTCAGTTTTGCTCCTCGTGCAAGAAAATCCGCCAGGGGTACCCCATTTGTACCCAGATTACAGTAGCCATACGTTTTCCTGAAGACAGCACTGCCTTTACTTTTTTCAGGCATGGGAAACCTTTGTGGCACCATTCATAGCCGGTTCACTTGGTTTCTGGAGTAAAATAATTAACCCAAGTCTTGCTACTGGTCTTTATCTTCTGTAGAAATCCATTTCCTCCAGACTTAAAGCGATGCAAAAGCTCTGTGCAGATGGCGACGCAAAACCACTTCCGATCAAAAGTCAACGTATTTGGCACCCAACGTGCCCACACTTCTCTGAACAGGAAGTTTTCATAGATGATTATTTCCAAACTACAAATACTGACGTTCACCATTGCAGTTCTGTCACGTTCCCCTACCCTCTTGTTTCCCAAAATAACCAATTGCATACGATTAATGCTCACTTCCGTGGCTGCAGAAGCCCGCACATAACGATGCGTTTCATCTGCTCCTCCTTTTCGGCGCTTGGAAAACTTGTTGCACCGATTGTAGACACTTGCCTTTGACAGTATATCATTCCCACATAGTGTTTGCAATCTTTGCAAAAATTGAGGGAGTGTTACCTTCTTCATCAGATGAAATTTAATACTTTACCGCCGCTCTACACCCACTGACACCCCAACAGGCTCCTTGTTCAGGTGACGGTCAAGCGATGTGCAAATATAACATAAAACAATGCTACAATGATTCTCCTGAATTAAAAAGGTGACAGTAAGGACCTCAAGACTTCCAGGCCCATAAGCTTAAAATCTTCAATAAGGTTCTTTCTCATCGCTTGTAAGTAACACTGGACATGGCTCAACCGAGAGAACAAGATGGATTCATGAGTGGCTATAGCACTATATAGCATATCCATGTACTGGGAGAACTAACTGAAAGAACGAGGGAATATGAGCTCTCATTATGTATGGCTTTTATTGATTATGAAAAGTAATTTGATTCCGTGAAACCAACGGCACTTATGATAGCTTTAAAATCCAGCGGTATCGAACATGCACACATTAGCATTATTAACATCTGTGAAAATGCAAAGTACAGAGCTTCGGCTATTTGAGGATACAGCACCAACAAAAATTGGAAAGAGAGTGACACAAGGCCACATTATATCTCCCAAACTCTTCAGTGCCACATTGCAAAATGTCTTTCATTAATCGAACTGGGAAAACAAGGGGATATAACTAATGGAGATTATTTAACTCACCTTCGTTTTGCTCAGAGCGACAGAGTATGATCAAGGAACTTCCTGACGAAAGTAAAAAATTGGTATAAAAAAATGAACTTTCCGAAAAAAAACTTGATGCTTTACAAGAAATGAAGATTTATCGATTGATAGGGAAAATCTGGAGGTATCTGATACCTATGTTTACCTTGGGCAACAGATATTAAGCGAGGATCAGACTGAAAAGAAATTAATTAAAAACTTGTCGGTAGAGCTCTTGGAAGAAACAGTACAATTTTTAGAGCCGTACCGTTATGCCTTAAAAGAAACCTGTTCAATCAATGCCTCCTTCCAGTGCTTACACATGGAGCAGAGACTGCAACGTTATCTAAAAAAGAAATACAAAGACTTCAGGCAAATGTAGGAAGCATGGAGAGATGTATGCTTTGTGTAACCAGGGAAAATAAGAGGCACTCGTGGATCAGGAAAATGGCAAAAGTGGAAAAAATCATGATGTGAGTAAAATCCTTAAAATGGTAATGGGCTGGACATGTTGCCAGAAGAACGGACCACCAATGGACAACCGAAACTTTAAACTGGATACTAAGGGACAGTGAAATTCGAAAGCATGGTGGAGTGACATGGTGGCGACTGGCTCGTTGTGGAAGAAACTTGAGGAGATCTTCATGCAGCAGTGGTTTGTTAATGGTTGACAGTGATGACGATGAAGATGATATATATATAGAGAGAGAGAGAGAGAGAGAGAACGACGAAGATAATTGCCCATCGGTGGTCCGTTCTTCTGGCAACATGTCCAGCCCATCATCATTTCAGTGATTTCACTCTGGTCATGATGTCGTCCACTCCTGTCATTTTCCTTATCCACAAGTTCCTTTTCTTATCTTTCCTGGTTACACCTAGCATGCATCTCTCCATGCTTCTTTGAGTTGTCTGCAGTCTTTGTATGTCTTTTTTAGTTAAGGTCCATGTCTCCGCTCCATACGTAAGCACTGGCAGGATGCATTGATTAAACACTTTTCTTTTGAGACATACTGGCATACTGCTCTTAAAAATTTTAATGTTTCTTCCAAAAGCTCTCCATCCAAGTTTTATACGCCGATTAATTTCTTCATCAATGTGACCATCACTCGATATCTGCTGCCCAAGATAAATGTAGGAATTTCTTGTCTCAAGTTTTTCTCCATCAATCGATAAATCCTCGCTTCTTGTAAAAGCATTACTCTTTGAATAAAAAAATATTAAAATAACCTTTCCGCTTGGCACGAGTTATCCCCATTGTTCATCATTTTTGTCCTCTGAAATTTCATTTTTAATCCCACTTCTTTACTCTTGCCAGCAAGTTCTTGGATCATACTCTGCAGCTCTGAAGGGGTAGTAGGAAAGATGACTACGTCATCAGCAAAATAAAGGTGTGTTAAGTAATCTCCATTTATCTTTATTCCTTTGTTTTGCCAGTTCAATGATTGAAAGACATTTTGCAATGTCGCGTTAAAGAGCTTGGGAGATATGGTGTCACCTTGTCTCACTCCCCTTCCAATTCCCATTTGTGCTGTATCCTCAAATATCAGAACCTTTGCATTTGCATTTTCATAGATGTTATTAATAATGCTGATGTATGCATCTTCAATACCGCAGGATTTCAAAGCTATTGTTACTGCTGATGGTTTCACGGAATCGAATGCATTTTCATAGTCAATAAAAGCCATGCACAATGGGAGTTCATATTCTCTTGTTCTTTCAATAAGTTCTCTCAGTACATGGATATGATCTATAGTGCTGTAGCCACTCCTGAGTCCAGCTATTCAGCTTGTTCTCTTGGTTGGGCCATGTCTAGTGTTACCTTCAAGCGATGTGAAAGAACCTTAGTGAAGATTTTATAAACATCTGAAAGGAATCTGATGGGCCTGTAGTTCCTGAGATCCTCAATGTCACCTTTTTTATGGAGCAAGATCATTTTAGCATTGTTCCAATCTTCAGGAACCTTTCCCTCATTAAGACATCTGATGAAAACTTGGTCGAGTGTAATTTCAATTTCTCCACTTGCTTCTTCTATAATGTCCACGGTAATTCCATCTTCTTTTGGAGCTCTTCCCCGTTTCATGTTCTTAATTGCATATGTAACTTATGCAGGAAGGATTGGAGGGACTTTGGCATTGGTACCTATCGTAATGTCTGGATATATATATATATATATATATATATATATATATATATATATATATATAGAGAGAGAGAGAGAGAGAGAGAGAGAGAGAGAGAGAGAAAGAGAGATATTGGCGGATGAAATTCGAAAGCATACAGCAGTGACATGGAAGGAAATTAGTCAAAAAAGTGAGTTATGGAAGAGATTTGGGGAGATCTTAATTCAGCAGTGGATTGATAATTATGGTTGATAATGATGATGATATACATTACATTTAAACTGCGATACGTTAAAATTTTGCAGGTGGAAAATTCACCGCCATCTTACTAATATTTTGTCGTGGTAGGAATTCATATAAATAATAATTCTGTTAAAAACAATAACGAATACCCATTGACCAAAAGTTACCTGCTAAAAAAAAATAAAAAAGTTCAATTTTTTTCTAAATATCCTAATTCATTTTTCTCCTTTCCATAATTAAAAAAGCAGTATTTAATCGGAGCACATTTCCATAGGACTTCATTACAATTTATTTCACTTTATTGTCTGTAATTATGCCAATGTGGGAATAATTCCTTTAATCTTTCATATCTTGTTTTCCAGCATTTTCATTCTTCACTTGGCAAAATTCTGAGTTAATTCTTAGTTTTGTAATTCCCTTTCAAACCTTAAAGTAAATTGTTACCCCTAAAGCAGAAGGAAATTTCCCTCACATTGAACAACATGCTTCCGCAATCTGTACTAATGTTGAAAGTTGTTATTAGCAAACTGTCTACATCACTTACGGCATCAGCAGGCGTTAATACGCGATAATATAAATGGTCTTATTTGGCAAAAATTTTTCATAATCTGTTTGACCGTTATATTTTTTCACTCAGTACATTTAACCAGCTTCCCCGAAGTTCTTAAAAAAAAGTACTAGCAGTCGTTCAAACCTGAGCACGCTTCGGATACATTGCTCGCTTCCTTAGCTAATCACTTGAAACCAACATGCTTTCTTTTTTCTCTCATTTTCTTCAATGTAAATCACAAGGCTTGAAGAAACTAGGGAGTGCGAGAGAGAGAGAGAGAGAGAGAGAGCACGGTAAGGAAAAAAATATATATAATGAAAACGAAAAAAATAATAATAAAAAAGCTCGCCACAGGGAGGCAGTAATTGGTAAGCACCATTACCCTCCTGCATAATGAGAAGGGTTTGCCACCTAAATCTGTGAAAGGGACTCCACAGAGTACCTCGATTTTCTTGATTGCAACTCTTGCAACGAGAGAAGTGGAAACAGAAAAGAAAGAAAAAAGAAAAATAGAGCAAATACTAAAAAACCGCGGGGTAGAAAAATATCCACCTCGACTCACCACCTTAGTCGTTTCATTATGCAAAGTATTTAAAGGCAAAGTTAAATGTGTGCACAAAAGGGAGAAAAAAATGGTTGCAAATACTAGAGATCATTTAAAGTCAAAGAGATCTGGTGCAAGCGAGCTCGCTTGGAACACAGCTATTTTTTCCCCAAGTAGATGATTAGATTGATGTTAAGTGCATTCGTATAAAAAAAGGAATTTAAAAGATTTAAATCACGCAGAAAAAAAGGGTATGGAAAAACTTTCGCAAATCAAATAACATTTTTACTTACCTAGAATCCCCTTTCGACTTAATTCAAATTTAATTAGAACGCAAAAAGATTTTGCTAACACTGAGGTTCCTTGGTGTCTTTTAACACAATTAAGAAACCACAAAAATAGTTTCGTTCATACATTAGCGCGCTTTCTGTTATTTTTCCTTACGGTCACAAAAAGAACAAGATTCAAACACAAATTTGTTGTGAATTAATACTGAACTATTTCTCGTATAAAAAAAAAGAAAGCAGTTTTCCGTGTTCTTCAAATTTGACGTAGTTATTAATATTTCTTAGCAACATACCATTATATTTATTTTTCACTTAAGGTACAATTTACTTCTTCTAATACACGGACGGATAATATTTCAGTTTTTTCTTAAACTTTTCAAATTTAATTTGACATTTTTCAGATTCAAATTTAAAAATCGCAAATTAAATCCAGAAAGACATTTTTTATGTAAATATATTTCTTGGATTTACCTTGCAGTCCACCTTTTGCCGTTTTCTGGTTTCCATCGTGAAAGAACTTAATTGTTTTATGCAAGTGTTTGTACGTATTAGAGCACACTGACACTGTTCCTTCTCAAACAGCGCATATAATCATGTGACCTGACTTATTCCTCAAACAGACATTGAAACCTTGATCTCTACTTTATGTCTTTAACGTTTTATTTGACTTCTGTGTACTGAAGTCAAGTAAAAGCTTTATTTATCAGATCATATTCTTTTATATCATATCAGTGTAACAATTTTTAAAATATGTTAAACATGCGTGTATGTCTACTAAGTTATAGACAGCTGGAGACTTGGATTACGTGTGACCCAACCCATGAAATATCCACGTTAAAATTACTATTATACAGTTCAGGTATTTCTTCAAAAACATGTGCGAAAAGGAAAAAGTGAAATGAATCTCGACAGCCGCGATATATTAAAGACATCTGACCTGTATAATAATGTGATAAATCATATTCTCTGTTATAAAGATTATATCACCAAAGCTAGAAAGATGACACCGAATTTTCGGCTGTAATGAGCACGTTTTTGGAATCTATTCTGACGCGAATTAAATTTATCAAAGTCATTCAAAGTCACTGCAACCGGTTAGGAAAAAAATCAACCGGATTTCTATAATAAATAAAACATCCAGAAATAGAAACATCCAGAAATAAAAACAGCTACTTACAACAGCGGCTAAAACGTATGTTACGAAGTTTAAGAAATGGCCCACGAAAAACTTCTCATAGAAGAACGAAGGTATCGGAGACAAACTGATTTTCAAACCGAAAAGTTAAAAGAAAATATATAGGAGAAAGCATGATATAATTCTTCGCCTTCCAGCGGAAGAATTTTGCATAATGGGAAAGTTGAAAATAGACGCAAATAATTATTCATGGGAAAAGCTATACTAAAGGGGGAAAAAACTTCAAATACGACTCCCGGAAGTAGAGAGAAAAAAGTTTTGACCTTTACGCCCCCCCCCCCCCCGTAGCGAGAAATCTGTGCATTATTTAAAGGGGATAATGCTCAACATTTCTATTGTAGTGTACGGCATACAGTAAAAAGAAATTTCTGAATAGGGTTTTTAGAAGTGGAGATACAGCTGCCAACAGAAGTACACAAAAACTACGTAGCGACAGAACTGTGAACTATAAAACTACACAAATACTAACTTAAAGTGTTCCACAGCGTGAATGGCATTCTGTGTTGATAGACATTTTTAAATGACACATGTAGAAGCAAAGATATTGAGAAAAAATTATTAGATATTGCGCTGCCTAGCGGCGAAACTGTACATTATTTTGGGAAATGAAAAAGGATTTTTAATCTGGTTTTTAGTCCCAGAGATGTTGTAGTAAACGAAAACGTGAACATACGCTCTCTAGTATCAAATTTGTGCGCTACAAAATATTCATCTACATATGAGAAACATTTCGCTACGGAAACGCTCCCCAACAAAAAAACGATTTTTCAAATCGGACTCTTAAAAGCAGAGATATCAACATAAATATGGTATACACTTAGGCCCTGATGCGTAAAAACTATTTTAAAAAGAAGGCCATCTAAAAATGTTTTCCGAGGTGGGCGGTATAGGCACACGAAAGAATTTTTCCAATCGAGTATTCAGAAGCTTAGATTTTGCTGCAAATACATCAGAAGCGGAAATAAACACTTACTCCCCCTGGTGGCCAAACCATTATTTATCAAAATCGAATCATATGCAAAAAACATTTCTCATCAGGAACTTTATCCGACGCATGAAGAATTTTTCATATTGGAGTTTTAGAGAAGCACGGGTATTGGGGAAAACGCAAATTACCTTTACGCCCATTAACGAAAAATCTATGCATAACATGAAAATTTTAAAACTGTATGGGAGACATTTCTCAACAGAAACGCTCTCCAACAAAGGAAGATTTTTTCAATTGGTATTCTTAGAAGCAGATATATTGACAAAAATTTAATATATATCTAAGCCCCTGCTGGGAAAATTGTGAGCTATTTTAACATTCTCAAAAGGTTTTTCGCAGTGAGTTGTATCGGTCGACGAAAATGTTTTTCAGTCGAGATTTCAGAAGCTTAGATTTTTCTGCAAATGTATCAGAAACGGAAATTAACACATACGCCCCTCGTGGCCAAACCATTCCTTACCAAAAATTAGAAATTATATGCGCAACATTTTCCATGCGGAACCGTTTCCGATGCAGGAAGAATTTTTTCCAATGAGACATTTAGAAGCAGAGATATCGGGGGAAACGCAATTGATCTTTACGCCCCCTAGCAGAAAATCTACGTATTACTTGAAAAAAGGAATTGTGCCCAAAATAGTCTTCGTTAAAAACGTCATCGAATGGAAGAAAGAATGTTCTCAATCGGATATCTAGAAGCAAATATATGCAATAAAATGTATTTTGAATTCGATATTATCTGCATTTACGCCCTCTAGCGGCGAAGTTCTGCATCAGAAAAAAGACGAAGGCAAGGATCACGATTCGTACATTTCAAGGTCTCCATTGCAAAAATAATTTTAAATCGGAATATTAGTTGGAGCGATATGGTGTTCACAGACGGACGGACAATCTGAAAACATAAGCACGATCTTCATTACAAAAGACGTGCTGAAAACCTAGACAGGAAAACTGCACCAAACAGTCAAGATACGTACCGAAATGTTATACACTCAGTAGACAAAGATAGGGGTGATGAGAAGTTGCCTTGAGCATCCCCCTTGCAGAGCGGAACAGACCCAAAATCCACGCAGGCGAAAAAATAGGCGGACAGCAGGGCTTCTCAAACTTACGGAAAAGATGCTTTATTCAGGACGTAGCACTTCCATAACAATACGGTATCAACATTAAACACACCACACAGCTGCTCCACGCACCTCTTAACACAACGGCCCTTTCACAACGCTCTCTCCATGCAACAGATTAGTCGTCGTTTTTATCTCTCTTTCTTATCAAATCAGGCATACGTCACGTGCATTCAACCTCAATTGTGTTGCCAAACGTATTCGTTTGAGAGAAAAGATATTACGTTAAGAGTGAAGAATAACTGAGAATAAACTCAAGATTTACATAGGAAAAGAAACTAAAAAAGGAAAGTTAATCTAGAATATACGTCACAAATGCTCGAATAAAAGTTAACCGCAGCAATGAAAGTTTCATGACCACGTCTCAGTGACAGTCACTTTTCCAGTATGTGTAACACTAATATCAGAAGTTACCCAAAAATGGCGGTTTGCTGATAATTTTAGTGCTCGAAAATTTGCTATCCTTTGATATGGGAAGAAATGGAAATGATGAATAAGATGAGTTACGAAGATCTGGCATCATTCACTGACTCAAAAGATATCGAAATCGATCGGTATCTTTCACCATTAATCTGATGAATAACAATGTGAATATTTATAGGGTAACTTTTTAAATTTGATACTCTGCCCTGTGCAGCAGCTGTAAGGAAGCAAAACTACGCACACATGCTTGCGTATGGCGTTGAAACGAAAACAGCGGAACTGTAAAGAAGTTTCAATATGTACGGTAGGAAATGTTTTGGTGCGTAGTGATGTGATGGATAGAACGTTTGGTATGTTGTTTGTTGTGATATTCATAGAAGGAGGCAGAAAATGTTGGTTTTGGGTATGCAACGTTGCATCAAAGTGAAGTTAAGACCAGCTCTGACTGAGAAATCAATGACTTCCTTACTGGAAGTTAGCCAGTAAGCAAAGAATGGCGAGATGCAACTTCCCCGAAACCAAAGAAAATCAACGTGAGACTCAAATCAGATAAAGTGTTATCCACGAGTCGAGACAATAAGGGCGTCATTCTCAAAAACATGCAGGAAAAATATTGCCAACAGAGGGCCTTATTTCCATCAGCTTGAAGCCTGCAATCTAGTTCGAAGGAGGCGGGCCTTCTTCTCTAAAGGATTTGCTTATAACATAAAAATGTCAATCCTCACAATTCCCATGAGACGTTTGTCACCATTCCGGAACTGCGTTTGAAGTATAACCCAATAGCACCTTACGGAACTGATTTGGTTCCACGTAATTTACATCGTTTCTGTAAGCAAAAAATGGGGGAACTGAGAGAGAAATATAGTTTCGCTCCGATTGCGCAGTGAACAAAATTGGTGCATGACATATGCACATGATACGCGAAGGTGGAAACAAGGATATGAATGAGTCTCTTCAGTTCGCACTGCTATGAAGTCAACCTTCGAACTTTGATTAGACCTTTCTTCATTCATTATCTTTCGGATAGCATTTAAATAGGTTTGCAAGTCTACCTCCCACAATCTATTATTTATTGAACGCCCGTAATAATGTTTCCGTATTATTATTACACACTAAACTAACTACAAATAATATTGTGGTATTGTTATTAGTTCCTGAAATAATTTCGCGTTAAGATGGTGATGAAGGTTCCCTTGTCCTGCTTGTGGTCATTCTCGCGAATTTCACTAATTACAAAACAACACCGAAAACTGACATCGGCTAATGAGCATCGGATGACCTTACATTGCATTCTAGAGATCAAAAAATGCTTTATCACATTTGAAGAATCTTACATAGCAAATATGTCGAAAAATATCCTTAAAACAATGCAGAAATGATGGCATTTTGTAAATATATCTAGTAGCGAATTCTGTCGAGAATTGTTTAGTTCGCTTGGGATTTTAGAAAGTTTAGAACCAAATGTGAGAAGAGGGAATTAATCCTGGAGGAATTACGAAAGTACATCCGACGGTGAGTAAATCTCTCTCAGAAGAGCGAAACGAGAGAATCGTATGAAGTCGCAATTTCTCCAGGGATTGGTCAGAATTGAATCTTCAGTTGTTGATATGAAATTACATCTCACATTCTGTGAGCATGTAGAAATTATTGGAATAACATTTTTGAAAAGCGCTTCCACGAAAGAAGTTGTCAGAAAAGACGAAAACACAATCTTTGAAGTCTCGTACTGTATGCAGACGAAGTGAATATTCTCCTAAAACATCCATCTTGGCAATCTTGAACGCGCAGATAGAAATAACTTTGGTTATGAAATACGACTCAGTCAAACTATTTTTTTGTTCATTTCATGCTCACAAATACATATATTTCCTTGTGAATCACGGGAATAAGCTATGTGCTCTTGAAGATTCATAAAATATCCTACACTACTATCTGAAATTTTTAATAATTGAAAAGTCTATTTTAACAAGTTAGTATACTCATGCAATGCATTGATTATGATACGCTTTCCAACATACCAGGAACCGTTACTCAAGTTATGAGGATAATGGCTGTAGACCTGACTTTTGACCCATTTCGATGTTATTCAACAGAACCCGTAAAGTATACTTCCGGAACAACATGATAAAGTTTTGTCTCAATCGAAGCATTTTAAGTAAGTTATAACGCATAAGGGCGATGATATGGATCCCGATCCTATGTCCTGACCTATGACCCCATTCCGTCCATTTTCAATACGATTCGTCCCCAGGTGGTCCCCTACCACATACTAAAATGTCATTGAAATCGAACCATATTTACGTAAGTTATAACGTAAGGGCAATGGAATGCATCCCGCTCCTATGTCCTGACCTTTGACCTCACTTCACCAATTTTCAATAGGATTCGTTCACAGGTGGTCCCCTACCACATACTAAACTTTCATTGAAATCGAACCATATTTGCGTAAGTTATGACGTATAACGGCAATGGAATGCATCCCGCTCCTATTTCCTGACCTTTGACCCCACTTCACCCATTTTCAATAGGGTTCGTCCCCAGGTGGTGTCCTACCATATACTAAATTTTTGTCGAAATTGAAACATTTTTACGCGAGTTATCGCGCAGACAGACTGACGGACAACGCTGGAGCATATACGCTTCTTCAACTTACGGTTGGAAAGCGTAAAAAGGAAAATAAAAGAAAGGAGAAGGAAGATTTAAATGCTACCTAGCTGACTATTCGTTACCTGTAACGATGATCAAATACGTACGCTACTGACCTTTCAATGGAATAAAGAAAAGTAATCACCAACTTTTGAACTTCATCGGATATGAACATCACTAGATGCATTCGTTACCTTTGACGTCCCAGAGAAAATTTATCAGGACATGAACTAAAGCGGACAGCTGCTTATAACATTTCATCCCGTTTCCTGCAGTTTGATACATTTTAATAATACAATCGAAACTGTGTATCACCGAAGTCGAAGAGAGAATCAAAACATTCGATGTACGCGAACTTCATTATAACCAAATAAATAAAATATGCTATTTTAAGCACTTTACAGTATGTTAGGCTAAAGCTAGTCAATCATAAATTATTGATGAATTAATAGAAAGTAAATAATACTCCTTAATTAAAAATCATAGTTAGCAATAAAAGCATGAATGACATAAGCAAAATATTTGAACAGTATAAATATTTAAAGAAACTGCAAAAGCTCGGAAATTCACCTGCTATTTTTGTTTTTGCAGTTTACACGTTACGTTTGAAATATAAGTCAATCGTTGCTAATTTTGTGCTTGTTACAATAGGAGCTGTTAATTTTCTTCAACTTCCTCTTATGCTGTGGTTGGTGTTTTGTGATGCAAAGATTAACTCGAACATTTTCTGAACTGTCAACAGCACGTCTGAAATTGTTTTCATTTCTAGAATCCTCTGTTATTGAAGTCACTTGCGGAAGTGAAAAATGCTTAACGAGAATAAACCAAAATTTACATTAGAGGACAGGATTTAAAGAGGAAGGTTAAATTAGAGTATATACTGTACATCACAGACGGACGTGTTTGTATCATCTTGGGTGTGAATGAGTGAGAGCATTTTATAAGGTTGCATCGAACAATACAAAGCCACCCAGGTTCCCGAGTGGTCAGAGGTGTAGGTTTCTAACTAGCCGTGAGAGATGTTCCCGGATTCAAAATCTGGGTGAGACATCGGTGGTGGCGTTTTTCTTTTTGTTTTTGTTTTTTATACTGAAATCACTTTAATACTGAAAAATTGAATGACAAATTCGTAAAAACTAAAAATACTAAATGACCACAGGGAGAAAAAAGAGAGGGATATAGAGCTATGGTAAGCTGTTATCTGTGGCTTTGTCAAAGGCCAGGCACGGAAAACACCTTTCCCACCACTATAGAGACCATGAGAGTGTGGGTTTCTGCACGATTTGCCGTGCCTGGCATCTGACAAAGCCACAGATAACAGCTTACCATAGCTCTATATCCCTCTCTTTTTTCTCCCTGTGGTCATTTAGTTTCTACGATTTTGTCATTCCATTTTTCAGTATTAAGTTGATTTCAGTATTAGTTTTTGATTTTTCTTTGATGCAGCCTTTGGCGCTTTAGAAGTTTAAAACTGTTTGTTTTTGCATGTTACCTTTAATATAATATACAATATGTATACACTGAGGGGCCACTTTATTATGACCACTCCCTCAGTACTTCGTTGGGCCACCTTTTGCCTTTAATACTGCGTCGATTCTTCGTGGCATGGACTCCACGAGATGTTGATAGGTGGTTTGTGGAATCTGAGACTATGCTTGATGAACAGCACTTTCCAGGAATGTAAGATTGCAGGGTTGTGGATACAGCTGTCTGATGGCTCGTTCAACTTCATCCCACAAATTCTCAATTGGTTTGAGATCTGGAGATTGTGGGGGCCACCTAAGCAAAGTAAACTCACCGGCATGTTCATGAAACCGATCCTGTATAAAATACGAGCACTATGGCAGGACGCATTATATTTTTGAAAGTAGCCATCGCCATTGGGATAAACCATCCACATGACATGATGCACTTGGTCCACAACGATGTTTATATATGATGTGCCGGTCAGACGTTGATCAACACGAATTAAAGGGCCCAAAGCATGCCAGGAAAACATTCCCCCAAACCATAACGTTGCCTCCAACAGCTTGAAGGGTTGTAGCAATGCATTTGGGGTCCATGCTTTCGCGTTGCTTCCACCAAATTCTCACTCGGCCATCGTCATGGTGCAACTGAAAACGTGATTCATCGGACCACATAATTTGTTTCCAATTATCGACTGTCCGATCCTTGTGCTCCTATGCAAACTGGAGACGTTTTCTCCTGTTAACTGCAGACAGCAAAGGTGTTCGAACAGGCCTTCGGCTGCCATATCCCACCCGATGAAGTGTACGTCGAACAGTGCATGCGGAGATCATTTGAGGGGATCCTTGATTAAGATGGTCTGTAATTTGCTGCACTGTTGCCCTTCTGTTGTCTGTTACCAGTCTGGACACTTTCCGTTCCGCCCGAGCAGTCACTAGTCGATAACAACCACACGTTGCACGTAGAGACCCAGTTTTTTGGCTGACAGTCTAGTCTTTAAACACTTTAAAAACAGCTGCTCTGGAACATTTCACGAATGGGGCGGTTTCGGTGATACTCGCTCCATGGCTCCGAGCTCCTACAATCATCTCACGTTGAAAGTCCGTCAAATCGCATTTTTTACACATCTCGTCACCCAAAAATCACTTCTACTACTGTTGCAAGCACTAAACTTTCCCTTTTATACTAGCCTCGCCCTTTGGCGGCAACAGCGTGCAGCCATAGCTCATTTGCTTAAAACTGTCAAGTGGTCATAATAAAGTGGCCACTCGGTGTATATTCTTATCGTGCACCTTATCATATTTGTTTCAAGCATGAAAAGCACTTTGACAGTGCATTTTTCTATTATAATGACTTTAGTATAATGCCAAGACTTGTACGAATTTCCAAACGCAGAGAACATATTACAAAATTTTATAATTTGAAATATGCTCTCATTACACATTTTACATATTCAACCATTACTTATTCAATAATCATTACATAAAATTACTAGAAAACATTTAGTTAAATAACGTTAAGCGAAGGAGAAGATGAAATAAAACAAAGAATTAACTAAAATCCTCCTGACCTCAGAACAAGGATGGCTTTCGCAGATTAATAATTTTAAAACATTTTATTTTGTCACACAAATTTTTTTGATGTGCTGTTGTGACTATATCGAAACTGCTCTGACTGTTACGGTCTTATACTTTACATTAAAGCAATCAGAAAGTGACCAATTTGTTTTCCAATTTTTCCTGGCTTGCGTTGATAACGTTTTGTCCTCGATGTTTTGGTTTAGTACTACTTTTAGTTTAATACTGTTTGAAGACAAGGAAGAGTTACTCGCTAGAGCTACTTGGCCAAATTGCACAGCTTTGCTTCTCTTGAACTAAAACTGGCTGCGCATAACGGTTTCTCCAAACCGTTTGCGAAAAACTTGCTCCTTTATTTTCTGTCCCTTTATATGCCCCTTATTTTTACCTTGCCCCTTTATTTTTTCTTCGCACTCGTAAGAAGTAATTTTTGAAAAACAAATATTTCGGTGATTCACAGTTTTGTCTTCACAGCAAAAATTATTCAGTTCCACGACTTAGCTAAAGAAGCAACAAAAATTTCTGGCTCTAGATTTTTAACTTGTTACGCAGCCTACGAAAGAACCACGTTGATTGATACTTGACACTAAACAGCAAAAATGTTCAAATTGTTTAGTTTCCTATCCTGAAAGCAAAATTTCAAAAAAAAAAAAATCTAAACTTTTTGTTGCTGCACAAACTCTTGTTAATGTTTCTTTCATATTTAATTTGGGAAAGGAGAACAAATTTCGCGAAGTATACACTCAGTAGACAAAACATTAGAGACAGGGGTGACGGGCGGTTGATATGGGCATACTCCGCGCTCAGTGAAAGACACCAAACCAAAAACGCATGCGATAAATAGGAGGGCATCAGGGCTTCCCAACAGCGGATCGCAGTAGATGAACATGGGTAAACGTAATGATCTGAGCGGCTTTGATCGTGAACGCATTGTTGGCGCAAGACAGATGGGTCATTCTATCGCTCACGTCTTAAGAACCCTAGGGTTCTTCGGGATAACAGTATCAAAGACGTACTGCTAGTATACCATCGACAGACGTACCAGCGCCCAGAGAGCAAGCGGTGGCCGACCACACGTCATTGATGACCGGGGCCGACGTCAACTATCCAGCAGGGCCGGATTAAGGTGGGGGTTACACAGGATACAGCCTTAGGACCCACCATGACCAAGGGCCCAGGAGGCATACCTAGGCAAATAACTGATAGGTAGCTAAAGAGAGAGAGAGAGAGAGAGAGATTTATAAAATAGTTTTGCTTTTGCCTCGTATGTTTTCCACTTGGTCAGACACAGGCTTGAGAGACAAATAGATTCGAATGCAGTGATTCACCAAGGGTAAAGTTTTCATGTAGCTGCGTACCGCGGGGTCGGAGTGACAGTTTCAGCTTTTTCACAACCATCCACAAACACCTCCCAATTTGCACTTGGAACCGTTAATGGTCGAAGTCCCCTGTGGCTTCGCATTGTGTAGCACAAAAGATGAACTAAGAAAGGTATACAATGCTAAATCATTAGAAAATCCAAGACAAAATTTAGAAATCTTAAGCTTTTAACTCATGTTCTTGTGAGAACAGTGGAAAATATTATGATTTATTATGAAAACTCTACAGGTAATTTATTAGTTTGAACAATGCACTACGTATTAGTTATCATCACCATATTGATGCCGTCTCGTGTTTTAATGGTCTTGTGACGTATATTCTAAATTAAGTTTCCTTTTTAATTTCTTTCCCTATGTAAATTTTGAGTTTGTTCTCAGTTATACTTCACACTTAACGTGATATCTTCTCTCTCAAACGAATACTGTTGGCAACGCAAATGAAGTCTGAATGAGCGTGGCGTATGCCTGTTATGAGATAAGAACCAGAGATATAAATTACGAGACAAGAGTTGCTAGTGTGGGGTGTTGAATGTCATTGATACTGATTTGTTAAGTTAAATGTGAAGTGCTATGTTGTATTGATGAAATCATCTGGAATAAAGCCAATTTCCGTAAGTTTGACTTCTGTTTAAATGTTTCGTCTGGCCGTTAAGGTTTAATTTAGGAACTCTTTCATCGTATGGTTATGTTTTAAAATAACGTAAGAAGAGCGATAAAAGTTCAAGCTCGAAAAGAGGTTACGTTATAGTCTTCATAATTATTCTTCGTCATAAGTTCTTTGGGGGCCTTATGAGAACAATGAAAAATACAAAGACTTATTATGAATACTTTGCAGATAATTTTGTAGTTATAGCTTCGTGTTTTAACGGACTTCATAATAATTTCGGGATACAGGTTCTTTGGGTGGCTCACTGATATGTCTTAGCCTTGAGGCCCACTCAAATGTCTTAGCCTAGGGGTCCACTGTGGCTTTAATCCGGCTTTGCTATCCAAGCTGGTAAAGACCAACCACTGACAAAGGCAGCGTAAATCACATCCAGGATGTTAAAGACCATCCACTGACAAAGGCAGCGTAAATCACATCCAGGCTGGTAAAGACCAACCACTGACAAAGGCAGCGTAAATCCCATACAGGCTGGTAAAAACCAACCACTGAGAAAGGCAGCGTAAATCCCATCCAGGCCGGTAAAGACCAACCACTGACAAAGGCAGCGTAAATCCCACCCAGGCTGGTAAAGACCAATCACTGACAAAGGCAGCGTAAATCCCATCCAGGAGGGTAAAGACCAACCACTGACAAAGGCAGCGTAAATCACATCCAGGCTGGTAAAGACCAACCACTGACAAAGGCAGCGTAAATCACATCAAGGCTGGTAAAGACCAATCACTGACAAAGGCAGCGTAAATCACATCAAGGCTGGTAAAGACCAATCACTGACAAAGGCAGCGTAAATCCCAGCGTAAATCCAGCGTAAATCCAGGCTGGTAAAAACCAACCACTGAGAAAGGCAGCGTAAATCCCATCCAGGCCGGTAAAGACCAACCACTGACAAAGGCAGCGTAAATCCCACCCAGGCTGGTAAAGACCAACCACTGACAAAGGCAGCGTAAATCACATCAAGGCTGGTAAAGACCAACCACTGACAAAGGCTGCGTAAATCACATCCAGGCTGGTAAAGACCAACCACTGACAAAGGCAGCGTAAATCACATCCAGGATGTTAAAGACCAACCACTGACAAAGGCAGCGTAAATCCCACCCAGGCTGGTAAAGACCAATCACTGACAAAGGCAGCGTAAATCCCAGCGTAAATCCAGCGTAAATCCAGGCTAGTAAAGACCAACCACTGACAAAGGCAGCGTAAATCCCATCCAGGCCGGTAAAGACCAACCACTGACAAAGGCAGCGTAAATCACATCCAGGCTAAATATCGGAGGCCTAAACAGAGTCATCGAGTGAAGTGCACGCTGCATATCCTGGGCAACGGTAGTCGACGCCCTGCTTTTATGCCACTGTTGACGGCTCGTCATCCGACATCACGCCTCGCCTGGTGCTGGGGACATCACAACTGAACCTCTGTACAGCGGCGCTGCTTCGTGTGGTCAGATGAATCCCGTTTTCAGCTATACCGAGCAGATGGGATGGTGCGGGTGTGGCGTCGCCAGCATGAGGCGATCGCTCAGTCGTGCAAGGTCGACTTTGTTCGAGGCGGTAGTGACTATGTGATGGTTTCGGGAGCCTTCTCGTGGGACACATTATGTTCCTTAGTATATCTCAAGAGGTACAGCAACACTGAGATCTACTACCTTGTCTGATCACCTACACGCTTTCATGTCCTTCGTGAATCCTGAGGCGGATTGTCTGTTCCAGCAGGAAAATGAGCCGCCCAACTCGATGGCTCTAAATTCAGATGAGGAACACTCATCTGCATTTAGAGCCATCCAGTGGCCCCGAAGGTCCCCGGATTTGAACCCTGTCGAATCTCTCTGGGATTCTGTGGAGCGGAATATCAGATCCATGGATGCCGGACCAACGTCTCGGGCGTGGAGTTGTGGAGAATACTGCAACAAACGTGGCTGGCATTATCTCCGGAAACCTCCGATATCTAGTGGAGTCGATGGCTTGGCAACTACAGACTCTTATTCTCGCTAGACTAGGACCAAAATGCTATTAGGTAGGTATCTCTAATGTTTTGTCCATCCATTGAGTAATATATCGGGCTATTAATCTTCCTTCATCATATTTTGACACCATAGGACCACGGTTAGACAACTGATATACACTGAAGAGCAATTGAATTAGAGATGCCTGTCTAGTAACGTGTAGCACCACCTTTCGCCCTGATGACGGCGGCGATTCGTCTCGGCATGGACTCGACAAGACACAGGAAGCGTTGGGAAGCCATACGGATCCACGACCCCTGAACGAGCTCCCACAGTTCACGAAGAATTTGATGGAGGGTCGGACATCTCTCTCAATGGCATCCCAGATGTGCTCGATGGGACTGAGGTCAGGTGACCTAGCTGGCTAAGGAAGCGAGGTCACGTCGGTGGAGTGTTCATCCAACCATTTGGATACAAATACGGGAGCTGCATTGTCTTGTTGCAGGATGAGATCCCCAGTGGGATGTTGTAGACGCACAAACGGGAGCAAATGGTCGTCCAGGATATCCCGGTAACGTTGACCTGTGAGGTACAATGTCATACTTACCAGGGGTCCCATTTCAGTCCACGTAAACAGTCCCCAGACGAGAATGCCTCCCCCACCAGCTTGAAGAGTACCCTGCTGGCAAGGAGAATCTATCGCTTCATGTGCTTTGCGCCTTACTCGTATCCTGCCATCCGCATGCACCAACGTGAATCTTGACTCATCAGTCCAGGCAACATTTTTCCACATGTCTAGGGTCCAGTGGCGATGTTCCCGCGCCCATGCTAATCTTTGCACCCTGTGATGTGCGGTCAGCAGCGGTACCCTCGTGGGACGTTGGTTCTGTACCCCATAGCGAGGAGATGGTTCTGGAGGGTGTGGCTGCTTACACGTTTTTGTTCACCAGCGTTAAATAGGCGAGTGATGTTTTGCACTGTGGCCCGTCTATCCGCTGTTACAATGCGAGCTACCCGACGATGACCTCGCTCATCCAGACGCTGTTGTCCACGGCAGTTAGTTCTTGCAGGGATAGTTTTACCGGATCCGATTTACTCACGGTGCACCCGTGACACAGTGGCTCGTGAAAATCCCAGTATCTGCACGACTTCCGAGATGGAGTGACCCATTCGTCAGGCCCCGACAATTTGCCCACGATCAAATTCGCTTAGATCCTTCGTCTTACCCATATTGCGTCCGACTCTTACGGATTCTCGTCGCATCACTCCTTATATTGCCGGATCACTGCATACGTCACGTCGTTTCCGTTTACAGGGCAGCCCACAACGCCACATTTGCATAACGCCAGCTGTCTCTAATTCAATTGCTCTTCAGTGTGCTGTAATGGATACCAAAGGGACAGAAAAACACCCAGAAGAACAGCACCTGGGAGATCGATGGATGTGATTCGAAATTATGTCTGAGTGACATGGAAGACAATTGCTCAAAGCATAGAGTTATAGAAGAGACTTAGGTCGACTTGTATCCCACAGTGGAATCAGAATGTTTGATGAGAATGATGGGCTATAAGCAGTCGGCCATTCCTAATTTAGGGCTACTGGTTCCAGGAAAGAGAGAGCCAGTGCCGTAAGAGAAACACAGCATCCATGCCTTAGCGGGACTCTAACCCAGACCCATCTCTGACGAATGGTCTCGGGCGAAGCTGTATGTGCAGAGCACCTATTTTTTTGCAACAAGACAACATGATACAGAAAGGTGAACAAATACAAAAGTGTATGGCAGGTGATGCGTAACATCGCAGCCTCTCCTTGACAAATGTCAACCCCGCCTTCTCGTGGTACATCCTGTTCCCACTAAAGGGGCTCTGACGACCGCCAATAGCGGTATAACTATACCATCGGGATTAGAGGAAATGCTATCCCACACTCACCAACCCGCTTGGCCAGCGTGGTGAGTTATGGCCAAACCCCTCCAAAATGACTCCACAACTTAAATCTTGGCCCTCAGTCTCCGGCAGCTGGAATGTACCTGGACAAGGCAGCTGCCAGTGCGACATGAAGGCAGAGGGTGCTAAGAATCCCAGGAGGATCGGACTATGCTGCCATCTGATGCTGACCTTGGCTACGTATAATGGACGCTCCCTATCTTCTGATTCAAGGCTTCTTGAATTGGAAGAGGAACTACAAAGGATCAAATGGGGCATCGTCGGGCTAAGTGAGGTAAGGAGAAAAGGAGAAGATCTCATTGAACTGAAAAGTGGACATCTCTTCTACTACCGTGGGACAGATACTGGCAGAACTAGTGGTGTTGGATTTATAATAAACAAGAAACTGAAGGATAAAGTTGTAGAAGTTGAAAGTTCCTCTGACAGAGCTGCACGAATCGTTATCCAACTCTCGAGAAGATACCAGGCTCAGATTATTCAAACTTATGCACCCACCACAAGTCATGCTGAAGAAGAAATTGAAGAATTTTATGAGGAAATTCGTGATCTAAATAATAAAGGTAAGCAGCACTTGAAGATAATTATGGGAGATTTCAATGCAAAAATAGGGCAACGGCAACAGAATGAAACTTCAGTAGGTAAATTCGGTCACGGCAACAGAAACCAGCGTGGAAATACTCTCGTAGAGTTTGCAGAGGCAGAAGGGTTTTTCATCTTGAACTCCTTTTTCAAGAAAAAGCCACACAGGAAATGGACATGGAGACATCCAAATGGGACGACAAGTGAAATTGATTTTATTATGTGTAACAAAATATTCGTCATAGAAGACTGCAGTGTGCTAAACAAGTTCAACACAGGTAGTGACCATAGATTGGTGAGATGTAAGATGCACCTCAACACTAAACTCGAACGTGGCAAGCTCATAAGACAAACAAAATGTATTGACATAACCAACCTTAAAAAACACCATAATACCTTCAAATTGGAACTGAAGAACAGATTCTCTGCTTTAGAAGGCCTAACATCGAAAGAAGTGGATATTTCTGAAGTTAACAGAAAAGTAACCAACGCTCTTATGGAAACAGCAACAAAATTAGCTGGGTCTAAGAACAAATTGCATGTGAACAAATTATCAGGAAAAACCAAAATGTTGATGCAAAAAAGAAGAGTGATGAGGACAACTAAAGAAGATGTGACTTCCAAAGTGGAATATATAGAGCTATGCAAGACAGTACGAAAAAGTATCACTGAAGACGTAAGGAAATTCAACTGTGAACTAGTAAGGAAAGCAATTGAAAACAACCAAAGCCTAAAGATAGCAAAGGGACATCTCAGTAAGGAGAAAAAACAGATTATGGCACTGAGAAAAGAAGATGGTTCTGTAACAAGAAATAGAGGCAAACTTTTGACAAGAGTGAAAGATTTCTACTCCAAATTATATGAAAGGGATGATACATGTACTCCAGATATCATGAAAGGTACCAGTACCAGAGTTCTTCCAGTCCTTCCAGCAGAAGTTGCACATGCAATCAAGAATATGAAGCGGGGAAAAGCTACAGGAGAAGATGAATTACTGTAGACATCATACAAGAAGCAAGTGGAGAAATCGAAACAGTACTCGCCCAAATTTTCACTCGATGCCTTAATGAAGGGAAAATTCCTGAGGATTGGAACAACGCTACAATGATCTAGCTACATAAAAAAAGGTGACATTGAAGATCTCAGGAACTACAGACCTATCAGCCTCCTATCAGTGGTTTATAAAATCTTCACTAAAGTTCTTTCACACCGCTTGAAGGTGACACTGGACATGGCTCAACCGAGAGAACAAGCTGGATTCAGGAGTGGCTACAGCACAATAGATCATATCCACGTACTGAGAGAACTAATTGAAAGAGCGAGGGAATATGAACTTCCATTGTGCATGGCTTTTATCGATTATGAAAAAGCCTTTGATTCGGTGAAACCATCAGCAGTTGCAATGGCTCTGAAATCCTGCGGTATTGAAGATCCATACATTAATATTATTAATAACATCTATGAAAATGCAAGTGCAAAGATTAGGCTGTTTGAAAATACAACACACATAAAAATTGGAAAAGGAGTGAGACAAGGTGACACCATATCTCCGAAGCTCTTTAATGCCACATTGGAAAATGTCTTCCAATCACTGAACTGGGAAAACAAAGGGATAAAGATTAATGGAGATTATCTAACCCACCTTCGTTTTGCTGATGACATAGTCATTTTTGCAACTACCCCATCAGAGCTACAGAGTATGATCCAGGAACTTGCTGACAAGAGTAAAGAAGTGGGATTAAAAATGAACTTTCAGAAGACAAAAGTGATGTACAATGCTTTTACAAGAAATGAAGATTTATCGATTGATGGAGAAAAGCTGGAGATAACAGACACGTACGTTTATCTTGGACAGCAGATATCAAGTGAGGGTCACATTGGTGAAGAAATTAATCGGCGTACAAAACTTGCCTGGAGAGCTTTTGGAAGAAACAGCATAATTTTCAAGAGCAATATGCCATTATATCTTCAAAGAAAAGTGTTTGATCAATGCATCCTTCCAGTGCTTACGTATGGTGCAGAGACGTGGACCTTAGCTAAAAGAGACATACAAAGGCTGCAGACAACTCAAAGAAGCATGAAGAGGTGCATGCTTGGTGTAACCAGGACAGATAAGAAGAGGAACACGTGGATCCGAAAAATCACAAGAGTGGAAGACATCATGATCAGTGTTAAATCCCTGAAATGGCAATGGGCTGGACATACTGCCAGAAGAACAGACCATCGATGGACAGCCGAAATTTTAGATTGGATTCCAAGGGACAGGAAAGGACCCAGAAGAAGACCACATGGAAGATGGGTGGATGAAATTCGAAAGTATGCAGGAGTGACATGGAGGAGACTGGCACAAGACAGACCGTTGTGGAGGAAACTTGGGGAGACCTTCGTCCAGCAGTGGATTGATAATGGTTGACAATGATGATGATGATGATGGCACGGCTTAAGATCACTGCGCCATCGGGGTGGCATACACATGTGCTACTGTGAGACATTTTGTGATCTGTAACCTCAACATTGGCTCTTCTGGCTGCCTGGTGGACGTAGAAAAGTTATTTAATTCCAACTACACACACTGAAAATCGTATAATAATGAGGAAGGAGTATGTCATATACAAACCAACCAATTTTTCATAATGGTTAGTGAAACGCAGTACTTTTTTATAGAGAAGTAAAGCCAGTCATGGCTGCGAAGATCATACTATGCGGTTTATAAGTTTGCCATTAGCTTCGAGCCGATGAAAGTCGTTTTTGTCAGGAAAGAAAAATAAGTCAGGAAATAATCGACACTACGGACGGAAGACAGGGGTAGGAAATAGGCCGAGGAAGTAGGCAGAAGCTGGGGAAGCAGGGTCTGGTTCGGAGGAGACATCATCGTCAGCTGGCGAAATAAATCACTCCACGGGGGTGGGAGGGGCTCCAACGAGACTAAATTCTATGACTCCGCAGATACAGGCAAGGAACTAGCAGGAATACAAGTTACTGGCAATCAACATAAAGAGCGTTATGCCAATAGTTTTCAGGTCTGCCCCCCTTCCGTATAAAGCGTTCTGTTAGTGAAGTTTTGGCTTGTTGAATAATGTCCAAGAACCGAAAAACTATGGAATAATTTATACAATAAACACTTCTTTTTCCAGATTTAAAATATGGCATTTCTTATGAATTATTTCTTCACATACTAGTCAGTGATATCGCAGATTGAACTTCAGAGAAGTAAACATATTGGCTGCTGGTAATTAAAGTAAATGACATTACATTCAGAGCTTTCCAGTTAAGTAAACTGAACTAGAACCAAAGCATTAAAAAATTCTTTTTGCTTAGATGTGAAGGAAAAATTTCATTATAAAACAACGCAGGCCCAATAAATTTACAACTTATAACGATATCGAAGAAACTGAATTTTTTTACTGAAATAAAATTTAGGTGAACATTTTACTCAAATATTGTACGACCTTGAAAATTTCACGCCAAAGTAATTTGGCCAAATCTAAAGCTTCTTTTATTAGGTCTCATATTGGACTGATAGTTTTTTTTTTTTTTTTTTTTGATTGGAGGTTTAACGACCACCGTGAGCAACTCAACGGGCTATAAGCAGTCGCCCGTCCCTAATTTAGGGTCACTGGTTCCAGGGAAGGGAGAGAGCCAGTGCCGTAAGACAAACACAACATCCATGCCTGACCGGGATTCGAACCCGGACCCCTTACGGACGAATGATCAGAGGCCAGCGCCTTAGACCACTGCGCCACCGAGGCGGCAACTGATAGTTGGAATGTCCCTATCATGAACATTTAGAAAACAAGACAAAAAAGCTTTGTTTATGGCAACAAAGCAAGATTGTTTTTCACTCTGATGTCCTAAAGCTTTTCCTGTTTTCTACTCTTCAGTTTTAATGCCGCCTTTTAATTAGGTAAATAGCGTCGAAGGAGCTAAACCATATCCCCTTTCTTTTCTCCATAATCCACGCTATCAAAATTTTCTCTCTTTCTCCTTCCAATGTGAGCTTTTATCGTTATCTACCTTAAATTAAATACTTGCACTCTTCAGTAGATGACACAGAGATGCAAGCACCTCAGTAAAGCGAAAACTTTCTGGCGTCATTCTGCTAGTTGAGAAAATCGCCCTCACACATATGGTCGCCAGACAAGGGTACTTAATGCCACAAGACCACACTCAGTGCTGAAAAACACTCCGAGCACAGCCTCGAGCGTACGAATGCATTCAATTCTCAGTGTAGAAGAAAGATCTGCCATTCAGAAACAATTCGTTATTCGAAATGGGTAGATTGAAGGGCGAAAGCGCTTTGGTTAATTTTCTTGTCTATGAAGATAAAACTTAATGTTTCATCTAAACGTGCAGCTCTTTCTAGCACTCATTTGAGAGATAGATGAAAAAGTTGCTTTTTTTTACCGCTGGACTTTGAAACTCGAGAGTTCGTTGAGCGCTTATAAAATGGTTGATCTGGAATTTTGTAAAAAAAAGCTAACCACAGGGTTTGATACACTGAACACTACAGTTTTTGATTAAAACGAATCCATTTTTAGCGGTTTATTGCGAACGACTATTCGCAAAATGGAAATAAAAAAAATCATATTAGATCAACTCGGGTGCAAGTTATTTTGATAACTCTGTACTTACGACACAAAATGACTGCTAATTTTGCCGTTCTATTACTCAGTTTTTATTTTCGTTCTCCCATTTCCGTCCTGATGTGTTTACAATGCGAATTTCTCCGGTAGCGGTTTGTGTTTGAGTCCAAATTGAGATGCCGGTGCTTCAAACCGAAATGCTAGTGCTTCTTCGGTTCTAATAAAAACTTCTCTGGGATAGCGACTCTGTATCAGAGACTAGTACTCTACGACGCTAATGGGTGGGATCATTGAACTACCAAAGAAAAGATCTGAGGTATAAAAGTATATGGTTCTTGAGTCAGGAGCCCTCCACAGTCCCTCAGTCATGACATAAATGTGAAAACACAAGTTTGTCCGCGACGGACATCGAAGTCGTGTCCCCTCACTCCGGAGAAAGTCGCTCTCCCAATTGAGCTACGCGGACAGAATGTCTCGCTGCAGATTTGTCGTTTCGACATACGTTTTCACTTCTGCAGTACGCTACACAAACTTTTACTGTTTTCAAGTCAAATTTGTGCTTGTTGTTTGAATTAAGTATCTTGTCACAATAGGTGACCCGCTTTTTTATTTCATTAGTGAGCACGAATAAGACGGCTTGTATTTCTTTTTTTTTTTCCTAATCGGAAACTCACACACGTAAAAAGGTCCTAGATGGATATTGGAAAATGCGAAAATTCGAAATAGAATACGGCATTTTAGTACGAAACACGATTCGAACAACAGCCTAAGAACTGTTACCTGCACGCAGTTGCTTGTGTGCATACCACATAAATTTATTACAACAAGACTTTATGCGTGGTTATTTACTGCTGAAGTGCATCTAAGCACTGAGTGTATAATAAAGTCTTTGCCTGCTTTTGATATCTACGGATCGTTATACCATGGCCTAAGGTAGGAAGAAGATTACAAAGGAATTATAATGCGTAACTACAAAGGCTTTTTTCACTTCGTACTTGTTCATAACTTGTAACAGCCCTGCAAAGAGCTTTATTCTTTTTAAACTTCTTACAATGGTTTTTGAATTAAAGACTGGCATAGATTACTCATGTAATACTTCCAGGCCATCGTAATTTGCCTTTCGGAGTTTGATAAATAACGTAGCACCTAGACCACTTGATTTGTAAAAAGCATGCGCATACACGCATTTTACGAATCCTTTGCGCATGCGTTTTGCGATTGAAATCGCCAAATGTTTTCGCTTAGGAAAAGCAATATAGTTTGGATTAGTGAGTAACATAGTATCACAAAATACGAGATTACAACAGTATACAATACAAATTTGAAGTTGTGATTTCCGTGGAAATTATTACAAGAGTGGTAAGTCAAATAATATCCGAAAACTTGAAAATTCCATCGTCCTGGAGCGGGAATTGAACCAGCGTCTCCCGGTTTGCGTCCAAGTATGCTAACCACTATACCACCCAGAACGACCAAGTCTCAAGTTTCTGAGTAACAGAAAACTTGAGACTAAAGTTTTCAGTCCTCGGAAAGATGAAAAGTACAATACTCGGAAGTCGAAAATACTCGGAAACTTTAGACTTGGTCGTTCTGGGTGGTGTAGTGGTTAGCATACTCGGGCGCAAACCGGGAGACACATTTTCGATTCCCGCTCCAAGATGATGAAATTTTCAAGTTTTGAGATATTATTTTACTTACCACTCTTGTCATAATTTCCGCCAATAGACGGAATCACAACTTCAACATAGTATCATTTTAATTCTAGGAAAAATTGTAACTAAAATGTAAAAGTAAAGTTAACGCTTTCATAATTTGGTTTTTATTTTAGTTCTTTCTCAGACTTCCTAACGATTGCTTCGTAATATCCGAGGTTTTAGAGTCGTGTACACCACAGTATCGGGTATTACGAATTGATGTCAATTAATTATCAGGCGACTTTTCAAGCCTACCAACACCCTTAGGGAGCGCTGAAACTTTTATTCTACATGTTTCTTGCGCACTTACAGCTTGATTTTTGCCACGACGATTTCTATCAGGCTAAAGATCGTTGATAAACACATTCTACCAGAAGAAAAACTGAGCATTGGATATAATGATGCCACGATAATGCTTTGTCACACATCAGGGTTACGAGTCATTATACTTCCAGTCATATTTATGACGCACTGAATCTTCCCAGGAGGTAAGTTGATTTATCAATAATTTAAGCATAGCTTAAAATGTACAAACATTGCAGAAATATTTAAATGTGTAGCATATCTTTGGAAAAACGTACATACTTATGACATCAGTACTTTGTCCGCGCATTCGCGTGTCTGTGGCCATCATATCATGTCTTAGCATCCGTTAGTCTGATTCAGGAACCTCGTTTGGCATTAGACGCTCGAACTGTGAAAACGGATGTGCCATTTTTCATTTCCTGACGCACAAAGTTATTTCTCACTAGAGGGCACAAAGATGCTATGGATCCTTTATTCCAGTGTTCCGCAACCGGTGTGCCTCCTACAAGATGAAAGGTGTGACGCGAACTTTTTCCTATTATCCTATTGTAAGAAATAAATTGTCGAGTTTAATTTTTTAATTTTATCCCAATTACTGTGTTTGATATGCTTGTATTTCATTCTCTGCCGCTGCACTGATTAAATAAGATGATGCTTGCTTATTCTTTATTACATGCCGCGAATTTTCATGTACTGTTGTTATATCGTAGTTTTGCTTGTTCATATACACTGACGGAAAAAAATCCCAACGCCACGAAACAATAGTTGTAGAGGAATGAAATGGCGGCAATACATTTGTATAGGTAACATATTTAATCGATTAAGATTTCAAGATCACAGCTTATTGTAAGTGCGAGAAGAGCCATTTTAAATGTGAAATGCTGGTACATTAATAACCGGTGTAACCGCCAGAATGTTGAGTGCAAGCACGCAAACGTTCATGGATTGTGTCGTACAGGTGCTGGATGTCAGTTTGTGTGATGGAGTTCCATGCCTGTTGCACTTGGTCGGTCAATACAGCGACGGTTAATGCTGGTTGGGGGTGACGCTGAAGTTGTCGTCCAATGATGTCCCATACGTGCTCGATTGGTGAAAGATCTGGTGATCTAGCAAGCCTCGGCAACATGTCGACACTCTGTAGAGCATGTTGGGTTACAACAGCGGTATGCGGGCGAGCGTTATCATGTTGGAAAACACCCCCTGGAATGCTGTTCATGAATGGCAGCACAACAGGTTGAATCACCAGACCGACGTACAACTGTGCCGTCAGGGTGCGTGGGATAACCACGAGAGTGCTCCTGCTGTCATAGGAAATTACTCCCCAGACCATAACTCCAGGTGTAGGTCCAGTGTGTCTCGGCCGCAGACAGGTTGGTTGCAGGCGCTCACCTGGCCTCCTTCTAACCAACACACGGCCATCACTGGCACCCAGGCAGAACAGGCTGTCATCAGAAAACACAACAGATCTCCACTCCGTCCTCCAATGAGCTCTAGCTTGACGCCACTGACGTCGCAAACAGCTGTGGTTTGGAGTAAGTGGAATGCACGCTACAGGGCGTCTGGCTCGGAGCTGTCCTTCAAGTAACCGATTTGTAACCGTTCGTTGTGTCACTGTGGTGGCAACTCCTGCTCGAATTGCTGCCGCAGACGCGGTACGATACGCCACGGCCATACGCCGTACACGGCGGTCTTCCCTCTCAGTAGTGCCGCGTGGCTCAGTAGTCCCACGGTCTTCTTGAGGCAGTACCTTCCCTTGACCACCGCTGCCAACAATCATGCACAGTGGCTACATTCCTGCCAAGTCGTTCTGCAATATTGCGGAAAGAAAATCCACCTTCTCGTAGCCCTATTACACGTCCCCGTTCAAACTCCGTGAGCTGTTGATAATGGCTTCTTCGTCTTCTTAAAGGCATTCTTGACTAACATCAACACCCTACGTCGAATCTCAACGATAACTAACGCTCACGAACGTTACAGCGCGTATTTACAGCAAACCTGCTTTGCGTGTTCCGAGGGACGTTACTAGCGCCACACGTATGCGCCGAGCGCGAAATATGCATAGACGTCATCTTACAGATGTACTCTCACCGCCTACCAACTGTCGTTTATCTAACACAACCCCTTCTTGGTGTTGGGATTTTTTCCGTCAGTGTATTTGTATTTCTCGCCTCAACCGCTGCGGTATGCGGCACCTTTGTTACACCTGCCGCATGCTCCGTGTACTTTCTTGCCTCTACCGCCGCGCTATGCAGCTTCTTTGTTACACTTGCCGCATGTTCTGTGTACTTTTTTGCATCTACCGCCGCGCTATGCAGCTTCTTTGTTACACTTGCCACATGTTCTGTGTACTTTCTTGCCTCTACCGCCGCGCTATGCAGCTTCTTTGTTACACTTGCCGCATGCTCTGTGTACTTTCCATCCTCTACCGCCGCGCTATGCAGCTTCTTTGTTACACTTGCCACATGTTCTGTGTACCTTTCTTGCCTCTACCGCCGCGCTATGCAGCTTCTTTATTACACTTGCCGCATGTTCTGTTTACTTTCTTGCCTCTACCGCCGCGTGATGCAGCTTCTTTGTTACACTTGCCACATGTTCCGTGTACTTTCTTGCCTCTACCGCCGAGCTATGCAGCTTCTTTGTTACACTTGCCGCATGTTCTGTGTACTTTCTTGCCTCTACCGCCGCGCTATGCAGCTTCTTTGTTACACTTGCCGCATGTTCCGTGTACTTTCTTAACTCTACCACCGCGCTAAGTAACTTCTTTGTTACACTTGCCGCATGTTCTGTGTACATTCTTGCCTCTACCGCCATGCTATGCAGCTTCTTTGTTACACTTGCTGCATGTTCTGTGTACTTTCTTGTCCTCTACCGCCGCGATATGCAGCTTCTTTGTTACACTTGCCGTATGTTCTGTGTACTTTCTTGCCTCTACCGTTAAGATACGCAGCTCCTTTGTTACACTTGCCGCATGTTCTGTGTACGTTTCTTGCCTCTACCGCCGCGCTATGCAGCTTCTTTGTTACATTTGACGCATGTTCTCTGTACTTTCTTGCCTCTACCGCCGCGCTATGCAGCTTCTTTATTACACTTGACGCATGTTCTGTGTACGTTTTTGCCTCTACCGCCGTGCGATGTAGCTTCTTTGTTACACTTGTCGCATGTTCTGTGTCCTTTCTTGCTTCTACCGCCGCGCTATGCAGCTTCTTTGTTACATTTGCCGCATGTTCTGTGTACTTTCTTGCCTCTACCGCCGCGCGATACAGCTTCTTTGTTACACTTGCAGCATATTCCGTGTAATTCCTTGCCACATGGTTTGTGTACGCTTTTTCCTAAAAGTGCGAGGATTAGCAAAACCTTCCCTGTCGTTTATTGTTTAATTATATTGATTTGGTATTTGTCCCTGTTTGTTAGTGCTTCTTCAACTTTATTACTTTTTTCCTGTACCGATGCACACACCCATTTTTAGACTTTATTTTAAATAAGTCGGTATATCTGTCCCTTCTTCCCTTTGAAGGGTATAAGTCCTACGTCTTACAATTTTTTCAGTTTTATCAGAGCTTTGCTCTGAAGTAGTCCAAAAATTGTGATTGTTATTCAGTCTTGCTATTTTCTATTACTATTAAACTATTTTATTTTAATAAATATAAATATTTCTATTACTATTAAATTATTTTTTTAATAAATTATAATTTATTGTGGGCCGCGAGTAGAAAAAGTTTGAGGAACATTGCTCTATTCAGTATCATTTCTTCTAAAAATCCGATTGGAAAAATAATTATTTCCTTCCGATACTTTTTGCTACAAGGGCTGTTATAAGGATGTTTTCTGATTCAAATAATGTACAGCTTCCTGCTAAACAGCTTAAAGGGATACACTATTTTCCTATCTCTACTAATGCAATGCATGTGGCTGAAATTGTCTCATTTAAAAGGAATGAGCTAAATGAACCAAACTTCACCAGAGCCATAGAATATGGGGTCAATAATATCTGATTTGATCTCCAAAGCAGTAACATCAGTTAGACAGTTAATACCTTATGTGACCAACCACTCTGTTGTGCAATGCAATCTGAGAAACGGCGTGACATGGAGTGATACAGCCCACTAATCGTGCCCAGGGAGTAACTGGGACAACGCAACGTTTACCTGGTGTCAAAATTAAACGACATTCTGGGTGAGGCAATTTTATTGTCGAGTTGGGTGATTGTTCGATTTCAAAAATTCTGTTTTGGGCGCATAGCTAACACTCCAAGAACAATTAATACAGCCACTTAACGTACATTAGGAACATCAAATTGAAGTCATCGTTCTTTCCACATTTATAAGTGAGTCACGCACAATACTGGGGATTCACCAAGAAGCAACCAGCCACTTGGCTTAGCAGTTAGTGTATGTGAGTCTGGAGGAATTCGAGGCCAATATGGTGCAGTGGAAGCATGCCCGGCGCGTAACTGGAAAAACCTGGGTTCGATTCCCGGTGGCGGCCCATGATAATTTTTCCGTGACTCACTTATAAACGTGGAAAGAGCGATGACTTATATTTGTTACTCCAGGAACATTTCCTCTCCTTTTTCCGATGTCCAGCTTGGCTGCTAGACTGACCTCATTTTTACTGGTAGATAAATTTCCGCTTCTAAATATTTGGTAGAAAAAATTTTCCTTGTATCAGGTGCCCTAGTCACTGCTCACATTACGTATCATAAGTAATGTACAGCTTTCCCGCTACGGGCGCAGAGCATATTCTTTTTCTCTAATGATCTTTTCAAAAATCCCATTTAAAAAATTCCCTTTGTGTCTCAAATTATCCGTAGAAAACGTTTGTGTACATTTTTTTTATGTTTTCATGATGTAAAGTTCTGCCTCGGGAGAAAGGAAGTGTATGTTTGCATCTGTGCAGTATTAGACACGCTTTTGAAAGAATTCCTTCTGCGTAGTACACTCAATGCGGACAAAACATTAGAGATGCCTAAATAATAGCATGTTTGTCCACCTCTAGCGTGAATAATAAATAGACTGAACACGCTGAGGCATCGAGTCCGCCAAATATCGGAGGATTTCCGAAGGTAATACTAGCCATGCCTGTCGCACCATTGTCTGCAACTCCACCCGAGACGTCTGTTCAGAATCCATGAACCTGATGTTCGGCTACACGGTATCCCAGATAGCTTCCACAGGGTTCAAATCCGAGAACCTTGTGGGTCACTGGATGGTTTCAAACACAAATGAGTCTTTTTGAGATATACCTCGGTGAGTGTGGCTCGGTGGGGTGGAGCATTGCCCTGCTAAAACAGACTATCGGCCTGGGTGAGTGTGGCTCGGTGGGGTGGAGCATTGCCCTGCTAAAACATACTATCGGCCTGGGTGAGTGTGGTTCGGTGGGGTGGAGCATTGCCCTGCTAAAACAGACTATCGGCCGGATGAGTGTGGCTCGGTGGGGTGGAGCATTGCCCTGCAAAACAAACTATCGGCCTGGGTGAGTGTGGCTCGGTGGGGTGGAGCATTTCCCTGCTAAAACAGACCATCGGCTTGGGTGAGTGTGTCTCGGTGGGGTGGAGCATTGCCCTGCTAAAACAGACTATCGGCCTGGGTGAGTGTGTCTCGGTGGTGTGGAGCATTGCCCTGCTAAAACAGACTATCGGCCTGGGTGAGTGTGTCTCGGTGGGGTGGAGCATTGCCCTGCTAAAACAGACTATCGGCCTGGGTGAGTGTAGCTCGGTGGGGTGGAGCATTGCCCTGCTAAAACAGACTATCGGCCTGGGTGAGTGTGGCTCGGTGGGGTAGAACATTGCCCTGCTAAAACAGACTCTCGGGCTGGATGAGTGTGGCTCGGTGGGGTGGAGCATTGCCCTGCTAAAACAAACTATCGGCCTGGGTGCGTGTGGCTCGGTGGGGTGGAGCATTGCCCTGCTAAAACAGACTATCGGCCTGGGTGAGTGTGTCTCGGTGGGGTAGAACATTGCCCTGCTAAAACAGACTATCGGCCTGGGTGAGTGTGTCTCGGTGGGGTGGAACATTGCCCTGCTAAAACAGACTATCGGCCTGGGTGCGTGTGGTTCAGTGGGGTGGAGCATTGCCCTACTAAAACAGACTATCGGCCGTAAGACGCGCGAAAGCGAAGACTGCGTGTAGGTGATCAGTCAGCAAATGCTGTCAATGCATAGCGGTTAAGGACCTGTTCAGACGCACTATGAAACCTAATGTGTCCCATGAGAAGGCTCCCTGATCTATCACAGAGCCACTACCGCTTTGAACAGAGCCGATCTGGCACGACGGAGCCATGGCTTCATGCCGACGATGCCACAACCGCACCCTGTCGTCAGCTCGGTAGACTTCGATACGGGATTCATCTCACGGCACGACGCCGCTTTGCGGAGATTCAGTTTTGATGTTTCCGTAACCAGGTAAGACGTAGTGTCTGATGACGAGCAGGTAACAGTGGCATACGAGTAGGACGTCGGATCCCGTTTGGCATGGTATGCAGCGTGCGATGTATCCTTCGCTCGCTAACGCTGCTTGGGCCTCTGATATTTAACCTAGATGTGATTTGTGACGCCATTGCAAAACAGTCGGTCTATACGAGCATGGATAATCTGTTTCAACCCACGATGTCAATAGCGTGTGGTAAGTCACCGCTTACTCTCTGGGCGCTGGTATGTCCGTCGATGCTATACCCTCAGTACACATCTGATATCTTGCCCTCTGGAACCCTTGAGGTTTTAAAACTTGGGCAACAGAATAATGACCTATGGGTCTTCCGGCGACAAGGCTTCCATGATCAAAGCCGGTCAGATCACCACGTTTACCCATGTTTTTCGATTGCGATCCACTGATGAGAAGATCTGTTGTCCGCCTATTTATGTCCTATTCACTACTGACATTATATTATGTATCTCAAGAAATGTGCAGTTTAACATCTATGGGCGTGAACTTTTTCTCTAATTGTCTTTTCTTCTAAATAACTCATCTGGAAAATTTCTAATACACACTCTTGACGTGGATGAGGAACATCAAACAGAAGTCATCGCTCTGTCCACGTTTATAAGTGAGTCACGGAAAAATTCTGATCGGCTGCCACCGGGATGTGAGTCTGGAGAATTCGAGACCGCTGTGGTGCAATGGTAGCATATCCTGCGAGTAACTGGAAGACCTGGGTTCGATTCCTGGTGGCGACCGATGGGAATTTTTCCGTGACTCACTTATAAACGTGGAAGCAGCGATGTCTTCTGTTTGATGTTCCTAATCGCCAACAATAGTGTGTATTAATTATTCATTCACCTCCTAGTTATTTGTTCAGTTGCTGCTTTCTATCTTTGGTGAATCTCCAGCATTGTGCGGGGCTCCAAGAAGCAACCTGCCATGTGGTTTGGCAGTTAGTCGTATGCAAGTCTGGAGAATTCGAGGTCGCTGTGGTGCAGTGGTAGCATGTCCAGAGCGTAACTGGAAGACCCTGGGTTCAATTTCCGATGGCAGCCGATGAGAATTTTTCCGTGACTCACTTATAAACGTGAAGAGAGCCATAACTTCTGTTTGATGGAAAATTTCTTTTGTGTCTCAAATCTTCTACTATGGAAAACGCTTTGTATACATTTTTCTAACTTTTACGTAATGTACAATTCTTCCAATGGGAAATGGCGTATTTGCATCCGTGTAGTCTAAGAGACGCTTTGAAAGAATTCCTTCTGCAAAGTATATCTTTGACTATGAGAAAACTTTCCTCACATTATTTGCTTCTGGTAATACAGAATATTTTTAGATGGGGGAGCAAGTGTTTATTTCTGTTTGCAACCATATTACTAGATATCTGATCTAAAAAAATATTTTTTTCCTGTGGACTGATTTCTTCATGAATAAGGTTTTGTGCGAATGTTCTACTGCCGTATTTCAGTTTCCTGGAAGAAGTGCAAATAAATATTTTATTTGCAACCATTTCAGGTACAAAAAAAATTAATTTAAAAAGTTCTTTTTTCATTGGAGTGCTTTTTGTAAGACAAACAGGTTGTTAGTAATAAATCCTGAGTTATTAGATGTCATGTGCGAATAAACGTTTGATAATTTTCACGTTTTATACTGCCACAAAACTCTCAAAATAAGAGCTCGTCCATCCGAGCCCTTATTTTGAGAGTTTGAATTTCTTTATTTGGATAACAACTGGCATTAACCCTTTAACCGTTTGGAACGAATTAACTCGTGGTTATCATAATGGATTCTAATCAGCTCTAACGAATAGCTGCTGCCTAAGAAGGGGGTAGAACGTGGATGGAAGGAATGAATCTGCCATCGGAATGCTTTGCTTACAATTTAGCTTTGTTAATCAAAGCGGTAATTTAGGGAAATGATTGACAGTAATCCTTTCTGACCGATTGTCTGCTGAAAGAGCTACAACAACAGCGACGAACCTAAGGAAGAAAAGAGACGATGTTTTAGTCACTTGTCTTTGTCTAGTGGCATGATGTTCGTCTGAGGGGGACTAAACACTGACATCATGACACTGATCATGAGCAAGCCGTTTCCTTTCATTCCATAAGTCATAGAGCAAACTAGCAGAGAGCTCTTACCACCAGTCATAGGTTTATGGTCGGTACTACCGAGATGAGAAGCGGAAATGAATTGTTTTCCGTAGCTTTCGTGAAACTCGCCCGCTATATGAACATTTCTGTTTCGGCAGTTTAGTTAATTTTGGGCACCATTTGGTTCACGTACATTTGAGACCATGGTACCGTCGGAAAATCGAAAATGTCGGATAATCGAGAACTCTCGACCTTGGTTACTTGCCATGTCTAAATAAGGGGGATAATTTAACCATATATAAATTGGTTCATTAATTAAACTTGTTATGTCCAAAAAGGAGCAATCCCACTTTGGAGCATGATAAAAAGAATAGCACCCTATACAAACTATGTTGGCACAGCCACGCGTGAAAGGCTCGAGATCATGACCACACCCACACCCATGCAACGAAAACTTGTCTTATGATATATCAGATGCCTGGAGAAATCTCCTGAACAAGTATCAAGGAAACAACAGGTAATTCCTCTCCATGACGCATGATCACGTTTTAAAACACGGACTCTACACGTGATATGTCTAAGCACGGATCGAAACGTGAAATGAAACTGTTTGGTTCCATAATATCACATTTTTGAAATGTAACAACATTTGTAAGTTGCTATCTCTAAGAAGGCTTTAAAAATCAGACCAGACGAAGTCTCTCTGTGGAGCGCGAAAGCTCGCCTCGAATTGTATATGAGGTTTACGCCATTAAGCTGGACGTCAAGTAATTTTTCTTCCTATACTTCCAATGGAAACATTTCCGTACACATTTTCTTCACAATTAATGCGTTCGCAAGGATGAAAATTTTAAAATCGATTAAAATAGCTACATTTTATAACTTGGAATACTTAATATTTTCTAAAACATAACTATAATTATACAATCCAACATTTGTTTGTCTACTGACGTCATCAAAGTACAGGTCGCGCCATCTTTTTTTCTGGTTTCAACACCACCAAAGGAAAAATTATTGATTTTTAATATAATTATGGTTATGTTAAGAAAATATTAAGTATTCCAAGTTATAATATTAAGTTATTTTAATCGATGTTCAAATTTTCATCCTAGGGAACACATTAATTGTGAAGGAAATGTGTATAAAAGTTTTTCCATTGGAAGTATAGGAAGCAAAATTACTTGACGTCCACCTTAAAAGGAAGTGTTTTTATTTAAACTTGTTATATTTTTGACTTCTGATTGGTTGGCGTTCACGCTGCTGAAAAGTGAGATAACAAAATTATTTTTCTCTCTCTATAAATGCTATGCGACTTGACACTCCTCCACATACGGAGCAGGACGGAAAATTATGAAAATAGAAACAAAACACCCAATACGGGAGGCATTGCTTAACAGAGAATTCCGGATACATGAGCATCGGTTAAAAGACGTTTGACTGCATTTTAAATATCATTCACTTTTCTCTCGAAAAATGCTGGCTGTGAAACTGAAAGAGTAAAAAACTATTTGTGTTCTTTACTTACAAAGGAGCAGCATTAAAACCGTTAGGCTAGCTGCATCTCCATCCAATTTAACAGTTTTCACCCCTCCACAATGGGAAAACCAAATTGAAATCATTTTATTAGACTTGTAGGTTTCATTGCACGATTCTCGTGGGAATATTAAGAGCATTGGAATGTCTATAAAAAAACCAGTAATTGGTTTTACGGATACTTGTGAACTAGTATAACTCGTTGGTTCACTTTTCTTTATTGATTTTCAGAAAGGAACTCTTAGTTCTCCACAGTGCCGAAGTTACATTAAAAGCGTTCTTTCCGAGTACCGATTTGAGTAATTTATGCCGGACGAGAATTACGTCGTTGAAGCAGACGCTAGATTACTTAAAACATATTAAAAGAAATTTGCGTGAGTATTCTCTTGTGTAAAGTGAATTCACGCTGCGTGAGAGAGGGTGGGTTTAAACATTTTCAACTTGCTTCCAACTTTTAGGAAAAATCATCTTAAGAAATGAGACAAGCGACAACTGGGAAATGCTACAGGCACAGCAAAAAAAGGGAAGGAAATGCTACATTATCTCGTATTTCTCCTTATTTGTTTTAATTATTCAGAGTCCTCGTTGGGAGATTAATCTGAAATAGGGGGAAATTTCGGTGTAAAGAAAGGGCACCAACTTCAGGGGTGGCTGATCAAAGAGCGATTTTTGCCAAATTTTTTTTTTTGTTCCTTCCTTTTCTTAAGTCGCTTCTTCGTTCGTTTTTGATTAATGACTTCGTTCTTAGAACGAGCAGCGCTAACCCTCGAGGGAAATTATCCGTTGCGTGCACAGGTGTGGACATTTTACTAATGCTTCGTCGCCATTTTTATGAGCAAAGGAGAGCTTTCGAAACTGCATAAGCGATTGCCGTGCTGAGGAGCAACAATTAGGCTTTTAAAGATGTATCACAGTGTTGATGAAACAAATAGTTATTGGTGTTGTGTTCCTTGTCTTAAGATCAGGGTTCGGCCGTATGATGAAAACGAGTTTGTTGATATATTAATATACACGGACAGAAAAGAAGTGCAAAGTTGTTTCGGTAATGATTAATGGTTCGAAAATCACCGCAGATTATTTTCCTAAATCATTATGTGCCATTTTTCGTTATTTTTGCCTCCAGTGAAGGTTTTTCGTGTGTTCATTTTATGTGTGCAGCCCAAAATGCTTCTGGACAAGGATTTCAAAATGATTTATAGCCTGTACTAAACACTTTGCATTTACCGTTCCGCTAAAATGATTAAAAAATGTTTTTGCAGAACATGTGCATTGGCAGTAGAGCAGGTTTGAAATATCGCGTCGGTTCCACGGCTGCATCTTTTTTTCCATGGTGGACTAACTGAATGCCAGAAAACTTTTTCTTCAAACATTTTCACGTACAGAGGTCATTTTTGAAGTAAAGATTTGCCGTGTGTTTCATAGTGGAAAGGGCACCCTTTACGACCAGAATAACAAATGGTATCATGACATAAATAACAAGAAGTTTTCGTGGACTAAAAGGAATGCGTACTTTTAGTGTTGAAACGTAATTCAGGAAGTAGGAAATCTTAAAAATCGTAATTCAGTTAATGTTCCAATGTTAGCCCCTATACATCCGACCTAACTACCTTATTACAGAAGTCAAAAAGTATTATAATAATTTCTAATATAAACTAATTTGCTTTTGAGATGAAAATCTGAAAATTTAACACAGATATAGCCATTTTCGGTTTCTCAGTGGCTCAGAACGCTGCGAAATGTACTGAGAAATCTCACTAACTACACACTATTTTTTAAATCAGACAATACTTATGTGCGTGTGTGTGTGGATAAAGAGTGTTCGTGTGTGTGTGTGTGTGGATAAAGAGTGTGCGTGTGTGTGTGTGTGTGGATAAACAGTGTGCGTGTAATTAATGGAGATTATTCTCACCTTCATTTTGCGGATCACCTAATCATTTTTGCAACTACCCCATGAGGGTTGCAGAGTACGATACAAGAGCTTGCTGACAAGAGTAAAGAAACTCGATTAAAAATGAACTTTTAGAAGACAAAACTGATGTACAATGCTTTTACAAGAAATGAAGATTTATCGATTGATACGGAAAAGCTCGAAATAACCGATACTTACATTTATCTTGGACAGCAAATATCAAGTGACGGCCGCACTGATAAAGAAATTAATCGGCGTATAAAACTTGTTTGGAGAGCTTTTGGAAGAAACAGTGCAATTTGTAAGAGCAATATGCCATTATGTATTAAAAGAAAAGTATTTAATTCATGCATTCTTCCAGTGCTTACGTATGGAGCAAAGACATGGACCCTAACTAAAAATAGGCATACAAAGACTGCCTATGCATGCTTGGTGTAACCAGGAAAGATAAGAAGAGGAACTCTTGGATAAGGAAAATGATAAGAGTGAAAAACATCATGATCAGAATAAAATCCCTGAAATGGAAATTGACTGGACATGTTGCCAGAAGAACGGACCACCGATGGACAATCGAAATTTTAGATTGGATACCAAAAGTCAGAAAAAGACCCAGAAGACCACGGGTGCATGAAATTCCAAATTATGCTGGAGTAACATGGAGGAGACTGGCTCAATACAGACAGTTATGGAAGAAACTTGTGGAGACCTTCATCCCGAAGTGGATTCATAATGGTTGGCAATGATAATGATGATATATATACTGATGAGCCATTAAATTATGACCATCCATTGCCTACAAAAATGAGCGCGCCTGGAGACCGAACGGAGGCGCAGGTGAAGTTCACAGAGCAGTATGTATAAAACCTGAGGACCGGCTTTCGGTTAGTAGAGTCTTCGGAAATTGTGATGGCACGTCGCCTCGGAACTACGATCTCGGAAACGGTGCGGCTTGTGGGTTGTTCACGTGTCGCTGTAGTAAGTACGTATCAAAATTGGTGCACAGATGGCCAAACGACGGACCGTCGTCCAGCTGTGTGTCGTCCGCAGCTCATTGATGCTAGAGGAGAGCTTGGACTGTCGCGCCTTGTTCACAGCGACCGCAGGGCGACAGTGCGACAAATCACCCAAAGCTACAAAAGTGGTAATTAGGACCATGTGTCACAGCACACAGTTCATCGCAGCGTTCTGCGCATGGGCGTGCGCAGCCAAAGACCCAGCCGGGTCCCCATGATCAATGCACGTCATCGTCAACAGCGCATGAAATGGACACAAATCATCGAAATTGGACGGCGGATGATTGGAAGAAAGTGGCCTGGTCTGACGAAGAAGCAAGGAGAGATGCATGTTTGGTGTAGCCAAGAAAGATAAGAAGAGTAACTCGTGGATAAGGAAAATGACAAGAGTGGAAGACATCATGCTGGACATATTGCCAGGAGAACGGACTACCGATGGACAACCGAAATTTTAGACTGCATTCTAAGAAACATGAAAAGACCCAAAAGAAGACCACTTAGGAAATAGGCAGATGAAATTCGAAAGCATGCGGGAGTGACATGGAAGGGACTGGCCCAAGACAGATCGTTGCAGAAGAAACTTGGTGAGACCTTCCTCCAGCAGTGGATTAATAATGGTTGAGAATTCTGACTAATTCCAGACGGTGTGTGGGAGAAGTATTGCACATTTTTGAAGCGAAGGAGGAATTTTCATTAATTCCAGATGATGCGTGGAAAGAACATTATACATTTTTCGAAGCACCCAACGTCCAGTAGATCCATTTCCACAATAGGGCGCCAATGTTAAAACACAAGCCTGCCGATTGCGGGGATCGGACTTCGAAGCATCATTCTGCTCCGGAGCCGAATGCTTTCATAATTAAGCTACACCGACGTCCTTTATCGCGGCAACTTTGCCGTCTTGACATGTGTTTCGACTTCGTAGTACGTCACACATCTACGAAAATACAAGTCCAAAGGTTTTTGAAACAACACTCACAAATATTGGAAAGAGCGTGAGACAAGGTGACATCCTATCTCCCAAGTTTTGCTATGCTACATTGCAGAATGCTTTTCATTCATTGACTCGTAATACTAGGGCATAAAGGTTAACAGAGTAACTTTAAGTCACCTTTACTTTGTAGACAATGTAGTCATTTTTACAAATACCCCGTCAGAGCTGTAGGGTATGATCCAGGAACTTGCTGACAAGAGTAAAAAAATGGGATTAGAAATAAACTTTCACAAAAGAAAATTGAGATGCAATGCTTTTACAAGTACTGAAGACCTAGAAGTTGTTCGTCATTTCTTTTTCTTCTAGAATAAATCAGCTTAGTACATTTTTTATTGGTATTTTAACGATAAAATCTACTTTAACTTCATCTTAGTGAATTTTAAGCCGGCGGACTGCTTCATTAAATTGTCCATTAATGGCATGTTGTTCATTCATACCGTGCTAAAATGTAGATGATTCTGATAAAAGAATATATTTCAAGTCCAAATATATATTTAAAGAACTGAGTTAAAATTGAAAAATATGCTCATGACGGACAGTTTGTGAGGCAAAGTGTTTCACTGTGAGTTATCAAGCTCATAGTGCGCGTCACATAAGTGCCAGAATGCATTCAAATCTCAAATTTGATCTCGCGTATACTTTAATTAACCTTTCTTTTTTGGTTCTTGTACTCTTATGTAAATTTTGGTTCATTCTCCTTAAGCAGTTTCTAATCCTAACGCTACATTTCCCCTCTCGGTAAATGTTGGTTTGGCAACCTGGCGTTAGGTCAAAAGGAATGACGTATGTAATCGAGACTGATAAGGGTGATATTTAGGATTGTATTACAGCCGTCGTGAGGATTAGATATTAAAGTTCTCGTTAGAATTCGGCTAGAGCCTGAGCTAGTTGTAATTACTTGGAGAGAGGTTGTTGAGGGAGCTCAGATTACTTTGATACTATTCGATGTGACGTACTACAGAGGTGAAAACATGTGTGAAGACGACAAATCTGCAGCGAGACATTCTGCCTGCGTAGTTCAGTTGGGAGAGCGACTTACTCCAGAGTGAGTGGGACACGGTTTCTATGTCCGTCGCGGACAAACTTGTGTTTTCACAACGATTAGCGTTTGATCTTATGTAAATTGGCTAATTCTTTCACGTTGATTACTGAAGTCAAATTGTTGTTGAGTAGTAACATCTGAAGAGTACTCTGTGTTAAGACAGTGTTGTATTCGGATATTGAAGCAAACGATTAAGTTGGAATTATACTCCACATTGTGATGTTGGGCTGGACCAAATAAACAAATTGATTACTGTAGGTACAAGACTATTTATTTAACCAGCCATTGGTGCCATTTAGTGCCTAATTAAGAACTTAATGCGCTTTAATTAACCTATCCGGAGAACTAAGTTAATTTTTACAGTGACGCCAAACTCAGCAGTGATACTACGCTTAAATCAGGAAATGCTTTACAGTGAAGCAATGTGGTGTTTTGGTGTAATACGTACAAACAAGTAACAATTCCTTTACAACCATTTAACCACCGAGAACATTACCCAATGCGAAGCAGCTGCACACTGCGTCGGTAAAGAAGGCATTTCACCTGAATTTTAAAAAAATCTGAAAATTTTGCTATTTAGACTTTATAAAAATTAACTTCTTCGGTCTTTGAAAAATTTCCTATGAAAGAGAACTACGGTTTCTTAGGAACTTTTGTGGCGTCATGCAGAAATAAGTTTCTCAACTATCTCAACGTCTTTAAACTGTTTATACTATCGTTGATACACCTTTAGGTGGTCTGGCCACACATGTAGGTCTGCGTTCTTAGAAGCTGCTGGATTTTTCAACCAGTGACGAGTATAAATCACTTACGAACTGCTGGAGAATTCCGTTTCAAGAAAGGGGATGATCTCGTAAAGAGCTTCTTCACATGTTTTTAACTCATTTTAATTGGATTACTTTTCTGAAGAACCAAACTTCCACAGCATAGATAGGAAATTTGCACATGATTATTCTTTGCATGATGTTGCTTCAGAAGAACTATTGCAAGTCTCCCTTGCGGCATGTGAAGAAATGAAGAAATACAACTTCCCCATTATTTCGCTGGCAAAACGCCACAGCAACACTACTTGAATAAAAATAAAAAAGATTATATATTTTTGGTATATTTTGATATTCATAATATATTTTGTATAAATTAAAACAGATTTGGAGAGGTGAAATGTGAAATGTTGAATATTTACTGTTAAACACACACATGCGCGCACACACTTTGACAAAGGCCGTTCCATAAAAATTAGGAGTAATTTTTTTGAGTTGGCAACAGTGCGAAGGGAAAAATTACCACTCAGACAAATAACTGAATCAAGGAAGTATCTATGGCAACAGTTATTAGCCGTGGCAGACGATTCTGGTTTTGTCATTGCGTAGTTGTTTAAGGAACGTCTGCATTTCGCCATACAACTATGGAGGTGAGTGATTCAGAGTTAAGAAACGAAATGCGTTGTGCGATAAAATTTTGCTGTCGTTTGAATAAAACGGTTCCAGAAACAGTTGATTTAATAAAAAAAGCTTACAAAGATAAATGTTTGGGTGAGTCAATGATTTTTAGATTGCACCATGATTTAAAAAAAAGGCGTTTGTCGGCAGAACTCGCTCCTATGCCTGGTCGACCTGAAAGTGTTGTTACGGAGCGTATTGTCAACACTGTTTGGGCAATCTTGCAAGAAAAGAAGACCGATGAATGACGTGTAAAGACGTAGCGGCGTCAACTAATATTTCAAAAACGTCGGCATTCCGCATTCTACGCGAAAAATTACTGTTGCATTGTGTGTGTTCTAGATGGGTACCTCATCACCTGATGAGATAACTATTGTTCGCAGGAGTTCAGGTGTGTCATGAGTGCATAAAAATTATTGTAAAGGATACAAACTTTCGAAACACAGTAATAACTGTCGATGAAACATGGGTCTACTATTTCGACCCGCCCCACAAAGCGTGCAACGGGTGTCTGGAAACACCCAGGCTCGCATCCTCCGGAAAAAGTCCGCCAAACAAAATCAGCTGGGAAGGTAATGATGATAATTTTCTTTGATCATAAGGGTGTAGCCTACTAACATGCCGTCCCTCCACAAACTGCTGTCAATTTTTTACATTTCATTCTTAAAGCGTCTGCGACGACATATCGATTAAGCTTCCGGAACTGGTGGGCAAGTAGACCCTACACCATGATAACGCCCGTCAACATGTGGCTGCTTGCGTTCAAACGTTTCTAACGAAATACGGTATTGAAATGATACCACAGCCTGCCTACAGTCCTGACATCGCCCCGTGCGACGATTTATGGTTGTTCCCAAAAATGAAGAAGTTCCGTGGCGCACTATTGAACACAGATGCTGACATTTTTCAAGCTGCGCATGGGTCGCTAAAGAAACTATATATATATACACTGAAGAGCAATTGAATTAGAGATACCTGTCTGGTAACGTGCAACACCACCTTTCGCCCTAATGACGGCAGTGATTCGTCTCGGCATGGACTCGACAAGACACCGGAAGTGTTGAGAAGCTATACGGATCCACGACCCCTGAACAAGCTCCCACAATTCACGAAGATTTAAAAGAGGGGGGTCAGGGCCTCGAACATCTCTCTCGATGGCATACCAGATGTGCTCGATGGGATTGAGTTCAGGTGACCTAGCTGGCCAAGGAAGCGAGGTCACGTCGGTGGAGGTGTTCTTCCAACCTTTTCGGATACAATTCGGGAGCTGCATTGTCTTGTGGCAGGATGGGGTCCCCAGTGGGATGTTGCAGACGCACAAACGGGAGCAAATGGTCGTCCAGGATATCCCGGTAACGTTGACTTATGAGGGACGATGTCACACGTACCAAGGGTCCCATTTCAGTCCACGTAAACAGTCCCCAGATGAGAATGCCACCCCCACCAGCTTGAAGAGTACCCTGCTGGCAAGAGGATCCATCGCTTCATGTGGTTTGCACCGTACTCACATCCTGCCATCCGCATGTACCAACGTGAATCTCGATTCATCAGTCCAGGCAACATTTTTCCACATGTCTAGGGTCCAGTGGCGATGTTCCCGCACCCATGCTAATCTTTGCACCCTATGATGTGCGGTCAGCAGCGGTAACCTCGTGGGACGATGGCTTCTGTACCCCATAGCGAGGAGATGGTTCTGGATGGTGTGGCTGCTTACACGTTTTTGTGCACCAGCGTTAAATTGCAGAGTGATTTCTTGCACTGTGGCCCGTCTATACGCTGTTACAATGCGAGCTAGCTGCCGACGACCCCGCTCATCCACACGCTGTTGTCCACGGCAGTCGGCCCTTGCAGGGATGGTTTTATCGGATTCGATGTACTCACTTCGTTTTATAATAAAATAAGTATTCTCATTTATTTTCCTTTGGATAGCCTAAGCGATCCTTACCACAAAGCGATGGTACTAAACCAGTATTAGAATGTAAGCTGCTTTCGTCCTTTTTTTTAACAGTACAATTCCTTTTACTTCTTGTTTGTTAAAACGCAAGAACTATGAATCATAATATCAATAAGTACGAGCAACGCCTACTACAGAGAATAAAAGGAATAAAAACCACCGGAGATAAAGGTGAATGAGAAGTGATCATGTTCTTTGAAGTTATGGGTCTTAGTAATCACGCAGAAGATCAGAACTCTTGGGTATGTCCTACCTCCATAAATGCACAAAATTAGTTCCGCTTGCGAAAAGTGTAGCCAATTTTGTTAATTATCATCACCTCCATTCCTTCCTCAAATTATCCACTAAATCAACAACAGACACCTGATAGCTAACAGCGTTCCAATTACCTCTTCAGTCTTTGGAAAACAAACGATCTAGTTAAATAGAAGCCTTTGATGCAAAATCTATTAATCAGTCTACTACACCCGACGTTTCGAAAACGATGACTCGAAAATTACGTTGAAAGTTCACAAAAGGTCAAGCCACATTGTGAGCCTACAGGACAGGAGAGAGAGAGAGAGAGAGAGAGAGAGGGGGAGGAGGAAAGGGCTACTTCTCTGGGTTTATCACAAATCTACTTTGCTTTGTTTTCTTGTTCTCGACGGCTCCCTCTCTCTTCTCTGGCCTTCCTCACCTCCAAGCATAAAACAACGTCAGCAACCAAGAATAGAACTCAAGCATTAAAAAATATTCTTCTAGCGGTTGGTTGCTTCTACAGGATGCTGCAATTAAATTATTACGCAACGAGAGATGGTACAAAAGACGAGCATTGTTATTTGTAGTACGTGACCATATCCGAGTGTGTGCTTTTGCTGCTGTGTTGCTCTTAGACCAAGGCGTGGAGATGTTAAAAGAAGTTTTCACACGCAAGGCGATGATTGGTCGTCAATAGTGTGGAGATAAGGTCTGGATGGCTCAGAAGGGTATAATGACGAGTATTGGTTTGACAAAACGAGACTTTGATGAAAAGATGATAGTCTCAGAATATAAAAAAAAATGACGATAAAATTCCCAGCAACAGATGTCGGAGGAGAATCTAACGATGCTAGACTGAAAATGATACGCGATCAATAAACAACTATTAAATCGTTTCGATGCATGATGGATTCAATGCCTCAAACATATTTCTTTACTGAGACGAATTGTACTCGATATCTTTTTCCTTAACCTTTCTACTGCGTCAAAGCACTTTTTTCAGCTTATCAAGAACCTACATAAATGCTACAAAATTTATTTCAGATAATTTAATTTTTTATTGTTTGGATCATATTTTTAGCAGTACGGAATCACATAAAACGAGACTTTCTGATTTACAAATCTTTATACAAAATCGCAGGAGCGTATACAGATTTTTTTAGGAGGGAGAGGGGGGCGACAGAAATTAGAAGTTTTTGAAATCCATCAGAACCAAAAAAAGTCAATGAAAAATAGAAGAAAAAAAAAAAGCATTATTTTCTAATGTACGTTGGTATATTTTTATTAAATTTAAGCATTTGTCTAATATAAGTCGCATTTTAACAAAATATGAAGCACTTTCGGGGGAGCCAAGTCCGCTTGGGCTGACATGTGTTTAATTCATGAGTTATATACCTCGCGCGCGCGTATATTTGTCTGTGTGTCTGTGTTAAGATGCCAATTTTTTAGGTCTACCTGCCCTTATCATGCAAATTGCTCACTCCAACATGCAAGGCGTTACATGGGCTGTAGTATGAATCAGGTACATCAGCTTGCAATTGAGGTTCGAAAACCTGTAACCTTAGCAACTTTGAAGGGGGCAAAAAGATGGTGCCAGGTGTTCCCGGTCGAACATCTCTCAAACAGCCTTCTTTCTAGGGTTTCCACTCACAACCGTAGAAATAATTTATCGTGAAGTGTGCGACACGCCAAAAACATAATGCAATCAGCAATCGTATGAACGTAAAATAACTGGAGGCTCATAAGCGTCAAAAGATACTGGTGAGAAAAGTGCAAGAGGACAGACGGGACAGAACACGACAATTCACTGCGGAATTCAACACTGTTGTGCCAAAGGCCATTTTCGAAGGCACCAAGTATCACACCATATCGCCACTGGGATACAACAGCCGACGACACTGTTTCCAGTCTGCTTTGACCTCTCTCATTCACCACCTTTCTTCGTCCATAGCATCGCCGATTTCTAGAAACTGTTTTCGTGTCGACCACTCACGGTAATCCCTTGCTACGGTTGTGCCTGAAACGCCCAGGAGGACAGCAGTTTAGGTGATGCTTGATCCTGCATGCCGAGCGTCAACTATCTAGCCAAGTTCAGAGCTCTTCAGATCACTCGTTTTGCCCTTCCGACTGTTAATCAAACGCTAACTGATGTTCAATGAGCTGGTCTTCCTGTTTTATACCTCGCACCGCGGCGAAGAGAAAAGGAATTAATATCAAGTTGCTCCAGCTTTTGTTGCTATGACGGCGTCCACTCTTCTGGAAAGGCTTGTCACTAGATTTTGGCACACTGCTACGGGAATGATCTTCCATTCTACCACAAAAGCATTTGTCAGGTGAGTCACCGATGTCAGGCTGTTCGGCCTGGCACGCAGTCGGCCCTCCAATTTATCCCAAAGGTGTTCCATGAGGTTGAAATCGTTGCTCTGTGCAGGCCAGTCAAGTTCTTCCACACCGATCTCATTAAACCATTCCTGCACGGACCTCGCTTTGTGGACGGAGAATTGTGCTATTGGTAAAATAAAGGGCCTTTACCGAACTGTTGCCATAATGTTGGGAGAACATAATTGTCGATAATGTCATTATAGGCCGCAGCGTTAAGGTCTTATGACACTAGAACTAGGTGGGCTAGCTGAAACCGTTAAAAACAGCCCCAGTGCATGATGTCTTCTCCACCAAACTTCACAGTTGGCATTCAACTGTCTGGCAGGCAAGGTTGACCTAGCATCCTTCCCACCCAGACTCGTTCGTCTCACCGCCAGATGGTGAAGCTGGATTCGTCACTCCAGAGTCCACTGGCACCGAGCTATACACAAAACCAGCTGACGCTTGGCGTTGATCTTGCTGATGTTACGCGTGTGTACAGTTGTTCAATCATGGAAAACCCACAGTTATGGTTCTGGCATTGCTTCCGGCAACTCGTTGGTGAGTGTTGCAACCGAGGACAGACGATTTAGTCGCGTCACCTGCTTAAGCACTCGGCGTCCTGCTCCGTCATTTTACGTAGCCTTCCAGGTCGTGATTGCGCTGTTACTGCTCCTAGGCGTTTTCACTTCACAATAGCATCACTTATAGTTGATAGAGGCCGTTGCAGGAGGCAGAAATTTTTCGAACTCGCCTATTGCTTTAAGATGGCATCCTATGACTTGGCCACGTCGAAAGTCACTTAACACTGCCGTATGGCTCATCCTACTCTTCATGCTTGTGTATGAACTGACTTGTTGCTAAGATGGCATCCTATGACCGTGTCACGTTGAAAGTCACTGAGCTCTACCGTATGACCCATTCTACTGTTCATGCTTGTCTATGAACTGACTTGTTGCTAAGATGGCAACTTATAACCGTGCCACGTTGAAAGTCACTGAGCTCTACCGTATGACCCATTCTACTGTTCATGCTTGTCTATGAACTGACTTGTTGCTAAGATGGCATCTTATAACCGTGCCCCGTTGAAAGTCACTGAGCTGTGCCGTACGCCCCTTTCTACTCTTCATGCTTGTATATGTACTGACTTGTTGCTACGATGGCGTCCTATGACCGTGCCACGTTAAAAGTCACCGAGCTCTGCCGTACGGCCCATTCTACTGTTCATGCTTGTCTATGAACCGATTAGTTGCTAAGATGGCATCTTATAACCGTGCCCCGTTGAAACTCACTGAGCTCTACTCTATGTCCCATTCTACTGTTCATACTTGTCTATGATATTTTCCAGGACACACGTGCTTCTTTTTATGCCTGTATGGGCCATGGCTGTGACGTATATGGGCAAATCAAGTACTCAAAAGAGGTATCCGGAAACTTAAACTAGCTTCTTCAATACTTTAGGTGTTTCTATTAAAATTTCAGAGCAACTTTTGCATCATGGAGTATTGTGTGCAATTACGTATCTAATGTATTTAATTCAAAAATCGAACACTTTGCTTTATCAGACATAATTGATCGCTTATTTTATGTACCTAGATCTCTAATCATATTTCTTGTTTACTAGCATCGGGTACTTTACGGTTTAGTCTTCGCATGTTGGGTTCCTTTCTTTGTTCGAGATCGGCCGTTCATTTTTCATCACGATGCCATATCTCTTAAGTTTGTTCCTGTAGTTTTCAGCAACTCAGTTGTATGAAGCCAAGAAATTGTCCACTACGTTACAAATTAAAGTAAAACCTTTGCAGGAAGTTAAACATACGACTACAGCACCATATCCTGTGATGTCACACGCAACTAATCTTTACTATTTACGTGAGAAAGCGGCACACAACTTTAACGTTTTATATTAATTTCTTTTATTCGAAGTTTAACGACAAAAAAATGAGCAAACTAAAGGCTACATAAGCAGTCTCTCGTCTTTAATTCTGAACCATTAGTTCCAGGGAAGGGACAGAGCCTGCGCCATAGATCAAGCGCACCACCTATGGGCAATCGAGGACTTGAATTCGGTTCCATCTCATGCGAATAGCCAGAAAGCAGCGCCTATGACCACTTGGGCACTGGGAAAGCTTATACCAAAGTACTATATTTTGAGTGGACATTCTATTTGGCACATCCTAAAATTATATTTCCGAAACGCTGCACTTACAGGTTCTGCAATTATTAAAACAATAGCTGCATTTTAGAAATATGCGTTGAAGCAGAAAATATCTATTAATACCATAAGTAACTCAAATTTACCATCAGGTATTACCGTAATTCAATTATGTGGAAATTTTTACTAGGCTAGGTTATTTCCTGGTTCGCAACTGTTTCACCTGAGCTTCATCGAAATAGGATAAAAATTGCTTGCGGGAATTTGTACTCCAGAAAGCTCAAGTGAACATCATCCTTTATCTTTTTTTCTCTCTTTTGTTTATTTGAGTTTAACCAAAACTAGAGGAAAGGTATTTGACCTGGAGAAATCATTCTCAAAAGTTTGAATTCCTATATTTGTGCAATTTAATGGAAAACTAAAATATCATATTTCAGATTGTTTAGACGAGTCATGTAAAGTCGAATGTGTCTTCAGTTCATTGTTTCTCTAAAACTGTTATTCTTCCAAAAGTGTTATTCTTATCAATCCTTCCAATTTACATAATATTTAGGTGTACCTAACGAACTGACAACTCCGTGAGAATATACACTGCTGGCCACCCAAAATGCAACACCAAGAAGGACAAGAGATAGCAACGCCAGATTTACTGGACACATAACAACAGATACAAAGATGAAACCATTGAACTTACAGGCCCGTGCGACTTACGGAACACGCAGACATCAATAGTTTGTGTGGCCCCCATGGCTGGAAATAACGGCCGCTACACGCTGCGGCATCGAACGAAAGAGGCTTTGGATGTGGGCTTGGAATATGTCGGTCCAGGCTGCTTCCACACGTTGCCACAGTTCATCAGGCGCAGCCGCGGGTGGTGGTTGCAGATCAGCGACCAGGCGTGTTTGATGGGCGACATATCGGAATAACAGGCGGGCCACGGCAGCGGTGACACCTGGTGGGCCGTGAAGAAATGTTGCACGATGCATGACACGTGTGGGCGCGCATTGTCCTGTTGAAACGTGGCCGCTGACAGGTCCTGCAGGTAAGGAAGGACTACAGGCTCCAAAAGTTCGGAGATGTAGCGGTGGCTGTTGAGTGTACCGGCGATGCGTACCAGAGGGGTGCGGGCGTCATATCTAATTGCGCACCAAACCATAACGCCAGGCGACGGACCGGTATGGCGATGCATAATGCAGGCGTAATACAGTCACTCGCCGCGGTGCCGCCACCAGCGGTTCCGACCATCGTGGTGTAGCAGGCAGAAGCGGGATTCATCAGAGAAGGCAATGTCGTCCATTCCGTTGTCCAGGTGCGGTGTTCAACGGCCCACTGCCGCCGCACACGCCGGTGGTGTAACGTCAATCAATGGTAATCAGAGCAATGGGCGCCGTGCGACAAGTCACCGCTCCTGCAGACGACGTCAAACGGTACTTGGTGACACAGGTTGTAGCGCAACACACCCTAATTCCTGTGGTAACGTTCGTGATGTGGCAGTGCGAGCCGTCAATGCCCACCGCACAACATGGCGGTGCGAGCCGTCATGCCCACCGCACAATATGCCGGTGCGAGCCGTCAATGCCCACCGCACAACATGCCGGTGCTACCGTTCGGTGGTGTGCCGCGTCAGTCTGTCCGTCCCTCCTGCACCCACCGAATCGATACTCGCCACACGTGGCTGGATGTCGTCCCACACGGGTGCTGATGTCTCGGTACGATAAACCGCTGTCGAGATAAGCCACTATTCGTTCTCTGTCGACCTCCGAAACGTGCTGAAATAGCTGATCCTATATTGCTGACTATGGGACGAAAGGGGACACCATTCTTGTGTATCTTCAGAAGTGCATAGAAACGTGGGCAACGGGAATATGAGCGCTTCAGATCATTTCTTGAGCTTTGGTCAAGGGTTACACAACTTGTTACCACTTTCCGAACTTCCTTTAATTGTTTCTCCGACGGGTAATTTTTCATTTTCTTGTAGGGTCCCTCGAAAATAAGTTTTTCGACCTCTGCCTCGTAATGTTTCTTGTCCAGAATAACAACTTGTCCTCCTTTATCAGCTTTAGTGATGATAATATCGCGATTTGACTGCAATTCTTTTAGAGCATTGTATTCTTCCTTGTTGAGATTCGGTTTAAATGGTGGAATGGACTTTGCCGTTATTGTCTGGCTAACGCAATGTCTAATTGTTTCTTTTTGATCTGTATTTAGATCGCTTTTTATCACGGACTCTTCAACCGTCGCAATGATATTGGATATTGGTACCTTTTTTGAAATCGCAAAATTCGAATTGTAACTTAAAATCCATTTTTGAATTTCGCTCGGGTTGAAACTAGAAAGGTTAGATATTACTTCATTATCCGGAAAGATATCCTCAATTTGCGAAGTAGAATTTTCTTAATGGTTGCTGTTATTTGATAATTTTTCAAATTTTCATTCTAATGTCATTTTATGAGTAAATGACATATTGGAACTCTTAGACCAAGTTTTGTAGTCCAGTTCAGAAAAATCTGGTAATGTTTTAGCCAGTAAAAGGTGCAGGTTGTACAGTTCGACCTCAACGTTTGCAATATTCTTTCTTGTATCTTTAATAATAGCTCTTAATAGTGCAAACGAAGCATTAGATATGGCTTTGTTGATGTTATGGGAAGGTCCTAAGTTGCATTTCACACAGATAAAATTTGGTAGTATCTTGCATCTCTTGCATCAAAGCAAGAAGTTTAAGTGGTTAAGCAATCTAAACTTCTTTATCCTCAGCCTGGAAAAACGGTTTGATTGTCGCAGACAGTGATTTCGTCATGATCGAGATTAGGAACTGGATTCAAGTTCCAATAAAAAGTCAATATCGGTATTAGATAAGTCCACAAAAACGGAAGCTAATCAAGATGTTATATGATCGACTCCCAGTGTAAGATATATATCAATATACTTACGCTCCAAATTGTAGTCACGCTCTCAAGGATCCTTTAGTACAACAGTTTATCGAAAACCATTTGCTGTTTCCTTACCCCCTCATGCAAAATCAAATCATCCATGGAAACAAAAGATATCTGCCTTCTTTACATACGTATATCGTGCAATACATATCTGCTCAACTGAGGATTCCTTACAGAAAGAGCTTGATTTTCTTAAACGAATTGCAGCACACAGAGGATACAGCTCTTCCGTTATAGACAAAGCTGTCCAAAAATTTAGGAAACCGAAGCCTGTCTGCACGCTCATGCCTATAGACCTCCCAATACGAAAGAATTGGGCAATTATCCCATTTGTTCCTCAGATTTGCTTTGGAATTTCAAAAATCTTTGAAAGTTTTAATTTCAAAGTTATTTTCAAACCCATAAACAAGATGAATTTTTACGGATCAAAAGACTTCGTCGAAGACTTAAACTGCTGGGGAATTTATCAGATACCTTGTGAATGTGGACTTTCATATATAGGACAGACGCGCAAGGCTTTAAGTTTCCGTGTGAAGGAACACAAGACCTATGTACGGAACTGTGAACTGAAGAAGTCGTCTACAGCTCAACATTGTCACGAAAATAACCATAAATTTTTGTTTGGAAACGCTACGCTTATTGATAAACCGGACTCGACTATCAAGCTTAATATATTAGAAGCTTTCCACATATACCGGAACTCGTCACGGCTTGTAAACGACATGACGTCGACTCCATTTCTTTCAAGCGCGTGGAAACAACTCACCAAAACCCGTGACCGTCAGAATTCTGATGATGTCACAATGATTTGAATGTTTACGTTCCATTCGTCCTGAGGAAGCAAAGACAATCGCTTTGCGAAACTATAGTCGATGTATAATAAACATTTTATTGTGCGAAACGTTGTTATTATTATTCTATTATTTGACTTCATCATCATTTGCGAAATGCTTGCCCCCAAGGTCCTTTTTCCTTTTTTGGGAACAAGTGGCAATCGCAAGGAAATAAATCAGGACTGTATGGGAGATGTGACCATACTTCCCACTTGAAATTGTGAAGAAACTCCTGCATACCGACAGCTTTGCGTGGAGTTGCGTTGTCGTGCAACACAATGATTCATTTTGACAGTTTTTCTCTTAATTGCTGTCTTTAACTTCTTCAATGTCTCTTAGTACACTGCAGCATTTATCTTACTTCCTTTTGCCATGAACCATGTGAACACCGGTCACTCGACGTTAAAAACGACCGCTGACATCACTTTTCCAGCAGATGGCACGACTTTAAAATTTTTGCTAGTTGGTGAGCTGGGTAAATGATGCACCTACGTTTCATCGCCGGTGACGACGCGCTACCTTCTTCAGAGTAACGTTGCAGGAACGTAAGACTGAATGCAAATCGCTCATTTTTGTGCCGTTCCGTTAAAAATCGTGGAACCCATCTTGGCCGCCCTGTTGGCGCAGTGGTCTAAGCGATGAATTATGACCATTCATCCGAGTTGGATCCGGGTTTAAATGCCTGTAAGGCATGGATGCTGTGTTTGTCTTACGGCGCTGGATCTCTCCCTTCACTGGAACCAGTGGCCCTAAATTAGGGATGGGCGACATTGCCCATTGAGTTGCTCACGGTGGTCGTTAAACTTCCAATTAAAAAAAAAAAGGAGCCCATTTTGCGCACACTTTTCTGAAATGTAGGTTCTCAGGAATGATTGTGTGTACATTACCATATGACATGCTCAAATCTTCGACAATTTCATACATTTTAATGCTGCGGTTATCCCTAATGAACTCCTCAACGCGCGAAATATGATCAACGGTCGTCGAAGTCGAAAGTCTGTTTCTGCCCGGTTCACGTGTCAGAGCCGTACGTCCTTCTTCGAACTGCTAACACTATTTTCCAATTGCTTGGCGAGACATTGCCTCTCCATAAACAGCCGACTCTTCGCGATGGATTTCAGTTGGATTCAAACGTTTTACCCCCCCCCCAAAAAAAACGCGGTCTTCCGCGAACTTCCAGTTTTGAGAAATACCGCAGCTGCTGCGCCATGACAAACAACCATTAACGAATAAACTGCCCTGCACAAGTGTGCTACACTCATTCTAAAACCGGATGACGAAACGTATGACGTCACTCCGGAGTTCGCGTTCTTTCCTTCCTTTCCATTTTTTTAATCGCCGCTATGCGAAACATATGTTTTGATATACTCGTATATATCATCAACCATTATCAATCCACTGGTGGATGAAGGTCCAACAAAATTTCTTCCACACGTTCCTGTCTTGATCCAGTTTCCTCCATGGACTCTGGCCTGCTTTCAAATTCCATCCACCCATATCCCACATTGTCTTCTTCTGGGTTTTTTTCTAACCTTCGGAATCCAATCAATTTTGTCCAGTGGTGGTCAGTTCTACAAATATACCAATTCCATTGCCATTTCGCGGACTTTACCTTGATTATGATCTCATCAACTCCAGTCATTTTCCTGATTCATCACTTTCTCTTATTAACCTTCCTGGTTATACACTGAGTGGCCACTTTATTAAGACCACCTGACAGTTTTAAGTAAATGAGCTATGGATGCAAGCTGCTGCCGCCAGAGGGCGAGGCTAGTATAAAAAGGGAAAACTTAGTGCTTGCGACAGTAGTAGAAGTGTTTTTTGGGTGACGAGATGGATCAAAAATGCAATTTGGCCGCCCCGGTGGCGCAGTGGTCTAAGCGATGGCTTCTGATCATTCGTCTGAAAGGGGTCCGGGTTCGAAACCCGGCAAGGCATTGATGTTGTGTTTGTCTTACGGCACTGGATGTCTCCCTTCCCTGGAACCAGTGACCCCAAATTAGGGACGGGCGACTGCTTATAGTCCATTGAGTTGCTCACGGTGGTCGTTAAACCTCCAATAAAAAAAAATGAAATTTGTCGGACTTTCAACGTGAGATGATTGTAGGAGCTCGGAGCTATGGAGCGAGTATCACCGAAACCGCCGCATTCGTGAAATGCTCCAGAACAGCTGTTGTTAAAGTGTTTAAAGACTGGACTGTCAGCCAAAAAACTGGGTCTCTATGTGCAACGTGTGGTCCTCATCGACTAGTGACTGCTCGGGCGGAACGAAGAGTATCCAGACTGGTAACAGACAACAGAAGGGCAACACTGCAGCAAATTGCAGACCATCTTAATCAAGGATCCCCTCAAATGATCTCTGCACGCACTGTTCGCCTTACACTGCATCGGATGGGATATGGCAGCCGAAGGCCTGTTCGAACACCTTTGCTGTCTACAGTTAACAAGATAAAACGTCTCCAGTTCTCACAGGGGCACAAAGATTGGACAGTCGATAATTGGAAACAAATTATGTGGTCCGATGAATTACGTTTTCAGTTGCACCATGCCGATGGCCGAGTGAGAATTTGGCGGAAACAGCACGAAAGCATGGACCCCAAATGCATTGCTACAACCCTTCAAGCTGGTGGAGGAAACGTTATGGTTTGGGGAACCAAACCATAACCATAACCTTTGCATGTTTTGGGCCCTTTAATTCGTGTTGATCGCCGTCTGACTGACACATTATATCTAAACATCGTTGCGGACCAAGTGCATCTTGTCATGTGGATGGTTTATTTCAATGGCGATGGCTACTTTCAACAAGATAATGCGTCCTGCCATAGTGCTCGTATTGTACAGGATTGGTTTCAGGAACATGCCGATGAGTTTACTTTGCTTAGGTGGCCCCCACAATCTCCAGATCTCAACCCCATTAAGAATTTGTGGGATGAAGTTGAACGAGCCATCAGACAGCTGGATCCACAACCCTGTAATATCACACTCCTGGAAAGTGCTATTCATCAAGCATGGTCTCAGATTCCACAAACCACCTATCAACATCTCGTGGAGTCCATTTCACGAAGAATCGACGCAGTATTAAAGGCAAAAGGTGGCCCAACGAAGTACTGAAGGGGTGGTCATAATAAAGTGGCCACTCAGTGTATTGTACCAAGCGTGCACCTTTTCAGTAGCTTGCAGCATCTGGTTAGGCTTTTTAGTTAAGTTCCGGGTCTTTGATTCTTACGTAGGAATTGGAAAGGTGCATTGATTCAACAATTTTCTTTTAAGATGTAATGGTAAATGGCTCTTGGAAATTGTACTATTTCTTTCAAATGCTCTCTAAGCAAGTTTCGTACTGCTATTGATTTCTTGTTCGTTGGAATTAATAAGCGTATAAAACTTGGTTAGATAGGATTTAGAAGAACAGTACAATTTTCAAGAGCAATTTGCCGTTATGTCTTAAAAAGAAAGTGTCTAATCAATGCACCTTTCCAGTTCTTACATATGAATCAAGAGTTTTCCGTGAGTTCATTTTATATCCCACAATTTTAATCTTATCAGCAAGTTACTGGAATATAATCTGCATTTCTCGAGGGGTACTTGTAAAAATAATTACGTAAGGTGTCATTAAATCAAAAGTATAAACAATCTTCATTAATCTTTATCCCTTTTTCTTCGTAGTTCTACGATTGAAAGACATTTTGCAATGTAGCGCTGAAGAGCTTGGGAGATATAGTGTCACCTTCTGCCACTTACTTTCTAGTTGCTATACGAGCAGTATCTATAGCGTAAAATCTATTTGCCAGTGGCGGAAATTGCATCAGCAACCTCCTGTTCCGGAGTCGAATGCTTTCCCAATTAAGCTACGCCGACAAAATTTGCCGCTGCAACTTTGCCATCTTGGCATGTGCATCACCTCTGAGGTACGTACGTCACATATCCCCGAACAGTAGAACCTTCACAGGTCACGTTGTAGTTTTGCTTAGGCCAGTTACTCACACCAAAATCTGGTCAAACAAACAGAGCATTTACATTACTAGTATACAATGACTTTATACAGTTCTTTTGTTTTCAAAAGAACTGCATAAGTCATAGTATACTTATAATGAATTAGCTTTGTCTATCTTTTTGCTAAGCTAATTATTATGAATGAATAATGCTCTAAGCTTCAAAATGATGAATTCCCAAAAGGGTGTTGTTACTCGTTAATTATGAACTTAAACAAAGTCTCAACGCTGGTTATTTATATTAAGTAATCAAAGTCATAAACCTAACAGCCAGACAGAGGTCTGACAAAACTAAGAATTGAAAAAGACTGAACTTACAGAACAACTTGTTTATTATGATGACTCCTGGTCAACTAAGGCACTCATATATCACTACTACATAACAACACACTGCAACGCAACACACCAACTACACCAACCACCACAACTACAACGCAACAACACACACACACTTCTCGATGAACGCGCCTATATACGAGCTACCACCACGTCATGACTTACACTCATTGCCAGATCTCATTCAGCGGGTGAAATAATATTCCGTTCAGTAGGAAGATAATTTACATAGTAAAATAAAATAACCAGAGATAGTAAAATCAAAAGGAAAGTGAATATAGAGTATACGTTACATACTGGAAACTGATTTTGTGAAATAATTTCTGAAATCCTTCTCTACACAAGATTGCTTTTACCTTTCAATTAAATCTAATTTCATTTTGATAAGTACAATACATCCTTCTTGAAACTGGACTGTTCTAAAGTACAAAAACAAACAAACTTGATCATGAGTCACAGTAATGAATTATAGCCACAGTTATCTTGGACTAGAGGGTAGGCTGATGAAAAATATAGTTTCGGGGGAAAGGAAAGAGCAAAGAAGACAAGCTCGTCTTTGTACTGCAGATTTGGAAAACTTTCAAAGCACGCAGTTTCCTGTGCTTGTACAGTCAACAAATTATATCATGTTAAAAAGTAATATTACTAAGAAAATCAGCTTCCTTATGCTTATTGAAAAGTAAAAGTAATTTCCATCAGAGAAGGATTTCAGCAATTTTTTTCACAAAACCAGTGCTTTACCTAGAATTTTTTTCATTGCTCTCTTAATCATCCGCCTCAGCAATGCGTTTGTCAGACATAAAGATACGTTCTTTGCGCCGTTTTTATTTGTGGCAAAGAGAGCCTTTGTTCATGCATAAAATTTCTAACACTGAGGTGGCAGAGTCTAGTGTTTTCGACAGTGAGAAGTGGGAAGTTTGAGAACAGAAGACAAAAACTTCTTTTAGCATTTTATAAACCAACAGAAAAGTGTTAAGTTCGACAGACTATGTTAGCAGACACCCCATAAAAAGAAAAAGCACTGCATCACCAAAATTAATGAGCATTTGCGAAACATAGGGCGTCGTTTCCACAAATTTTATGCAAAATAAGCTTTTGTCATTTACTAAGCCGAAAATAAAAGTAAAAGTAACTAACAATTCCGGAGTGAATATTTGACAACAAGACTTCAAAACGGATAACGCCCAGCACTCGGCAGTAAGAGACAATGCATGCAATTAAGTTTATTCACAATAGGAGCATAGCAATAGAATAGCCTCCTGTTTCCCGCAATAAGGCGCAAAGGAAGTTTTAATTTTCTACCTCACTCGAAATGAAAAAGGAATAAAGCGCTGGTTTCATTTCGAAAGGATTCGCATTGTTACCAAGCGAGCTCGGAATTATTTTTATTAACACCCCAATAAACTGCTTCAATTAAGTAAGTAAAAATGGCGGCGTTAGCGGGGTTTACTAAATTAGCTGCAACAAGATCGTCGTAAAAGAATACTTAATTTACTTTCGACGATTCAAATTATCTGGTTCGCCCTAAATCTGGAGGATGCGTGAATTTTACTGGAAGATGCGTTGAATGCAGTTATTAGCGCAGTTACATTCGCTCTCTCGCTCTCTCTCTCTCTCTCCTTGTCTCAGGGAGAAAACATTTGAGACGTCATTTTACAAAACCTCAGAAGGATCTCCGCATTCGAGTTTAAGGCGGAATAAATGAAGGCGGGTATTATGCATATTAAATTCCGTTTGCCTATGTTTGCCTCAAAACACGTCAGCCAGAACTACTGGTCGGAACAAACAGCATGTAAATTCGAAATTGCTCTAGTCTTACGAGCATTGGATTTTTCCCCGAAATAATTAAATACCTGTAGTTAAACTTTTCAGTGATTTTTCATTATAGCTAAGGAACGCATTTTCAACTTTCTCATAACAGGATAAAACGCCAATGTTGAAAAGTAGGCAAAATAAAATCAGATAATTAATTTGCAGAACTTTTATCATGCTAAATTGAATAAAGTAAAATACCTCCTTGATGAGCTCAGTTTTGGAGCTTTGTTCCGATAAAAATGTGTGTTAAGATCACCACTGCAAAATTATTCGACATTGTTTTACTTCAATGTCACCGCTATTAGGGCAGTATGTATGACTTCTTCCTCGTCTATTCTTTTCTAAACCTTTTCTTCAAAGGTAAGGGCGCACACGGCCGTTCAACAGTCTAACCATACGTGGTCCTTGAAGTCCATTGTTCCAACATCCAGAGGTGCTATACCTATTATTTGTTCATTTTATAGTTCAATAAGTTTTGAGAATCGGGGTTTGGGAGTTGCCTATGTATATGTATACTTTCAGATAACCGACTCCAAGCAATGGAGAACACCCGACCCTTATAAAACGGCAACGCCCTGCCTTACATGGGTTTCCAGCCCACGAACAGTTGAGCAGAAGTGTGCGTTGTATTTCTAAGCACTTGTTCGTTGGTGAGCTCTCATAGATCTACGACTCAAATAAAATTTTTACAGAAACGAAGCAACGTTTTCACTCATAGTTGGCTGACTTTCCAATCTCGAAAATAGATCAAACTGTAGCGGGAAGTTATACACTTTCCCTAAATTTTCTCAGACCCTCCCCCAATAAAAAATGTGAACACCCCTCTTCTTGGATGAATGTAACATACACTTACATATGTACAGTAGATACGGTTTTCAATTTTTAGGTATTTTAACTTTCGGCTAGGATTTATATGAATTCCTTAGCTTTACCTTGAAATATATTTTACTGAAATGAAATGATTTCTAAATTTTTTATTTGATTTGTTTTTTGATTGGAGGTTTAACGATCACCGTGAGCAACTCAGTGGGCTATAAGCAGTCGTCTGTTCCTAATTTAGGGCCACTGGTTCCAGGGAGGAGAGATAGCCAGCGCCGTAAGACAAACACAACATCCATGCCTTACGGGAATTCGAACTAGGATCTTTCTCGTACGAATGAGCATAAGCCAGCGCTTAGACCATGCGATTTCTTTTATTTGAGTCTTATATATACAGCAGTCTCAGGTTTCTTTTTTAGTTTTTGTTGTTTAAACCGTATGTTTTAAGACAACCTTTGTAACCACGAAACGATGTACGCATCTCTCATTTTAGTCTGCTACAAATTCTAAAGATATCAATATTTACTCTTTCAATAATCCATGTTAATGCTTAGTTTATGGAAGCAATTTAGACATGAGAGATGAAAAATGAAAACAGCGCAAAAACAAAACAATCGTGTGTCGCTTGGGAAAACCGATTCTAGGATTTTACCATTTTAACTGTACAACATTCAACAGTTTTCCACGTTTTAAATATTAGATTTAAAGCCAAAATATTTCACTATAAAAATTTTCAATCTTAAAAATGTTTCCTTTCATTCAATAACGGCCGAAAACTTTCAACATATCCCCAGTTTTTAAATCCCTGAAAATGTAGTACACCCACCTACGAGATGTAGAACGAATGTTAAAGCATCTTCTCGATATAATGCGGCGGCTTAGTAGGAATTGTTGATGTCTGGCTTCTCCTGTTATTATGCAGTTTGCGAAAAATTGGAATGATTCTTTCTTGTACGTCCATAAAGAATTTTCTGCATGAAAACATTTTAATAACTACAGTGGCAATCTCAACGGAAGGCATCCAGCGGACTGCGATAACTTTAAACTTCGTACGAGAAAAATGACATCCGATTATTTATCGGTGACACTAAAAGTTATTTGGGCAAAGAGGTACAGGAATTTTAGTTTGTGGCCGAAATTTTCAAAACCAAATTATATCTTCTGTAAACGTTCTACGAGGGTGGCTATATAAATAATACATGCATTTTTAAAATTATTTAATGGACGGGAGCTAAGTCCAAGCTCCCTCTCTTTTTTAATGTCCGCAGATGCATGAGCACTCAGTAGCTTTCTTTCCTGAAACTGCAACGTACAGACGTAAACTCATCTCTCGCGGAGCACTGGATCTATTTAGATAACAAAATTTCCAGTACGTCTAGTTAGAAATAAAAACAAAGTGCACATGAAAAACAGCACATCTTTCGCAAAAACGCCGAACGGCATCGCTTTTTAAGTGCTCCGTACTTCAAGCCGATTTGAATTGCATGTTTTTATATAAAGTACTGTCCGACCAATAACACAAGAAATATCTACAATAATAACGAATCTATACAGCACCTAAACATCCATCGATCGATGGTGAAAACATGATTGTGTTGTTCGACCAAAAAATAGCCGGCTTTTTGCTTGTATTTTTAGCAGTGTGATTGATCTATTAAATCTTGGAACTACTTGAGTGAGAATGATTTTGGTTAAGTCTTACAGTAACATAGTCCTGAATCCACTTTTAAATACATACCGTCGATGTAATGCTGCGTTTAGTGGCAAGAGGGGATAAAGAGACCCAAGAGGGAATTTTATTGCCCATCTTGTAACCAGCCAGACGCTTTCGGAGAAACTACGGTGTTGGCATGCACTTTATCAGATTCTGATATCGTTTCAAGTTGCAATCCGTTCCTAATCCCCAAACCGAAGGAGTAACAGTGAACATCGGATAGCGCAGCGTACACTTATGTTGTCAGTGTATAAATACACCTACGCGAATAATATACAAAGCATCTTACGCGCTTCGACTTGTTTTTAATATAATAATACATAATTTTCATTTAACATTCTTCGAAAATCAAGATTTGCACAGAAGAAGTCAGAGTTTAAGTTCGGAGTGCAGGTACAAGATGCTGTGTTACGCTTTTACGCTGGTACAGATATTCTTTGCGTATGAAAGATGTGGTCCTGAGGAGATACATAATACAGCTACGCTGTGATGCTTGCTTTAAACCATGTCAATCTAAGATCAACAGAGATGGATACCTTTCACAGTCTCCCCAACGCATCATTAGAGGTAAAAAGGCATTTGCTAATACTCTGCACCCACAGAGAATAAGGACGAGCTTCCGTCCTCCATACAGTACGGAGGATATACACTATCTACCAACAAGTAATTGGGCACCCATGCAATCGACGATATCTGCGGTCCTAATACACGTCACGGCCGCCGTTGTTAAATATCGTGTGGGATACAACAACGCAACCAGTCGCATGCAAGATGCCACGCAGTTCGGAGCTCTCTGGTTTCGAGAAAGGTGTAATCATCGGGTATCACAGAAATGGCTGATTCATACGTGACATATCCAGCTAGTTGAAATACCCAAGATCGACAGTGGCCTACGTTATTGGCAAGTGGAAGATGAGAGGTGACTGTCGGAATGTGCCCCGACCCGGCAGACCCACAACACTGGGAGTTAGAGACCGACGGGTGCTGGCCAGAGAAATTCGGAAGAACCGCACCAAATCGATAAGCCACATCCGCGAAAAGTTTCAACAGGCATCCGAGAGTGCTCTTTCGATGAATACCATCCGTAAGGAAGCCCATCTGCTTGGTTATCATGGACGTGCTGCCGCCCACAAGCCTTTGATCACCAAGTCCAATAGCGCTGCTCGGCTAACGTGGTGCAAATAACGTCGACAGTGGACCGTTGAACAGTGGAAACAGGTTCTCTGGAGCGACGAATCAAGGTTCACCCTCTACCGTTCGGATGGCAGGGCCTGGGTTTGGCGTCTGCCTGGAGAGCGCCTCCTGCCGGAATGTATTGTGCCAACTGTGAAGTTCGGCGGCGGTGGAATTATGCTATGGGGGTGTTTCTCCTGGTATGGCACGGAACTCTTGTTCGCAATTCCTGGTAGACTGAACGCTGAGACCTACTGCACCATTTTGGATGACCATGCGCTTCCTACGTTGTGGCAGTTTTACGGGGTGGATCCATGTTACTTTCAGGATGACAATGCCACCTGTCATGTTGCGAGGTCCACCATGGCTTGGTATGGTGACAATGGGGTTAATCGAATGGACTGGCCTGCGCAGAGCCCGGACCTTAACCCTATCGAGCACCTCTGGCACGAGTTGGAGCGTCGACTTAAGGGGTACCCCCACCGTCAGAAATCGGTGAAGGAACCGACCTGTCTTCTCCAAGCCGAGTGGAAGAAAACTCCGCTAGCCGTCGTGCAACGCCTGGTTGAGAGTATGCCCCGGAGGGTCGCAGCTGTAATCGCCGCTCGTGGAGGCTCCACCAACTATTGAAGGTGAATAAACTTCGTTTTCCTTTGCTATCACAGGTGTCCAATTACTTGTTGGTAGATAGTGTATATATATATATATATGCTGGTCCTCCACGTTCCGCCAAAATATCTCTCGAAGCACAGACGCTACAATATTTCTAAAGATATCTTGTGGTACCTGGTACCAGAACGCTCCCAACAGATCCTTCAACTCTTGTAAGTTACTTGGCAGAGCCACCGTAGATCGGATTTACTGTTCCAACACAAACACAGATACTCGGTTGGATTGATATCTGGGGAATTTGGAGGCCACGAAAATACCTGAAGTTCTTCCTCATGTTCCGCGAACCCTTCTCGATTTCTCGAACAATCCGGGCAGCGTAGCATGCGCATTATACTGTTGAGAGCAGGCTCTACTAGAGAGGAGAAACCGTTGCCATGAAAGAATTACATGATCTGCAATTATGTTTAGGTAGGTGCTAGTCGTCATTGTTTCTTTCCACGCTTTTATAAGTGAGTCACGAAAAAATTCTCACCCGCCGCCACCGGGGAATTGAACCCAGGGTCTTCCAGTTACGCACCGGACATACTTCCTCTGCTCCACAGTGGAAGCATGTCTGGCGTAACTGGAAGACTTGGCAGTTAGGACGTCTTGGCAGTTAATCGTATGTGAGTCCAGAGGAATTCGAGGTCGCTGTGGTGCAGTGGAAGCATGTCCGGCGCGTAACTGGAAGACTCTGGGTTCGATTCCCGGTGGCGGTCGTTGAGAATTTTTCCGTGACTCACTTATAAAAACGTGGGAAGAACGATGAATTCTGTTTGATGACATATATACACTGAAGAGCAATTTAATTATAGATACCTGTCTAGTAACGTGTAGCACCACCTTTCGCCCTGATGACGGCGGCGATTCGTCTCGGCATGCACTCGACAAGGCACTGCAAGCGTTGCGAAGCCATACGGATCCACGACCCCTGAACAAGTTCAAACAGTTCACGAAGATTTGATGGAGGGGGTCAGAATCTCGAACATCTCTCTCGATGGCATCCCCAGATGTGCTCGATGGGATTGAGGTCAGGTGACTTAGCTGGTCAAGGAAGCGAGGTAGCGTCGGTGGAGTGTTCATCCAACCATTTGGATACAATTCGGGAGCGATGGCACGGGGCATTGTCTTGTTGCAGGATGAGGTCCCCAGTGGGATGTTGAAGACGCACAAACGGGAGCAAATGGTCGTTGTCACACGTACCAGGGGTCCCATTTCAGTCCACGTAAACAGCCCCCAGACGAGAATGCCACCCTACCAGCTTGAAGAGTACCGTGCTGGCAAGGAGGATCCATCGCTTCATGTGGTTTGCGCCGTACTCGTATCCTGCCATCCGCATGTACCAACGTGAATCTCGACTCATCAGTCCAGGCAACATTTTTCCACATGTCTAGGGTCCAGTGCCGATGTGCCCGCGCCCATGCTAATCTTTGCACCCTGTGATGTGCGGTCAGCAGCAGTACCCTCGTCGGACGATGGCTTCTGTACTCCATAGCGAGGAGATGGTTCTGGACGGTGTGGCTGCTTACACGTTTTTGTGCACCAGCGTTAAATTGCCGAGTGATTTCTTGCACAGTGGCCCGTCTATCCGCTGTTATAATGCGAGCTAGCCGACGATGACCCCGTTCATCCACACGCTATTGTCCAAGGCAGTTGGCCCTGGAGGGTTTTTCCGGATTCGATGTACTAACGGTGCACCCGTGACAAGTGGCTCGTGAAAATCCCAGTGCCTTCACCACTTCCGAGATGGAGTGGCCCATTCGTCAAGCCCCGACAATTTGCCCACGATCAAATGCGCTTAGATCCTTCGTCTTACCCATACTGCGTCCGACTCTTACTGATTCCCGTCGCATTACTCCTTATATTGTCGGATCGCTGCATACGTCATGTCGTTTCCGTTTACAGGGCCGCCCACAGCGCCACATTTGCATAAAGCCAGCTGTCTCTAATTCAATTGCTCTTCAGGGTATATATATATATATATATATGTATAAACGAAACTGAATTAAGTAGACGTTTGCGTCGTTTCGTACGTAAATGTTGGAATGATCCACGTGTCTGTTCCGTACGTAAGCACTGAAAAGATGCATTGATTAAATATTTTCTGGTATGACATAATGGCATATTGCTCTTAAAAATTGTATTGCCAAGCCAAACACAAGTATCGGTTATCTCCAGGTTTTCCCCATCAATTGATAAATCTTCATTTCTTGTAAAAGCATTGCACATCGGTTTTGTCTTCTGCAAGTTTATTTTTAATCCCACTTCTTTACTCTTGTCAGAAAGTTCCTGGATCATATTCTGAATGGCATATTGCTCTTAAAAATTGTATTGCCAAGGCAAACACAAGTATCAGTTATCTCCAGCTTTTCCCCATCAATTGATAAATCTTCATTTCTTGTAAAAGCATTGCACATCGCTTTTGTCTTCTGCAAGTTTATTTTTAATCCCACTTCTTTACTCTTGTCAGAAAGTTCCTGGATCGTATTCTGAAGGTCTGAAGAGAAATTCGCAAAAAATTACTACGTCATCAGCAAAACGAGCGTGATTTAAATTGTGTCCATTGAACTTTATTCTCTTATTTTCCCAGTTCAATGATAGAAAGGCATTTGCAATGTGGCATTAAAGGGTTTGGGAGATGTGGTGTCGCATTGTCTCATTCCTTTTGCAATTTTTAGTGTATAAGGAAGTCAATTTCTCCGTCATTTCTGTCCACGCCAGGATTCGAACCCGGACCCCCTCATTCCGGAATAAGTCACTCTACCAATTAAGCTACGCGGACGTTTTAATCTGATTCCTATCTGCCTTTATGCGTCCCTCTGGCAGGTACGTCACATCTCCTGGTACATTACAAGTGGTGCTGTATCTTCAAATAGTTGAACCTTTGCATTTGCATTTTCATAGATCTTTTTAATAATGCAATTTTGTAAGCATCTTTAATACCGCAGGATTTCAAAGTCATCGTAACATCTGACGGTTTCACGGAATCGAAGGCCTTTTCGTAATCAATAAAAGCCATGCATCATGGGAACTCATATTCCCTCATTCTTTCAATTAGATCTCTCAGTACATTAATATGATCTACAGTGCTGTAGCAACTCCTGAATCCAGCTTGTTCGGTTGAGCCATGTCTAGTGTTACGTTCAAGCGATGTGAATGAACCTCAGTGAAGATTTTATAAACCACTGATAGGAGGCTGATGTGCGTATAGGTCCTGAGATACTCAATGTCCCCTTTTTTATGTAGCAGGATCATTGTAACATTGTTCCAATCCTCAGAATCTTCCCTTCATTGAGACATCTAGTGAAAACTTGGGGAAGTATAATTTCAATTTCTCCATTTGCTTCTTGTATAATGTCTACGGTATTTCCATCTTCTCCTGGTGCTCTTCCTTTTCATATTCTTAATTGGATGTGCAACTTCGGCTGGGAGGAGTGGAGAAACCTTGTTACTGGTACCACTCTTAATGACAAGAATAAGTGTATCATCTCTTTCATATAGTTTTGTGTAGAAATCTTTCACTCTTGTCAAAATTTCACCTCTATTTCTTGTTACAGTACCATACTCTTTTCCCCAATGCCATAATCTGTTTTCTTCTTTTACTGAAATATCAGAATATTAACACACAAGCAACCAACCCTCATAAAGCAACTAGGGCCTCATGACTTCCAGATGAAGAAAAGCACAATAAAAGAAATTATAAAATGACAAAATAATGTTAAGTAAATTATTATAAATACACACTCAGGACCCCTGGACCATTCTTCAGGGAAAGACATCCACAGGCCCTGAGCAAACAAATCCAGTAAACAATCGAACACACTTGGAGGTTGATATTCCGACTTGGATTTGGTCTTAACCGTGACTCTTTATGAATGTTTACATTTGTGTCAAGGGAAGTTTAGTGGAAGGATTTATGTTGTGGCTATTTTTCAGAGGGATTACATTTCTAGTAAGGAGTTTTATGATTCATTTTTAGTTTCAGTTGTTCTTCTTCGTATATATCATATTTCAAGTAGGATTACAGATTTTGTAAGGAGTTTTATAGTTCATTTTTAGTTTCAGTGGCTCTTTTTTTACGCTTTCCAACCGAAGGTTGAAGAAGCGTATATGCTCCAGCATTGTTCGTCTGTCTGTCTTTCCGCACGACAACTCGGGTGAAAATGAATTGGTTTCAATGAAATTTTAGGATGTGGTACGGGACAACCTGGGGAGGAACCCTATTGAAAATGGGCGAAATGTGGTCAAAGGTCAGGGCATAGCAGCGGGATCCATTCCATCGCCCTTATGCGTCATAACTTACGTTAAAATGCTTCGATTGCGACAAAACTTTATAATGTTGTTCAGGTGCTATACTGAATAGGTTTTGTTTAATATCATCGAAATAGGGTCAAAGGTCAGGACACAGGAGCAAGATTTATTTCACAGCCATTATCCTCATTCTTGACTAAAAATGCTTCTATTGAGACAAAACTTTAGTAATTTGTTCCGGAGGTATACTGAACCAGTTCTGTTTAATATAATTGAAATGGGGTCAAAGGTCAGAGTACAGGAGAGAGATTTATTCCACAGCCATTATCCTCATAACTTGAGTAAAAAATGCTTCGATTGCGACAAAATTTTAGTATGTTGTTACCGGAGGTATACTGAACGAATCAATAGTCAGAGTAGGGAGGAGGGTTTGGCTGCGCGCGATTTCTGTTATGTTGGAAAGCGTATCATAATCAATGCATCGCATGATTTTACTAATTTGTTGTATGTATATACTACAGTTCGGGTAGGTAAGAGATGCATTAAAATTTATAACACAAAATTTTAATGTGGACATCTGTTGCTGCTTTTTTCGAGATTTTTGGCATTCTCGAAACCTGAACTGAATTTGTTTGCTTAGGGCCTGTGGATATCTTTCCTTGAAGAGTGGTCCAGGGGAGTGTGTATTTATAATAATTTACTTAACATTATTTTGTCAATTTATAGTTTCTTTTATTGTGCTTTTCTTCATCTGGAAGTCATGAGGCCCTAGTTGTTTTATGAGTTTTGGCTGCTTGTGTTTTAATATTCTGTTGCATGCACTATTTACATTTAATACCTGCAGCATAACGCGGCTTTCTTGTAGTTTATATTACATGAGTAGTACAATAACTTTCCTTTGATATATATATATATATATATATATATATATATCATCTCATCATCATCATTGTAAACCATTATCAATCCACTGCTGGACGAAGGTCTCCCCAATTTTCCTCCACAACGGTCTGTCTTCTGCCAGTCTCCTCCATGTCACTTCCGCATACTTTCTAATTTCATCCACCCATCTTCCATGTGGTCTTCTTCTGGGTCTTTTCCTGTCCCTTGGAATCCAATCTAAAATTTCGGCTGTCCATCGATGGTCTGTCCTTCTGGCAGTATGTCCAGCCCTATGCCATTTCAGGGATTTAACTCTGATCATCATGTCTTCCACTCTTGTCATTTTTCGGATCCACGAGTTCCTCTTCTTATCTCTCCTGGTTACACCAAAAATGCACCTCTCCATGCTTATTTGAGTTGTCTGCAGCCTTTGTATGTCTCTTTTAGTTGTATGTCTCTCTGCTGTCCAAGATAAACGTACGTGTCTGTTATCTCCAGCTTTTCTCCATCAATCGATAAATCTTCATTTCTTGTAAAAGCATTGAACATCACTTTTATCTTCTGAAAGTTCATTTTTAATCCCACTTCTTTACTCTTGTCAGCAAGTTCCTGGATCACATACTCTGCAGCTCTGATGGGGTAGTTGCAAAAATGACTACGTCATCAGCAAAACGAAGGTGGGTTAGATAATCTCCATTAATCTTTATCCCTTTGTTTTCCCAGTTCAGTGATTGAAAGACATTTTCCAATGTGGTAATAAAGAGCTTCGGAGATATGTGGTCACTTTGTCTCAATCCTTTTCCAATTTTTATGTGTCTTGTATTTTCAAACAGCCGAATCTTTGCACTTGCATTTTCATAGATGTTATTAATAATATTAACGTACGCATCTTCAATCCCGCAAGATTTCAGGGCCATTGTAACTGCTGATGGTTTCACCGAATCAAAGGCTTTTTCATAATAGATAAAAGCCATGCACAATGGAAGTTCATATTCCCTCGCTCTTTCAATTAGTTCTCTCAGTACGTGGATATGATCTATTGTGCTGTAGCCACTCCTGAATCCAGCTTGTTCTCTCGGTTGAGCCATGTCCAGTGTCACCTTTAAGCGGTGTGAAAGAACGTTAGTGAAGATTTTATATACCACTGATAGGAGGCTGATAGGTCTGTAGTTCCTGAGATTCTCAATGTCACCTTTTTTATGTAGCAGGATCATTGTAGCGTTGTTCCAATACTCAGGAATCTTCCCTTCATTAAGGCATCGAGTGAAAAATTGGGCGAGTACAGTTTCGATTTCTCCACTTGCTTCTTGTATGATGTCTACAGTAATTCCATCTTCTCCTGGAGCTTTTCCCCGCTTCATGTTCTTGATTGCATGTGCAACTTCTGCTGGGAGGACTGGAAGAATTCTGGTACTGGTACCTTTCATGATATCTGGAGTACATGTATCATCCCTTTCATATAATTTGGAGTAGAAATCTCTCACTCTTGTCAAAATTTCGCCTCTATTTCTTGTTACAGAACCATCTTCTTTTCTCAGTGCCATAATCTGTTTTCTTCCCTTACTGAGATGTCCCTTTGCTACCTTTAGGCTTTGGCTGTTTTCAATTGCTTTCCTTACGAGTTCACAGTTGAATTTCCTTACGTCTTCAGTCATACGTTTTTGTACTGTCTTGCATGGCTCTATATATTCCACTTTGGAAGTCACATCTTCTTTAGTTGTCCTCATCTCTCTTCTTTTTGCATCAACATTGTGGTTTTTCCTGATAATTTGTTCACATACAACTTGTTCTTTGACCCAGCTAATTTTGTTGCTGTTTCCATAAGAGCTTTGGTTACTTTTCTGTTAACTTCAGAAATATCAACTTCTTCCAATGTTAGGCCTTCTAAAGCAGAGAATCTGTTTTTCAGTTCCAATTTGAAGGTATTATGGTGTTTTTTAAGGTTGGTTATGTCAATACATTTTGTTTGTCTTATGAGCTTGCTACGTTCAAGTTTAGTGTTGAGGTGCATCTTACATTTCACCAATCTATGGTCACTACCTGTGTTGAACTTGTTTAGCACACTGCAGTCTTCTATGACGAATTTTTTGTTACACATTATAAAATCAATTTCACTTGTCGTCCCATTTGGATGTCTCCATGTCCATTTCCTGTGTGGCTTTTTCTTGAAAAAGGAGTTCAAGATGAAAAACCTTTCTGCCTCTGCAAACTCTACGAGAGTATTTCCACGCTGGTTTCTGTTGCCGTGACCGAATTTACCTACTGAAGTTTCATTCTGTTGCCGTTGCCCTATTTTTGCATTGAAATCTCCCATAATTATCTTTAAGTGCAGCTTACCTTTATTATTTAGATGACGAATTTCCTCATAAAATTCTTCAATTTCTTCTTCAGGATGGCTTGTCAGCATCAGATGGCAGCCTAGTCCGGTCCTCCGGGGATTCTTAGCACCCTCTGCCTTCATGTCGCACTGGTCGCTGCCTTGGCCAGGTACATTCCAGCTGCGGGAGACTGAGGGCCAAGATTTAGGTTGTGGAGTCATTTTGGTGGGGTTTGGCCATAACTCACCACGCTGGCCAAGCGGGTATATATATATATATATAGTTAATTTTCCTTTCAAAGTAATTAAATATCTACACTGGAATAATAACATATCAACCAAAGTAATTGAGAATGTACTAATTCCTCAGGTGCTTAGAATTTCAAGAATTTGCAGCAACAATTTGGACTTCAATTACCACATTAATATACTATTAGACAGCTTTCTAGAGAACGAAATTCCTTCTTCTTTCATCAAAAGAATTTTAAGAAAAATTATTCTGAATAATAGAGTGAGGTTGGCAGATCTGCTTTAATTTTCTACACAGTTAATAATATGATTCTGACCAATGAAAGCCTTTTGGAAGTTGGCTAGAGGAGGCATATTACCTACAAAAGGGAACCTTAGTGCTATGGATAAGAAGGTTCTATTAAAAATAAAAAATTAAATAATATAGACAAAATCACAAAAAAACCTTAAAAATATGTTTATAAAATAAAATAAAAATAAATATAAAAGAAAACTAGTTATTCCCTCACTAGAATAGCTATACTAAAAATAGTATAACTAACATTAAAATTAATAGGATTTTGAATAGTCTACAGAAGCTCACTAAGGTGATTAAATACATGCAAAGATTATTAAATACACTACTTGTGTATTTCATAATATTTCTCATGTATTCTGGAGAGTTAATTCTGCTCTTTCTGATCATACAGGCCCACAATCTTAATTATATTTTTTCTCTAGTTAAAATCTCCGCGAGTAGGATTTTTTCAGTGTGTGGAGGCCTTCAGCCCCACCCACACTGCCCCCCAGCGACTAGGGAGTGGCAGGGGTGTTTGGAAGTTTGGGTTAAAAGGTCGGCCATGTTTCCTCAAGAGTGGAAGAAGTTAAGTTGCATAAGAGGTAAGCTCTCTTCATTGTCTTTGGGTTTTAGGTTTTCCAAGTTCAATGTTTGAACTTCTTGAACATTTTCTTCTTTTTTTTTTGCTTTAAGCATTTAGGCACTAGCAAGTCTATTAACTTTTTTGCGGATTTTAACTCTTTCTTTTCTTGGTAAAGTTGCGCGTTTTTTAGGGAACTAAGGCCAAGCAGCCGGCCGTTTCATTTTTCTTGTAGTCTGCGTTGTGTTTTCAATATAGTTAAGGTCTTAATAACTACTTAATTATGCACTTAAAGCACTTCTGAAATACTTTGTACATATTGCAACTAATTGTTTATGCCACATAACCTTCACAAAGCATTTCTTTAGTTTATTATTGTCTTTATTTTATTCTCGTTTTTGTGTTGTCCAAAGTTGTGGAGTAGGGGGTTTTATAATCCAGTTTTCTTTCAAGAATCTGTGCTTTAGAAAAAAATTAATATTTCCTTTTTTATTGCAATGTTAAGAATTTGTAATACTTTTGTATTGCTATTCAGGTTTAAATTCTCTCTCAGGCGAACTTGGCAATTTGTTATTGCTGAACATTATTTCTGATTCATTATGTCACTCTTACAACTTGAGTTTTCTATAATCATCTTCTTTCTGTTTAAAAGTAACAGATGAAGAGCATGGGTCGGGCCAGGAAAGTTATGGATGCAAGCTAAATTGTTAACTAAAGCTTGGTCATACAACTCTGCGGAGGTCATGACATATATATATTTAAAAAAAAATTTGGTGGGCTTATTACTTGCATCTATGACTTTGCAGAAACCCATTTCTAAATAGGTCTTTGTGGAAGTGAGAAAATGCAGAACTTTTGCTGGTCCTTGATAAAGCCAAGGCTCCAGTATTCTCGACACTTTCTACATTCAGTTGTTAAATTTTTTTCTTTTTTTACTCACACCGGTCAATACATAACCTTTTCTATGTTGTACTTGGTATGAGTCAAAAAAAAAAAAAAAACTTTTTTTGCTTCAGTCTCTTCTTAATAGAATGTGAATTCTGAATTTTCATAACTGCTGCGTTGCGCGTTTTGATCTTCAGATTATTTTGCAACTTTCGTTTTAAATTCTAAAGTTTTTCTTATGTTTTCGGCTTTGCTCTTTAGTATATATAATGGAAATATAATATAATCAATAGCTTCACCGGTGAGTTGGCAGGTATGGACTTTTGTTTCGACAGAAATCTCTTTTTCTCTGGAGAAGCTAAAAGGTCACTCTCCAAACTGCAAAACCAATTTATTTTTACCACTACGGATAAAGCTAGCAATAATTTTGCAATTATCTGTAAGAAGTTCTATTTTGAATTGTTAACTATGGAACTCAATAATAGAGTAACATACGAGCCCGTAAGTTATTCTACCAAGCAGTTAGAAAATCGGTTTAAGGCATTCTTCAAGAAACTTAAAATTCCACAAACTAGAAGATATGAGCCTGAATTTCCATTTCTTTTTGCAACGGTTAAGTTTCATAAGGATCCTGTGAAGTTCAGGTTCATAGCTAGTGGAGTAAGGAGTCATAAAAAGAAAATAGATCTTGCTTTTGAAGATGTCTTAAAGAAGGTTTTGAAACACATTAGAAACTGTTCTAACTTGATGTACAGAGATTTTTGGATAATTAATAATAATGCAGAAGTAATTTCTACTATACTCAAAGTTTGTCCCCTAGATATTAATAGTTATGATTTTGAAAACCTATATACTAATCTGCCTCTATCAGATATAATCACTACCTTTAAAGAGCTGTATGCAGAATTTAAAATTAACCAATTTGTTGATGTAGGAACTTGGAACTCTTATCTCAATTGCTGCATAATAAATAACCATATCTTATATAATAATACTCTCTATAAGCAAGTGAACGGTATTCCAATGGGAACATCAACGTCCACGCATATCGCTAATCTATTCCTGTTCTTTAAGGAATATAAATTCATTAAAAATCACCCCACCTGCTCAGATAACTACCTTTACACTTTTAGATATATTGATGATCTGCTGTGTATAAATAATTCAGAAGTTATAGAGAGTGATTTTGATAATATCTATCCTAGCTCTCTTAACTTATGTAAAACCAACCACAGTAATCAGGAACTTGAGTTCCTAGACTTAAGCATTAAGCTCAACAGAGGTAACCCATCTATTAGCCTCTATGATAAAAGAGTTAATTTTCCTTTCAAAGTAATTAAATATCTACACTGGAATAATAACATTTCAACCAAAGTAATTGAGAATGTACTAATTTCTCAGGTCCTAAGAATTTCAAGAATTTGCAGCAACAATTTGGACTTCAATTACCACATTAATATACTATTAGAAAGTTTTCTAGAGAACGAAATTCCTTCTTCTTTCATCAAAAGAACTTTAAGAAAAATTATTCTGAATAATAGAGTAAGGTTGGCAGATCTGCTTTAATTTTCGACACAGTTAATAATATGATTCTGACCAATCAAAGCCGTAAGGAAGTTGGCTAGAGGATGCCTATTAACTACCTAAAGGAACCTTAGTGCTATGGATATGACGGTCCTATTAAAACAAAAAAATTAAATAATACAAACAAAATCACAAAAAAGCTTAAAAATCTGTTTATAAAAGAAAATAAAAACAAATAAAAAAGAAAACTAGTTATTCACTCACTAGGATAGCTATACTAAAAATAGTAAAACCAACATTAAAATTAATAAGATTCTGATTAATCTATAGAAGCTCACTAAGGTGATTTAATACATGCAAAGATTATTAAATAAACTGCTCGTGTATTTTATAATATTTCTCATGTATTCTGGAGAGTTAATTCAGCTCTTTCTGATCATACAGATCCACAGTCTTAAGTTTATATAATTTTTTCTCTGGTTAAAATCTCCGCGCGTTGGTTTCTTGCTGTATGAGGAGGCCATCAGCCCCACCCTCACTGCCCCCCAGCGTCTAGGGAGTGGCAGGGGTGTTTGGAAGTTTGGGTTAAAAGGTCGGCCATGTTCTTCTCTTGTGAGGAGAAAAGTTAAGTTGTAACACAAGAGGTAAGCTCTCTTCCTTGTTTTTGGATTCTAGGTTTTATAAGTTCAATGTTTGTACTTCATGTACCTTTTCTCTGTCGTTTTTTAGCTTTTTCAGCTTTTAGGCATTGGTTTGTCTGTTAACATTTTTGCGGGTTTTAACTCTTTCTTTTCTTTGTAACTTTGAGCGTCTTTTGGGGTACCTAGGAACAGAAGATGGCTTAGCCTGTTCCTTTTCTATGCGCTGTCTATGCGCTGTTTTTTCAAAGTAGTTAAGTTCTTAATAACTAATTAATTATGCACTTAAAGCACTGCTGAAATACTTTGTACATATGGCAACTAACTGTTTAAGGTATATAACTTTCACAAAGTTTTCTTTAGTTAATTATTATCTTTAACTTATTCTCGTTTTCGTGCTGTCATAAGTTGTAGAGTAGGGGGTTTTAGACTCAAGTTTTCTTTCAAGAATCTGTGCTTTAGAAAAAAATTAATATTTCCTTTTTTAATTGCAATGTTAAGAATTTGGATTTCTTTTGCATTGTTTTTCAGGTTTAAATTCTCTCTCAAACGAACTTGGCAATTTCGTTATGGCTGAAAATCATTTCTAATTCATTATGTCACTCTCACAGCTTGAGTTCTCTTTAATCTTCTCCTCTCTGTTTAATAGTAACAGATGAAGAGTATGGGTCGGGCCAGGAAGGTTAATGGATGCAAGCGAAATTGTTAACTAGTGCTAGGTCATGCAACTCTAAGGAGGACATGACTTATATATATATTTTTTAAACTATTTTAGGTGGGAATGTTACTTTTTCTTTCAAGAATCTGTGCTTTAGAAAGAAGATGACTTTGCAGAAACCCATTTCCAACTAGGTCTTTGTGGAAGTGAGAAAATGCAGAGTTTTTGCTGGTCCTTGATAAAGCCAAGGCTCAGTATTCTCGACACCTTCTACATTCAGTTGTTTTATTTTATTTTTTTATCTTTTTTCCTTTTGATCACACAGGTAGATACATAACCTTTTCTATGTTGTACTAGGTGTGAGTCAAAATTATATATGTATTTTTTTGCTTAGGTATCTTCTTTATAGAATGTGAATTCTGAATTTTCAAAACTGCTGCGTTGCGCGTTTTGATTTTCAGGTTATTTTGCACCCTTCGTTTTAAATTCTAAAATTTTTTCCTTATGTCTTCAGTTTTGCTCTTTAGTATATATATATATATATATATATATATGTCTTTCAATCATTGAATGCGAAAAAGAAAGGGATAAAGATTAATGAAAATTAATTAACTCACTTTCGTTTTGCTGATGACGTCGTCAATTTTGCAATTACCCTTCAAAATATTCCGGAAATTTTTCTGACAAGAGTAAAGAAGTGGGATTAAAAATGAACTTTCAGAAATAAATGAAGATTTATTAATTGATGGGGGAAAATTGGAGGTAACCGATATCTATATTTATCTTATGCATCAGATTTTCAAAAAGAGATGATTATCAAATTTCGGGCCAAGGGTGGCAGTATTTCTGAAACAGCGCAGTTTGTGAATTGTTCGCGTGCTCCTGCGGTTAAAGTGTATCGTGATTGGATAAATGGCACCATTGCAAGTAAGCAACGTGGAAACTGCGAAGCAACGCATACTATGGATGTGAGAGCTAAACGTCGGCTTCGCATGTGTGTCAGAGCCAATCGACACGCTACAGTGGAGCAACTCACTGGCCGAATGAACCAGGGGGCTACCGGAAGTGTGTCTAAAACGGCAGTTCAGCGAACCCTGCTGCGTATGGGGCTCCGTAGCAGACGGATGGTCACTGTTCATATGCTAACTAAAGGGCATCGAAAGAAAAGTCTTACATTTGCACGACAGTATAGGAATTGAAACTCCGCTGATTCGCAAAAGATTGCCTTCTCCGATGAGTCACGTTTTCTGCTTCACCGAACGGATGGATGTTGGCGTATAAGGCGAGAAATATCGGGGAAAAAACACTCTTCAACCAATGCTGGCAAAACACAAGCCAGTGAGGGCAGCGTTATGTTTAGGGGAATGTTTTCGTGGCATTCTTTGGATCCACTCAAACCTTTGAAAGGCACTATGGACCGAATTCGTTATGAATCCATCCTTGCAGACCACGTACACCCATACATGCTGATTGTCTTCCCTGGGGCGGATGGGATGTTCCAGCACGACAATGCGACGTGTCACACAGCTAGAAATGTCCGAGATTGGTTGGATAAGCACGAAGAAAACTTCAAAGTACTTCTCTTGCCCCCTAATTCCCCAGACGTAAACACAATTGAGCATCTGTAGGACCACCACGATCTTGTTGTTCGCTCTATGGATTCTTCACCACGCACACTCCAGTAGCTGCCAGATGCACTGCAGTCAGAATGGCTCCACATACCTGTGAACAGCTTCCAGCACCTTATTGAGTCACTCCCAGCCCGTCTAGCTGCTGTCCGCGCTGCACACGGCGTTTACTCTGGATATTAGCTGGTGGTCACAATAATGTGACTCGACCATGCATATATATATATTTTGGAGAGCTTTTGGAAGAAGAGCTCGTGGATAAGCAAATCGACATATCTACTGTATATATGCTATAATGCGTTACTTAAATACCTTCCTTTGCAGACATCAGCATATTTTTTTTCTGGTAAACCGCACTGATTCCTTCGAATGAGGCTTGGCAAAAGTACATAGACTTTTTATTTGCTCTTTGATTTGTTCTAAGCTCCTTCCTTTTAATCGATACCTTCTGCCAAAGAAACACACAATTGCATGAACCAGTTCCATTTTTATCACCAACGAGCTTACAAATAGTTTTTTAGCTGTGAAAGATAAAATGCAATTTTCATTGCAAAGAAATAATATAGTTCCATAATAAAAAATTCCGTTAGCATCGCTTATACCAGGATATGCATATACAGAGCGACAGTGAACGAAAATAAATCCTAGGACGTTACGTCTCTGCAAAATTACCGCAGTTGCAAATAACGCTTTGATGACTTCAGTTTAATGAGTAAATAAATTTTACCAGAACATTTTATATATTTTTCGCTGGTCTCATAACTGCATTAATTAAGATAGAGCAGCATTTCCCTAAAAAAAGTGTAGCGTGAAATCACGCGCGGCTTTGTTTATTTTTAATTCTTTAATATGGTAAATAAGGGCAAATGTTAGATCACAATTTTGCAAGTGAAACAACTATTTCTCTTTTTTTTTTCTTCTCTGCTTCTCTCACATGTTATGAACTTCCTTTCTAAAATATTAACACATGAAATTCTTTTCCGGATACATCAATCCATAGGGAATTATTCTTGAAATAAAAATGAATCCTGTCACGAAGCTGTAAACCAGATGCAAGGAAACAGTCCCGCTCAAATCTCCGTTCATTTCGCGATGCAACTATTTCATCGCATCAAACATGATTTAAATGTACAAACAAATGCATCATTCCGCGAATACGGTTTGTTTGTTTTCCTCGAGAACTAAAAATATAGAAATGACAATCACTAGTATTTTAGAATATTCATATATGCACTTTCCATTTCTCCTTCGTCCATTTGTATCTCCAAAGATGTTGGAGATGCTCTCCTCTGTTCCATTATCTATCAAACGAATCGAGAGAAATGCCATCATAATATATTCCTGCTCGGGGAGCAAAGCACAAGAAATGCATTCCGGGAAATGTAATGCAATCACGCTATGACAAATCCCGCGAATCTCTCGAACACAAACACTTTTCCCGGGCGCTCTGTCCTTTTGTTTCGCGCCACACACCCATAGAAAATCAATTGTCTCCAGCAATTTCCATCTGAAGGATGGGTCCGGGCTATCTTCACTTCTCTTAAACTCATATTTTCGCTTCGCCGCTGTTGCCAACACTACCAGCGAAGGAGAGAGAGTAGTAGTAGTAGTAGTAGTAGTATGCATGCGGTGAGTGCTAGATATGGGGAGGATGGGGTGGGGATCTTCCTCTTTGAGTCCCTGCCTCCGAATCCATTATCTTTTATATCTCTCAGGGTGATGGATTTGGTATTTCTCCGGGAGACTGAACATCACTTGTGCTCTTTGCTCCATGACGTAGTCGAATAGTGTGCTGGTCGCTACGGTTTGTTAGTTCCGTGACTGAGGTCACGTGAGAAGATGCTACGATGGACAACACTGAGTCAGCTTTCGGTGCCTTATATGAAATTTCATTGTAACCACATTTCTCCAAAGTGTAGCCAGCATGAAACTCCCGGAGGTTAAGGATCAAGTATCAGTTAGGAAACTGCATCTTAGAACAGGACTAAAAGGACAGAAAAAAAGTTCCGGTGAGCAATACACGAGTTTTCCTGCTTTTCGTGGGAGAATCTTTTGTATCTTATATCTTTAAGGCCAATATCATCCATTTATTTCTTTATAGACTGTGCTGTAATCACTGTTGCAGCTGAAGTAGAAAACATTCAATCATCAGAATCTCAAAAGTGTGGATGAACATTAATCACGTCATATATTTGTTACGATCGATGTCATGTGGAGCTTCAGTTCTGAAATATGATCAGAAATTAGTTGAAACTATGCATTTTAAGTTATCAGTTTCTCCAATTAGAACTGTAAGTCAAACTCCTTCATAAAAATGCCAGGATTTGGGATTCTCAAAATCACACTAACTTCCAGAAACAAAATTCTACTATGATGTGAATAAAATGGCTGTTTGATGGACCCTTAACAGATTACTCAATGTTAAAAGGAAGTCTCATTTGATAAGAAGAAAATAAACGGAAAGCATTCGTGTACATGCATCATAAACGGACATCGATATATCGAAATTTCTTGTTTGTTTACAGTGAACGAAACCTACGAGTTCAGATTTACACTGAAGATTTCGGCGGAATACTTCCAGACAAACACAACAAAAATGGTAATGTTTCTACAAAAACAACGGGGATCTTCCTGATATAAACAAAATGATCACTGGAAGAGTTACACATTTCTTCCATACAGCTCCAAAGCAATTCCTGTCCGAAAGGAAATGCCTCAGTAGAACGATTTTTGAATTAATACTAGTCTAAAAATTGAAATTTCTTTTTTTTTTTTTTTTGTCACACAGACATCACTACTGCAAAAATTTCCAAACATTTCGGGTGATTTCGTGTTTGCTAAAATATCTGAAAAAACAAAACCCAAAAAACTACGTATTAGCAAGAAACAATCGAAGCTAATCGCCTCACAGCGCCTGTAGATTTCACTAATAGAAAACGTCTTTCAGTTCCATAACGCATCTTTCTGAACTAAAGCTTAATGCATACTGATTACCATAGTATTGCGTTGTAGGTTTGGTTATTAGAATAGCGTCCAATAAAGCGCTAAGCTAAAACCAAGGCCCAAAGGGCCTCCACGGTGGCGCAGTGGTCTAAGCGCTCTCTTATGATTATTCGTCCGTGAAGGGTCCGGGTTCGAATCCCGGTGAGGCATGGAATGTTGGGTTTGTCTTATGGCGCTGGCTCTCTCCCTTCCCTGAAACCAGTGGCCCTAAATTAGAGACGGGCGACTGCTTATAGCCCATTGAGTTGCTCAAGGTGGTCGTCAAACCTTCAATAAAAAAAGGCCCAAAGAACATGTCATATACTGTTTTCCTGCAGAGGCGTACCGAAAGGATATCAAGCACTATGGCGCATTTCATGTTTTTGTGCTCATTAATACTGCCTTGACCGTTTTCTGGGCTACCCTTTTGTCATTCGACGCAATGGCATACTCAAGTCAGCGCAATGCATTTTAAATAAGGATTTCTTGAGAAAATGTACATTTAAAACAAACTGAGGCTGATGTAGCCTATCTGTACACATAAATACGTAGGTCGATCAGAAAAAAAGGTTACACCTATAAAATAAATGCCGGATGTCGTACGAGTCGCGTATATAGGAGTTCACAGAGCTGCCTGGAGCTCTAGAGCATTCTCTCGTACGTTCCAGAGAAAGCGCTAGTGCTTCAGGCCTCTCGGTGAACTCCTGTGCCCAGCGTGTGATGCGTAGAGACATTTCGAAATGGCGACGCGGTTGGAAACGTGGTCTCAGGTCGAAGTAAGAGCAGTCATGAGGTTTTTATGGACCAAGAACGTGCCCGCAGCCAAAATTCATCGGCAACTCGTCGAAGTTTATTGTGACAAGTGATATCTCGACAACACATGGCGAAATGGTGCCGTTCATTTCCATCCGACAGGCATGATATGGGCAACCGATATTGCACAAACTGTGGACGTCCAAGTTCGTCGATGACACAAACCAACACTGCACATGTGGACGAAATGATTCAAGACGATCAAAGGGTACCTTTGCGTAATATTGCGTGCTGGGATTGAGCTATGGCGTTATTCAACCTTGTGGTGGACGTTTTCTAGTACTCCAAGGTTTGTGCCAGATGAATGCCACGTTTATTATCCGTTGATCATAAATCAGCATGAATAATGGCATGTTTGACGTTCCTGTAGCGTTACGCTGAAGACGGACAGAGCTTTCGTGACCGTATTGTGACTGGGGTCGAGACGTGGCTCCACTACTTCGCTTTCACCAACAAGACAGCTTCCATGCACTGTATAGGCGCTGCTTCACCGCAAAGGTGCAAGTACAAAGTCTCACCATCTGCTGGAAACAATCATGGCCTATTTTTTCTGGCATTCCTTGGGTGTGCTTTCGGTGGAGTTCTTAGAGTGCGGACACACCATCAACGCTGATCGGAACGGTGCTGCTTAGAAACAATTTGCGCGAGAGCATCCGGCAAAAACCATTAGGTCTGCTGAGCCCATAGTAGGAAATTTTTATACCTGCAGAAAGTATAGCATTGTCATTAATATCTGAGTCTGATCAAAAATATTTTTCTAATATATTTTTAGAAGTAGCACTATCGTTGCAAATGTAAATGTATAAGTACCAACTTAGCAGAAAAAAATATGCGTGATGTAAAGCTGAAAAATGCTTAGGGAATTTTAAGCATTTTTGGCGTTACAATTACGCAATTGTTTTTTCAATGTGTCTTCCAAAGCCAGAAACATCAGGAGAAATCAACATCTATGCCAGTTTGAGAGATGGCGATGAAACAACTGATGAGCATCAGGAAAAGTTGGAAAGTAAATAATTCTTTCTGGAGTAGTAAAATCATGTACACTGACGGATGGACAACATGGCAACTTATGTACAGCTTTCATTAGAAAATATTCTTGCTGAATGTTATGTTATTTGGCCATGTTGAAAGAATGAGTGATGAAATGCTTACTAAGAAAATATTTTCAGCCCAAGTGGCAGGAAGGAAAGGCAGAGGAAGGCCAAGGAAGACATGGGTGGATCAGATTCAGGAGTGTCTGCATGAGAAAAAGATTATGAGTATGAAGTATAAAAGATCTTGTGTACGGCGTGTAATGGATATCAGTGAAGCACGAGTTGTATGTCAAGATCGCTGTAAATGGCGAAGTTTGATACGACAACAATAAGTAAAAATATCTGGAAGTTTGTATTTCTTTTTGGAGCTAACCTCTGAATCTCAGAGAACAACATGTATGTTGTGACACTATTTCAGTAAAGAATCAGAGAACTCCGTATTATCCTAAACAAGATATCTTTTTCGTTACATACACTTAAAATGGATTGATGCATTAAAGTAGTAGACAACAACATTACAGAATAATACTTTTTCCCTTTACCACGGTTACGGAGAAGTGCCGAGTGTTGATAAATGCTACAGAAAACGGCACGTTTTAGGCTTCAGTTCATAGAATTTTTTCATGAATAACGGTTGCTATTTTATGTCAGTGGGCACTTTTTACGCTGAAAGTTCTTGTGAGCGCTTCCATTCAACAGTATTTCTTTCTTATAATGCGAATTTTCAGATATGTGTAATCCCTAGAAACGTTTTTAGAATAAAAGAAACGTGTCTAATTCTAGCGATCTACAGGCGCCGGCCAGACTACCGAACCAGAGTTGCTATAGGGAGTTGAACACGCTACATTCTCGGAATTTCCATCAGAAGCCGTTTAAAACCACCTAATGAATATGTTGCCTGGCTCTTAGTTATCGAGCGCAAGATATAATTTGAACTTTTCCTTGAACTACCACCTCACAACAACGAAAGTCCATCTGTAAAGTTTTTCTCGAAGTCTAGCAGATGTAATTACTCAGGAAATAATTTTATGAGACATTAAACACATCATAAAAAAGAAAACCAGATTTTCCTAATTTTTTAACTGCATCCTGCAACATTGAAATTGCAGCACCCAGAAGCAACGGAAAAAATTTCTGATGTTTTAGGATGAGAAGTGTAGGCAAGAAATATTTAATGAGGCCTCAAAACTAATGAACAATTTTATTATTTAAAAATTAAGACATGTCAGTATAGGGTAGAACCACGTCCATTGGCGATGCATTCAGCAATGCGTCGTGCAACTAAGTCGTAAAGACATGTGAAGGCGTCCTGACTCACTGCCCACTATGCTTCCTAGTTTTGGGGTGGCCGTTGTCTGAATTGGTTGCACTTAGTGTTCAGGTGTCATCCAACTATGTCCCATGGATGTTCTGTTACGGACAAGTCGGGACATTTTGCTGGTTATTTCAAGGCGTTGACAGCGCGTGGATTTTTGCTGGAGATGTTTGCAGTATGTGAACGCGTATTATCTTGCTGCAACATACTTCCAGGTGCTCCCTCTTGAGAAATGTATATCTACTGCACTCAGAATGTTCTCCACATACAACCGAGATGTCAAACTGTCTTGAAAACAGTCTGTCTAGTAAGAGGACGAGTTAAATCAACATTTACCTCTCTTTTGATGTAGAAAGAGGGGCTGTCGAAGCGGCGGAAGTTGTTGCTGGATCAAACGGGCTTCTCGTGGTGTGGCCCACCTGGGTATTCCATTTCGAACTGACGAGAGGTCGTACCTTCTCTTAAAAACTGTTGCCAGAACCAGCGTACTGGTTCTGGCAACAGTTATCATGGCGCAAATTCTGCTCAGTACAGCAAGTTGACCATCTACCCACTCCAAGACAAAGAATCCTTCCCCTCTGAAATGAAGTGAGATGGCGACATGGTAGGTGAATTTGGTGCCTTGGCATAAACCGCGGCTCACAGCTCGAGAATTTTCTCATCAGGATATCAGTATTAATTGTGGCATTACTCGATAAACACTGCAATTGGATTGATCGTACAATATTCTAGTCATGTACATATCTCTGTTTAACTTAGCCACCTATTGATTTGTATGCGCTTACCACAATTTTTTTAGGATGCTGCAGTTTCAATATTAAAGAGAACAGTTCATGGTGGTGCAGGTTAAAACACAAGCAGCTCGGACTGAGTTTTAACGAACGTCTGCCTCTCAACTAACGAAATTTATGTCTTTCTTTCCTTTTACTAGAACGGTATCGTATTAACAAAAATGCGTAACTTGCAAAGGAAGATTAATTGGTCGCATTCCTTTGCAGATGTTTTCACTTGTATTTCGTAAGATAAAAATCTGAACCAAAGAGGCACCATTGGAAACGATTGTTAGTCGTGTACCTTCCACAGTTTCGGTATGCCAAAGGGGATCGCGCATTTTACCTTAGAGTGAAATGTAGCCTACTATACATATGGAATGATGAAACCCTTTTATTTTTCAATTTTTTTATACGCGTCAGACGAGCATTTCTTTCCAGTTCTGTTTACCTTTCAAGGAAACGTAGCCTACTATACTTATGGACTAAAGTACAATGACTTGCATAAGTCCTGTACTTTGAGAAAGAGTATCATGTAATAAGCATGTAACAGGAAGCTTTTGGACCCATTTGTAACTATTTAAACCATTTACTCTTTTTCTATACTGAGAATCTAATCCTTATACGTATAAGCATACTGATCAGACGAAATCAATCCGTACACCTTCATAAGGTTTATACGTTCAAATTGGTTTCATGCTAACAATTTTCTTGTATTTGTTTGGTTATTTATTTATTAAATTTTAGCAATATATCCTACACGCGTGACTTTATATAGTTGTAATTCTCTCTCTCTCTCTCTCTCTCTCTCTCTCTCTCTCTCTCTCTCTCTCTCTCTCTCTCTCTCCCTATGCATTTCTCTCCTCTTCACTCTTCAGAGTCTCTCTCCTTCTCAGTCCCAGGTTGAATGAAACAGTTGTACGACTTTTGATATAAATGTAATGCATAACCCATACAGTATCTAAATTATAAGTTATATCCCTCCAAGAATGATTTGTAAGGCGAACTTTGTTTCTAAATTTGAAAACAATGAAATAAGAGAATGAAATGTGTTACTCATGTACACAGTCGAGTCACATTATTTCAACCACTTCGTACTTTTGACGTCAACAGTGCGTGGCCAATAAAAGAAGGCACGTGTCGTGAGCTGGCTTGGAGCGTATATAAGGTGTGCTGTAGGCATTCTGAAAACAACTCACTCGTTGCTGTCATGGATAAAAGGAGAGATTTATCAGATTTGGAAAAAGAGGTGAATATCGGTTTTCGGGCCAAGGATGGTAGTATTTCTGAAACAGCGCAGTTTGTTAACTGTTCGCGTGTTGCTGGGGTTAAAGTGTATCGTGATTGGAGAAATGGCACCATTGTGAATACGCGACATGCAAACTGCGGAGCACCGCGTGCCATTGATTTGAGAGGTGAACGTCGGCTGCCAAGGTGCGTGACGGCCGATCGACACGCTAGAGTGAAGCAACTCACTGGCCGAATGAACCAGGGTGCTACCCGAAGTGTGTCTAAAACGACAACACAGCAAACCCTGCTGCGTATGGAGCTCCGATACAGACCGATGGTCACTGCACCTATGCTAACGAAGGTACATCGGCTGAAAGGGCTTACATCTGCACGGCAGTATCGGAATTAGACCTCCGCTGATGGGCAAAGGATTGCGTTCTCCGATGATTCACGTTTTCTGCTTCCTAGAACGGATGGACGTTGGCGTATAAGGCGAGAAATATCGGAGAAAAAACACTCTTCAACCATTGCTGGAAGAACACAAGTTGGTGGGGGCAGCGTTATGGTCTAGGGTATGTTTTCGTGGCATTCTCTGGCTCCACCCATACCTGTGGAAGGCACTGTGGACCGAATTCGTTATGAATCCATCTTTGCAGACCACATACATCCATACATGCTGATTGTCTTCCCTGGGGTGGATGGGATCTTCCACCACGACAATACGACGTGTCACACAGCCAGAAATGTCCAAAAGTTGTTGGAAGAGCACGATGAAGGCTTCAAAGTACATCTCTGGCCCCCTTATTTCCCAGACCCAAACCCAGTTGAGCATCTGTAGGACCACCTCGATCGTGTTGTTCGCTCTATGGATCCTGCACCACGCACTCTCCAGCAGCTGTCAGATGCACTGCAGTAAGCATGGCTCCACATACCGGTGAACACCTTCCAGCACCTTATTGAGTCACTCCCAGGCCATCTAGCTGCTGTCCGAGCTGCACATGGCGGTTACTCTGGATATTAGCTGGTGGTCACAATAACATCACTCGACTGTGTAGTATTAATACAAATATCCAAAAAAAAAAAATCGTTTGAATATTCACGGATTATACAGGGTGATTCATAAATAGTGTCGTTGTTTCAATTGTATATAATCGGAAAACGGGAAAAAACAAACTAAAACCGCAAACAGAATATGACAGATGGCAATTAAAAGTTTTATTACCTGTAGAATCGATACATCAGATTGCTAAATCATTTGACTTGCGCGGCTTTCATGAGAGGCTTCGAGAAAAGGCTTCCTGGACGCGATTAACATCGTCCTGCGAAGTGGTCAGTCTTCCGGCTCCTTTTCGATGTTAGACACTGCCAGTCTTTTGAAACTGCTTTAACCAAAGTCGGATGGCATTATCGGAAGGTGGAGCTTTGCCATACTGCTTTCTGTAACGACGTTGCGTTGCGATAACTGACTTTGTTTCGAAGAACCAGAGTACGCACATTGCTTTTTCTTGAAACCGTCGCCATTTTGAAGTATTATATCAATTCAGCGGGTACCGTGTTGCCACATAAAACTTTCCACTGTGAATTTGTTTATGCTGTAGGAAGTTTTATTTGGTCGGTTACGGTTTGACCATGCCAGACACGGAACCCTCGACAATAATTAGGAATCACGCTGTATATCCATGTGCTGTAATGCATACTCTGATTTAACTTTTCTTTTTGCTTCTTGTGCTCTTCTGTAATTTTTTTTTTTTCGATAAGCATTTTCTAATCTTAGAGCTACATTTTCTCTCGCGGCGAATTGCGATTTGGCAACATGACGACGTTAGGTCAAAAGTGAATGAGGTACGTGAATGAGAGTGATAAGAATGCAGTTTACAATTATCGCTATGATAGAGAGGGATATAGGGAGGGAGAGAGAGAAAGAGAGGCTGAGAGCGCTTTGTGAGAATTGATGGTTGTACGATTCGAGTTTGATTGAACCGCTTACGTTGAATGTTCTGATTCTTTGATATTGAAGTCTCACATTGTTGTCGAATTAATGAGATCTGGCTATTATTTTGTATTATGAGTATTTTATTTAGCTATTGAAGCAACCGTGCATCGATTATGATTTGAAATTAAATTTTGTGATGTTTTGATGACCTATAGCGCCTACCAAGGACCAATAAACTATAGTTGACCTTGTAAGTACACTTTTACTTTCACCTGGCTGTATAGTATATACAGCCAGGTGAAAGTAAAAGTGTACTTGGTGAAAGTAAAAGTGTTCTGTGTTATACATTTAAGCTTTCCGGAGGACGACTTAAATTTTAAGGAACATTTAAGTAAAAGGAATAAATTTTACAGTGAAGAATGTCAGGTATTTAGTTGTAACACAAGCAAATAAAAATATGTACAATCCATTTTACAATAAAACTCTTCAACACCTGAAAGTGGAAGTCGCTCGGTCGTTTTACCTCAAAACGTTTACTCCAAAAGCGCATGCTCACATTCTTCGTTAGCGTGCATACTACACGAAATAAACAAGATTTTTGCCTTTGTCTTCTTTTAATCGAGGTATAACCTTATTTTCCCTTATTTATTAAATAAAATGAGCTCAGACTGTTTTTCCGATATGAAGTATAAGAAGCATTCTCATTCTATTTGTTTCCGTACTGTACCTAATTTCTTAACTTTTCCAGACTGCAAACAGAACAACCTTTTTTTTTTTTTTTTTTTTGTGGGTTCATTTTGCCCATGCACTCGCAGTCGATATCAGTCCTGCCTCTACCTCATTTTCACATAATTTCTGGTAGCAAGAAAAATAATCTGCTTTGTTTTTTACTATTAATATATAATGGTAAGAGTTGGTCATTTATCATGGAAGACCAGATGCCAGCTACAAGTAGAGGAAATCACACGTGTAAGATGTATTACTAAAAATATAATAAATAATCAAACAAATAAATGAAAATTGGGATACTTACCGAGCGTGGCGGGAGGAAGAAAAGAAACAAAGAAGCAGAACACCAGAAACTGATTCAAAATGTATGCGCTAAAAGCGATCTCATTCTTTTCTTATTTCGTCGACCAGATGATTCAATTTGTCATAGAGCCAATCGAGAAGAATCCCGAGAAAGAAATGGCAGAAATAAATTGAAGCGGGGAAATTTTAGAATAGCATTTTTCTTCCTTCTCTTTTCCCCTTTTCAGTGAGGGGATTTTCTATCGGACACAGAATAGATCCAACGGAACCTAAAATCGAAATCAAGGCGAACAAGAAAATCTAGGGATTTATCCCCTCGTGCAATTCCTTCTACCCTAGCCGTATTTTTTTCTTCTCGTTTTCTTTGAAAGCTTCATCTACTATATATATCAACAGGACTGGCTGACATTTTGAAACATATAGGGGGGATTTTACCTCGTCACATCCCCCATTCCTTTCCCTTCAACAATTTCGACCAGATTTCTGAGATCGAGCAACCTGCATGATGCATAGTATACTGAGGAAACATGCCTAAACATGCCGATATTGTGTCCATATGTTTGAGAGGGACCCCAGATGTAGACATCTTCCGTCATCTTCTGGGAAAACACGTCGTTTTGTGGCACTGAATCGGTGCTTAGTTCCTGCCGAGAATATTAAACACCAATAAATCACGCTTCAAAATGGTGACAGTGTGCAGTTGAAGAGTCCAGAGCCATGGAATCGAGTTATGAAATAAATAGTTCTATTAGGGGATACAAAAGAGCAAAAACGCATACATGACAAATTTTGTTTCATGGCTTTAGGGTACATTTTATTTCGTTCTTTTCTGCCTTCTGCACATGCTTTGCTCCACAACCAGGTTTAGTCACTCCTACGGAACCATCCCACCTACTCGTTCCTTCTCCTACGTGCCATTGTCAACACAGTCCTAAGAGCTACCACCACTTAGCTTACCAAATAGCCCCATGTCCGTAATGTTCAATATAATCCGTGTCCCTTCATAAAACATGACCATTTCAGAGCAAATTTGTTTCCTGGACCTTTCTAGAAATCTCTGTCACTTTAATTGTTACCCTAATCCTATTATTTCTAATTGTGTCGTATACGACTGTTAAAAATTTTGTGGTAGGTTGCACCAAAAAGTGGTATACCCTAACTGCACCACTTTCTGAGAAAAGCTGTTCTACTGTGTGGTGCAAGCAAAACCTAACAAAATGATGCAACTTTGCACTACGATATGGTACAAGTAAGCATCACATTATGGTGCAAGGTTGCACCATGTTGTTGGATTTTGCTTGCACCACACAGTGGTGTATCTTTTCTCAGAAAGTGGTGCAACTGGGGTAGCACCACGTTTTGGTGCAACCTACCACAAACTTTTTAACAGTTTTTACCTAGTGGTACCACACGTCCACCTCAGCTTCTCATTTCATCAACATTTTGATTTTTCTTTAAATATCTTGTCATTGACCAAGTCTCAGAGCAGTATATCGTTTCTGGTCTAACTAGTCTTGATCACTAGCAGTGGGCCATTCGCGAACGATTCGTTCACAACGAAAGACTTCTCACCGAATACTGTTTGCTCCCATAGTTGTGAATGGCCATTCAATCTGCCATTATGCGACAATCTGATTTAATAGGCAGACGTGTGGGAAAATTATGTTCTTCCTTTGCGTCTGTAATTATCCACTGAAGTCGCAGCGTGTTTGACTTCCTTCCGCCTGCATGAGGTCGGAAAAAAGTTCCCATTAAGAAAAGTAATGTTCAGTATCAACTGTTATGTCAGTCAACAATCAGCGAGGACAAAATAGTTAAACTTAAGAATGGTACGTGAATGCTACTCATTTGAATGGTATGACCGAATCGTTTGGGCAATCATTCATCGTGAACGCTCTTTTGGGCAGTGACTTGGGGGAAGGAATGGACGGTTGACGACCAATGTGAGCAACTCGATTGGCTATAAGCAGTCGTCTGTCACTAATTTAGGGCAACTAGTTTCAGGGAAAGGATAGAGCGAGGGACATAGGGGATAAAGAGAGGGCTATAAGAGAGTCACATCATCGATGCTTTACCAGGATTCGGATCCGGACACACTTCGGAGGAATATTTAGAAGCTAGTGCTCAGACCACACCGAGGAGGACATTGTTGAAGGATTCTTTTGCGAGAATGGTGAATGGCGAATGGACTCCTAAAAGAATGATTTATGCCACCACTATTGAACACATGACTTTTCAGCATAATTTTCATTCTTCGCCAGCACTGTGCATCACTTATTTTTCTCCAGTTACTCCATCCTGCTTTCCATCTTTTCTCCTGTCCTTTTACATCTCCATTCATTTTCATCCCAACACCGATCTCTGTTATTCGAATCTCCTCATTCCTTTTAATCACTCTTACTAGGAATTTAACACCCTAACTGCTGATTTTGTCTTTCTTATCACATGTGAACTGTTTTGGTTCAAGTTTTCTTCAACCCCCACTTTCTAATGTTGCCCTCCGGTTTTTTAACACGTTGTAGTAATTTCTGCTTTGTTTTTACTCTTAGCATAAAACACCACATCACCGCACAGTTCTACTTCACTGACTCCTGGTATTGCCATATCTAAAATAATATCAAATAAGAAATCATTTAACGATGATACTTGTATTCCAACTCTCACAATAAATTTCTCCGTCTTCCTTACGGTGCTTCTCACACATGTCCGGAAATATCTGCACATTATTTTTCAATCAGCTAGCTGTACATATCATTTTGGCATAATTTTCTCCTGAAGGTAATCCCATATTACTTTTAGGATACCTTAATTATACATCAGGAGAAGACGTTTACGCTATCAAACTCTTCTCCAGATGTATAATTAGGGTATCCTAATACTGCGATAAACTTCTCCATGTGGTATACCCCTCCTACATAGAACACTAATCACTTGTGCAAGCGTGAACTGTTGTAGATTACACTCATATGGTTTCTATGGAAGATATTTAAATCTAATTTCCTCGTGTCAGGAGGATCTGGTTTTTCTTGTACACCGGATAGTTTCCCTTCGGTTGCCCTCAAAATAATCTCCTTTCGGTGGACCTAGTTGATGATATTCTGACCGTAAGCTACAATGGGTCACACTCATCTGATTTACTAGGCAGAAGTGTGGGAGAATGATGTTCTTCCTTTGTGTCTGTAATTATCCAATGGAACTCTGCGATAGTTCACTTTACTGAGTAATGTTAAAGGTAACATCCAGAAGATCTATGAGATACATAGTTCAAGGTAAAGTGTAGAATTGAGTGCCTTTATCCTGGTCCTAGGGTGTAGTTATAAGTTACATCCAGAAGATCTATGATATACATTATCCAAGGGGAAGCTATAGATTGGAATGTCTTTATCCTGATCCTAGATGCACTTATAGGTTACATCCTGATGATCTATGAGATGCATAGTCCAAGGGGAATTATTGCATAGAATCGAAGGCATTTATCCTGATCGTAGTTCTAGTTAATATGACACCTAGATAAGCCGACAATTCAGAAGGTGCGATGGTATGCATCAGGGTTATTACACACATGAAATACCCTCCTGGACTGCATTCAGTTAGTCTTTGAGGCCTATAGTTTGGCAGGTACCAGCCATTGCACCAACATACACTGCTGGCCACCCAAAATGCAAAACCAAGAAAGACACGAGATAGCAAAGCCAGATTTACTGGAGACATAACAACAGATACAAAGATGAAACGATTGAGCTTACAGGCCCGTGCGACTTGCGGAACACGCAGACATCAATAGTTCGTGTGGCCCCAATGGCTGGCAATAACGGCCGCTACACGCCGCGGCATCGAACGAAAGAGGCTTTGGATGTGGTCTTGCGGTATGTCGGTCCAGGCGGCTTCCACACGTTGCCACAGTTCATCAGGCGTAGCCGCGGGTGGTGCTTGCCGGGCCACTCGGTTGCCGATCAGCGACCAGACGTGATCGATGGGCGACATATCGGGATAACAGGCGGGCCACGGCAGCAGTGACACCTGGTGGGCCGTGAAGAATTGTTGCACGATGCGTGCCGCGTGCGGGCACGCATTTTCCTGTTGAAACGTTGCCGCTGGCAGGTCCTGCAGGTAAGGGAGGACTACAGGCTCCAAAACGTCGGAGATGTAGCGGTGGCTGTTGAGTGTACCGGCGATGCGTACCAGGGGGTGCGGGTGTCATATCCAATTGCGCCCCAAATCATAACGCCAGGAGACGGACCGGTATGGCGATGTATAATGAAGGCGTCATACAGTCTCTCGCCGCGGTGCCGCTACACGCGGATCCGACCAACGTAGGGTTGCAGGCAGAAGCGGGATTCGTCGGAGAAGACAATGTCGTGTCATTCCGTAGTCCAGGTACGGCGTTGAACGGCCCACTGCCGCCTCACTCGCCGGTGGTGTAACGTCAATGGTAATCGGAGCAATGGGTGCCGTGCGACAAGTACCTGCTCCTGCAGATGACGTCGAACGGTACGTGTTGACACAGGTTGTTGCGCAACACACCCTAATTCCTGCGCCAACGTTCGTGATGTTTTGGTGCGAGCAGTCAATGGCCGCCGCACAACATGCCGGTCCTCTCGTTCGGTGGTGCTCGGCGGCTGCGGTAATCGCTCACGTAGGTCCGTCCGTCCCTCCTGCACCCACCGAATCCATACTCTCCTCACTGTGGCTGGATGTCGTCCCACACAGGCGTTGATGTCTCGGTACGATAAACCGCTGTCGAGAGAAGCCACTATTCGTCCTCTGTCGAACTCCGAAACGTGCTGGAATGACTGCCGCATTCTGCGACGAGGCATCAGGAAGCTTCCCACGTACAGGTCCGGCAGCACAACACACTTCCACTACTTACACCCTGCCTTCTGTACACCTCTCAATTTCTCGGTGGCGTACTGGGCGCACATGATTTACATATGCCCTGCAATGCTAATCGTTTGCATGTCCTCTCGCGGGCGACGCATGCTGCGAATTTCAGGCCAATCGGATGCTTCCTTCTTGGTGTTGCATTTTGGGTGGCCAGCAGTGTAAATGTCCACAACAATTATTGGTTATGTTAGTGTTTTCTCAGAAGAATAAGAAGCACCCAGCACATCTAGACCGATACAGTAGATTCTGGTTAATTGAGTCATCAGTTTATCGCGGCAGCCGTTTATTTGGAACATTCTTAAAAAACATCCCAAATTCCCTCTTTGGGATAAAGCTTAGCATAATTGGGGCAAAAGGTTCTAGCTCCGATGCGTTCCAATCAAACGGAATCTAATGTAATTTCAAATATGTTCTCTTCGGTGTCAACATAATCATTTACAGGAATTCATAGGCTTAACTTTTCTTCTGATCTTGAACTTTGTTACTTAATTTCACAAATGATTCTTATTTGTCTATATACACAGTCGAGTCACATTATTGTTACCACCTCCTACTTTTGACGTCAACAGCGCGTTGCCAATGAAAGAAGGCACGTATAGTGAGCTGGCTAGGGGGTATATAAGGTGTGCTGTATGCATTCTGAAAACATACCACTCGTTGCTGTCATGGATAAAAGGAGCGATTTATCAGATTTGCAAGAAGGGATGATTATCGGCTTTCTAGCCAAGGGTGGCAGTATTTCTGAAACAGCGCAGCTTGTGAACTGTTCGCGTGTTGCTGTGGTTAAGGTGTATCGTGATTGAAGAATTATTGCTTATTCGCAATAATTCTTCAATCACAATACACTTTAACACATACACTTTAACACGACGCGGAAACTGCGGAGTACCACGTGCCATTGATGTGAGAGGTGAACGACGGCTACGAAGGTGCATGAGGGCCGATCGACACGCTACAGTGAAGCAACTCACTGGTCGAATGAACCCTGGGGACACCGGAAGGCCGGCCCCGGTGGCGCAGTGGTCTAAGGCGCTGGCCTCTGATCATTCGTCCGTAAGGGGTCCGGGTTCGAATCACGGTCAGGCATGGATGTTTTGTTTGTCTTACGGCACTGGCCCTCTCCCTTCCCTGGAACCAGTGACCCTAAATTAGGGACGGGCGACTGCTTATAGCCCATTGAGTTGCTCACGGTGGTCGTTAAACCTCCAATCAAAAAAAAAAAAAAAAAAAAAAAAAAAAAGATACCGGAAGTATGTCTAAAACGACAATTCAGCGAACTCTGCTGCGTATGAGGCTCCGACGCAGACGGAAGGGCACTGCACCTTTGCTGACGGAGGTCAATCGACAGAAAAGGCTTACATTTGCACGACAGTGTCGGAATCGGACCTCCGCAGATTGGCAAAGGATTTCCTTCTCCGATGTGTCACGTTTTCTGCTTCATAGAACGGGTGGACGTTGGCGTATAAGGCGAGAAACATCGGAGAACAAACACTCTTCAAATATTGCTAAAAAAAACACAAGCTGGTGGGGGCAGTGTCATGGTCTGGAGAATGTTTTCGTGGCATTCTCTGGGTCCACTCATACCTGTGGAAGGCACTGTGGACCGAATTCGTTATGAATCCATCTTTGCAGATCACGCACACCCATACATGCTGATTGTCTTCCCTGGGGCGGATGGGATCTTGCAGCACGACAATGCGACGTGTTACACAGCTAGAAATGTCCGAGAGTGGTTAAAAGAGAGCGATGAAGACTTTAAAGTACTTCCCTGGCCCCTTATTTCCCCAGACGTAAATCCGATTGAGCATCTGTGGGACCACCTCGATCGTGTTGTTTGCTCTATGGATCGTCCACCACGCACCCTCCAGTAGCTGTCAGATGCACTACAGTCATCATGGCTCCATATACCAGTGAACACCTTCCAGCACCTTATTGAGTCACTCCCAGGGTGTCTAGCTGCTGTCCGCGCTGCACACGGCGGTTACTCTGGATATTAGCTGGTGGTCACAATAATGTGACTCGACCGTGTATATGGGAAATCGGAAACTTCCGTCGTTTAGCTTGACAGTTTCAGATATAATTTCGATATGTAATCGTTCTTAGAAAATGTTGAATAAGATTTGATTGGCCATAAATATTGAACAGCTATTCCAGTAACTGAGGAGGAAAAAATAACGAAAGGAATGCTCAGCAGTTCATGATTTTCATGTATAAAACGTATGCTATTGACATAAATGAGTTCCAAATGCATTACACCAACGTCTGATTTATCCATTCATATCAATGTTTTCTTGAGAATTTCGATTCGTCATGCAGCAATGAATTTTTTTTTATTTTTTTATTTTTTTGTGATTGCGGACCACATGTCTGAGAGTTCTGCTTCAAGACAATCTTTTTTCGTCAGTTGTGATTTACAGCTATTTTGAGAAACTGTATTAAGTATTTGACATAAAAATATTAATTCATGATACTCGATAGCTTTTACTAGGCACATTGTATTAAAGAAACGGCGGTATTTTGTACTTTGATTATAAGCTGGGGGTGTGAAACAAGGTGGCTAGAAAAGAGTTTTGCTTCTCTGAAATACCTTTATTCAAGCATCCGTAAGAATGAATACTTATGTAATATGAAGAATTAGAAATTCTGAAGTTTTTAAAAAAATTGCAATCTCGAATTTGCTTTCCTCCGGAGAAAGTTTATATATATTCATAAGCTTCTCGATCTGATTGTTCCTTTTCATCAGCCATAGAAAATTCAATATTTATACAAAGGCTTTACTAAATAAATCAGTTACTTTGTTCGGATGCAATTTATTATTTAATTCATTCTGAAAAATTCATTTAGATTTTTTTCTTCAGTATGTAAACAAAACAAAGGAAGGAAGGAAGAGAGATATTTATTTTCGGTCGAATACTGGCTGCATCATGTTTTTTATTCAAGTGAACGATATTAAAGATGCAAAATTTCTTGGGGGGGGGCGGATCTTTCCTCTTAACCTAGTTTCCACAAGTGCATTGCAGTTATTGCTTTTTTGTTCTTATAAGCATATTCAGCAAACATGAAACTGCTTTCTTCAAAATAAATTATTTCGGAGGAAAATTTCATTTCATGTTAGTAATGCAAAGTTAAGTCAGTGTGATAATGAATTATCGAACATGCTTGAGACAATGTTAGCATTCGTAAACGGATGTTTGTTTCTAACAGCTTCTTTGTTGTTTTTGTTGTTGTTGTAGTCGTTGTTATTTTGTAGCAAAGCGAATCGCACCGTATGCATAGCCTTGCCTCATTGCGCAAGATAAGTAGCAATCTACCAAAACGTAAAAAAGTGGTGCTTCTTAGAACAAAGTTAAAATATCCCTCGTAAACTCATTTCAGTCAAACTCAGTTCATTGATGTCATTTTTTTTGGAAGCAATTGAGCATCTAAGGCTATGAGGAACCGCCCTTACCTAGTTTGGAGCATATTGTTCAAACGAACGGAAAGGAACAGAGCAGCAGGAAAAGCATGCCGCTCAAGCCTCATCCACCCGAGGCCCAGCTAGAACGATTATTCAGAAGCCAGCGCGTCTGACCTCCTAGCAACCAGGCTAGCAGCTATGTTTGATCACTTCTGGCTCCAGAAGGCTTGGAACAATTCAACGAGAAATGGTTCAATACCGATTCGTTCAAAGGTACGAATAGTATCATGTCTAACCCCGATTGGTTCATTCGAACGATTTATCCAATGGTACGATTCGTCTAATCCCTATTGGCCCATTACGAATGGTCCAAGCCCGAGTTGTACAATGGTATGATTAGTCTACTACCGATATTTTGTCCGAAGGACTAATTGTACAAAACAAATCTCATCTATTCTGGTGCTATCTTACGAAAGTACCAGTAGTCCAAAGAATGTAAAGCCGTGGCGCAGTGGTCTTAGCACTGGCTTCTGATCATTCGTCCGAGATGGGCGCGGGTTAGAAACCCGGTGAGAAATGGATCAGTGGCGTAATAATGTGTCAATATCTGGGGGGGTGTCCGATCGCACATAAACACAATACATTTATACATATATACAATATTATACACCGAGTGGCCACTTTATTATGAACACACCCTCAGTACTTCGTTGGGCCACCTTTTGCCTTTAATACTGCGTCGATTCTTCGTGGCATGGACTCCACGAGATGTTGATAGCTGGTTTGTAGAATCTGAGGCCATGCTTGATGAATAGCTTCGTCCAGGAGTGTGAGTTTGCAGGGTTGTGGATCCAGCTGTCTGATGGCAAGTTCAACTTCATCCCACAAATTCTCAATGGGGTTGACATCTGGAGATTGTGGGGGCCACCTAAGCAAAGTAAACTCACCGGCATGTTCCTGAAACCAATCCTGTACATTACGAGCACTATGGCAGGACGCATTATCTTGTTGAAAGTAGCCATCGCCATTGGGATAAACCATCCACATGACAGGATGCACTTGGTCCGCAACGATGTTTAGATATGATGTGCCAGTCAGACGTTGATCAACACGAATTAAAGGGCCCAAAGCATGCCAGGAAAACATTCCCCAAACCATAACGTTGTCTCCACCAGCTTGAGGGGTTGTACCAATGCATTTGGGGTCCATGCTGTCTTGCAGTTTCCACCAAATTCTCACTCGGCCATCGGCATGGTGCAACTGAAAACGTGATTCATCGGACCACATAATTTGTTTCCAATTATCGACTGTCCAATGTTTGTGCTCCTGTGCGAACTGGAGACGTTTTCTCTTGTTAACCGCAGACAGTAAAGGTGTTCGAACAGGCCTTCGGCTGCCATATCCCATCCGATGCAGTGTACGGCGAACAGTGCGTGCAGAGATCATTTGAGGGGATTCTTGATTAAGATGGTCTGTAATTTGCTGCACTGTTGCCCTTCTGTTGTCTGTTACCAGTCTGGACACTCCTCGTTCCACCTGAACAGTCACTAGTCGATGACGACCAAACGTTGCACGTAGAGACCCAGTTTTTTGGCTGACAGTCCAGTCTTTAAGCACTTTAACAACAGCTGCTCTGGAACATTTCACGAATGCCGCGGTTTCGGTGATACTCGCTCAGTGGCTCCAAGCTCCTACAATCACCCCACATTGAAAGTCCGTCAAATCGCATTTTTTACCCATCTCGTTACCACATAAAAATCACTTCTACTACTGTCGTAAGCACTAAGCTTTCCCTTTTTATACTAGCCTCGCCCTCTGGCGGCAACAGCGTGCAGCCATAGCTCATTTGCTTAAAACTGTCAGGTGGTCATAATAAAGTGGCCACTCAGTGTATACATACTGTATAAGATAAAGTTTGGGACCTCCTCTCCTACACAAACACACGCAGGAGCAAAGCAGTTGATGAGGCGCGATCTAACGGGCACGATATGGGCGCGTGTATTGGCAAATTGTGGAACTTAGCGAGCACGACTCCAAAACTATGATTGATAGTGCAGAAATGTAAATTATAAAGTTGTAGAACTGACTTTGCTTATTTAAAATCGATATCGCAGTTTTTATTAAGTACACATTATACACGTTGCATTCTACAAAAATTACAATCTTATATTATTAAATTTAGTTGGTTCACATTATAGAAAAGTGTGCATTATACCATTATATTCCCCCAATTTTTTTTTTTTTTTGGGGGGGGGGGGTCCTTTACATTTGGGATCCCCGACTCTAAAAGTCTGGGCGTTCCTGACCCCCGACTCTAAAAGTCTGGGCGTTCCTGACCCCCCGACCCCATAGTGGTTACGCTTATGGCATGAATGCTGTGTTTGTCTTACCGCTATTGGCTCTCTCCCTTCCTTGGAACCAGTTGCCCTGAATTTAGAGCGGTCGACCGCTTATAGCCTATCGAGTAACTCATGGTGGTCGGTAAACTCCTAAACACACACAGACACACAAATATTCTGCATGAAATGTAACAATTAATTGTTACATTTCACGCAGAATATTTTGGTTACAGACTTTTCCTTCCTCTCATTCGTTTTTTGCTTGTTTTTTCTCAAGCAAGAGGACGTGCACATTCTGTCCTCATTTCGTATGAAAGTGCTGCTATTCGAACTATTTAATCGACTTTGGCTTCTCGTTTTTGCATTAAATAATGGAAAAGACTGGTTTCTGTGTCTGTTTGTCTGCTATTCTTTTTACCTCCTTGATATCGACTGCTTTTATATCTCACTCTATGACACTAAAAATCGTATTAAAAAAGTTATTTTTGTCGCATTGCTTCCAGTTTGACAAATATTATGCTCGAAATTTCTACTTCAAATGATGCACAGCTCTCCTGCTTGGAAGCGTAGCTGTATATTCAATTTTCCTCACTATCCTCGTTTACGAAGTCCGATTTTGACAATTTGTTTTTTGCATTGGGCAGTTTCTGACCTGTCGAATATTTACATATTTCCTACTTTTTACAAAGGCCATGGGGAGTTCTATTTGCAACTGCACGTTTGCTTCGAAGAAATCTATTGAAAAAAAAATTTTATTTTGTAACAGATACAATTAACTATGACAAAAACTTTGCACGTATTTTTCTGTATAGCGGAAGTCTTTATATGAAGAAAATTTTCCGAGATATTACAAAGCTTTTCCTGAAAGAATTTACACGTCAATAAATATTAGATTAATACTATACTTTCCATTATCACACTTCTTTTGGTTTAAATTACGAACTCATTCCACTCGAAAATTCCATTAGTTCATTGTCCTTAGCTGGAAATGTTTGTTTATTCAATAAAATAAATATTTTCGAAGTGAATTTGAGAGATAAAAATAAGGAAAAAATAAAGAAAGTAATCTCCTGAAGAAGTAATGACTCCTTCGTTAAATGAACAAGAAATGACTCCTTCCATGAAGTGTATAAATTTGCATTTAGCTTTCATTCTAAACCCCCTTTTTATCATGTACGCGGTATAGCCTTTAATATTTTACAATCCACAATATTATTAGAAGGTATGGGAATGGGGCCACAGAAATACTCTGTGAAAAAATTCTTGCTATTTTTACATCTCTTCGGATTTGGTAAGTGTTTTGAAAATAACTTCTCAATATTTTATGAAATTTATCGTTTTTGTCAAGCACTGATAGTATGGGCGATTTAATTATTAAATAAATCACAGGGAATTAGACTTCAAACCTTCCATATTTGCTAAATTAATTTATGTAAGTAAACCATAAAATCTCGTTAAAATGAATTCTGGGAAGTGATACCATTTCTGGAGACACTGTAAAGAAAGGAACTTCACTTATTGTTCAATATTATTATTTGTGAAAAAAAAAATGTCTGTTGACCCGATGATACCATTGGACGAATCAAAATTGTGCATTTGACAAATAATCGGTTTGACCAATCGTCGTAAACCGGCTCCAGTACCACGAAACATTACCTAGCTAGCAACCTAATTTTTTCCACCCATTGATCTGACGAAACTCGGCACTAGCAAACGTTTCTACTAAGCACCACATATGCTGCCCGGTTGCCGAGTGGTCAGAGGCGTGGGTTTCTGGCTAGTCGTCCTAGCCGCGTCCACGCTCAAGCCCCAGCTATTGGCCCTATTTTCACCTCTCCGGTGGCACGCCCGCCTTATTGGCCCTAGTTTTCCTTCTCCGAATCTGAAGCGAACATAAGCAAAAAAAAAAAAAAATAAGCCATATATTTCAAAAATTCCATTCTATTTAGTTATAACGGAAAGACTAGTATTGGAGCCAGTAGCAGGGCGAAGAGACGAATTATGCTCTCCACCGAAATTTCCATTTGGCATTGCCACGGTGCATTTGAAACGACAAAGCCAACCGAAACGGTTTATCACCAGCTATTGAATTACATATTACGGAAGCTTAAGTATATATTAAAATTAAAAGTTAACACATCTCATGTCGTCTAGTGTAACTGTGAAGGTCAAATTTGGAAAAGGATCATATGCACTATATTGACAAAGGTCACCGGACACCTAGAAGAGGAACACAACATAGCATTTATTGACATACATTAGTAAGTTGTCTGTCCACGTTTGGCCTTAATGCATGCACTGACCCTTCGAGACATGCTTTCAACAAGGTTTTGGAACACAGCAATAGGTATGCGCTTCCATTCAGTACACAATGCTGCTGCTAACTGTTGCTTAATAGTAGGCCTTAGTTCCAAACTTTTTATGCGAAGCTCTAATTCATCCCATATGTGCTCTATGGGATTATGATCAGGGCTCTGTGCTGACCAGTCCACACACGATACGGAATTATCATCAAACCACGCCGTAACAGTACTTGCTTTATGGCTCGGTGCATTATCCTGCTGGTACCAACAAGGATCGGTTCCACAGTGTTGCTACAGAATTGGTAAGGCATAATTGTCCAGAATATCGAAGTAGACGTGCTGGTTAACAAGTTTGTCCACGATAATCAATGGGCAGAGACCATACCACGAGAAACACCCCCACACGAGTACACTGCCAGCTCCAAACTTGACCGTACGAACAGTACACTGTGGTAAATAGCGTACCCTCGGCTGCCGCCATACCCACGCACGGCCATCAGACTGATGGATCGTTTATCTGGATTCATCAGTTTATAGGACCCGTTTCCATTGATCTACGGTCCACGATAATTGTTCTTTACACTATGCTAAACGACGAGTAGCATTCTGAGTGGTGATGAAAGGCTTATGAGTAGCCTAACGACCACGGTAACCCATAGAATGAAGTTCCTTGCAAATGGTACGTGCACATAATGACGTTCCAGCATTTTTACTCGCCTATACACTGAGGTCTTACGCAGTACTCCGTCGATTAGCTGTAACGACTCTCTCGAGGCTTCGACGTCCTCTATCATTGATTTTCTTTGGTCTGGGTACGTTTTGCTGCTTCAGGCGCGCCATGTGTCTTCCACTTATTCATTACATCCAAAAAAGTTGACTTGGGTATGTTTAAACTCTTTTCGGTTTGTCTTATAGACAACCCACTAATATAACACCCAACAATATTTTTTTCTCAAAGTCAGTTTTCTCCCTTCTGCGACATTTTCACTCAACCTCACAGTACAATATGATCGCGGTCAGCTGCAGGCTTGTTTTTATACCATGTGTAGCTGTACCGCGCATCTTAACAACACAGCGGATCCGTTCATTTGCTTTTGAAGGGGTGTTAGGTGACTTTTGTCAATATAGTGTACCTCATTTTACATCTATTTAAACAAGATTTCCTTTTCCCGAATATTTAACATGAGTTTACTTAATCTTTAAATTTACATGCATATAAGCGAACTGATTTCAACATTCAGTAATACTCAAAATCTATGTAATACGTGAAGCGTGTCGTAAATCAGAACTTTGAAACGCTTTGTTTTCAGCTCTTGATATTTTGAAACAGAACAAAATAGGTTTCCGTTCCAGCAAAAAAATCGGGGGACCGTGGCCACAATTTTAAAAATATTCCAAAAGATCGAACCCTTTAATTTTATCGGGTATTATTCATCAAAGGAAACAAAACATTTCAATGGCAAATGAACTCGGCGCTACATCAAGAACGCAGTTTGTCGATTGAAAGAAACAGAGAATTTTATAAATCCAGTTATTATGGTATATAAAGAACTAAACGCTCCTTAAAGGAATTATGGCACTTTTTTCTGGGAATTAGGGGAGTTTAACTACCGCCACGTTAGCTAGCCTTGTGGGGCTATAAATAGTCTCCCGTCCCTAAATAAGACCTACTGATTCCAGGGGAAGTAGACAGCTAGAGTAAAAGTACACCACCCATACGTGTTACGGGACTAGAACCCAGACTCATCTCTGAAGAATGGTCCAAAGTCAGCGGTTTAGACCACTCGGCCATTGGTGCTGCTTTCTCGTGGTCAGGTCGCAAGACAAGATGGGCATTCTTTTATATGATCATGGACGACAATATAAGGAAATACTGTGCGTTTATGCTAAAACACACATATTGTAAACGAATGTACGTGTTGTGTGGGTGGCACGGTACAGTCTTTTAACGCACAGTTGAACATCTAATAAATCATACGGATTCTAGTTTAAAGAAAACGTCAATTCCTTTGTCAAGAAGGCAGTTCTTAAAATAAAGTGATCTGAGATTATCTTTTCTTGGGCTAAGACTGCACTATAGAAGGTGATATGGCAGAGAAAGTTTAACAAGCATAAAGGCTGAGTGACAAGTGTTTTATCGTTGCGAAGTGCAGTTCTACTAAACAACTCGCCATCGGCTGCAATAAAAGTAATCGCATGAGCTTTTTCTTTCATTCCGTATGTGTAAAACAAAATAAATTGCCTACACCCATCTCATAATCTTAAGAAAAATGGTGCATTAGGCACACTGGTTCGTCATTACATGGAATGGCAGAGCAATGTTTAAATCAATCTTAACTTTTGATGCCCAAGTAACAATCTTTCTTTTATCTAAAATTACAGGCATTTTAACAGGGGAAAATAAAGGAGATCAGTAACAAATTTTAATAAAAACTGGTTAAAAATAAGAATAGATCAAACTTCAAACTGATTTTGGAAATTTTGTGGATTTTTTCTCCGGGCTGTTTTTATTTAAGCCACTCAGCAGTTGGACCCGCATTCCTGATTATCGCTTCTGGGAGAGTTAGGGCTCCAGCTATTGCTTTTATGTTCGCTTCCACAGCCTTCCGTCGGCATTAATCAACAAATGCAAACACACCGAATGAAGCAAGATTTTTACCCCATGTGCCGTTTGTGTTATACAGTTAGCCTGAATTTTAGGTCCCGTTGCTTTGCTGATTGTTTGTCCTTCAAAATATACCTAAATGTCCAGAAAAAGTATTATTCTGGAACGATTACGCAATATAATTTTGGCTATGGAGTAACGATATAAAGGAAGGCGACACAGTTTTAACTTAGATATTTCACCACAATGTAGGTAAGCTGAGATTTTAAAGAATAGGCTAGCTTTATGGCGGGGTAGTAAAAATGATTAAGGTTGCTTGGTTTTAAATTCAAAAAGCAGAATTCGAGAATATCAAATGCAGAGCAATTCAGAATTTATGAAAAGACTGACGCAGAATGTGCAAACGCTAAATATGGATCTCACAGGAATGCCCATCTAACGGACCACAGAAAAAGTAAACGCAGAGACATTATTCAATTCATGATTGGGCTAATTCTTTCTGCATTTGTACATAATCCCAGTTTGAAAAATTAACAAACCGCGTAACTATTAATGCGCGTTGCTCACCGCCTGTAATTTCACGTTGCATATAAACGCATGATTAATAACAAGTTCGTTAGGAAAATTTAAAACCTGAGTTTTGCTGAAGATGTGACGTATCTCCAGATCTGGCGTTTGTTCGTGAAAAACAGTAATCATTGATCACGAGGAAAAGAGGTGTGAACAAATGGAAGTTTTTGCAGGAACTTGAGGAAAACTAAGTTGCTATGTTTAATCATCACAGAACATTTATGAAAGCCATTGTGATGAAAGAGGTGTTAAATGACGGTACTGCAATACTGGAACTTGAAAAATGATTTAAAATCTGAAAAATTTCAGTTGCTTTAATTTGGAACTCATTCCATTTTTTTAAATTGAAATTAGGCCCTTTAAGTTTAACGATGATAACTAATTCCAGTTTAATAAAAGTGTACAAATGGTGGTTTTATGAATGATAATTAATTACCACAATGTGATAACTCATTGAACGTCATTTTAAACGCAGAAGTTCCTCCATTCCCACTCCGCGACAATATATACAAACATGTGCTTTGAAACTGGACAATATATACAAACCCGTACACCGAAACTCCGCGATAATATATACAAACACGTACACTGAAACTCCGCGACAGTAGTTTTTGTCGCGGAGTTTCAAGCATGTACCCTGAAACTCCGCGACAAAACTACGTGACAATATATACAAAGTTGAAGCCTGAAACTCCCAGACAAAACTCCGTGACCATATTTATTAGGTGTACAAATAAGTTTTAAAGAGTTTATTGTGTGACGTATACCGCTAATTTGCATATCCGACATTCCTCGCGTTGTTATCATGTGACCGTAACTGGTCCAGACGATAAAATGTGACACAGAGGTTTGCCCAAACAGTCAAACGCACTTGCACATCGGATGGGGAACGATGGCAAGCGATACAGCATTTATTGGACACTGCATTCGTTACAAATTTCATCATAGAAAAAGTGCTGCAAAAGCATGTCTGTTCTGTTCTGGGGAAGAATATTTTATCAAAAAGCTCGTGTGAGTTTTGGTTTAGACGGTTTAAAACAGGTGATTTTGCTGTTAGCAATCGAGAACGTTGTGGCGCCCAATAGAAGGTTGCACATAGTAATCAGAACAAATGTCTGCGTAGCTCAGTTGGTAGAGCGACTCGTCTCAAACGCGAAACAAACCAGCTGAACAGCTGGGGGTAACTCAACAAATCATTTCCAACCGTTTACGCGCAATGTGAAATATTCAGAAGGAAGGAAAATGGATGTCACATGACCTGAGCCAGAGGAACAAGGATGAGCGTGTCACAAAGTGTTTGAATCTGTTGAATAAACAGCACAGAAAGTATTTCCTGTAGAAAATAGTTACGGTTGATGAAAAGTGGACATGGTACGACAATCCCAAACCCAAAAAACACTGGGTAGACCCCGGTGAAGCAACGACTTCGACACCAAAACGTAATATTTACTCCAAAAACGTTCTGCTGTACATTTGGTCGGATATGAAGGGTGTGCTCTATTATGAACTATTGGAACAGGGTCAAACTGTTACTGCTGACCACTACAAGCAACAATTGCTGCAATTGAACCAGGAAATGTGCCGGAAACGTCCACCCACAGGCAAAGAATTGCTCCCCGTGAAATTACTGCATGACAACGCTAGGCCGCATGTTCCAAAATCGGTCAAGGGAACGTTATTGACTCTTGGCTGGTAAGCTTAGGAGTACCTGGCGTATAGTCCCGACATAGCCCCTTCAGACTACCATTTGTCCCGATCAATGCAACATGGTTTGTCTGCTGTGCGGTTCCGGACATGTGACGAAGTGCAACAATTGGTTGACGACTTCATCGCGTCACCCGACGAAGTATATTTCATGGCTGAAATCCGTCAGCTGCCCGACCGATGGCGGAAGGTGATAGATAATGACGGTGCATATTTTGATTCTTAAAGGAATTGTTATTTTCTCTCAAATTACATGTTGCGTTGTCTTAAAACGCTTTAAAACTTATTTGTACACCTAATACAAACAAGTACTCTGTAGCCACGCGACAATACATACAAACCTGTGACCTGCAGCCTATATCAGTGACGTGCATTTTTAACCATTACAACATCAGGAACGCGTCTTGGCATGAACTCTATGAGGTGCTGCAAACATTCGGAGAGTATTGCGTCACATGACTCCAAAACAAAGGTCTAGAAAGTTGACGGTGGTGTGTCTCGGGCTGGAATTCATCGCTCCACTTAGTCCCATAGTTGCTCACTTGGGTTTAGAGAGCGTGAGGACCATTCGAATGTTGCGAACTTTCTAGAACTCTCTCAATTCTTCGTCAGAAATGACACGGGCATTGTCTTTTCGAAGCAAGGCATCCTTCTATGAGAAATGGATAGCGATGAAGGATGCAGATGGTAGGCAAGCTCATCAAAATAGCCTTGTGTTTGATGACGGTAGTATCAATATATACAAAGGACCCTAAGATGCCCACGTAGACATGCCCCAGAACATTTCGCTGCCTCCAGAATCCATAGCCAAGTTTTGTCTTCCCCACAGACGAACCATCCCGTCGGCGTTTGCAGTTTAAACGTTGATCCCTTAGGCAAAACTACTATTTCCTGTCTTCCATGGTGCACTGGCGATGTTCCTTCGCCCAGTGCAGCTTCATAGTCCAGTGACCTGTTATTAGCTAGAGGTTGTCTTCCATAGCCCAGTGACGTGTTATTAGCTAGAGGTTGTCTTCCATAGCCCAGTGACGTGTTATTAGCTAGAGGTTGTCTTTCATAGCCCAGTCGTTTCATCGCATTTCGAATGGTCTTTGCATAAACCTTCATAAGCGTTCCGTCTTTGATTACAGAAGTTATATTATTCATAGCGGCTACCCGTTTCGATGTTATGACTGGGAAGAGAATACCAAAGGCCCGTTTTCGGTCACAGTTTTCGCGTGGCTGACACTTTTTCCAGTTTTGATATAGTCTTGGTGCTCATGTGCAACGGTCACATGCTGAAATTACAGACGTTCTGCAGTCGCGGAAGTAGAGCATCCCATCTTTCTCGCATCGACCTCCTGTCCACAATTGAACTCTCTCAGGCTGGGCGCATTATTGTGGCGAGGTAGAGGAAGTTTTGTGCATAGGTGCGGTGTGTATAGTAAATTGAGCTGTCAGTATACAAACTCATTTTTCTTCGTTTTCTCAAATCTGCGTACGCGTTGCCGTTTCTGACGACATTTGTTTTCCTAAAAATCATGAGTTTTGGATCCTGTGTGCTTAGGAAATATAACATTGATTGCTTTTCATGATATTTTGCAATTGATCGTGCTGTCAGAATGGGGAGTGGCTCGCACTGCGTGACTTGGTTTTGGATCTATTGTGACAGATTATGTTGTGATCATTTCTTCGACTCTGAACGTGTCTCTGGCCTGGGTTTAACAAACCTAAAATAAGTATGGATGACTACCCAGTCTTGGACACTTACAAAAATCATTACGCTAATACTAAAAAAATGCAGTAGGGAAGAGGAGAAAAGAAAAAAATGCGACATAAGTTTCCTTACTAGCGCATTCTGGTTTAGAAGCTTCTGTTTTTTTTTTTAATTCTTTATCCTGGAAATTATTATGTCCAGCATACTAGAACGGATATCAAGATATGCAAGTTATTCCGTTTCAAAATAATACAGTTTTCATTTTCTAACGATTTATTCATGCAGGTGGTAGTTATTTGATGCCATTTTTATTCCTAAAATAATATAAAAATATCTTTCCACGAAACCTACAATGAAACTAGTCTGAATTTTTGAATTTCTGGAACGCTAATTCAAAAGAACTTCATATTCGGGGCCGAAAAGCTGGGAATTAACAGTAGATAGGAGTTTAGGGAAAACCATTAGCTTTCGTTCTTTAGGGAATCCTTATCCTTATACCTCAAGTGAAAAGCAAGTACTTCATATGAGGCATTTCTTCCTTTCTTATCTAGCGGTAAATAATTATTAAGGTTTTCCTGACATATCCACCAGATATCTGAGATTAGTTTCCGTGGTATCGGCATTCGTATTTTATCATCGAATCACAAAATGAAGTATTTTTATCAGCCATAGGTAGCACCGTATTTATAAAAATCGTGTGCTAATTTCGATGAATGAACCAACTAATCGTTTTATAACGTACAGTATATCGTATACAGTTGATAAGAGCGATTTTTGGTTGCAACATATTGGAGAAATTTGAGATGTTTAAAACAAACATTTTGTACCACGAATGTTTAGAAATACGCTAATTTTAAAATTCAGGGAAAGTTACCTCAAGAATTATATAGCGTGTTTCATCAAAAATAAAACAAAATGAAAAGTGACGAAAACATAGTAAGATGGCCACAAAAAATGCAGAACGAAGAGATTCTTGGATTACACAGCTCAGTCGGTAAGAGGCCTGATTCCCTAGCAGCGAATGTGAGTTAAGTTATTGATTATTTATATTATTTTCTTAAAGTATGATTTTAAAGTCTTTCAGATCCAATGCTAGGGGAAATAGTGTAAGAAATTCACTTTGTACTTTTTTGTAACAGCTATTGTCAGTCACGTTTTCTTTAGTGCTGAAAAAGCTATCGAAACTTTTTTAAGTGCTCCTAATTTACAAATGGGTTTTACCACAATTTCCTTAACTTGAAACTATTTCTTACATTGGGTGAAATACCACTGAAAATATATGAATTTATAAAGAACTCTTTGTACTGAAATCATTTCTCAAGGGGAATGAACAGATACTATTGCTTACCGCATTGTGTGAGTTAGATTAAAAACCTAGGTTTGTTTGATCTCTCCAGCAAGGCAAAATCCATTCAATGAAACCTAATTTCAACACAGGTTTTCGGAATTTTATGGCATTTACAGCTTAATTATAAAAAGCTCCGCCCGTCGAACTGACTCACATTTGAACTTCAAAGGTACTACACATGTATTTGTTTACGTATTACCCTCTTCACCTTAGTAAATATTTCAAGCGGTTAATAAATTCTAGACAAGCATACCGGCAAATATATACGGACAGCCTGGGTGGAAAGTAGACTTTGTAATAAATAAATAAATAAATTACTTTTTCCTTTCAATTCTTTCGTGATCAGTTCTGCGAGGCGAAACAGCATCACCAGTAAACTTAAACAAAACAATCTGTTAAGCTTTTCTTCATTTACATGACAAGATGCTCCAAGGCACGTTGTAGTTCAAGAAAATCAACATCATAAACTGAGAGAGATGTTTAAATTCTAAAGCAGACAACCCTTTAAGAGCTTTGAATTTATGTTTTCTGCGTAGGATGAAATAGTGTGATATTTCATGTTTTGATTCATTCGAAGATGCCATTTTCTTGAAACCTTTTTCATCTTTGGAACAAAGAATGCTTCCGTGAGAAATACCCAGTCCTTCGTGAATTGTTCTGAATCTTCGGGACTATTATTACCCTGGGATGGGAAAGAATTTGCATTTAATGATCTATAGATTGCGTTAAGACCCATAAAAATGCTCCTTAAAAATCGATGCACATAGATTCCCCCTCTTAGGTGCGTATTCGTGTTGTAATGGGGCAAGCAAGTATGGCGGTGTGTGTGTGTGTACTTCGCCAGCTGTGTCAAACCACTTAGCACTCTTTTCCTAGTAAATTCCCGAATGCCAGATTCTTACTTCTGCGAGGTAATTATTTCTAAATTTGTCCCGCGAAGGAGTCTGTTTGTTTATGAGTTCGAGCAGAGTGGTAATGCGATTTTCTTATTAAGGAACCAAAGGAGCATTTTCGGTTATTACAGCATGTCAATTACTTCCATCTTTCAACTAATAAAAATTCATACATTCGCAGATAATTATACCTCTCCTTCGGAAAACTGGACCTTATTAAAATGGGTCCCTATTCTTCCATTTCATTACGGTGGCAACACTACATTTAAGGCTGTGGTAATGGGAAGACGCATCAGTGAGGTAATTTGCATTAAGTGGAAGCTTGTACCGAAAAATGGAATTTAACTGAAAAAATTGAAATAAAATAAAAGGAACGAAGCACAACTTTTGATTATTAGTAAAGCGTGTGCTCTACGTTTTGTAAGAAAGAAGCTTCTGAACTAACAAGGGAATTTAAGGTAATTATGTAGAGGAGACATGATTCCTTTCTAATCAGAACTTGATATAGTTCGGAATTACCCTCCAATAAAAAAAAACACAAAAACTTTTAATTAAATGCTTGTTGAGAACGATAGCAAAAGTTGTTTAATTATTTGGATGTATCGCTTAAAATATATATTTACAGCACTCTCCGTGAGTTTTTCTGCAGAATTTCATTAACTTCCGAATTACAAAACAACCACGAACATCACAATGAAAACAATTATTCGTCATCACGAAATCTCCTTCACACAATTTTCATTTATGTTTCCAATTAATAATTCAAGAGGATTCGGGAGATCAGACAATCCTTGCATCTTGTTTCTTCGGCTTACATACCTGGTTATTTTGTTCACTAGATCAATTCATCGACACAAGCCAAGTACGGCATTTATGAGCACTATGGCAGTCAGTTATTACCGTATATAATTATGTATAAACTCGGTGAAAGCCAGTCAACAATGACGGGGGAAAATAAGATATGTAAGGGCCCCGATACAAAATTTTCGTAAAAAGTTCCATTCTTTACTTTTTAGAACTGCAACACAATTCAGCACTCCAATACCCGATCTACGGTGTAAGTTAAAGACCGTAGATAACAATAAAGTGCAAAAATATCCATTTAGCGCTGTATGAAAAAGGAACTTTCTCCATCTTTGCATGCCACGGGCGGGACTCGAACCCTCAACTCGCGTATCCGGAGCTCCGAGTGCTATCCACTATACAACACTGGCATGCTATCTGACTTTATCTGATGTGGGTCCTGCGGGGCAGGCACGTCGCATGATAGGGGCAGGGGGGGACAAAGAAAACAAAGTCATTATCTTACGTCAGTGCTCGTGGTTTTTCACGTAATTATTATTTAAAAAAATAATTATGGAAATCAACACTTTGGTCTGTGAAAAACGCAGGATTTACGAAATTATAGGCGTAGTGAAATGCAGTGACCAAAGTAAATACTGGATATTTGGTACAAATAGGAATGGCAGAACTTCTTTTTATGCGGTTTTCAATGTATCGTATTTCAAACCAAATGACACCAAAACCTCACTTAACAGCTAGGTACCCGGGGGTATTATGCTCACGAGCTTCAAGATATTCCCATTGTCAAGGAATTCAATAAATCATAATTCTCTACGTAGAGTAAGTATTCAGATTTCGCAATCTCCATACCGTAAAATTTGTCTTTGCAAAGATCTTCCATTCTGGTCGTATTGTTTCTGTGGAAGAAAAATAAAAGAACACACCATCACTAATCCATTAGCTGGGGTTGAAGAAAGCTGTATGCCATTAAACCCGAGGAATAATTTTTTTGATTCCAGTCACTGAAAACAATGCAGAACCATCAGAGGGTTGAAAGCAAAATAGTACTGAGCAAAACATATCCCAACTTTCTAGTATTAGACTCCAGAGTCAAAACATGGCTTTGTTTTTGTTTTCATATAGCACCATTATTTCCGAAGTTAGATGCAGTCGCTGCTGAGGATTTTCTTTCGCCTTTCATTTTTGTCTTGCATCACATTTTACTTTAAGTTCTTCTTTATGTCGTTCTTTACATTCCCCTATTTATTTTGTCTTATAGCTTCTTCTACTACTCTTCTCGTTGCTACATTCTCATTATCCTGCGTTCCACATATCCTTTATTCTTTCCAAATATATTTTCACTTTTATCTCTACTCATACCAGTTATGAGCGCAACAGGTGCCACCTCGGTCTCATATCACAGCCGGGCAAGTACGTAAGATAATTTTTGTACGGATTCACGTATTTGAGATAGCGGCTTCCACGTTGTGGAGGAGGCCAGACGGGGATATTTTCCATGCCTTCGCTGGGATTCGGGCCTCGGTCCAGGCCTAACAACAGATCGAAAGCTCATACATTAGATAATTCGGCCACCAGGAACCGCCCAGTGAACACTGCCTTGCCATTAACGTACGGATAACAGCATGTCTAGAAAATGTCATATCTGTTTGGAGAAAATGTAATTGTGTGTGTTGAAACATTTTGGTCTTTATGATACCACTAGTCTTCTCTCTACCAGTTTTTTGCAAATGTCTGCCGATAATCGCCCTCATTTTGCCTTCAAAGCAATGACCAGTTCAGCTTTGTTTGTTGGACGTTCTCTTCTTCATCGGACGATGCAGTGTCTTAGAAATTCTCTAAAGGATTCAGGCCAGAACTGTGATCTGGCCAGTCTAAATTTTCTACGTCCATGCCGTAAAGCCAATTTGTAATTGCGCAAGTAGTATGACATACTGCGTTGCCCTTCTGGTAAAGGTATAGGCCTTCCTCAAAGCACTGTCACAGCATTCTCTCCGTCAGCGATACGTCATATGTCGCGCAGAGGGCCGAGTGTCATTGTTTATTTTTTTCATGCGGCAGATGCTACCTCTGTCTTACAGACTGGGCTGGTTGTTGGTGATCACCAATTATTTCCTGAGCCTGTCGCCCAGAGACCAGTAACGGTCTCGATGTACCCAGTACATCCTGAAGTCACAGATGCTATGCTTTGTGCTTTTCTTATGCAATCCGGTCGTGTTGTGGGTAACATTACCACACACTCCGCTGCTCCAAAGGACGAGGATGATCGTTCGATTGAAAGTGCCCGACGAGTTGCGCGAGTAGTATTCTCTTCGGAAGAACATATCAAGTCTTTTCCTACTCTCTTCACTGTAAAATGCGGAGATCAAATCCGACGCATCGACGTTTTAACCTCCTTTCATTGTCAGACTTGTAAGGCGTATGGCCATCAACGTAGTGAGTGCTTCCGCCGCCCTGCTGTACCTCAGTCTTCGGGACCAAAAGTCACTCGTGACAGCCCTGTGTCGTCCACCCCTACCGTTTCTAAGGAGGTGTCTTCAGAACTTCATCAACCTGCTCTGCCATCGGGCCTTCCTCCACGGGGTCCTGCCCCACAATTGTTGACAGAGGACTTTCCTCATCTGGTACCGACAGCTCCGCCCACGTTCCTTGCAGCTCCAGCTGACCTGACTGCTGACCTTCATCTTCCATCGGATGAAGACACTCCAAGCACAGTTACTGACATGGACTGCCCTACTGCTAGTGACACTTCTGGCAATCACTCTGACCCTACAACTACCAGCAAGCCTGCTCGACGGGAGTCCTGGAGTGCTCCGCAGACTCCGCTCCCTCCTCGCATCGGTGCTGCAAGAGGTCGTTCTGTTGACTCATCTTCCCGCTCCTCCTCTCAACGTCGTACTTCGCCACGAACAAGTCGACAAGCTGCTGTGATTCCAGGTTCTAAGACTCCACCCCCAGTGCTTTCCCTAGATTCTTTTCTCCGATACCTAGCTGAAGCGAAGGCGGATATACCGGTAGGTCCGCTTTCTCTTCATAAAATATATGAAGTATTATGCTCTCATAAACATCCTAGATTCTTTAATCAGTTTGTTGCACGTCATTTGCTTGATCTTCCTACTGTTCTAACCCAAGTTTCTAGTGTGATATCTGTGTATCGAAATCTTGTGCTTTCCTATCCCGATCTCAAATTTAGTGTTGACAGAATGAAGAAGCAAGCGAAGAAAATAACAGATTCCAGCGCACGTGCGTGTCGACCTGGGAAGGACCTACCGATTCAAGGTGGTCACACTTAACTGCAGAGGGTTCTCTGCTTCTCCTAGAAATGCTCTAGTGTATGAGGACTTGGCGCCTCTACACGCAGATCTTCTCTTGCTCCAAGAGACCAATTGCTCTGCTACCACTTTGTTCTCTCGTTGGCGGGCTTGGCCCTACGATTTTCACCATGCTTATCGAGTTGGACGGAATGGTGGCCTTGCACTTGGGATCCATCACCGCCTACTCCCTCTGATTTCGACGCCAGTGATTCGTGCCTTACATGTGGACAACCTCCAAGTCGCTGTCTTTTGCATTGAAAACGTGACCTATCATGTTTTTAACATATATGTCCCCTGTGATGAACGTCTGTTACCTGATCTTCTCTCCACACTCCGTACAGAGCTGTCATGCATCCCACCGTCTGAATATATTCTCATCGGCGGAGATTTCAATTGTACGTTGTTGCCGGCCCTTGACCGCAATTCAACCGTTGGAGAATACCGCAGACAACGTGTATTACAGATTTCCCAGCTAGTTGATGATTTTCAATTGGTTGATGCGTTCCGGCATCTACACCCGTCGGAAATCTCTTTTACCTGGCGCTCTTCCATCCATGGCAGCACTACGGCAGCACGGTTGGATAAATTTTATGTTTCGACTGCTCTTCTCCCGTCGATCGCAGCTGCTGCCCATCATCCTTCCGCCGCTTCAGACCACAGTATTGTCAGTCTGTCGGTGTGTGTTTCGCCTTCACCTTCAAGGACTCAACGAGTATGGACTTTTCCGGACTCGCTCCTGGATGATCAACAATTTTGTGTTGCTGTGCGTGAGTTCCTCCGAAGACGTCAGCCCCTTCTTGATACTACGTCCGACGCGATGCAACTGTGGCTCAGTGTCAAACATGACTTGGTCCTTTTTGTACGGCGCTACTCCCATGCCTCTCGGAATGAGAGCGATATGAAAATTGCGAATCTACGTGCTCTATTGTCGATGCTCTCTCTTGATGATCCGCAATACCCCGGCTATCTGGCAGATCTCCACGCTTTGCTTCTTCCTCGCGCATCCGATGCAGCCTGCAGGATGCATTTCTTGCATCTCTCCCCTACAGCTGATTCTCACGATTACTTAACCGCCTTGGAATCTCAACATCGTTCTGCTACATCTTTGCGTCATCTTCGCCTCCAGGATGGTTCCATCACTTCGAACCCATCGAAGCTATGCACTTTCACCAGACAGTATTTCATCGCCAAGTACAGTGCGGTAACGCAGTCTTCATCCTCATTAGCTTCTCCTCTTCTCTCCTCTCTTCCTCAGGTCCCCTCTACTTTATCTACTTCTTTACTCTCTCCTTTCTCTCTTCGCGAACTCCGCGAGGCGTTCGCTACTCTCAATCCTCATGCCGCTCCTGGACCTGACGGCCTTCCTCTGTCCTTTTATCGTGCTTTTCTACCGTGCCTTCTGCCTTTTCTGTCTGCGTGTTTCTCGTCTGCTTTTTCCTCTCCTGCGTTACCGCCCGACTTTACTTTGGCACACACCATCCTCCTTCCTAAGAAGGGTGACCTCTTGGATCTTGGAAACTGGCGCCCTATCTCCATCCTAAACACTGACTATAAGTTCTATACAAAACTCTTATCCCGTCGCCTTAATTCTGTTCTCTCTTTCGTTATTTCTCCTGACCAGACATACACTGTGCCTGGTCGGACTATTTCCACTAACGTTTCTCTTCTCCTTCATCTTCACTTCCTCGCTCGCTCTTTTTCTGAACCTCTTGCCTTTCTCAATCTGGATCAAAAGTCCGCTTTTGATAACGTTTCTCATTTTTATCTCTCTGCTGTCCTTTCACAATTTGGCTTTCCTCCTACCTTTTCTTCCGCACTCTTGGCCCTTTATCAGGGCGCCAGTTTCCATGTTCGAGCGGCCACATTTCTAACCGCTCCAATTCCGTTTAAGCGAGGCATCCGGCAAGGATGTCCGCTCTCCGGCCAGCTATTCGCTCTCGCTTTTGAGCCTTTCCTGTTAGCAGCCCGAAGATCACTCCTGGATGTCCTACCGCCGACAGTGGCTAGTACTCGTCATCATCGAATAATTTTCACCGCCTATGCTGATGATGTGACCTTTTGCGTCCGGGATGAATCTCAATTTGATCGCCTGTATTCTGTATATCAACAGTATGTTGCATTATCTGGAGCAGCGCTGAATGCCACTAAAAGTACTGGCTTATGGTGCGGGGCATGGGCTGCCCGCACCGATGCTCCTTGGGGTGCGCAGTGGACAGCCACTACACAGAAGATCCTCGGTGCGTATGTCGGATTGCCCTTGGCTTCTGCATCTGCCACCTGGACTGCTCTTCTTCCCCGGATACAACGGACTGCTGCCTACTGGAGTAAGGCCCGCCCTTTCACATCGTTCCGTCAACGAGCAGCCGTTGTTCGTCGACAACTTATCTCTCTATGCGAATACTCTTGGATGTCGACGGTTGTGCCCGTGTCACAAATGATGACCATCACTCGCCTCTCAACTTCCGTCATCTGGTCTTCACATCACTGGGTTAAACCTGCCACGCTTCATCTGCCAGCCTCTTTGGGTGGCATCCAGCTTCCTGATCCAGCTTTCCTTTATAAAACACATCGTATTATTCATTTCATTCGCCTTGCCACTTCAACTGTTCCGTCCCTTACCACTACCTTGAATGTTCTAGCTTCTTTCCGTGACCCATCCTTCACCTTCCTACTGTTTCTGAAGATGGATGCATACTCTCTTCTCCCGTCCCACCTCCCTCCTGTCCTGCGAGAGGGCCTTTCTCTCTTTCGTTCGCTTCCTCTTCTCCGTTCATTTCCTTCTTCAACTCTTGATCTCCTAGATGAACCTCTCTTCTTCTCTTCTCTTATTCACCCTCCTAACCTCCCTTACTTTTACTTTCCTCATTGGATCCGCTCTGGTGTGATAACTGTCCGTTCTCTCGTAACTTCTGATCTAACCTGGAGACCTCTTTCTTCATTGTTTCTATCTCCAACCATTACTCTTGCTAACGAATATCTTCTTCTTCGCACAGCGCTTTGGAGCCTCTTTCCACTAATCGCTTCACCTGATGGTCTCTTCTCGGTCCCCTCTGCTCCTCTTTCCCTACCGTTCTTTCTCCTCATTCGTAGCTCCCCGGTTCTAGTTACTTCTCTCTCCTCCTCTTCTCTTTATTGGCTTCTTCTTTCCCCTCCCGCACTTCCACTTTCTGTTCATTCTGCTCCTCCTTCTCTTCTCCCAGCCATCTGGACAGCATCTACCTCTGCCCTTTCCTCCCCTCTTGAACTCAATGTCCATTGGCAATTTCTTCACCTTCGTCTCCCCACCCCATCAGTACTGTTTCGCATGACCCTTCTCACCTCTCCGCAGTGCTCCTTTTGCCCTGAAGTCAGCGACGTCCAACATCAATACCTATTCTGCCCCGTTCTCCTGCCAGTCCTAAACACAGCATTTCGTCTTGCTGATCGAATTTGTGCTCGATCGTTACCGTTTCTTGCATATGCTTGGCTACTCCAAACTAAGCATCCACCTACTCACTTGCCTCCTGTGTGCCGTTACATTTTTCTTCTTGTGAAGTTCACTGTCTATGCTTTCCATCTTCAACAACGCTTCCCCGCTCTTATTCCACCTCCTCAGGAGGCAAGTGCTATCATTCGGAGACGCTTCCTAGCACGGTTAACCACTCGCCTCCAAATGGAGCACTCTCGTGCTGCCTCAACAAACACCGATAGCGTTTTTCAATCCACTTGGGCCCAATCGGCTGTGTGGTTCCATATCCACAATTTGCAGTTACATCTCAACCTATAAGTGGGATTTTTGTTGTCGCCCACGTTCACTGTAACAAATCATGTTTTTACGTATTAATTTTGGTGCTTCGCTATTTGTGATTTTTCTGTTTTAATGTGCCATTGAAGATAGCTCACCATGTTTCCCATGTTCTCTTCGATGATGTTGGGTTTTATGTTGTTGTATATAATTCTTCCTTCTGCACAGTTTACTGCCCACGCAATGTCCCCTTCATTATGTTGAATATTTTTTTAAAATATTAGTCACTGTGTGTATAATATAATGTAACAAGATGCCCTTCTGAGTACATTTAGCGTTATTTCCCCTTGTCACTGAATACTTCTGTACATATGTTGTAAATTTTGAATGTAGCATCACTGTTGCATTTCTGTGAATTAGTACCTAATGTTTAATCTTTAGTATGGTAGTAATGCTTAATTGGAATTTGTGCATAGTATAGAATCATGTCTTGCCCTGTCTACAATACTGTAGGTAAACATTTTCGTTTGTATCGCTCGTGCTTTATTGTCTGCCTCTTCTTCGCCCTACGTGGCGAAATAATTTTTTTTTTATGATTTTAACAATATTTTGTTTTACGTTTCACTGGAACTTTCCAGCTGATGTATATACCGCTGTATTTATTGGCAGAATTCCATTGTCATGTACATAGAAATGTTATTTTACTGAAGAATAAAGGCAATTTTGAAATGTAGTATATAATTCTCTAGGAAGTCTCGGTAGAGTTCAGTACTCATGGTTTCATCCAAAGCGACTAATGAGTTCATGTTCATGAACACAGAGTTCATGTTCACTGGAAAAGCAGACCCACAAATTATCGAAAACAAGTTAGTAAAATCATGCAATGCATTGATTATGATACGCTTTCCAACATACCAGAAATCATTACTCAAGTTATGAGGAAAATGGCTGTGGAATAAATCTCGCTCCTGTACCCTGACCTTTGACCTCATTTCGATGATATTAAACAGAATTAGTTCAGTGTACCGCCGGAACAACATACTAAAGTTTTGTCTCAATAGAAGCATTTTTAGTCAAGTTATGAGGATAATGGCTGTGAAATAAATCTTGCTCCTGTGTCCTGACCTGTGACCCTATTTCGATTATATTAAACAGAACCGGTTCAGTATACCACCTGAACAACATGATAAAGTTTTGTCGCAATCGAAGCATTTTTACGTAAGTTATGACGCATAAAGGCGATGAAATGAATCCCGCTCCTATGTCCTCACCTTCTTTTCCCCATTTCGCCCATTTTCAAGAGGGTTCGTCCACAGGTGGTCCCCTACCATATATTAAAACATTTCATCGAAATCGAACCATTTTTACGTGAGTTATCGTGCGGACAGAAGAACAAAGCTGGAGCATATACGCTTCTTCAACCTACGGTTGGAAAGCGTAAAAAACTCGCGCCGAAAATTCTTTTCCAGACTAAATGCAAAAAGCAATTAATTCGCAGAAAAGACCAGGATGCTACAGTGCAGCTATCCGACATGGCATCGATTCAATAAGGTGCCGGGTGCAGTTGGGAGGTATAGCCGGCCAAGATGTGTGTAATGTGACCTTCAATACAGGTATGGAGGTGATTGGTGTATCCAGAGGCCTGATATGCCGTTCAAAAGTGTCCCACAAGTGCTCTATGAGATTGATATCTAGGGAGTTCGGAGGACAATTGATATGCTGGAAGTTTGAATTGCGATCTTCAAACCACTGCTGCACAAAATTGGACCTATGGTTCGGCGCATTGAGATCTTGGAAGACGCCGTCTTCTAACTAGCTGCCAGCCGTTGTTAAGACGTACGGAAAAACATGCGGCGTTTTGAATGAAAACAAAGGTAATAGGAATCCAATTTACGTAAGAAAAAGAAACTCAATAAGATAGGTTAATAGAGAGACATACATCACAAGCATTCCAACGTACAGTCTGTAGCAGTCTTTGAAAAATTTGTATGGCCTACGAATTCGACCTCACTATTCAAAGCGACGATTATATTCTTCATTTTCTCACTTTAAATTAGTTTACGATGTAAAAATGTTGCAAATCTTCATTATCTTCTGAAAACGTATAAACCTTTCCCTGAAGAACAAAGACATAATCCCAGTAAGCTTTTCTCTGTGTATGTACATATGTGTTTGTTTATAGGCCGTTTAGCCCCCGGAAAACTAACATGCGCCAAGAAAGAAGTTCAATTCTTGGTTCCTCAAGGTATTTGTCGCCCCTCTAAAACCTGTTGGACCAGCCCATTACATATGGTTTCGAAAAATTCACTGGCGACGTTTGCTACATAATTCCTGATGTTTTACCGCCATTTCATCTCATAAAAAACATTTACTTAGCAAATCTTTATGATATTAAGTTCCCACAAAACAGTGGAAGTGTTGGTTTTATAATTTTTGGCGCCATCAATGATTTTCTACGATCGAATGGACAGATAATACCAATCAGAATTCATTCAGTCTTAGATTTAAGCCATAATATTAAGCCATAGTAATCAGAGAAGTTCTTGTACATAATAATAATTAGAGAAGTTCTTATTGAAACGTCACGAGACACTGAACATTTAATATTATACCACATCCCAATCTCCGTTTTACATGAACCCATGAAGGACTTTCCTCTGAGTCTTGCTATTTAAGATCAGTGATTGTGCAAGATGTGACACGTCCACAGAACAATAAATTTGTCCACTAAATATTCACCTGCACTGAGCCTAACACAAGTCTCTCTCTGTGTATCTCTATGCGTATAACAGGGCAATACGAAAACATTACCTTCTGACAATTTTCTTAAAAATTTAGCTAATACCTAATCCGTCTAAATGTAGTAGCATTATTTATTCTGTGTTAAACGTTCCCCGTTAGCATCTAGGTATACAGAGAGTCACCTGTCTCTAATTTTAGGTTCATTGCTTCTAGGGAAAGAGTGTTGCGGTGCCGGCGTACTACCTGTGCCTCATTCATGGCTCGAGACTGACCCCGCTCGTAGAATTTGCAGGAAGCCCTCTCCTCGTACTACTCGGCCATTGGGAAGTTCCAAGTTCTTAGTAAATTTCAAAGTGTAATGGCAAAACTGGCGAAATTTGTGCGTTCTTGGAGTAATGTGCATCATGAGGTTCAGATACCTTGCTAACATATGTCCAGAAGTACGGTCTGAGGTATGAAGGCAATCCAGCCCGTGTGCAAATTTTCTATGTGCACGTGACAGCGGCCTAGAGTGTATATAGGGAAAACGCAGAGTCCTGTCTCACGAGTTCATTCTGCTTTTCATGAGCTTCAGCGACGAAGCGAGAAACTGCGTGCCCGATGTAACAGCAGGGTGTCTCGCAGACATCACATGGATGAGTCAGGAGACACAGAACCCAGCCACGTGTTTTTCTGGAGATCGTACCAGCTGTGCGATCCAGCGGAATGACCGTTACCTTACCATAACAGCAAAACGAAATCGAAGAAGTATTACGGACCAGTTGGCAAGCAAGGACAGGTGTGCGAATTTCTAGCCAAAATGTGTCGAGACGTCAAATGGAATGATAAACTCACCGTCTATGTACGATATTTAATAAAGTACGAAAGATATTTACAGTTAAAATACCCCACTAGCACTTTCGGGGTAACATTTACCCCACCATCAGGTGGAACACAGGCAATGTAGTACTACTTTATATAGTAGTGCAACGATGCATTATGGGTATAATTCATCAAACGTCGCATGGGTCGTGACCGTTGCCTTTATAACATTGTAAAGAGTATAATTTCACAAGTTATTAGTTTAACATATCAGTACAAGGATTCGTTACAAATACAAAGTTATGATCAATTTTATATATTGTTGGAATTGTAAATATATATTACTAAAATTTAAAGTTCAGGTTAGTAATACGCTCTTTCCAAATTCTTGATATGTCCACGGGCAAGTAGTCATTACAGCATTTGTCCCCTGAAGCTTCGATGTACATACTTTCAACAAAATGCAGCGAATGTATATATGCTGTAGTATCCAGTAGCCTAATGTTTTCAGATTAATAGTTCGTTCACTTGATATTCTAGGCCACAACACAGTCTGGTTGTAGAATTCCGTTTACCACATTCCTAGATAAAGCTGTTGGTGTGGATATCGTATTTGTGTTCCTGGACACGGATACCCAAATTTCTTCGTGTCGAGCCTACGTAGTTGTTAACGTGTTCTAATGTTGAGAGGTCCAGCAGTGGAATATCATACTCACCCCATTCGTTCATAATATCTGTTGTTACTCGATCCTTTCTAACTGATGGTAGGAGGTTCTTCGAGCGGGTGCCGAATCGTATATTATGTTTTGAACAGATACGAGATATTGTGTTAGTGATATGGGGGTACTGGTCCAATGCTCCTACGAATAATTTATTAGGGCTTGTATCTGGCTTCAGATTAATAGTTCGTTCACTTGATATTCTAGTGTATAACCTATTAATCATCGTCCTGGGGTATCCATGTTTATCCGCTAATTTAAAGATAAACTGTATCTCAGAAAAATGGAAATGACTATCATTTAAAGAATGCGTGAAGGCTCTTCTAAAAAGAAAATTGATAGCAGAAAGTTTTTGTGGAGTTGGATGTGAAGAGTTAAACGGGATAAGGCTGTTACAATCGGTAGGCTTTCGATAGACACAAAAGGACAGTGAGTTAGTATTTGAATCACGAAATAAACGAAAATCCAAAAAAGGCAGGGAGAAATTAGATTCAAGTTCTATGTGAGCCCGATAGTAGGAAATACTGACGATAGTGCGTCGGCGAATTGTTTTAAATCATCCTTTGAGTGAGGCCACAACACAAGGATGTCGTCGACGTACCTAAGGTATAAACTGGGAACTAAAGGGAATTCATTGAGAACTTTGTTCTCAATGTATTGTAGCAGGATTTCTGCTAAAACTGCGGAAAGTGGGGGTCCATTGGGGAACCCTCGATTTGTAAGTAGATTCTGTCTAGAAATTTGAAATACGAACGCCGATTAACTAAACGAAGTGCATTCATAATAGCTGAGATTTCAGTGGTGGGAACATTAATTTCAGCATGTTTGGCCTCTATGATATGGTGAGTGGCGTCCACAGGTACATTAAGATACAGTGACACTACATCTAGAGAGGCTAAAATGAAAGGGCCAGCGTGTGGCTGAATCATTCTGATCCTTTTTATTGCCCTAGTGGAGCTTTTAATAGAATACGGGGAGCTCTCTGCTAACTTAGCCAAATATAGGGAAAGAGTTGTTGTTGTTTTTTTCGAGACGTCTAAATGCGGAAGTACTGTACGGCGGAAATCCCGTACGCATCTACTGTTATCCAGTGCGCATCGTACAGTCCGCCATCAGTGGTGTTATAACTCATATCTGACTTATCTTTAGATCAATGGCCCAAGGTAAATAAGGTTCAGAGATGAATACCACTTTAGTGTTTCGTCGGATTCCAGGGGACAACTGATCTGCATGGAACATGGAATTGCGTCTGCCTGGAACATAATTGAACAGGGCAGATATCACAGTTGCGTTGTTATGGTGTGACCGATATCATGGTAAATGGAAGTACCTAACAGCAGTTGTTGGATAAAGGGACAATTACCGCGCAGAAGTGGGACAATTACCGCCCAGAAGTGGGACAATTACCACGCAGAGGTACTAAAATTATGTATTCTTCGCCTCGTTCAGCTGTTCGGTAGTGCCGTGGGCTTGTGTTTCATTTTTATGGACGACAACTCTCGTCCCAACCACACGGCAACTATAGATGATGTACTGGAAGGTGAGAATATCTGTCGGTAGGAGTGGCCCCGAATCTCATTCCAATCGAACATGCATGAGACGCTCTGGGAAAGCGCGTTGTGCAAAGGAATCCCCCACCAGAAACCATTCCAGTACCTATCAGGGCTATCCAGAAATGGAACATTTTATCCCAAGAGTAGCTGAATCACTTGATTCTAAGCATAACAACACATCGTTGCTAAACATGTACTGCGTTGTAGTGTGGACTTCTCCCTGTACTCTGTTTCTGCAGTGCTGATGGAAGAGTGTCATTGAACGACAGGTGAGCCTGTACCTGCTTCGGAGCATTTCGTTCTGTTTCAATTTGTATTACATATTACTCATGATTTTGATGTCATGCGTTTCATTGTAATGTTGCTATTACTATCGATATTACTTACAGATGTAAAACAGCTTTTTCTGATTTTAACTGGTCAAAATATACCTTCTTCTTAAGTTTTGGACAACAGTGCAGTTAGGTAAAATATACACTGGCGGAAAGTGAAAAAAGAACACCAAGAAGGAATTGGCGGACGATCATGAAATTTACATATGTTAATGGGGTCGAGTTTACGTAGGTGTGATGTTAATTTCGGGACCAACCGGTGAGCGCTTACGCCACAGCACGGCATAATATGCAAATTATCGTCGGTGGTATTTAAGGAGTACGGCGAAGTGAATGTAATCAGTCGTCGGCGTACGGACACGTGCGAAGACCCTGAAGAAGCTGCAATGCCTGGACATGGAAAACGTGTACGATTTCAGCAGTTATCAGACTTTGAACGAGGTCGTCTAGTCGTACTGCGCGAGGCCGGGTGGTCGTATCGTCGTATTGCGGAGCGAATTGGACGGGAAGTATCGGTGGTGGTACGATGGTGGCATAGATGGTCCGAGGAACATTCCCACGCGAGAAGACGTGAAACCGGGAGGCACAGACGGACTGATGAGCGGACCGATCGACGCATAAGAAGAGCAGCGTTGTCAAGCAGAACATCCACTGCGACGCAAATCCGAGCTGCCGTTGCACCTGAGATGACTGCGCGAACAATCCGCAACCGTCTACTGGATGCAGGACTACGTGCACATGTGCCTATGGCATGTGTACCTCTGACTCCAGCCGACCGTCAGGAAAGGCTGCAGTGGTGTCGCCAACGTCTGCACTGGAGAACGCAATGGCGATCTGTCATGTTCAGCGATGAAAGCAGATTCTGCTTGGGAGCTTCCGATGGCCGTATGCGTATTCGCAGACGCACAGGGGATCGTTTCCACCCTTCTTGCATCCGCCAGCGACACACAGGGCCTACACCTGGTCTCCTGGTGTGGCGAGCGATCAGCTATCACTCCCGTACACAACTAGTGTTTGTACCGGGTACGTTACACAGCACCTCCTACATCAACAACATCTTCAGCCCGTTGTTGTGCCATTTGTAAGGTCGGTCCATCGTGGTGTTTTCCAGCAAGATAACGCACGCCCACACACGGCACGTGCAACGCAACATGCACTTCAGGGTGTGAGACAACTTCCATGGCCTGCACGTTCACCGGATTTGTCCCCCATAGAGCACGTGTGGGATTTTATGGGACAACGACTTATCCGGTCTCCACGGCTAGCCACGACCATCCCCGATTTACGCGTCCAGGTTGAGGATGCTTGGAACTCAATACCCCAAAGTTACATCCAACATCTGTACGATAGACTACATGCCAGAATTGCATAGTGTGACGCAGTTCATGGCCGTTCAACCTCGTACCAACCATGTTACATGGAAATGTTATTTTTCAGTTTACCAGCGAATACAGCTTTATTTTGCCATAATGTTTTGATGACGTTATCCTCTGTATTCTGTTATTATGCTGTATAAATTTCGTTGGTATCAGACGTCTCCTTCTTGGTGTTCTTTTTTCACTTTCCGCCAGTGTAATTAATGTTGGCCTTCCTTCGCTTGAGATCAGAAGATAATTGTGCTCTGTTGTGGCGTCAAATTTTAAATCAAATTCATGCTAGAGACGACATAATTGTGTTTTACCGTACCATTTCGACCAGTGGTCAATATTCGCAAACTACTGATCTTCAGAACGTTAGTTCTGGTTTAAAAATGAAAGCATATGCATTCAGTAACATTCATTAACTGCTTTTGCAGAAAAATTCTCTTATCTGAAGTGATTATTTAATTTTAGTACACTATTCTTCACTCGAAATTGCTCCATTCAATTCAATTTCCAACCAAAGAAAAATAACACATATTTTAAGAAAAACGAGCATTATTTCTTTCTTCAATAACAAGGTCCGTAAGGTACAAACAGCAGTCCACAGCAAGTGAAGTGGTACGTCTCAAACCTAACGATCGTTTTAGTTTTTATCGCAAGTTTTTATATCTCTTTGGTGTTCTTCGATTTGCTGAGGGGAAAATGTTCTTCGGGTCTGCTCCTTAGGGATGAAAAGGGTGTAAAAGTCAAATGTAAGGTGAAAGAAAATAAATAAGAAGGAACGAAAGAAAGAACTGCGAATGGAAGAAGAGTTGAGTGAATTTTTGACGTCAGAGTGATGTTTGACTTGGGGTTCAAATCCCGGAAAAGAAACTCAATCCGTCATGCTGTCATTCGGTGTTAGAAAGTCCTGCGTTCATGAACTACGGGTTCTGGGAGGTGGGGAGGGGTTCGTCGTTTGCGATTCGCCCTGATCTGTCAGCCCCTGTTTAAATGGCATCGCATTCGTTTTTATCTCCTTTTTATTTTATAAAGCCCGAGTGGAAAATGTCTGTTGTCACCCAACATTAAGCATCGGCAGATGTGTACGACTAGGAAAATAGTACGGGCGAGATCTGGGGCTGCAAAGAAAAGATGTTACCCAAACAGATAGAAGAGGAATCATACCTTTACTTGGCACCAACCTAGGCTTAAGCGACTTTTACACTCCGCCGATTCACACTCTAAGGGAGAAAATGTCTCTTGTAGCGGATAAGTATTTCAGAAAAATGCACTTTTAAAAGGTCACTTCTGGCCATACGATATAAAACTTTGCGTGTTTTTCTTTTTATCTGTGAGAGTAAATCAAAATGTTTTTGCCAGCAACTCTTTATCTGACGTATTTTATTGTTATCAGTATTTGAGAATCAAATTTTTTTGTGATTTTAATATTCATGGCGTTTCTATTGGAAGATAGTTTAGATTTTTTCGAAAAATATTTTCTTGGCTAAGATCACAAAAATCACACAATACTACAGTATGTTCTCCTCTGTAGTGGACACCACAGAAGAGATACCGTTACTGCATTCAAAACTCAGTAAGTATAGTAGCGGCACCCCCACCCCAAAAATATTGTGACATATACCTCTATTTAACCTTCCTTTTGAGTTTCTACTTTCTTACATAAATTCAGTTTCTTCCCCTTAAATGTTTTCTCAGTGAACGATACATTACTTCTCCGAAGAACTTTTATGATTTAGCAAGACTAACAGTGTGTTAAAGGATGATAAAATGAGAACATTGAATTAGAAAAGAGAAGATAGTAGGGGCATATTAAAAAAATTACAGATTGATCTGAGATAACGTGCAAATTGATTAAAAAGCATAACTGATTAAAGAGATAAGCGTAAATTGATTACAGTACAGATTGTAGGGGCACATTAAAAATTGTAGATTGATCTGAGATAATATGATTAAAGAGCAGAATTGGTTAAAAAGATAAGTGTAAATTGATTACAGAAATTTTGGGGGGCAGATTAAAAAGATTGTATATTGATCTGAGATAACGTTTAAATTGATTAAAGAGTTGATTATAGAGATTACATGTGAATTAATTAGAGAACAGACTGTAAAGATAGTAGATTTTGAATGTTGATATCATAAAATGTTGGTACGTATATGTGTCCAACTACTGCTATCGTGTCTGGTACATGTGACTCACAAAGCGTATTTCTATGTAACGATGTGCAGTGAATCCAACCTTTCATTGAAGGTAGGAATAAAACTGTTGGATCAACGTAAATCTATTTTCTCATGCTGAATCTTATCTCTGGCCGTTTTGCCAATTGGTTAAAAAGTGAAATTTATGTGCAACGAAGTTTAGTACAAGCATTAACTAGCAGAGACACTTAAATAAAAAGTTAATCTTACAGCTATCAGCATCTTAATCTCCAAACAAACACATTAATATCTTAGAGATTAAACATTCATATTTATAGTCGAAAGCGATTAAAATATTTCGATACACCAAACGACATTCATTTATCTTTGTGTAGCTTGGAATTTTCATAACTTTGCCATATTCCAAATAACAGAGGGTTGATAAAAACCGTTTTGTGTACTTTCGTTGAAACACTGAAAGCCTGAATTCTGTGGAACATTTTTCTTTAATTAAATCAACTGTTTTTAGTTTCTGAAGCACAAAGAGGCTCGTCTTGTATTGATGAAGTCAGGTAACGAGCCATTTACGTAATGTCTGAGATGAGCATAAATATCGTCGGGAAACAAATTATCTGAAGGAATAATTCCTCACAAACTAAACCGCGCATAACTTCCCCGAACAGTTTTCATGTTTAGGCAACGCTGACAGTGAATCAGAGAAAAATAATTAGTCTATGTCGAATGCGATAGAGATGGAGTGAAATAAATAACGTGTTATCGCTATATGGTGGAGATTTCTATGCGTATCTATGCGATTGATATTAAGAGTCATTTTGATGAATTACGACCTGAGAACAATCGACTGAAGTGCATGGAATACTGAAACTTCACTTCGTGGAGAATAAACTGCTGACATTACGTAAGTTAGCTGATTCTTTTCATCTTGGCCGTGATGATGTATATACTCAAATTTAACTTTGCTTTTTAGTTCCTGTCTTCTTATGTAAATTTGGTGGGTTTTTTCTCGTTCAATTTTTTTCATCTAAGCGCCACGTTTTCTCTCTCAATGAATTTGTGTTTGGCAACCCTGAAAACTTGTCAAAATGCAATTGCGTAGTCGAAAGCGAGAGATAAGAACGATTGCGTTGAGTCTTCGGGAGCCAATGTTACTTTAGTTATCTGAAAGCAATTTGTCAGTGTATTAGGCCATGTTCTTGACGTAATGTTACTGAAGTAATGTTGATGATACGACGGTTGTACTGAAAGTAATGCAAAAGTAGGCATAACATTTTTATTAACTGACAAAAATGTCGTTCAAATTGCATATGTCGATAGAGTAACTCTTCCTCTACAGTAACTCTTCTTCTTCATTGCAGATAAATAATGGATACCAAGAAGAAGCAACGTGCCGTCATTGAGTTCTTGTCGAAGGAAGGGTGCAGGTTGTCCGACAACCACAGAAGGCTACAGAAAGTTTACCGAGATGACACCATTGACAAGAGCAATGTGCACAAATAGATGAAGAAGTTTAAAGAAGCGGAAACCAGCATTGAAGACAAATCACGCACTGGGAGACCATCATCTGCGACCACTGACACGAATAGTCAACTAGTGGATGAATTGACTCACGCGGAGAGATGAGTCACAATCCGTGAACTTGTTGCACAGTTGGACTCTGGTCACAATGCCATACCGATGATGGTGGAAGACTTAGGGTATCGGAATGTGCAAAGCGGGATACTTAGGCAGTTGACACCTGATTTGAAGTAGAGAAGGGTGGAAGTCTGCTCTGATCTGCTGGAAGCGTTTGAAGCCAATGAAGACACGTTTTTTTTTATGATCTAGTGACAGGGGATGAAATGTGGGCGTATCTTTACGATCCGGAAACGAAGAATCAATCCATGGAATGGCGTCACACCTCTTCACCAAGGACCAAGAAGTTCAAGAGCCAGCGGGCAGCACAGAAAGTCATGGTGACCTTTTTTTCGAGTGGCAGGGGTGTCATTCTCCTTGATTTTTGGAACATGGCCGTACCGTGACCAGCGAGCGGTACATTGAGACACTTAAGAAGCCATAGAGAAGCCATAAGGAGAAGCCATAAGGAGAAAGAGACCGAACAAGAATCTGAAAAGGGTTAACATCCACCATGACAATGCGAGACCACACACATCATTGGCAACAAATCAGGCGATCAGCAAATTAGGCTGGTCGGTGGTTTCCCGTCCAGCGTACAACCCATATCTGGCTCCCTCCGACTTCCACCTGTTCGTTCCAATGAAGAACAGTCTCCGGGGACAACGATTTGATGACACAGACGAGCTGAAAGAGGCTGTGAAGAAGTGGGTACAACAATCCACACCTGAATTTTTTCAAAGAGGATTCGACAGTTGGGTTCATTGATGGCGCAAATGCATCGCTTGTGATGGAGACTATGTTGCGCAGTACCTTTGTATAGAGAAAGGCTTACTGTACCAACATGTGCAATTTGAATGACCTCTGTCTGTTAATAAAAATGTTATGCTCACATTTGCATTACTTTCGGTACAACCCTCTGTTAAAAAGAGCTTCCGTGCATAACCTGTGCTAGTCAACCTTTGATGCTGTGTCAGTGTTGATATACGATTAATCAGCGAGCGACGTGCCTACAAAAAACGGCAATTCAGGAATGAGACTGATTTTTTTCTTTTAAAAATGGAAAAGCGGGAAAACTTACGTGAATATGTTTTATTCGAAGTGCATTCCTGCTGCGTTAATGCAAGAAGTGACACGATCAACCAACGAAAGCAAGGACTTGCAGAGCTCATCTCTTGGTATGTGGTGAAGAGCTGATGTCAGAGTTCCTTGTATGTCTTCAATGTCTTGAAAAACTTTTCCTTTAAAAGGCAACTTTAAGTTAGGGAATTATAAAGAAAGTAAATTTCCCTGTCATTTTTGTCCACGCCGGGGCTCGAACCCGGGTCCTCTCATTCTAGAATAAGTCACTCTACCAATTGAGCTACGCGGACGCTCGTTATCGCTGCTATCTGTCTTTATGTCGTGTGCGTCCTGCGAGGCAGGCACGTCACATCTCCCTCCCCCCGAAAGAGGTCCGGGGGCATGGCCCACGGGTCAGCAGTGACCATGAATCGTCGCAGGCAGCCATCCGCTGTAGAACGTGTACTTGAGAACTCCCAGTCAATCTAGTGTGTGGAATGCAACGTCACACACATATATTTTTCGAAGCGCTGGAGAAGGGATTCTATGATTTTTCCTGTCTCGCGGTGTGGAAAGAACATCACACTATTGCGAGATCTTGAACGGCCGGATCATCCGGGAAGTTCGAGCGCAATTATAACGAAATAAATTTCCCCGTCATTTTCGTCCACGCCGGGGCTCAAACCCAGGTCCCCTCATTCCAGAATATGTCGCTCCACCAACTGACGTTCGTTATCGCTGCTATCTGCATTTATGTCGTGTGCGTCCTGCGAGGCAGGCACGTCACAGAATAGAAAGTAGTCACACAGTGACAAATCTGGAGAATAGGGGGCATGGTTGAGTACACACACTTGTTTTCGTGTCAGAAATTACTGTACACTGACTGCTCTGTGTGCAGGTATGTGTGGGTTTAAACTAATTGCTCTGTGTCGTGTCAGTCCTGAGTATAAAAACCATTGCCCGTTTTTTACTCAGGACTGACATCTGACGCTTCGTTTCAGAATAATAACGAAAATACTGCCACAATGCTTTGGAGTAAATCCTGCATTGTTTTCTGCAGTATGTCTTTTGCGTACTCCACTCGTGCATGTTTCTGGTCATCTGGCAGAGCATGCGGAACAAAACGAGAACAAACCTTTACACCTCCAAATCTAACATTAAAGTTTGACGAATTATCTCCTTATTAACACCGAACTCACATTCCTGCGTCCTCAAGGTCACAAAACGATCACTTGCAATCTTGTTTCGAACTTTCTCAGTGGGTTCAGGCCTGAGCACTGGAATCGGGCGTCCGGGCCTTTCGTCATTTTCCAAATCCTTCCGCCCATTCTTGAAACGTGCATACCATCGGAATATTTGAGAACGAGATAGGCAATTAGCCCCATACACATTACACAGCAACTCAACTGTCTCAGATGCAGTTTTACGGATTTTCAAACAGAATCGGATATTTGGTCTCTGCTCCATGTCAGAGCTCTGATAATGTTCTTCTACCGAATGACGTCATGTACAGCGCAAGTAATCATCTGCACAATTCTCACACAAACGTTGTTGCCACCGCATATCTGAAAATGTCTTATCAAATGCTTTCTCAACTTGTGTGTTTTATCGAGATTTAAAAAAAAATCACTCTGTTTACTTAATTGCTGCACTGTGTATGTTAAGACATTTAGAGGAAAAGTGTTTGTGAATGTGGATTAAGCCACTTGAAGTAGAACTGTGTGCTGCATTACATGCCATTCAAATAAAATATTGGAATATTAACGTAAGTTGTTAATTTCCTTTCTGGCTTTAGCCCATATTGAAGCTAATTACGTATATGCCTAATTAAGGGCTTTTCAGCTCTTAAGTTTTAAGCTATTTGGATCAACGAAAGTTACAGTATGATAAGCCTAACTAGCTATAATCTTGTGTTTTACAGTCAAGCTAACGTAATAATAACCTAGTGTTTATGTTAAAGTTCATATAATAGCTCAAGACACTAGCGTGCAGTTCAAGTTCATATATTTTTTAAAGCGACTGTCATTCATTCAACGTAAAAACATTTTACCGTTTATTCACTAAGCTATTTAGAGCGTGATTTATGTTCAACAAGTTACTGACATTAACTAATGAAATAGCAACAACTTCAACTAAAATATTTCGGACAATTTTGAAACACTACCTACTGCTAATGTGATTTATGTTCAACAAGTGTAGTTAAGAACATTAATTAATTAAATAGCAACAACTTCAACTAAAGCTTTACAAACAATTAAAAACACTGCCTATTTCAAGTGTAATGTATGTTCAACAAGTTTAGTTAAGGACACTAATTGTATTTAAATAGCAACAACTTCAGCTAAAGCATTACAAAAAATAAAAACACTGCAAGTTAAACTGATGTAGCTTAGGAATATGAATACCATTCGGATTTGTGCCAGTAGAGGCAAGATTTGTGTCAGTAGAGGCCTTCCTCGTAGCTTCATATGACACGACTTTTTCTCACATCCAGGTACGGATATAGGTCACATTTCCGGTTTATCAAAGAAAATCTTAGGTAACAATAAGAAACAAATCGCCTGAAGAAATGTATCTTCATAAATACACAGAAGGCAAATGCAAAATTTCTGAAGAGATGGATGCTACATCGGAAACATTGAAAGTACGTCACCTTTGTGCAGATAAAACATTAAAAACATTTTCCTGAGATGATATTTTTTAATCAGTCTGACGGCAATATCTGGGTCATCAACAGCGCAGATGGTTTTCATTTCTCTGAGAGACATTAGCATTTATTTATTTGAAAGTTTCAGAAAAAAAAAGAAGAAAATTTTAAAAATTCACCTTCGAAGAGTATCTATCAGGTAAGAGTGGATATTAAGAAACATTCGTACCATTCAAATTTTATTCTCATTTTACGATTTGTCAAAATTTAATTTGTGAAATGAACATATAACTTGAAATAAAATATTATGTACAGTTTGAAGTTTATGTAAAATTGGAAAATAATATTTTGACAGCACAAAACACATATCTTTGAAATAAATGTACAAATTCCAGTTTAAAAAAATCTGACCCAACCCAACTCGAGAAACAGGTTATCGCGATCGGTAGAAATCACCAACCTTTACGTTTCTACATAAATCCTCTAAGTTGATTGATAATACTGCAGACATGATTATGCAGAAAATTTAAATTGCCTTAACCTTATTTCTGTTAGGTAGCAACAGTTGTCATACGGAGATAATGTATGTTGAACAAAACGGATTAGATTTTTTACTTCAGCAAATCTAATCATAAAAGCATTTCAATATAATTATCAGCAGCCTACAAAATCACGACAAATCGAACACACCGTTTACGGAAAGACAGATCTGAATGTTATAGATTTCCTTCACATGCAGGCTCACTCACGATTTAGAAATATTAATTAATCGCGTCAGGGGAGATGATGCAGTTTGATGATTTAATCAGGTAAAGATTAATCCTTCATCTGAAAGTCACGGTGACAATCCTGTTGTAAGGGATTGCTATCGTGGCTTTCAGATTGATATATATATATTATATATATATATATATATATATATACTCGTATATATATATATACACTATATTATTAAAAGTATTCGGGCGCTACCAAATATTTGCATCAGTGCAAAAAACTGTTGCGCAGGAAGGTGCGGTGTAAGTGGGGAGGTACGTATATAAAGCTGAGATGTTCTGTCGTATTATCAGTAATTCCTTTATGGGGGAGTGGTAGATTATTTGCATGAAGCAAATAATACTACATTACCCCCGTGTAATGTCATCGTTGCTGGTGGAATTTCTTTCTGTCGTCCTTGGTGTTCGAGGCAGTGCCTCCAGATTTTGTGTTCTGTGTCGGTGACACCCCTTGGCTAGTTCGTCATCGAACCGCCTTGGAGCTCCGCAAAAAGGTGTGTGCATTCGTGGACCCTGGATTAGATAATTATAGTATTATTGGCTATACCACTTGCACAGGGTAAGCGACCTTAGAAAGTGGTCCTTTTTTACTTTCTCAAAATCTGTCCTAAACTCTTGTACACTTCTTTTTTCAACTGCTAACTGGTGCAGGCACTGTCCCCATTAGTACTCCCTCTATCATGTCCACTAGCTAGTGTGATGATCCGCAGTTAGTAGTTCCTTTTGCGTTGTATTGAAGCATTGAAAAGAAAGAAAAGGAATTTATGCACTTATGTAAGGCACCCCATTGAGAAAAATTATGAAATAAAAAAGGGCCCTTTTCAGGGCTGATTTTAGTTCAGAAAATTTATCAAAAAGGATACCAATCGTACTATCACATAGAGAAATAAAAGGAAATCATGCACTTTATAGGCGCATCAATTTAAAAAAATATATGAAATAAAAAAGGGCTCCTTTCAGAGCCGACCAAAGTTCAGTAAATGTTTTGCAAAAACATAACAGTTGTTTGAACAGCTGATTAAAAGAGAAAAAGAAAACAGATAAAGATACAAACTCTAAGAAAGTTGAAGAGAAAAAACATCCTGCAAACTATAATAATCTTTATCTTTACAAATAAATTACGATGACAAAATGTAAACATTACAGTAAACGATAACATTACACTTTTCATATTAAAAATCAGCAAAACACTTTTTTAGCTTAAAAGTAGTCAAAGACTTGTGTATTACATAGCATTCAAGTCAGAAAAAGAAAAAAGAAATAAGAAATTAAATTTTATGCAATTTTAAAGGCGTTCTATGTAATAATTCTAATATATAAAAAGGCCCTTTTCAGAGCTCAGTTCTTAATTGTCTAACTAATCAAAACTTTTCACCTTCCTGATGGTATTAATTTGAAAAGACAGACTACCGACTCCTGAATGAAGACACAGCAAACAGTAATTTTGTTTTTGCAGCATACTGTTATAGGCTTTTGACTAAATAAACATATTAAATAATTACATTAAATCTAATACGACTCACACTGTGGGCCACGCTGATAACTGACACTATATTTTTGTTATATTGATACCACTTTTATGCAAAATTATCTTAAATCTATTTTCGAAACAGCTATATAAGAGGAAGCTGCATCTGGTTGAAGTGGTATTCTTCACATGTGTGAATATAAATTCATATAATAAACTAATGTGATATTCTTCACATAGTGAATGGAAATATACTACATTAATAACTAAAACCAATAATTTTTATACTGCAACTATAAATAGTACAATTTGATAGAAACGAGTATTGATTGGCCCATGAAAGATGTAATAAAAAATTCATGAAAAAATTCGTTTCGGAAGAAAAATTTTGTGCAAACGATATCCAAAATTTCGATTCCGAAGTAAGAATTCCGATGCGTTTTCGATTTTGGGTGGGCTTCCACTGCAAATAATGGTTCCCACTTTTTTTCAGCGTTTATGTTTCGACATTTCGTTTCCGTTCAGCGGTAATGTGCAACAAACTTAAAAAAGAGAGCCTAACGCGCCTGGAAAGAGTGAACCTGCGCCTCAGAGAACGTTCGTTGCTTTTTTCTTTAGCTTTGGTCTATAGAAGAATGAATGAATGTCACTTATGATTTATGACTGAATACCAGATAAAAGGGCTGTCAGATTGGCGACGAATTTATGAAAGCAGATAGATGTTTGAGTCACTTGTTTTTACAAAGACGCATGGTGTACGCTTTAGGGGTCTACCCTTTCCCCATCATACTTTGGGTCATACAGCACAAAAAATAGTACTAGAAGGGAACGCTTATCACAAATGACAGGTTTATGGTCAGCACTGCTAGGATGAGAGGAAGAAAGGAATCATTTTGTCTTAGCTTTCGTAAAACCCGGCCACTATGTGAATATTTCCATTTCGGGAGCGCAGAAAATTTGGGGAATTTTTTAGTTCAGGTACTTCGGCCTCTTAAAGGAAGGATACATCCGACACTCAAAGACTTCGTTGCGAAATAGCCTTCTCCGAAATCAATGTCAACGGCTCGAAATGTTACGATTTTCAGTGCGCCTTGTAGATAATAGACCGAAACAGAGTTTGTAAAATAAAACTTTTAGAGTTCCTGAAAGTATTCCTTGCCATGTAACTGAATTGCATTTATTTAAGACTAACTAGACATGGAAAACCTTGAATAAAAAAGTGACTGTGATAAATTCCGGGTGCGTGTGATCAAACACATCAAGTCATATGATCGGAATCTTTCAGGGCGAGCCATTTATAAACAAAAATCATCTACATCAGCTACAAGTAATTGTTTCTTCAAATGAGTATTACACTGAAGAGCAATTGAATTAGAAATACCTGTCTTGTAACGTGTAGCACAACATTTCGCCCTGATGACGGCGGCGATTCGTTTCGGCATGGACTCGACAAGACACCGGAAGCGTTGGGAAGCAATACGGATCCACGACCCCTGAACAAGATCCCACAGTTCGCGAAGATTTGATGGAAGAGGGTAAGAGCCTGGAACATCTCTCTCGATGGCATCCCAGATGTGCTCGATGGGATTGAGGTCAGGTGACCTAGCTGGCCGAGAAAACGAGGTCACGTCAGTGGAGTGTTCATCCAACCATTCGGATACAATTTGGGAGCGATGGCACGGTGCATTGTCTTGTTTCAGGATGAGGTCCCCAGTGGGATGTTGAAGACGCACAAACGGGAGCAAATGATCGTTCAGGATATCCCAGTAACGTTGACCTGTGAGGGACGATGTCACACGTAGCAGGGGTCCCATTTCAGTCCACGTAAACAGTCCCCAGACGAGAATGCCACCCCCACCAGCTTGAAGAGTACCCTGCTGGCAAGAAGGATTCATCGCTTCATGTGGTTTGCGCCGTACTCGTACCCTTCCATCCGCATGTACCAAAGTGAATCTCGACTCATCAGTCCAGGCAACATTTTCCCACATGTTTAGGGTCCAGTGGCGATGTTTCTGCACCCATGCTAATCTTTGCACCTTGTGATATGCGGTCATCAGCGGTACCCTCGTGGGACGATGGCTTCTGTATCCCATAGCGAGGAGATGGTTCTGGATGGTGTGGCTGCTTACACGTTTTTGTGCACCAGCGTTAAATTTCCGAGTGATTTCTTGCACTGTGGCCCGTCTATCCGCTGTTACAATGCGAGCTATCCGACGATGACCCCGCTCATCCACACGCTGTTGTCCATGGTAGTTTGCCCTTGCAGGGATGGTTTTACCGGATTCGATGTACTCACGCTGCACCTGTGACACTGGTTCGTGAAAATCCCAGTGCCTGCACGCCTTCCGAGATGGAGTGACCCATTCGTCGGGCCCCGACAATTTGCCCACCATTAAATGCGCTTAGATCCTTCGTCTTATAAATACTGCGTCCGACTCTTACTGATTCCCGTCGCATCACTCCTTATATTGTCGAATCGCTGCATACGTCATGTCGTTTCCGTTTACAGGGCCGCCCACAGCACCACATTTGCATAACGCCAGCTGTCTCTAATCCAATTGCTCTTCAGTGTATATGTTGTTTAAAAAGAAAGCGTTACTTCGATGGCAGTTCGAATTACATTTGTTTCGTGTTTTTTGAATCAATATTCATCAAATACAACTAGACTACATAATTTATTCCAAAATTCCATTTCAGTCCTTCGTCCCTACGACGCATAGATTTTGTACGCGGGTCACAAAAAAGTTAGGGATTTTGCGGTTTCGAAGGGAAAACGTGGGAGTACGCAAATTGAGTGACTACTGAAATTCAACGACTACTTCAGCGACTACTCAAATTCAGTGACTACTACTGGGAATACGCAAATTCAGTGACTACTCAAATTCAACTTGTGGTCATAATTATCACTTCCATGACTACTCAAATTATCACTTCAGTGACTACACAAATTATCACTTCAGTGACTACTCAAATTATCACTTCAGTGGCTACTTGTGGTCATAATACATCACTTTAGTGACTACTTGTGGTCATAATACATCACTTCAGTGAGTACTTGTGGTCATAATACAACACTTCAATGACCACTCAAATTCAGTAACTACTACTGGGAATACGCAAATTCAGTGACTACTGAAATTCAACGACTACTTCAGCGACTACTCAAATTCAGTGACTACTACTGGGAATACGCAAATTCAGTGACTAGTGAAATTCAACTTGTGGTCATAATTATCACTTCAGTGACTACTCAAATTATCACTTCAGTGACTACACAAATTATCACTTCAGTGACTACGCAAATTATCACTTCAGTGACTACTCAAATTATCACTTTAGTGGCTACTTGTGGTCATAATACATCACTTCAGTAACTACTTGTGGTCATAATACATCACTTCAGTGACTACTTGTGGTCGTAATACATCACTTCAGTGACTTCTGAAATTCAGTAACTACTACTGGGAATACGCAAATTCAGTGACTACTGAAATTCAACAACTACTGGAGATCAGTTATCAGCGTGGGTAGCTACATCATATGTAAATTAGCATAATGACAACACAGCAGATGGCGTGCGAGCTTTGATAAAAGAACCCTCAAAGAAATGGAAAACAGGTCATTTCAGCTGTTGTTCTACAAGTTTGCTGAATGTATGGCCTTCCGTGTAGGATTAATCTGAAGTGATGTCCAGACGACGTTTAAGCAGTGAAAACAGAAGCAGGACTGCTGGCATGTTACAGGAGGGTGTATGGCAGATCGATGTGGCTGCTGCTTTAGGAGTTTCGCAAAGTGTGTAGTAAGTCGGCTACACACAAGATTTCTACGGCATGGAAATGTTGCAGATCGATCCGGGAGTGGTTGATCGCCCGAGGATAACCACCAGGAGGCAAGATCGTTACTTGACAGTAAGTACTCGTAGAAGTCCTAGTATCACCAGTAGCCAACTCCTGGAATCACTTCGAGCCGCTCCTGGCATCATAGTATGAACATAAACGGTACGAAACGGTCTAACAGTCTCAGAGCAAGGAGGCCACTGAGATGCATACCACTGACATCAGCTCACCGTCGGCAAAGATGTACCGGGTTCTAGCAGCACATGTCATGGGATACATAGCGGCACCATGCCCTTTTCACAGACGAATCCGGTTTCGCTCTTTATCTTGACACTCCACGAGGACACGTGTGGAGGAATTCCGGCACATGAAATCAACCACACTATGTACAGTCCGTCTACCCTTACCAGAAGCTGTCAGTTCTGACCTGGGAAGGATTGTGTTTTAATGGCCATACTTCCTTGTATGTTTGTCAAAGCAACACGAATGCCTCAGTGCACCAAAAGAGATCATTGTGTCCTTTGGGACACTGGTTCACGCAGCTATTGGACACGCATTCCATTTTCTCGATGACAATGCAACCAGTCACCTTGATTGGAGCGTGCTTCAGGAACTGGGAAATCATGGGATTGAATCGTTACAGCTGCCTCCGAGGTCTCCTGACCTTAACCCAGTTGAGAAACATTTGGGACATTGTACAGCGACGTCTGGATAACCACGTTCCATACCCCAGTACACTGGCAGACCTCTGTAGCTTGTTTCCCATAATTGGACTAACTGCCCTAGACACCCATCAATAATTTCATTGAAAGTGTACCTCGTAGGTGTCAAGACATTCTTCGACACAAAGGTGGCGTTACCGGGTACTGAAATCCAGAGGAATGGACATTCTCCGAATTTACCATTTTGTCTCTATTGCAGTGCTAGTTTGTTGTATGCAGAAGTTGCACTATAAATTGTTTTTATGTGAACACTCTTTATCGTTTGTGTTACGTAGTCTCACTGATGTTATTTCAACGTGTGCCACTTGAGTGAGATACATACATCTTTCATTTCATGCAATATCCCTAACTTTTTTGTGACCAGTATATAAAAAGCATATCACAAGTGCCCGAAATAAATGCCAGAACCATATGCTTTATCCGATTTGTTCAGTTCCTAAGTACTGAAGAATAACGCTCAAAGCAGCAGGTATGATCATGTTATGTACTATTTTCGGAATATTTTCTTCAGGTCTCATGATTTACAGAGTGGAAGCAAATATGGTTTATCTGGTCTTTCGTTTGTAATACGAAATGAGTTGCAAATGAGACTGATATGCTTGTAATCGTACGTTCAGGGCAATTTAGTAAAACAGTTTCCATCCAGCGACAATGAACTCCTTTCTTGGACACGCGCATGCGCCGTAGATATCATGATTTCAGATATGCCTAATGCTGTCTCCACCGTAGTATTTTTCCACGCTCGGTACAAAAAGTGTGAATTGTTCGCACACCCTCATCCCTACGAATAACCGCCCAACAAGACATACGGGGAGGTTAGCAAACTGGAGGAAGTCCTTTCGAAATCGCAGTTTTCCCGGTACGCATGTGGGCGTTGGCACTGTTCTGTCAATAGAAAGTTTGCGTATTCCTTATCGTGTAACTGATAACCTCAGACAAACGTGATGTCCATAATACCACGCATTTTGGGGTTATAGCCAAAAGTTTGGGTAACACATCTTTTCGACTACCATTTTTTAACGTTCTTTATTTCTTCGAAGCAATACTTACTTTAAGTGTACAGGTTTAAAACTATGTTTAAATGTTTTTTACGGACGCAAATATATCGGTTTCTCTTTACGAATGTAATTAATTAATTACATTTCTTAGAATACTTTATTTTGAAGTGATCATTGGACAGATCCATGCCGTTTTGTAAAGGCATACTCAACATCAGCTAAATTAAATTCTGTTTAAAACTCTTAAAATGCTATTTTAGCGTAAGTCCAGTCTGATCTCCTGGTCTTTTTCTTTTTTTCCTTTTTGGGTGTTCCAGTTTGAGATATTGCCATTAAAAAAGATCGAAATGTACATACATGTGGCATCATGAAAAACCTAACTTAATTTTATTGTCAAATCAGGCATGGAGTAACAATCTGCATGTCACAAAGTTCTTTTGAAACCTTAATTTAGGTTCGTCGACAAATCGGATCTGCGTACATATTAGCAATACATTTTAAAATATTAGTTTAGCCGCGTTGGAAAGTCTGATATTCCTTAACTTTCACATAGCTCAAGCTTTCTTGAAGAACTAAATTCAACCACGCCGGTAAATCTGACATTACCAAGAAGCATACGCATAACGGCAATCTTTGAAACCCCTAATTTAACTTTATTGATAGGCCTGATCTTTTACAACCGAAATTCAACGGCGTTAACAAACCTCACACATTTAGCAGCGTAAATGTCACGAAAATATTCGACAATCTTAACTGAACCTCTTTGACATGTCTCAGATTGCTCTATAGCGTACGCATCACGAGGACCTTGAATAAACCTGATTTAAACCATTTGGCAAGTCTGACACTGGCTGACATCTACGTATCACGACGGTTTTCACAATTGTAATGTAAATACACTTATAAGTCCAAATTAATTTTAGCAGTCAGTATCAAGTTCTCACAAGCACTGTAAAATAGCAGTTCTCAAATGTTAGTAATGCTACACTTTTTTTTCCTTAATTAGTTATTTTCTAGATTTAAAGAATAAGAAGACAGAAGGGATTTAACAAATCTATATCACAAGTTCCTCACAGCTGTAATGTAACTAACTACACTTAGAAGTCCAATTAATTATAGCAGTCAGTATCAAATTTTCAGGACCAAATGTTAGTTATAAAAAGCTTTGTTCCTGAGTTATTTATTTTTTGTTGCCTTTTACTACATTTCTTAAGAAATATGAGCTAGATAAGTAGCACACCTTTTCACATGATACCCATTAAAAACTCGCATCGACATTCTTGGTTCTCTAGTTTTTATTTTGCTTCAATCTCTTGTTTTTTCGTAATCAAAATTCTACGTCTAGTTCCAGGTACCACAAACGCCGGATAGCTATCGCATGCGTTTTTAATTCTAGAAATTTCGTTAATTAATTTTCATCTCTAGATATAGCATGTCAATTATGTGCAGCTTAGAAATCCAACGACGTGAAGCGTAAGGAAAATTTAACCAGACCGTGCATAATTTTACGCTCCAGTCGCCAGCCGTGATTCGAGTTTCAAAAACGTGACGTCCTTCCGAGATCGCAGTTTTGCATATTTGTAAACTTGAAGTATTTAAAACTCTATCTCCCTTCATCGCTAAGAGTTGTGTTTCAAAAGTTCACCTTTCCACAGAACCTTTTTGAATCGACACTCCCCCACCCCTCGACGTCCCCTCCCCCCACAAAATGTCCCCAACTCCATGCTTTCTCGCTGGGACTTGTCTCAGGGCGTTTCTTGAAGGTTTAAATTTAGAACGATGATAAAGCACGTGCCTCCACTGGTGGGTTTTCTTCTCTCTTTGCGATCCCTGCTGCTAGTACTGCTGTCATATACATGGCGTCGACCGCAGGTGCTTGTGGATGGGATTTTAATTATCGACGCAAAAATCTGAATTCGCATTTCTTGGCCATTAAGTTCGCTTCTCCCGCCCCACATAGCAGCGGGCCCAAGAGTTTGAGTCAACAACTACCATTATCCCTAAGCAGCTCCTTAAAACTGCTTAGTCGACAAAGCGACGATAACCAAAGGTATTCGCGTTAAAATTCGAACGCCAGCAGTTTCTTTCGTTAAATATGTATGCAATCCAGTTTCCAAATATTACCCCCCCTCATTTGTTTTATTTTCCTTTTAAACGTTTTTTATACTCATTAAATGATATCTAACATATATTGACAGCATTATTTTTTGCAATATATTAAAAGGAGAATAAACCACGGAAACAGGCTAAATTATTAAAATAACATATGTAATCAAAACACTGCGTATTTCCTTGGTTTTCAGTCGGTTAGTAAATGTCATGTGTTTAAATTCCTGCTTCAGAATGATAATTGCCTTTTCGTCATGTACTTTGGTAATATGGACGCTAATTTTTAAAATAAACCTGTCATCATCTTCAATGCACCTGTGAACTGTGAATAGTGGTAAAGTGTACAATATTCAAACTACGTTAAATTATTTAACTACTTTATAAGGACAAAATCAAGAAATATGTCCACGAAGTTTTCGGGTGCAGTCAGCATGTCATTTGAATCTTTTCCGACATGGAAAGAATTTTTCAAACAGATTTTTTGAAAAGGAAAAAAAAAATGCGTTTATGTCCCCGAGTGGGAAAAAATGCGCATTCTGCGCAGTGTTATTCATACTGAATGGAACCAGTTATTTTTTTTTTCAACCGGATATCTGGAATAGGTAAAACACGAAGGTTGAAATAGCTGCTTACGTCCACTAAATGGCACAGATGAGCGTTAGAAATAATTACAAATGATGCACAAATGCTTCCCATAGTGAAACATATTGCAGTCAAAAAGGATTTTCTAAATCGGATAATTAGAACAGATATGGAGAAAAACGTGATATAACTTTACGCTTCCTAGCGCAAAAGCTGAGCGTATCTTACCAAAGAAGGATGTTCCCGTGGAGTTTTAAAAATAGGAGACGCCGCCCCGGTGACGCAGTGGTTTAAGCGATGGCTTCTGATCATTCGTTCGAGATGGGTCCGGGTTCGACTCCCGGTGAGGCACGGATGTTGTGTTTGGCTCTCTCCCTTCCCTGGAACCAGTGGCCCTAAATTAGGGACAGGCGACTGCTTATAGCCCACTGAGTTGCTCACGGTGGTCGTTGAACCTCCAATAAAAAGAAAAGCATAAAATAAGAGATGCTCTTGCAAACAGAAATCTACGCTGACGCCCTCTGGTGACAGAAGTGCAAAACACAAAAAGGTAGAAAATACGCGCAAAATTTTATTTATAGTGAAAGTTATACGAAACAATTTTTTTCAGATTCGACATTTAGAAGCAGAGATAGTAAGAAAGATGTTTACATGAATACTTGCCAAGCGGAAAAACTGCGCATTATTTATGCTCGCAGCGTAACGAATGGAATACCGCAAAAAGATAATTTCTGATTTCGGATATTTGGAACAAAAGAAAAAAAAACTATGCCTACCTAACAGCAGAAATGCGTATCGCGAAAATTTCCAGCATATATGCAAAATATTCAACGAAATGAATTGTGTGCAATGATAAAAGAAATTTTCAAATATGGTTTCTGGAGGAAGAGACATCGAGAAAAAATTGAATATATATCTGCGCCCTTTTGCTGGCAAGTTTTGTATATAGGTAGGAAATCGCTTAAAATGTTTTTGTAGTGAGTGCTATCTGATTGAAAACGATTTTTTTTTAATCTGGTTATTAGACATGAAGATACGATTGCAAATACGCTATAAACAGAAATTTGCCCTTACTCCCTCTAGTAAAATTGTGCATTACGTAAAATTAGAAATCACCTGCAAAATATTCTTCAGCAGGAACTTTGTTCAACACAAAAATACATTTTTCAAATCGGACGATTAAAAACAGGTCGGTCAAGAAAATTATGATATAAATTTAGCTGCCTAGCGGAAAAAATGTGGATTATTTTAAGCAAGAAATATGCACCAAACGTTTTCTCTCGTGAGCGATGTCTGAGCAAAAGCGGATATATTTATTTAAATTTTTAGGAGAGTGGATACTGCTGCAAATATATTACAAACAGAAATATGCCGTCACGCCCCATAGTGGCCAAATTGTTAGTTCCAATGGAACATATAAGCAAAATTTTCCACACCGCAGCAGTTGCTCGACGCAAAGATAATTTTTCAAATGGGATCTTTAGAAAGAGGGACATCCAGAAGAAGGCAATGTTTTCTCTCTCTAACGGGAAAACTATGCATCTTGTAAAGAAAAAACAATGCGCAAAATTGTCTTCGTTGTAAAAAATATGGAAGCAAGAATTATCGTTTCTCTCGCTATGGAATAAACTATTTTTCGTATTTGAAACGCATCTGCACTTTCATCTCCGGGGGGAAAATTATGCATTGATAGATGACCTTAAGGGAAGGATCATCATTCTGCCACATAAGGCTCCCCAACGCAAAAACAAGTTTTCAAATCAGAAATATTAATATAATCCTCGCATAAGGACGGACAGACAGGCATATTGGTAACATAAGCACGTCCTCTTTTTTGAAAAACGAGCTAAACACGAAACATGACGCCGAATCCTCTGGTGAAAGGAATACGTCTTTTGAATCCTTTGGTACATCTTATTAATCTGCAGAAAGAAATATTTTGAAGCTCATGTTTGTAAAAATAAGAAAGTCAGTGAAAACGAGAATGCATTTGCGTTCTCTACGAAAAAAATGCGCATTATTTAAAATACGCAATGTGCATAGTGCTCTTCGTATTGAATGAAACCAGTTGCAAAAAGAAATGTTTTAAATTGACAGCTAAAATTGGCAAAACATGCATTAGTAAAAGAGCTACTTGCGCCCCTGGCGACAGAAATGTGCGCTACGTAAAATCACAAACTGCACACAAAATATTGCTGCAGCGGAAGATATCTGAATCAAAAGGAATATTCCTAATCGAACAATTAGAAGAAAACATATGAACAAAGACGTTGTATCACTTTCCGATATCTTCACAGTGAAAGGTATCCTGTAAAGAATGGATTCTTTTAAGGGATATCCAGAACCGGAGATATTCCTTCAAATAGAAATACAGGGTACCTCATAATGATGGGACACATTTTATTTTTTACTTACAGGAACGTGAGCACTTGGCCATCTTTAAAATGTATTGTATTTCAAAGTCTGACCATGGGAGTTAATGTTGGTCTTCTTTCCAGATCGTTGATCCTTAATGATGTCGCCGTGGACACCAACAGAAATTGCATGCATTGTGGAAGCTCCATCGTGACAGCACAAAAGCGACTCCGACAACATTTCCGGAAGCGTGAAGCACCGTCCTGGAAAGTGATCCTGCGTGCTGTTAGCAATTTCCGTGAGACAGGCAACGCCAACAAGAAAGTTTCCCCAGAACGACCTCGAACGTCTCGTAGTGCAGAGAACATTGAACGTGTGGCGAATGCCATTGAACAAAGTCCCAAGAAGTCTACTGGTCGATTGTCACAACAGGTAAACGTTACTCGTACCAGTTTTCACAGGATTTTGAAAAATAAATCACCTGCAACTATATCGTTATAAGGTACAGTGGGTGTAGCAATTGCTCCCGGCAAATAGGGTCACAGAGTGACGTTCAGTGAATGGTTTGTCAACAAGTGCAGGGGAAAAAAGGATTTTGTGCATCACCTGATCACATGAGATGAAGGTCATTTTCACTTATCCAGTTATGTCAATAAACAAAACTGTAGGTTTTGGGGTATAGAAAACCCACAAGACTTACAGGAAAAGCCCTTGCACAGTGTCAAGGTCACAGTCTGGTGTACAGTGACTCATGCGTGTGTGATTGGTTCCTACTTTTTGGAGGACGAACATGGTGCCACCGTCGCAGTTAGTGCTGAGCGCTGCAACCACATGATAACCACCTTCTTTATTCCTGAGTTGCAACGGCTTGGTCTTATCCAAATGTGGATGCAACAAGATGGTGCCACTAGTCGAACGGCATGACTGACAATGGCAACCCTTCGACAGTAGTTCCCCTGGCGCCTCATTTTGAGATTAGGTGATATCATTAGCCGTCCAGATCACCGGATCCAACCCCAATGGACTGCTTCCTGTGGGGTTACCAAAAGAAAAGGGTGTACGTTGGGAAACTCCACACATCTCTGGAACTCAAACAAAGCATCCGGATTGGGATAGTGGCCAGCTCAGCCGATGTGCTGCACCCCGCTATCGTGGGGGATGGCAGCGATAGCTCGAGAACGTTCTCTTCGAGGTGGTAGATTCCAACCTTGAACAGTGCTACGAACTCCTCTACCTTGGTTGTGTATTAGACATAGTCCTTTATAAATGGGCTTGTTTCAGTCCTAGATACTTGCGTTTAAAATGTGTCCCATCATTATGGGACACCCTGTATATGTTGATGCCGCCTGGCGGCAGAACTGTTAATTATGAAAAAAAGAAGTATCCTCAAGATATTCCTTATGGCAAAAGCTATGCGAGGGTAAAATAATTATTAAAGTACGATTTCTGGAACTCGGGATATCAATCAATCAATCAATAAATAAATAAATAAAAATTCAACATATGAGCCCCTGTCTGGAAAACTGTGTATTATTTAAAGTGGATAATCTTCACGATCTTTACCATAGGGAATTGCATACAGTTCAAAAATATATATTTTTCAATGGCATTTTTAAAAGTGGAGATACTGTCACAAATGGAAATATACATTAACGCCCCTTAACGTCAGAGCTGTGAATTATAAAAATTGTAGAGCATACGCAAAATGTTCCGCGGTTAACGTTCCCTAGCCGGAAAACCTCTCACGAAAAACCTCTCTATTATTGGTTAACGTCCTCTAGCCGTAAAACCTCTCTATCGTGGGTAAACGTCCGATAGACTGAAAACCTCTCTACTTTGAGTAGAGAATATGCTCAAACGATTTTTCGTAGACAACAATGTCTGACCAAAAAACAATTTTTACAGTTGAATTTTTAGAAGCCTAGATATGGCTGAAAATACATTGCAAATAGAAATCAGCAACTGTGTCTTAGAAGTCTTAACGGGCCTTAATTGGGAAAGTCATGCCCGGCCTGGATCCGAAATTTAGGGGTTACGGCCCGGCTCAGACTTTCCAGTGTCCGGCCCGGCCCATTTCATATTTTCATCCTACGTTCTCCATCACTTATTGCAAATAATTTTGGAGAAACAAAGTTGCTGTACTGTACAGAATGGCCTCAGAAGTAAACGAAATATGGTGTTACACAGAGGATGTGCCATTTCTCGTACGACTTCCTCCAGCACATGAGATTTAAACGTGACTACCTAATTCTGTTACAAATGTAAACGCATTTCCACTTCTGCACTTAAGTATAAACAAGATAGCCTCGATCCCCAAATATGTAAAAAATGCTTCGAACATCCTCATCTCAGTTGTAGCAACGAATCGCGCCAAAAGCTCAGTCATGTGGTTTTGTGAAGCTGAAAAGTCGGTTTCTGTAAACATGTCTCGAAAAAAAAAAAAGCCACGTTTTTTAGTTGCTAAAGACAATGAAATGAAAACAGAATTTGATTTCAGCCTTTATAGGAACAAACCAGTTCATTGCAAACTCTTATCTTATAACTCGGCTTGTCGATTTTAGCTGTAATTGCAGAGGTTGTTCAGAAAGTAATGCCTCTATATTTATATACAAGCGCAGTGGAAAGGCATTAAATTGTAACAAAACAAGAGCAAAGCTCGGAATGTCTCTTTTAATCCCCAAATTTTACTTTTGTACATAGTTTTCCTCATGCTCTGTACAGATACGCCGACTTCTAACAAATGTTTAAACCCGTCTCTGTGAAAATCTTCATGTTGTTCTCTGAACCATTTCCACGTAGCAGTTTGAACATTTTCGTTACAGGTGAACTGAATTTATTTCAGATGTCTCTTGAGAGTAGAAAACAGCCAGAAGTTGGACGGCGACAAATCTGGACTGAAGGTAGGATGTTCGAAAACTTCAAACTCCTTTTTCTGTATGGTCGCTGAAGTGAAAGCACTGGCGTTGTTGTGTTGAAGAATCATTGGCTTTTCCCCTCAGGTAATCGCTTTATTTTTTGCTTTAACTTTTTTAAGGTATGCACGTACCTCTTAGTGTAGTCGTACGTTTCACCATGTAATCCAGATAAATAATGCTTCTGTAGTCACAGAACACAGTGAGCATGCACGTACCGGCACAGATTTGATTTCTGAATTATTTCGCTCGATGAGAAGATGGGTGTCGGTATTCTAGGGATTGATTTTTCATTTCTGGTGCATAGTGGTGAACCCAACCCTCATCACCAGTCACACTGCTTTGAAGAGAATCACTTCTATATTTTTCATTGCGATCAAGCAATCTTTGGAATGTTTCAAGTCTTGATTTCTTAATTTTAGTTGTTAGGTGACGCGGTACCCAACGAGCACACACCTTATTGTATCCTAAAACGTTATCAATATCATTGACACTACCTGAACTAATGTTCAGCTTAGCTGCAATGGTTCTCTGAGTTATTCTTCGATTTTCCCTGATGAGCTCACCGACTTTTTGCCTCTTCAAATAGCAAGAGGTGATTACTGACTTCCCACTCTGCTGCTGATCTTTCACGACAAACATTCCTACACTATCCTTTTATTTGCTTACCATACAACTAACAGTACTTATGTCCAAAGTTCCAGAACCATAAACTTCCACTAATCTAGCGTGAATTGCTTTGGGAGGTACATTTTTCATGAGTTAAAAGCTCTACAACTGATCGTTGTTTGACACCCGTCGACACAGTTGAAAAAGAATCATCCATTTTAAACACAATTAAATACGAACAGATAGATCGACGGAGTTCTGTTACCTAGTAAAATGAAGCTAATGGCACAAAGGATCGTTTGTATCCTAACTGGCTGCTAGTTAGTCAGTCATGTGCAAGTCACTTGCTCGGAGGTATTACCTTTTGAACGCGCCTCGTAGTAAATGTATCCGGCAGCGGATGTAATTCTATGTTTGTTGTTTTACTCAGTGATCTTAGTCATCTGATTACTTAATAAGTCAATATTCGTTTTGTGAGTCGAAAGTTGTTTTTTCTTACTCTAGGAGTAAATAAAACGCTAATCCTTCCAGTACAGGACTGGACCGAGGGCCGGGTTGGAAACGGGCTTTACGGATCCAGACCTCTACTCCGTCCTTTAAGGCATAGATGAGCTTTATGAAAATTTGTAAATTACATTCAAAATATTCCTCAAAATGAATGCTATAGAATGCAAAATTAGCACAGAGATAGGATACCTAAATGGAACACTTATTGGTGAATAAATATAAAATATTTCGGCTAAATTGTACTTGCCATTTGTTTGGAGGAAAAGGGTGTAGCAGTCATAAAAATGACTAAAGTTTCCATTTTCTCTAGATGATGCAAATTTACATCTTTTTGTTTCTCCAAGATGGATTAAAAAATTATTTTTTGCGGCAATGATAAAGGTGATGATGCACAAGATTTTTGTATAATTATCAGATTCTGTGGATGCTGAATTACCTCATTAGATGTTTAATACGCTCGCTTTCTTTGATCGGTATCTCTGTGTCTTAAGAGCAAACTGGAAAACAAACTAGAGATGAGGCAGTGGCAGAGATGTAAGCATTGCTAATATATTTTTTTTTTTTTCATTTTCTTAGAGTTTATGAACTTTAATCATGACAGTGGGTATTTTCAAAAGAAAGAGGATACGATAATTCCACTGTCTCAGAATGTTTCATAAACATCTCAGATTTTAGAGGATTATAGAACGCTTTAAATTAATGCCGTCTTTCTTCGCAGACATGCGCATTGCTCCCGAACATCGGTGTCATCCATCTTCTTTATGTCGTGGAAGGGCAGTTCTGTTGTTTTACTGCAAGATTAGGACTGATTCTGCACAATACGAGAAAACTTGTGTGTGGCGCACATTTAGAAATTTTCTATGTTACACACATTACTACTGCTCTGGTTTGACAAGTTTCTATCTTAAAGGGACAACAGAGAGAGAGAGAGAGAGAGATTGTGTGTCACCAAACTGCGATTTCGAGAGATAACACCTTTGCCACCACATGAATATGTATAGTATTGCGCTTACCGCGAACAAGGCAAACACCGAAGTTGTGATTTATCACTGATGTAAAATTAACCCTAGCTCAAATTCAAAATCTTCTGAAATATGACAGGTGGTATCATGGGTCTGTGCAACAAAGTCAAACTACTAATCACTAGTCGGTTGTAATACGACGATAATGCTCTCAGACCGAGGTACTCGTACTTTTGATGAGAACTGTTTTACACTGAGTCTTTCGCAGCGCGTGCGCTTAGCTTGTTTGAGGTGCTACACCAAAAGTTTTCCTAAAACTTTCGCATGTTTCCCAAATATTTATAAACTAATATTTTATGAATTTTTGTATTTTTTAAAAAGTTCTTTTGCCGTGGGAAAAAAAGGCGTCAATTAGTTTTTTTTCCTATTATGAAATACATAAATTATCTCTACACGCACATAAGCACTGAGGCGCAAAAGAAACTGGGAAGTGCGCTACCATTATCATTACATGCCATCACACCCATGCGTTAAAGGGAATCAGATCAGATCAGATCATATGTAGGGTATTTTAGGAAGCGAGTGTCTTAAACAACCCTTAGAAATAGGAAGCTCGGCGATTTGGGCTACAGTGCTCGATAGGAAAGTGACACGGAAGCGAGGTAGAAAGGCGAAGGAAGACGCCCTTATTTATACCAGGGGGCCAGTATCCGAAGTCCGACGGCTTAACGTGCCCATCCGACGCACGGCTGATATTTTGTGGTTCGTGTTAAACGGAATCGTCCGCAAACGACGTATATACACTATATTGACAAAAGTCACCGGACACTCCTTCAAAAGCAAATGAACGGATACGCTGAGATGTTAAGATGCGCGGTACAGCTGCAAACGGTATAAAACAAGCCTGCAGCTGACCGAGATCATATCGCATTGTGAGGTTGAGTGGAAATATCCCGACGAGAGAGTACTGACTTAGAGAAAGGAAAGATTGTTGGGTGTTATATTAGTGGGTTGTCCATAAGAGAAACCGAAAGCCGTTTAAACATACCCAAGTCAACTGTTTTGGATGTACTGAATAAGTGGAAGACACATGGCGTGCCTGAAACAGCAAAATGTACCGGCAGACCAAACAAAATCAGTGATAGAGGACGTCGAAGCCTCAGGAGAGTCGCTACAGCTAATCGACGGAGCATTGCACAAGACCTCGGTGTACAGGTGAGTAAAAATGCTGAAACCTCGGTATGTACAAGTACCATTCACAGAGAACTTCATTCCGTGGGTTACCGTGGTCGTGCGGTTACTCATAAGCGTTTCATATCCATTCGGAATGCTACTCGTCGTTTAGCATGGTGTGAAGAACATTTATCGTGGACCGTAGATCATTGGAAACGGATCCTACGGACTGATGAATCCAGATACACAATCCATCAGTCTGATAGCCGTGTGTGGGTATGGCGGCAGCCGGTGGAACGCTATTTACCACAGTGTACTGTTCCTAAGACCAAGTTTGGAGCTGGCAGTGTACTCGTGTGGGAGTGTTTTTCGTGGTATGGTCCCGGCCTATTGGTTATCGTGGGCAAACCTGTTAACCTACACATCTACCTCGATATTCTGGACAATTATGCCCTACCAACTCTGTGGCAATACTATGGAACCGAGCCTTGTTGGTACCAGCAGGTTAATGTACCAAGCCATAAAGCAAGGACTGTTACGACGTGGTTTGACGATCATTCCGCATCGTGTGTGGACTGGCCAGTACAGAGCCCTGATCTTAATCCCATAGAGCACATATGGGATGAATTAGAGCACCGCATAAGAAGTTTGGAACCAAGGCCTACTACTAAGCAACAGTTAGCGACAGCATTATGTACTGAACGGAAGCGCATGCTTATCGCGGTGTTCCAGAACCTTGTCGAAAGCATGTCTCGGAGGGTCAGTGCATGCATTAAGGCCAAAGGTGGACCGACCCCGTACTAATGTATGTCAATAAAGGCTATGATGTGTTTCTCTTCTAGGTGTACGGTGACTCTTGTCGATATAGTGTACATAGAGGCAGAGATCTCCGCAAGCTCAAGTGGTAGGATTCGCAGTTCAGATGGCAGCTTATCAGGATTTAAGTGATTTCGAACGTGGTATGATAGTCGGCGCCAGGGAGTTGGGTCACACCATCTCCGAAATCACCACGAAACTTGGACTTACACGTCAACAATTTCAAGGGAACACCAAGACTACACAAACTGAGGAAGGAAATCTAGAGTCCGAGACCTGTGTGACTGTAGAAAAGACCTTAGACGATCGTGCGCAGCGGCATCTGGCACGCATCGTTACATCCACCCGGTACACAACATCGCCGCAAATCGCAGCACAATTCAATGCTGGGGGGCCAGTAGTAGCAACGGCGTTCAGACAGTGCAAAGTAGTCTGTGTTCGTTGGGATCCCGGAGACGACGACCCGCTCCGGTGCCATTGCTTACCCAACGACACAAGGCTGTGCGTTTCGCCTGGGCTAGAGAGCTCTGCCATTAGTTGCGAGAGGACTGGAAACGTGTAGCCTGGTAAGACGAATAACGGTACCAACTTTTCGGGCAGATGGTTGACTCCGGGAGTGGGGACAACTCCACGAGGCATTCGATCTCGCACGCCTAACGAGGAATTGCCAGCCTGTGGTGGTTCTGTTATGGCGTGGGTTGTTTCCAGCTGGCGCACATTTGGACCCTCCATACGTCTGTAGACCGCTCTGACTTGTGGAGGCTATGGAACCATCCTTGGGAATCATTTGCTCCCGTTCATGTCATGCAACCACTCCGACGTGTGTGGCCTCTTTCACCACGACAATGCGCCCCCGTACACGTTCATAGTCGCTCTATTGTAACTGGTGCAACATGCCACGGAGTTTAGCACAGTGTCTTAGCCCCCACGTTCGCCAAATTTAAATGCCATCGAACACATTTCGAATGCTGTTCAACGTGCCGTGACGCCAGGAATCTTCCATCGCCGAATCTTACGGAATTGTGGGACGCTCTTCAGGAAGCATGGTGTGCACTGTGTCCACAGTACTACAGCGAGTTCGTGGAGTCCCTGCCCCGTTATGTTGCTGCCATTATCCGATCACAAGGAGGACCAACACGGTATTAGAGAGCTATCCCACTTCTTCTTTGGCACTTAAGTGTATATTCATTAATCTAATATTCTTTGTAAAGCAGGACCATGCGGCTTAATATATATATACACTATCTACCAACAAGTAATTGGACACCTGTGATAGCAAAGGAAAACGACGTTTATTCACCTTCAATAGTTAGTGGAGTCTCCACGAGCGGCGATTACAGCTGCGACCCTCCGGGGCATACTCTCAACCAGGTGTTGTACGACGGCTAGCGGTATTTTTTTCCACTCGGCTTGGAGAAGACAGGTCAGTTCCTTCACCGTTCCGGACGGTGGGAGCACCCCTTAAGTCGACGCTCCAACTCGTCCCAGAGGTGCTCGATAGTGTTAAGGTCCGGGCTCTGCGCAGCCCAGTCCATTCTATTAACCCCATTGTCATCATACCAAGCCATGGTGGACCTCGCAACTTGACAGGTGGCATTGTTATCCTGAAAGTAACATGGGTCCACCTCGTAAAACTGCCACAACGTAGGAAGCGCATGGTCATCCAAAATGGTGCAGTAGGTCTCGGCGTTGAGTCTACCAGGAATTGCAACCAAGGGTCTCGTGCCATACGAGGAGAAACACCCCCATAGCATAATTCCACCGCCGCCGAACTTCACAGTTGGCACAATACATTCCGGCAGGAGGCGTTCTCCAGAATGATGCCAAACTCAGACCCTGCTATCCGAACGGTAGAGGGCGAACCTTGATTTTTCGCTCCAGAGAACCTGTTTCCACTGTTCAACGGTCCACTGTCGACGTTCTTTGCGCCACGTTAGCCGAGCAGCACTATTGGACTTGGTGATCAAAGGCTTGTGGACGGCAGCACGTCCATGCTAGCCAAGCAGATGGGCTTCCTTATAGATGGTATTCATTGAAAGAACACTCCCGGATGCCTGTTGAATTCCTTGCGGATGTGGCCCATCGATTTGGTGCGGTTCTTCCGAATTTCTCTGGCCAGCACCCGTCGGTCTCTAACTCTCAGGCTTGTGGGTCTGCCGGGTCGGGGCAGATTCCTACAGTCAACTCTCCTCTTCCACTTACCAATCACGTAGGCAACTGTCGATTTTGGGTACTTCAACTCGCTGGATATGTCACGTATGGATCGGCCATTTCTGTGATACCCGACGATTACACCTTTCTCGAAATCAGAGAGCTCCGAACTGCGTGGCATCTTGCAGGCCTGTGATAGCAAAGGAAAACGACTGGTTGCGTTGTTGTTTCCCACACGATATTTAACGGCGGCGGCTGCCGGGACGTGTATCAGGGCCGCAGATATCGTCGATTGCAGGGGTGTCCAATTACTTGTTGGTAGATAGTGTATATATATATATATATATATATAGATGTAAGGTCAGGTGATGCGTAACACCACAGCCTCTCCTTGACAACTGTCAACCCCGCCTTCTCGTGGTGCATCCTGTTCCCACTAAAAAGGCTCTGACGACCGCCCATAGCGGTATAACTATACCATCGGGATTAGAGGAAATTCTGTCCCACACTCACCAACCCGCTTGGCCAGCGTGGTGAGTTATGGGTAAACCCCTCCAAAATGATTCCACAACTTAAATCTTGGCCCTCAGCGGCCAGTGCGACATGAAGGCAGAGGGTGCTAAGAATCCCCGGAGGACCGGACTAGGATGCCATCTGATGCTGACCTTGGCTACTTACAATGGACGCTCCCTATCTTCTGATTCAAGGCTTCTTGAATTGGAAGAGGAACTACAAAGGATCAAGTGGGACATCGTGGGGCTAAGTGAGGTAAGGAGAAAAGGAGAAGATCTCATCGAACTGAAAAGTGGACATCTCTTCTACTATCGTGGGACAGATACTGGCAGAACTAGTGGTGTTGGATTTATAATAAACAAGAAACTGAAGGATAAAGTTGTAGAAGTTGAAAGTTCCTCTGACAGAGCTGCACGACTTGTTATCCAACTCTCGAAAAGATACCAGGCTCAGATTATTCAAACTTATGCACCCACCACAAGTCATCCTGAAGAAGAAATTGAAGAATTTTATGAGGAAATTTGTAGTCTAAATAATAAAGGTAAGCAGCACTTGAAAATAATTATGGGAGATTTCAATGCAAAAATAGGGCAACGGCAACAGAATGAAACTTCAGTAGGTAAATTCGGTCACGGCAACAAAAACCAGAGTGGAAATACTCTCGTTGAGTTTGCAGAGGCAGAAGGGTTTTTCATCTTGAACTCCTTCTTCAAGAAAAAGCCACACAGGAAATGGACATGGAGACATCCAAATGGGACGACAAGTGAAATTGATTTTATTATGTGTAACAAAAAATTCGTCATAGAAGACTGCAGTGTGCTAAACAAGTTCAACACAGGTAGTGACCATAGATTGGTGAGATGTAAGATGCACCTCAACACTAAACTTGAACGTGGCAAGCTCATAAGACAAACAAAATCTATTGACATAACCAACCTTAAAAAACACCATAATACCTTCAAGTTAGAACTGAAGAACAGGTTCTCTGCTTTAGAAGGCCTAACATCGGAAGAAGTGGACATCTCTGAAGTTAACAGAAAAGTAACCAAAGCTCTTATGGAAACAGCAACAAAATTAGCTGGGTCTAAGAACAAGTTGCATGTGAACAAATTATCAGGAAAAACCAAAATGTTGATGCAAAAAAGAAGAGAGATGAGGACAACTAAAGAAGATGTGACTTCCAAAGTGGAATATATAGAGCTATGCAAGACAGTAAGAAAACGTATCACTGAAGATGTAAGGAAATTCAACTGTGAACTAGTGAGGAAAGCAATTGAAAACAACCAAAGCCTAAAATTGGCAAAGGGACATCTCAGTAAGGGAAGAAAACAGATTATGGCACTGAGAAAAGAAGATGGTTCTGTAACAAGAAATAGAGGCGAAATTTTGACAAGAGTGAAAGATTTCTACTCCAAATTATATGAAAGGGATGATACATGCACTCCAGACATCATGAAAGATACCAGTACCAGAGTTCCTCCAGTCCTTCCAGCAGAAGTTGCACATGCAATCAAGAACATGAAGCGAGGAAAAGCTCCAGGAGAAGATGGAATTACTGTAGACATCATACAAGAAGCAAGTGGAGAAATCGAAACAGTACTCGCCCAAATTTTCACTCTATGCCTTAATGAAGGAAAGATTCCTGAGGATTGGAGCACTGCTACAATGATCCTGCTACATAAGAAAGGTGACATTGAAGATCTCGGAAACTACAGACCTATCAGCCTCCTATCAGTAGTTTATAAAATCTTCACTAAAGTTCTTTCACACCGCTTGAAGGTAACACTGGACATGGCTCAACCGAGAGAACAAGCTGGATTCAGGAGTGGCTACAGCACGATAGATCATATCCACGTGCTGAGAGAACTAATTGAAAGAGCGAGGGAATATGAACTTCCATTGTGCATGGCTTTTATCGATTATGAAAAAGCCTTTGATTCGGTGAAACCATCAGCAGTTACAATGGCTCTGAAAACCTGCGGTATTGAAGATGCATACATTAATATTATTAATAACATCTATGAAAATGCAAGTGCAAAGATTCGGCTGTTTGAAAATACAACACACGTAAAAATTGGAAAGGGAGTGAGACAAGGTGACACCATATCTCCGAAGCTCTTTAATGCCACATTGGAGGGTGTTTTTCAGTCGCTGAGCTGGGAAAGCAAGGGGATAAAGATTAATGGAGATTATCTAACCCACCTTCGTTTTGCTGATGACGTAGTCATTTTTGCAACTACCCCATCAGAGCTGCAGAGTATGATCCAGGAACTTGCTGACAAGCGTAAAGAAGTGGGATTAAAAATGAACTTTCAGAAGACAAAAGTGATGTTCAATGCTTTTACAAGAAATGAAAATTTATCGATTGATGGAGAAAAGCTGGAGATAACAGACACGTACGTTTATCTTGGACAGCAGATATCAAGTGAGGGTCACATTGATGAAGAAATTAATCGGCGTACAAAACTTGCCTGGAGAGCTTTTGGAAGAAACAGCATAATTTTCAAGAGCAATATGCCATTATGTCTTAAAAGAAAAGTGTTTGATCAATGCATCCTTCCAGTGCTTACGTATGGTGCAGAGACGTGGACCTTAACTAAAAGAGACATACAAAGGCTGCAGACAACTCAAAGCAGCATGGAGAGGTGCATGCTTGGTGTAACCAGGAGAGATAAGAAGAGGAACTCGTGGATCCGAAAAATGACAAGAGTGGACGACATCATGATCAGAGTTAAATCCCTGAAATGGCAATGGGCTGGACATACTGCCAGAAAGACAGACCATCGATGGACAGCTGAAATTTTAGATTGGATTCCAAGGGACAGGAAAACACCCAGAAGAAGACCACATGGGAGATGGGTGGATGAAATTCGAAAGTATGCAGGGGTGACATGGAGGAGACTGGCACAAGGCAGACCGTTGTGGAGGAAACTTGGGGAGACCTTCGTCCAGCAGTGGATTGATAATGGTTGACGATGATGATGATGATGATATATATATATATATATATAGGGATGTAAGGTCAGGTGATGCGTAACATCACAGCCTCTCCTTGACAAATGTGTACCCCGCCTTCTCGTGGTGCATCCTGTTCCCACTAAAGGGGCTCTGACGACCGCCAATAGCGGTATAACTATACCATCGGGATCAGAGGAAATTCTATCCCACACTCACCAACCCGCTTGGCCAGCGTGGTGAGTTATGGCCAAACCCCTCCAAAATGACTCCACAACTTAAATCTTGGAACTCAGTCTCCGGCAGCTGGAATGTACCTGGCCAAGGCAGCGGCCAGTGCGACATGAAGGCAGAGGGTGCTAAGAATCCCCGGAGGACCGGACTAGGCTGCCATCTGATGCTGACCTTGGCAACGTACAATGGACGCTCCCTATCTTCTGATTCAAGGCTTCTTGAATTGGAAGAGGAACTACAAAGGATTAAGTGGGACATCGTGGGGCTAAGTGAGGTAAGGAGAAAAGGAGAAGATCTCATCGAACTGAAAAGTGGACATCTCTTCTACTATCGTGGGACAGATACTGGCAGAACTAGTGGTGTTGGATTTATAATAAACAAGAAACTGAAGGATAAAGTGGTAGAAGTTGAAAGTTCCTCTGACAGAGCTGCACGACTCGTTATCCAACTATCAAAAAGATACCAGGCTCAGATTATTCAAACTTATGCACCCACCACAAGTCATCCTGAAGAAGAAATTGAAGAATTTTATGAGGAAATTTGTCATCTAAATAATAAAGGTAAGCAGCACTTGAAAATAATTATGGGAGATTTCAATGCAAAAATAGGGCAACGGCAGCAGAATGAAACTTCAGTAGGTAAATTCGGTCACGGCAACAGAAACCAGAGTGGAAATACTCTCGTTGAGTTTGCAGAGGCAGAAGGGTTTTTCATCTTGAACTCCTTCTTCAAGAAAAAGCCACACAGGAAATGGACATGGAGACATCCAAATGGGACGACAAGTGAAATTGATTTTATTATGTGTAACAAAAAATTCGTCATAGAAGACTGCAGTGTGCTAAACAAGTTCAACACAGGTAGTGACCATAGATTGGTAAAATGTAAGATGCACCTCAACACTAAACTTGAACGTGGCAAGCTCATAAGACAAACAAAATCTATTGACATAACCAACCTTAAAAAACACCATAATACCTTCAAGTTGGAACTGAAGAACAGGTTCTCTGCTTTAGAAGGCCTAACATCGGAAGAAGTGGACATCTCTGAAGTTAACAGAAAAGTAACCAAAGCTCTTATGGAAACAGCAACAAAATTAGCTGGGTCTAAGAACAAGTTGCATGTAAATAAATTATCAGGAAAAACGAAAATGTTGATGCAAAAAAGAAGAGAGATGAGGACAACTAAAGAAGATGCGACTTCCAAAGTGGAATATATAGAGCTATGCAAGACAGTACGAAAAAGTATCACTGAAGACGTAAGAAAATTCAACTGTGAACTAGTGAGGAAAGCAATTGAAAACAACCAAAGCCTAAAGATAGCAAAGGGACATCTCAGTAAGGGAAGAAAACAGATTATGGAACTGAGAAAAGAAGATGGTTCTGTAACAAGAAATAGAGGCGAAATTTTGACAAGAGTGAAAGATTTCTACTCCAAATTATATGAAAGGGATGATACATGCACTCCAGACATCATGAAAGATACCAGTACCAGAGTTCCTCCAGTCCTTCCAGCAGAAGTTGCACATGCAATCAAGAACATGAAGCGGGCAAAAGCTCCAGGAGAAGATGGAATTACTGTAGACATCATACAAGAAGCAAGTGGAGAAATCGAAACAGTACTCGCCCAAATTTTCACTCGATGCCTTAATGAAGGAAAGATTCCTGAGGATTGGAACACCGCTACAATGATCCTGCTACATAAGAAAGGTGACATTGAGGATCTCGGAAACTACAGACCTATCAGCCTCCTATCAGTAGTTTATAAAATCTTCACTAAAGTTCTTTCACACCGCTTGAAGGTAACACTGGACATGGCTCAACCGAGAGAACAAGCTGGATTCAGGAGTGGCTACAGCACAATAGATCATATCCATGTGCTGAGAGAACTAATTGAAAGAGCGAGGGAATATGAACTTCCATTGTGCATGGCTTTTATCGATTATGAAAAAGCCTTTGATTCGGTGAAACCATCAGCAGTTACAATGGCTCTGAAAACCTGCGGTATTGAAGATGCATACATTAATATTATTAATAACATCTATGAAAATGCAAGTGCAAAGATTAGGCTGTTTGAAAATACAACACACATAAAAATTGGAAAAGGAGTGAGACAAGGTGACACCATATCTCCGAAGCTCTTTAATGCCACATTGGAGGGTGTTTTTCAGTCACTGAGCTGGGAAAACAAGGGGATAAAGATTAATGGAGATTATCTAACCCACCTTAGTTTTGCTGATGACGTATTCATTTTTGCAACTAGCCCATCAGAGCTGCAGAGTATGATCCAGGAACTTGCTGACAAGAGTAAAGAAGTGGGATTAAAAATGAAGATTTATCGATTGATGGAGAAAAGCTGGAGATAACAGATACGTACGTTTATCTTGGACAGCAGATATCAAGTGAGGGTCACATTGATGAAGAAATTAATCGGCGTACAAAACTTGCCTGGAGAGCTTTTGGAAGAAACAGCATAATTTTCAAGAGCAATATGCCATTATGTCTTAAAAGAAAAGTGTTTGATCAATGCATCCTTCCAGTGCTTACGTATGGTGCAGAGACGTGGACCTTAACTAAAAGAGACATACAAAGGCTGCAGACAACTCAAAGCAGCATGGAGAGGTGCATGCTTGGTGTAACCAGGAGATATAAGAAGAGGAACACGTGGATCCGAAAAATGACAAGAGTGGAAGACATCATGATCAGAGTTAAATCCCTGAAATGGCAATGGGCTGGACATACTGCCAGAAGGACAGATCATCGATGGACAGCCGAAATTTTAGATTATATTCCAAGGGACAGGAAGAGACCCAGAAGAAGACCACATGGGAGATGGGTGGATGAAATTCGAAAGTATGCAGGGGTGACATGGAGGAGACTGGCACAAGACAGACCGTTGTGGAGGAAACTTGGGGAGACCTTCGTCCAGCAGTGGATTGATAATGGTTGACAATGATGATGATGATGATATATATATATATACTGCTCGACGCATAAAATTCCTCACCATAACGAAACGCTCGAAATAAGACGAGACCTACCGCACATGTAAAGGAGTAAATGGCTAAGAAACGATTTAATATTTGTGGGATTACAGCAATGCGATGGAGACAGTATAATGTTACCTGAGTCAGTAGGTCGTATGACCTCCATGTTAGGCTATATACCGATGAGGCATTACATTATGATCAACCCCAGCCCAGAGAAACGAGCGCGCCTGGAGACCGAATGGTAGCGCAGGGGAAATTCACAGAGCAGTATACATACAACCCGAGAACCGGCTTTTGGTTAGTAGAGTCTTCGGAGATGGGAAAAGCTGCCGATTTATCGGAGTTTGACAAAGGACAAATTGTGATGGCATGGTACCTCGGAACTACGATATCAGATACGGCGCGGCTTGTGAGTTGTTCACGTGCCTCTGTAGTGAGCACGTATCAAAAGTGCTGCACAAATGGCCAATCGACGAACCGTCGTCCAGCCATTTGTCGTCCGCAGCTCATTGATGCTAGAAGGGAGCGGAGACTATCGCGCATTATTCACAGCGACAGCAGAGCCGCAGTGCGACAGATCACCCGCAGCTACAACAATGGTGATCAGGGCAATGTGCCACAACACACAGTTCATCGCAACCTTCTGCGCATGGGCCTGCGCAGCCGAAGACCCAGCTTGGTACTCATGCTCACTGCACGTCATCGCCAACAACGCGGGAAATGGGACCAAGGTCATCGAGGTTAGACCGTGGATGATTGGAAGAAAATGTCCTGGTCTGACGAATCACGTTTCCTGGTGCATCACGTAGACAGCCGAGCGCGGGTACGCGGATTAACAACGGATGCTATGGCACCTGGATGTACTGTTGGGCGGAAACAGGCCGGAGGTGGCGGTGATGGCAGCGGCGGCAGTGTTATGTTGTGGGCGATGTTTTGCTTGGGTCACTTTAGGCCCCACTACCCCAATAGCACAATCCCTGACAGCTTAAGCTGATAAGCTGCGGACCATGTTCAGCCATTCATGGAAGCTCTGATCCCTGCTGGTGATGGCCATTACCAACAGAATAATGCGTCATGCCACATTGACTGAATCGTCAGGGAGTGGTTCGAGGAACATGATGGTGACTTTTTGTTAATGCCCTGGCCTCCAGCCTCCAAATTCACCAGACATAAACCCAATCGAACAATTGTGGTTCGACTTGGAAAAGCGGGTTCGCGCTAAATCACCACCACCCCGAAATGTACCGGAACTGGATGACCTGCTGTTGATATTATGGTACCAGATACCCCAGGATACCTATCGCCACCTCGGCGAATCGATCGATGCCTCGCCGGGTGGCCGCTGTTTTGCGGGCTAAAGGGGGTCCCCTACAGCTTATTAGGTAGGTGGTCATAATATAAAGTCTCATCGGTGTATATTCGGCAACACTTTGTGGCATTGAGAGCAAAAGTCACCGGATGGTGTTATGAGATATCGCTGACCATGTGTCGTTGACCTCTGTCCACAATTCATTGACATTGCGAGCGAGTCGCCTGCCAATGACATTCCACACGTTCTCTATTAAGAACAAGTCTGGGCATTGCCTTGGCCAGGGCATCGTCCTGACAACTTGTAAGCATGCACCTGTTGATGTTGGCAGTGTGCCGACGGATATTATATTGTTGAAACTCGGCATCAAAAAGCGATTCATCGTTGCATACATGAGGAGTTTTTTTATTGCTTGTCGCTGCTATCAAAATTTTAGCGCACATAATAGCTATTAGCTAAGAAAGACAGTAATTATTAAGCTGAAAGTAAAATAAAAAAGGGAAAGGTTATGTCAGGGAAGTTTATTAGAATGACTTTAACACTGGACAGTTTGCAGTATTTCTAAATTGAGGGAACACGCTGAAATCAGGAGTTAAACTCTTGTTGTTTTCTCTCTGCAGTCACTGACCACAGATAAGAAACTAAAAGACACATCAATTACAGCGTTTCGTGCTATTAAAAATTTAAAATGAGAATTTACCACAAATTTGAGTGATGCTATTACTATAACGAAAAAGCATCACAGTCATTATTACAGCATCATTCGATTAGTAATAAATCATTTCAAGAAATTTTGTCCATATTATCTGTTTACGGAGTGGTAATAACATGATGAACAGCCTTTTAGAAGCTTATTCAAATACCAAGATAATTATTAAGTATCAAGGCATTATATCACTATATTCAATGATTACTTATACCATGAGGTCTCCGAAATTCATCAACTTTTCTGTAGGCTTTCGAATTGAATTAGGTGAGGATCCAGGATCCAAAATTATTCTCATAATGCCACACCTCAATAGCAGTTGTTTCACTACGTTATCTTCCAAGTTCAATATTTTCAATTAGGAGTTGTTAACCTGTATTGACTAAGCATGTAATTGGGTACTTTAGATCTCTAACCGAACACCAGTGAATGTATGTAGTGCGGAGAGAATGAGAAACAGGGAGAGAAACAGAGAGAGCGAGAGCACAAGTTATCCAAGTTCATAATTTAAAATTTTGATATAAAACACATAGAAGTTATACACTGAGTGGCCACTTTATTACGACCACCTGACAGCTTTAAGCAAAGGAACTATGGCTGCACACTGTTGCCGCCAGAGGGCAAGGCTAGTATAAAAAAGGAAAGCTAAGTGCTTGCGACAGTGGTAGAAGTGATTTTTGGGTGACGAGATGGGTAAAAAATTCGATTTGACGGACTTTCAACGTGGGATAATTGTAGGAGCTCGGAGTCATGGACCGAGTATCACCGAAATCACCGCATTCGTGAAATGTTCCAGAGCAGCTGTTATTAAAGTGTTTAAAGACTGGACTGTCAGTCAAAAAACTGGGTCTCTACGTGCAACTTGTAGTCGTCATCGACTAATGACTGCTCGGGCGGAACGGAGAGTGTCCAGGCTGGTAACAGAAAACAGAAGGACAACAGTGCAGCAAATTACAGACCATCTTAATCAATGATCCCCTCAAATGATCACTGCATGCACTGTTCGCCGTACACTGCATCGGATGGGATATAGCAGCCGAAGGCCTGTTCGAACACCTTTGCTGTCTGCAGTTAACAAGAGAAAACGTCTCCAGTTTGCCCAAGGATTGGACAGTCGATAATTGGAAACAAATTATGTGGTCCGATGAATCACGTTTTCAGTTGCACCATGCCGATGGCTGAGTGAGAATTTGGCGGAAACAGCACGAAAGCATGGACCCCAAATGCATTGCTACAACCCTTCAAGCTGGTGGTGGCAACGTTATGGCTTGGGGAATGTTTTCCTGGCATGTTGTGAGCCCTTTAATTCGTGTTGATCAACGTCTGACTGGCATATTATATTTAAACATCGTTGCGGACCAAGTGCATCTTGTCATGTGGATGGTTTATCCTAATGGCGATGGCTACTTTCAACAAGATAATGCGTCCTGCCATAGTGCTCGTATTGTACAGGATTGGTTTCAGGAACATGCCGGTGAGTTTACTTTGCTTAGGTGGCCCCCACAATCTCCAGATCTCAATGCCATCAAGAATTTGTGGCATGAAGTTGAACGAGCCGTCAGACAGCTGCATCCACAACCCTGCAATCTCACACTCCTATTCGTCAAGCATGGTCTCAGACTCCACAAACTACCTATCAACATCTCGTGGAGTCCACGCCACGAATAATCGACGCAGTATTAAAGGCAAAAGGTGGCCCAACAAAGTACTGAGGGGGTGGTCATAATATAGTGGCCACTCAGTGTATATCAAAATTAAAAATAGAAGTTAATTTAATGGTATCTTAGAGAGAAAGACGGAAATGTGTTTACCCTGTTACTTTTGTAATCAGTTTAAGACTAGTTTACAATTTTTTATGTGACTATGTGAATGAAACGATAAATGCAGGAAAATTATTTAAGAAGGTAATATAGATCTGGAAAAAAATTACAACAAAAAACGTGAGCTTGTGTGCATTAGATTAGTCAAGAGCACATTGATATCGTAAATTACTCTGAAAGATAAGTTTAACTTTCCAGGCAAAAGGAAACCTATCTGTACTTAGTGTTCCTATCTCACTCAGATTTCCGTTACATATTGTGCCTTCTGTGCAAAAAACAGAGTTAAGTGTGGATGGTACTGTTTTCGCGGGCAACATGGCCAAAAGCCTTCAGGTCTGTCTTGAAAACTTATGAAAATAATTACATTTGCATGTTTTTAAGTAGCAATGTTTGTTGACTCTCCAAATATCGTATTTAAAGTGCAGAAAGGAGAAAATTGAAAGAAAGCTTAGTTATGCTTACATTGTAATTGGAACAGTAGCTACTAAAGCACGTCTCACAATGAAAGGATGCGTAGCTTTTTCTGAAACTGAGAAGGCATTTTCATCACTAGTGTTCACGTTTGCGTTTCGTTCAGCGTACGTACTAAAAAGGTTGAATTGCGTAGTCTTTTTTGAAACGGGGATGGCATTATTGTCACTAGTGTTGACGTTCGCGTGTCGTTGAGAGTGCGTACTTAAACAGGTAGAATATTTAGTAGAAAAAAAGCACAAGAAGTACAATATAAAGTTATGTATTATCCTTCAGATGGGTCACTACTTTACCACAAACAACAGTTTTTCAAAATCTGCGAGAAAAGAATGTCGTATTATTGTTCATAAATTTTACATTTGGTGTATTCCTTCGCATTGAATGAAGCAATGATCATGCTTCCCAAATTAGAAATAAAAATATTTCCTTATGTCTAAAATATGATCAACTGCGCGGGTGCATACGGAAATGACAGCAGTCGTTGTTGTACAATATAAAAATATACGTGAGAGAGGCGTTACACCTATTCCTAGTAACTCGTATTTGCTTTACGAATTTCATTTTTCTCGAACCGATAAACGCTGGTTTCCTAACATCGCCTCTAAATTCTTCAACAGTTTAACGAATTCTGTTATATTTTATAAGAAATGTTGTTATTTTAGGCCTCAGTATCGTACTGCCTAAAAGTTCACTCACGCAAAGACCAGAAAACTGTAAGATGCAAGATTTATTCTCAAACAAACCTTAAACGACGCGTAACTTCAAAACTGAAGAAAACATGTACTAATGTCGCAAACCGGGGACAATGAATTTGAGTCATCTGAAAACTTCTTTTTCCGAATTAGCAGCTCTACGAATAGACGAAGTAGATATAAGCTATATCGCGAACAAAGTAATTCCTAAGACGTTTACTAAAACTGCGACAAAAGTCATATCTACCAAACAAAAATAAAATAAAAACCAAAAATGTTGATGTTTTAAAGACATTGCAACAAACGGGAATACTTATTAAAAGGAAATGGAAGACTAACAGATGAAATTGATATACATCCTTCTGCAGTTGTAAACAAGGAACTGTGATGGATCGAATGGAAATTCTGCGTTTTAATAAATATATCAGAAATTTTAGCTGTGGACTAGAAATAAATGCGTATAAAGTAACTGATACCTAAAAAAAGTCTCACGGCAAAATTGATGTAAGAATGCAGTTGTGTGTGTGTGGCAGTAGTGATAACATTGAAAAATACCCGTGTTTAACATGGAACTGTATGAGAGTCATAATGGATAGCACCAGGAAAAAAGCTTCTTATGCTAACTGAAGGATGTTGCACTAGCAACTTTAAACGAGAAAGGCTAATTTTGGGGAAATTTCAAAGTTACCTTTTTCCACTCATATTTCTTTATTTCTCTTATAATAAAGAAAGAAACCCCGCAGATGGGCGAAATACAACAGGGATATTGATATATCAAGAGAGGTAACAAGGATATCCAGGCCATTGATAATCTCTCTGCTGTCTACTATCTCGTCACATTTCCCTCATATTAGGTGCATAAAATTACGGACATGACTCGACCAAGAGCTCAGGACAGATTCAGAAATGCCCGTGGAAGGCGAATCACAACCGCGTAGCACAGAAGCTAACCGGAGGATAAAATTGCTGTTGAATTTCACTATGTATTGCTTATCGGTGTAGGAAGATATGTCTCTCTAAAAAAACACCAGCGCTTATTGATATTTTCAGTATTTGCAGCACTGAAGATTCTGATTTTAACATTATTAAAAAATTCCGTAAAAGAGCAAATGCTGAAACTTGATTTCTGCATACATAAAATTAATAAATATGTTAAAGGCCAGGCGGCACCACCTCTTCAAAGTTACCCACTCCTCTTCCAGACAAAAGTAATAAAAATAGGAAATGTCAGGAGACACCATCATTTCAAAAATTAATAAAAATAGGAAAGGTTAGGAGGCACCACGCGTTAAAAGTTACCCAGTCTTCTTCCAGACAAATTTATTAAAATTAGGAAATGACAGGAGACGCCATATCTTCAAACTTATTCAGACTTCTCTAGACAAAAGTAATAAAATTGGCAAAGGTCAAGAGCGCCTATTCAAAGTTACCCAGTAATCTTCTACGTAAAATTCATAAAAATGGAAAAATCTCGAAATTTCTGGGTGAATATGGAAAAACTTGAAACGGACTTTTCTGAAATAAACGGAATTACTGACAACGAAAAATCTGTGAAACTACGGAAGTAAAAAGCAGAAACAAAAAAACGAACACTTTTAAAAACGGAAATTTCGTGAAAAGGAGGACACTTACCGGCAACTTTGCTGCACGTAATTTTCAGAAATTTTATTTTTTACAGAGTATGTTTTTTTCAGGAATGTTCATTAAGGTGGTTCCACCTAAAATCTCTGCCTTATGTTTCCAACGGTAAAACTTCTTTACATATTTTCTTAGCAATTAATGTATTCCCAAGGATGAAAATTTGCACATCGATAAAACTAACTTTAAGTTATAGTATGGGATACTTAATACTTGCTAAAACATAACCATAATTATATTAAAAATCAATCATTTTTCTTTGAGTAATGGTTCCGACCTGTTAAAATATGGCGCGACCTGTACATTAATGACATCAGTGGACAAACAAATGTTGGATTGCTTAATTATTGTTATGTTTTATCAAGTGTACCATGATATAACTTAAAGTTAGTTTTATCGATGTGCAAATTTTCATCCTTGGGAATACATTAATCGCGAAGAAAATATGTAAAGAAATTTTACCATTGGAAACATAAGGCACAGATTTTAGGTGGAACCACCTTAAAGCAAAATATATTCATTTTCATATCTTAAGTGAAGTAATCTCGGGGCGTTTTATCGCTTGCGTGAAATTTTATTAGAAACCTGCTGTACTGGAATAGCAATTCAGATTAGTTTTCTTATGTAGTTCATGGATTTATCTGTTACCTCAATTTTTAATTTGAGAAAAGAGTAAGGCGCGAAACGTACTTTACTCGCCTTTCTTCCGTGTGAAGTATCATTTATCTGATTCGAACTATGCGTCGAAAAGAAGTGTGAAGTATCATTTATCTGATTCGAACTATGCGTCGAAAAGAAGTGTGAAGTATCATTTATCTGATTCGAACTATGCGGCGCAAAGAAGTGTGAAGTATCATTTATCTGATTCGAACTACGCGTCGAAAAGAAGTGTGAAGTATCATTTATCTGATTCGAACTATGCGTCGCAAAGAAGTGTGAAGTATCATTTATCTGATTCGAACTATGCGTCGAAAAGAAGTGTGAAGTATCATTTATCTGATTCGAACTATGCGGCGCAAAGAAGTGTGAAGTATCATTTATCTGATTCGAACTACGCGTCGAAAAGAAGTGTGAAGTATCATTTATCTGATTCGAACTACGCGTCGAAAAGAAGTGTGAAGTATCATTTATCTGATTCGAACTATGCGTCGAAAAGAAGTGTGAAGTATCATTTATCTGATTCGAACTATGCGGCGCAAAGAAGTTATTCATCTATGACAACGGAATTATTATCAAATCAATTTCCACTATGTACAATATTCTCATAATACGGAATTATGAGTACATCTTATGTACATTGTACACGCAATGGTAATCACTTTTGTTATGCCATTTCAAAAGAACAAGAATACCTGAAATTAAATGAAACTGGGAAACAATTCATTATATGCCTAAATTCAATATCAGTTTTTGTCATTATTTATGACAAAAACAAAACATCGAATTTAAGAATATTGAGAATTCTTTTTTTTTTTTTTTCCCCTAAGGGAACGAATTTTTCATTGATTTTAAACCAGGAAGACGTATAAACTGTTGGAGGCTTTCCTTTTGTATAACAAAACTAACATTGGAAATATTTCTGCTTTTAGACTAGGACAAGCCGCCAACGGTAACCGATAACTCTGGGACAGTTGGCAAATTTTGAGCGAAGCTATTGCAAAATCAAAGCTCATTAAGGCACCTATTATAACAAATACTAGAAAAAGAACGCGTAAAATTTGTGACTTCCAGAACAAAAGCACGAAACATTCTAAAAAAGAAATGCCTAAAATTTATCATGAACTACTTTCCTTCACGTTGGTTGTAACCAGGTTGTATGTAAACAAAGAGGAAAGACATACTCGGATCGGGAACCACGTTTTTTATTTTGTATCGGGAAAGACAGGCACACACACACACACATACGCAAACTTTCTTTTATTATTATACATTAAGCAAGTGTTGAGCTAACAGGCGCAGTCTTTCCATTTCTTCGTTTTTCGATTCAAACGATTTTTTTAATTAGTGTTAGTGAGCCGACTTTCGTGAAACGCTTCAAGTAAAAGGCCACATAGTTTTAATTGAAATTCTTCAATGACACGGAATTTCGAGAATCGGGAGGCGTCAACACCTGACCATAGACGATGTCTAATCGCATGCCAAAAATCACGGTGATCGGATGTGTCATGTCGTAGCTATGCCCGAACAACTAATTGTTCCGAGCCTAGTACAGAGAGCGGATTTTTTCAATTATTATTAAAATTGATCAGTGTTTTAATGGTCATTATTTTATACGACATGACCAATCACCATGGTACCAACCCCATGTCACTCACCATGTCCTCCCCTTTCTCTGTGGCAACTGTCACCGCGACCTGCTGAAGATCTTTGGAGGAGATAGGTAACAAACGACCCCTTCTAAAAACCCGGAAAACTCCCGAAAAATGCAAGATTTTTGGACGATTATTCTTCAATGACACGGAATATCGGGAATCGGAAGGCGTCAAAACCTGACCATGGACGATGTCCAATCGCATGCGAAAAATCACGGTTTTCGGATGTGTCATCTTGTTCCTATGCCTGAACAACTAATTGGCTCGAGTCTCGTAAAGAGAGCTCGTCTCGGCCTTCGGCCTCGTTTCGCTCAAATATACCTTTCTAAAATGTGTTCGTATTGAATTGACGCTTATGCATTTTTTTCTTTTTCACATTTCGAGCACTACAGCTTGGTATCACACACGTAAGTTATAATTTCCTTTTGTAGTAAGAAACTGATGACATGTGAAAATGTGAATTAATGTATTAATGCATCCCACAGAGAAGGCGCGAGAATCACGTGAAATTTTCAACACCCAGCCTCTGGCGCCTTAGGAAGATGTCTACGTCCAACCTGCTTTGCACTCAGCTGAAACCCAAATCCGGCCACGTGAATGCGAAACAGCATGGACAATGACAACGGTTACAACAGCGCGTCACTTCGAAGGAAAGGATTCTTTAAAAAATACATCAGTTAAGCTCGCCGTACCATCACGCACGCACGCACGCACAACTCAGCAGATGCAAACGGAGGACATATAGAACGTGATATGAATGGAGATGCCGTTTTCGATAACCACATTGCCGTCAGCACCAAAGAGCCTACCGGAATACTTTCTCAAAAGAATTTTTAGGAGAAGAGAGAGAGAGACAGAGAGCCGCCTTTGAAGCTGCCGAGTCACCACAGAGATTGAAACCGGCAAAATCCGTTGACGTGTCCTCTTCAGAAGTAAACACAGATAAAGCATGAGCTCCGGAGACTGGATGAGTTAAAACGCTTGGGGAAAATTAGAAAATTCGCTTTTCAAGGTGCGTTTGCGAATATCCAGGAGCAACGTAAGGTTATTTGCGCCCTTCATTCTCTCATGTGAAACTTTGCCTGAGCAACAATACTTCTGTATCCGTAAAGTAATGCAGAAAGCACGTTTTCGAAACGAGCTTGTGAGTATTAGTCTGATGATTTTGCTCGTGAATATCTATGTCCTGAATGAAGCAGTTTCGCAATAAGGCTTTTCATTATTCTGTCTACTATACGATAATTTATATATATATTTCATTATTCTGTCTACCGTATCAAATTGTGTATATTTTATTTTATTTTTCATTATTCTGCCTACTACACGAAAATGTTAAAAGTAATTCAACAAAACTTAGAAAAAAATATAAGAATTTCTTGCATGTGGATCTCAAAACGTCAGGGCAAACTATTTTTTTTTTTTTTAGCGACATGTCAGAAACCAAAATGCTCACGGAAAATCATCTGCAATAGTTAAATTTCCCGGTTTTCCCAGTCCGTATAAAATTTGCGAAGAATTTATTTATAATTGCACCGAAAGTCCACAAATTAAAGAAAATCCGGCAACCGAAGTACACAAACATTTCTTCATCCTTAAATCTCTAAAAGTAGGCCGAGGGTATTTGGTTAAGTGTGATAACCGTTTCATTAAGTCTCATGCCGCCTTCTGCGAAAACTCATTTATCCATTTCATCCCATTTAAGCTAGGAAAATATAAATATCTAAATGAATATTTATATAACGAAACTTTTTAGGAACATCTTTTAAAAGGCCTACCCGATAAACTATGAATAAAAAATTGAGAGAATACACTGGTATTATTTGTAGATATTTATTCCTATCCATTTTTCGCGTGCCAAGATCTTTGTGGGTGTTAAATAACACCAGTGATTCGAGAGTATACATTTTTTTACGTACAACACATTGCATTTATTCGCGTCACTCGCAACCATACCCTACCACAGTTCAGTACATACTAAGTGGAATTAAATCATAACAACAAACAATAAGATTTACTAATTCTTGACAATCAGCGGTTGATCATTCGTCCAAGATGGGTACGGGTTCGAATCCTGGTGAGGCATAGATGTTGTGTTTGTCTTACGATTCTGGCTGTCTCCCTTCTCTGGAGTTAGTGGCCCTAAATTAGGGATGGACGACTGCTTATAGCCCCTTGAGTTGGTAGATTAAAGAATGTTATTATCGTGAAACCAATGAAAGGAAATATCTAAGTCGTAAAATTAAATATTTACTAAAATATGGCGGCTACAATAGTAAGTATTTCGAATATTTAATTTTTCAAAAACAATATTTTTTATTATTATTATTATTATTATAAAATAATTTAAGAAAGATGATTCCACCTCTTTCTCTCAGTTGTCCAGGAACTTCCTTATTATCCTACAAGTGTTCAGGATAGCTTACTTCTGTAGTTCCATATAGGTGTTAGGTTGCAGGCCTAGTGTCTGTATAGAGCTGTGAATATTCTTAAGTACAACTCTTGTGGCGGATATTATATGGGGACGGTGGTGACGTTCACCATATGCCACATTTCCTTGACTTCGTATCGCAGGTCGGTATACTTTGACATCTTCTCTCCGTGCGTCTTCTGGATGTTGTACGTTTTGAGCACGGCTATGCCAGCAAGGTATGTTGACTTCTTCTCCTTGTCGACCAGGACGATGTCGGGCCGATTGTGAAGGATGGTCATCTGTTCTGATCGATCTGCCCCAGTACATCTTGTGGATGTTGTTCTCCAGAAGCGTTGTTGGCTCAAACTTGCAGTAGGGAACAGGCTCAGTTGTAATGCGGTATTATTATTGCTATTATTTTACAGATTTAGACGAACGCAAAAACGACCTGAAGGAAAAACCGTCCTCGCAAGCACAAACTAAAATCTGACTTCAAGACTAATAGAAAAGACGAATTGCAAGTGTATTAGTGAAGGGGATTCGTAACTTTTGGTCTTGGATATCTGCAGGCTATTGTTTTTTTTTTATTGGAGGTTTAACGACCACCGTGAGCAACTCAATGGGCTATAAGCAGTCGTCCGTCCCTAATATAGGGCCACTAACTCCAGGGAAGGGAGAGAGCCAGAACTGTAAGACAAACACAACATCTATGCCTCACCGGGATTCAAACCCGTACCCATCTCGGACGAATGATCAATCTGCAGGTTACACCCCATCGTGTTATAGATCATTTTAGAGCTCCAGTCAGTAAAGGGGTCAAGAAGAAGCCAAATTTCGCTATGACGTATACTTTATTACTGCCGGAAAAGTTGCATAGAATCAAACTCCATCTCCGTAATGGCTTTTATCACATTTAGCAGCAAACTCTTATAATTTACACAATGTAAAACGTGACTAAATTATGTTCGGCGATAATTTAGTAAAATATATTGTTAAGTGTCAATGAAATTAAATATGTTTAGTCACTTTATGGGACAACATTAAAACATCAGATTTCAACCATGGTTTTGATTACTTCCGTTACCCATTTTCGTTATATCGAAATTTTTTACTTGGGATTTATTTCATTACTGTCGGGAAAGATGCATAGCATCAAAAAGCTAGAAAATCTCATTTTGTTTTCCAAACAGTTTTAAAAATAAACATGTTAATGATTGCTTTGTTCCTTCATATTTCATTAGTTGCTACACGTAAATGCATAAGCGATTTTAGATGCAACTTTCGCCTGTTATATCAACAGGTCTCTGAAATTCTGTTAAAAAAATTGGATTTCAGCATAGTTCTTTATCTTTTAGATTTTCCAATTTAATGGAAAGAATGGAACCCGAGTAAAGAAATTTGTGTGCCGCTTACCTGACGACATCTTTATTTTCTTTTGATGTATTTCATCATCATGATTATTCAACAGCAATTTACTTTCAAAGTGCCACTACTTTCCGCGATATGGAACTGACCTGTTCTTGATCACACATTAAACACATAATTTTCCTGCTCTGCTTGATAGTAATGCTGTTATTTAGAACGAAAGAACATACAATTAAACTCCGCCCTCAATTCAGTCGAGAGAAGCCGGAAGGATGTAGTCATAGTACCTAACCAAAGAAATCATAAACGTATTGATTGGTAATGCTGTCATATCGAAACTTATGTTTTCAGGCGTTCAATCGCATATATAAAGTATATATATTGGTGTGCAAAAATTAAGGACGAAGAGGAGAAGTTAACATAACAGCGGAACGAGCAGGCAGAACGGACCGAAAAACCACTCAGGAGATAGACTAGGGTCCGGTACGTAGGACATGCGCATATATACAGCATGACGTAGGAGAGGTGGGGGAGTGCCGGAAGGGTATAAAGCACACGGGCGGTGTACGCTCAACAATTCGGTGAAAGCTATTGCACGGTGTACAACGGTTTGAACGACGTCGAGTTGCTGACACCGTGTGATATGGCCAACAGGCAATCCAGTAGACGACACCTGGATTACTTTACCCGAGGTCGCGTCTTTGGGAAGTTGGAAGAAGGTTGAAATGTAACTAGTGTAGCCGAGGAGTTCGGGATCGCTCACAGCATCGTTTCACGTGCTTGGAGAGCATTTCAAACGACAGGAACAGCTGTCCGAGAGTTTAGCAGTGGTCGTCCACGAGCAACCACGACGGCGGACGACCGGTATATTGTCCGATAGGCGAGAAGAGACAGACAGCAGACAGCGGGAGAAATCGCAAGGCACATGCAACAGACAACTAGACGTCCGTTATCGCGTTTTACGGTAGCCAAGAGGCTGCACAAAGGTGGTCTATTTGCACGACGACCAGTACGGTGTGTGCCATTAACGCCTGCCCATTGGAGACGGCGGTTTCTGTGGTTCCAGGAACACAAAAACTGGACACATCAGCAATGAAGTCAAGTTCTCTTTACGGATGAGAGCCGATTTAGTCTGACGAGCGATTCTGGACGTATACACATCTGGAAAGAGCAGGAAACACGCAATCACACCTCCAACATCATCGAAAGGGACCGGTTTGGAGGTGGTGGAGTTTTCGTTTGGGGCGGTATCATGCTTGGTAGCCGTACATCTTCCAAGGAGGTTGAGTCACTGGTATCCGCTATTGTACCGCGGTCCTCCTGCCTCACGTGCGCCTGTTTAGAGGTGCTCTGGGTCCTGAGTTCCTCTTCATGGACGACAACGCTACACCACATCGTACAGTGGCTGTCGCATAGCTGTTGGAGAGTGAAGATATTGAACGCATGGATTGGCCCGCAAGGTCCCCTGACCTAAATCCAATCGAAAACGTGTGGGACCTTCTCGGGAGATGCTTGGCAGCACGTCACGTGCCGCCAGCAACGATTCCGCAGCTGCGATTGGCGCTACAAGAGGAATTGGCAGCGATGCCTCAACAGCTCCTTGACAACCTCGTCCTCAGCATGGTCAGACGTTGTAAATCCTGCAACGCCGTCAGGGGTGATCATATCCCCTACTAAAGACTGGATTTTTCTTGGCAGCCACCTGTCACATGGACGATTCTTCTTCTGCCCAGTTGTTCTCGAAGCTACCTTTTCAATAAAGTGCCTTTGTATCCTTTGGATTCCTTGTTTGGACGGTTTTGCTCACTTGTCCCATATTCTTACATCTTGGGGATCTTATGGTATGATTTGAGTCGATGTGGAGAACTTCTGCAGGACGTTACATTCGAAAAACCGCCTCGTCCATAATTTTTGCACGCCAGTGTATATCCGCAATACAATTATGGCTGAGATTTTGATAAAAATTTAATTTCCTTTCGTGAAAAGGAAACTCTTTAAAATATGAATTCATTTTTAAATTTTGTGTCTTACTCAGAAAGTTCCGCGTTAAGAAAAATTCTTGTGACAAAGTAAAGCGGATACCTCCTTGCTCTTAATTATACAGCAATTTCCTGTAAGCTGAAATAATTTTTGAGTCTTACCGTGGGGACAAGTTTTCCGCCTGAAAATTTTTCTGGAAACGAAGCACGTCACTTTGCCATTTATTCTGATAAATTTTCATCCTCCATGTATCGCAATAGAGATTCGAAACGTTCAAACATTTAAACAATTAGACTTCGCGTCACTTCAAAGAAGTTTAATTTTTTCTTAAATGGGTGCTTTTCGTGGTTTTATCGATATCGGAAAATTATCCAAACATTTAATCATCGAGTTCGGTCGCAAGCGAATTGCCTTCATATTTGTCATCAATTTCGACCAAACATTTTTTAATAATACGATAAATACTAGCTAATATTTACAAAATTTCTTTCACTTTTTCAGACGAAGGCTTATCGCTGCAACTTGCTAAACATTACAAAATTTCTTTCACTTTTTCAGACGAAGGCTTATCGCTGCAACTTGCCGTTTTGATATGTGCGTGACCTCTGAGGTAGGCACGTGACACCATAAACGAAATATTTTAGTGTACTGTAAGTGAATTTCTGCTCGCTTCCAATAGTACACAGGCACCTCGAACATTTTAGTCTGGTATGTCCAAAACCAGAAATTCTGTTCCCAGGACATCGTAAGACTTTTTGTTCACAAGAACTAGGCAGTAGAAGAAGAATTTGATTGGAATGTTAAATTCCGTCATCCCCATTTCCACTTCCATCTCAGCCACTTCGTTGAGTCCCACTTTCCTTCCATTCTAAATATGATTTGACTCAAAGTTAAATTCAATAAACATAAAAAAAGGGGGAACAAAAATAGCCAAGGCTGCGGGTTGTGACGTGCCAACACCGCAGGACGCACATGAGATAAAGGCAGATAGCAGTGAGAGCACATGTCCGCGTAGCTCAGTTGGGAGAGCGACTTACTCCGGAGTGAGGGGACACGGTTTCGATGTCCGGTGCGGACAAACTTGTGCGTTATATTGGAGCCCGAACTTCCAGGATGACTCGGCTGTTAAGTTTCTCGCAATGACGTCATGTTCTTTCCATACGGCGAGACAGGAAAAATGAGAATCCCTTCTTCAGTGGTCCAAAAAATAAAAAACAGGGTGATGTTACGTTCCACACACCAAATTGTCTGGGATTTCTCAAATGCACGTTCTTCATGGGATCACTGCCTACAGCGAAACATGGTCCCGCCTGACCCGTTAGCCATGCTCCCGGCCATCTTTGGGGGAAGGGGGGGGGTAGATATGACGTGCCTGCACCTCAGACGCACATGAGATAAAGGCAGATAGCATTGAGGGCACATGTCCGTGTAGCTCAGTTGGGAGAGCGACTTACTTCAGAGTGAGGGGACCCGAATTCGATGCAGACAGACTAGCCCGTTATAGGGTGTTCTTCAGCAAAAGGAATTTCTGAATCAAATAAATTTATTTTCTAAACAGAAGTTAAAAAGGCAGATCTTTCAAGGAGTTTCAATGAATGTAGTGGAAACAGTTTTTATCGTTAAAGAAATCCAAATTTCGTCTAATGGATGCAAGGAGCAAAAATAATTATTTGAAAAAAGTGACCAGTTTGCTGGGCCCTATACCTTGCGGAAGTGATTTTTACATGTAAAATTTGAAACGTATTGATATTTACAGCTTAAGCAGCGTACATTATAAGCGGCAGTCGCTTAATAGCTGAAAGTGGATTCACGCAGTTGGGTAGAAATAAAAAGTATTTGGTTAAGTTTGGCAGGTTTAACTGTTCAGAGGCCAAAACTAGCCAATGAGCACCAAAAATATAACCAATTCGTTAAACACTGGCGGTACTAATACAACAACTTAAAACAGCCAGCGAACTTGCGCCAGAGGTATCGGGGAAAGTCACTTGTACTCGAAAGAGTTTAATGAGAGAAAACCACTAATAAATTCCTTCGAAATCTCATGTCGATCTGATTTTGTGAATGGTGATACTAGACGATTACTTAAGGCGATGCCAGCAGGCAATCTCATGGATAAGCTATACCTCAATTGCTTTTCATTTTGACAAAGATCTTTCCAAAGCTGGGACAAGAAAGGAAAATCACTCGCTACACGGGGGAAAAAAGGAAGAAGAAGTTTAATATCGCCACGATTCAGCTACTGAACTTCAGTTTTCTTTTCGTAAAGCGGTGTGGATGTCTCTGATCAAGAATATTCACACGTACAAACATCCATCCACGTATGAGCGTTTTAGCGTCGATAACCCGAAAATGGGAAATTCCATACATCAAATAAAAATCGCCCTGAGATGAGGACACTGCATGACTGCGATGGACAAACATTCGCAGACCACCTTCTCGGCACCGATAAAGAGCTCCTGATCCGTGGATGTCTCACAATCTTTGCTCCTCCACCCATATAAAAAGACCATTCCGCCTCTCCATTACCACAGTTCGAACTCTTAATATTGTTTTCTTATTTTTTTCTTTTCTTTTTTTTTCATATTTTTCTTTCATGTCTTTCTTGTATTGCGTTCGGAGAGGTCGATATCTTCCATTGTTTCCCTTTGGAACGGTGCGTCTGTACTATCACAAGGGTAAAATGGGATCACAGTAAAAGGTAAAGTGAATCAGGAGTGTTTGCGACGGTGGAGGGTAGGGGAGGTCGACGGCAATAAGGGGGAGCTGAAGTAAAGGAGGAGGGGGGGGTCGGAAACTCAAAAAGATGTTGGAGGCAACGCGGAAGATACTGATATGCCCAGTCCTAAAGCAAGGGCTATAACCCAGCTAGAGATAGGAATAATCCTAGAAAAATACCTCTGCTGATGGTCTAGGTAAATGCTTTCTGACCCACGTCGAGCAAGATAGAGAGTTCTGTAGTTTTATTTTAGTTCTTTTTAGGAACATAATCCACTATGTATTACATGCCGGGCAGAAGAAGATTTGAGATCGCCGTGCGGTTTGATAAAACAGGATTGCAGGAGATGTTTCATGCGGTGAGTTTGGGATATTTATTGCAAATCATTATAACGAGCTCGGTCAAGGGGCATGAAAAGGAAGTAAACACACACAAGAAAAAGCTAGTAAACCTGATGGACTGTCTTTATTTTGTGTCTGGAATTTGTGCTTCGATACAAAAGAAGTTGCTGGCTTTGTGTTTTTCTTGATTTGTTTAAAAAAATCGCTAAGTTATTTATCGGATAAAATATCGGTCATCGTGCTTGTTCCTTACATCTGATTAAAAAGGTTGTTATTTGAATGTGATACCTAGAGAAAAAAGAAATCTACATGGGTGACCTCTGTGATGCTTTCAAGCCTACGTTCCCAGTATATTTCCGATTTTTTATAGTTACAGTATTTGTTCACATACTCCCTGTGTCATTCGAGTATGGGTCAAATAACATTTTCGAGTTTTATATACACATATTTAAGAATTTAATTTCGTATTTTACAGTGGGAGACTACATCCATGATGATATCGCCAGTGTTCCTCCTTTGTTTAATTTCCAGTTTAGACGACCGTAGCCATGGTGGTCAAGAAAATACAAGGCCAGGACATTAGAAAGATGAGTTCCCTATTTTAGTTATGTCACACGGAAAACAAAGCTTCTGATTAGTTTCGAACGCTATCGTGTATGACGTCAAGCTCGACACCGACGTATCAAGCCGTGCAACATGAGAGTGGCGTCACAAACTGAGGGAACTCATCTCTCTAATGTCATGGCCTATGTACTTTCCAGACAGCCTTGCACATTGGTGTCCCTAAGAAAAGATATGCTTAGCAGCCTCTAATAATTGCCTTTTTGACTGAAATACGAGCGTTGAATAATCAATTTTCAAACAGATTTAAGTAACGTACTTCTTCTTCTTCAACGGTAGAAAATTAAATTTAGAAAAAGCTCATATTAAAGTTATTGAATCATGAGCTTAGGTCTTATCTGTAATTTCAGCTTATAGACAACTAATATGTCAATGTCATTGTCTATTAATAAGTAGGAACTGTACACCAATTATACTCAAAACAGTATAATAATAACAATAATCTGAAATCTCTTGGAATAGAAATAAAAATAGAAATAAAATAAATTGGAATAGAAATAAAATTTTCCAAGCTTTCGCACACCAATCAGATGGCTTTTTCAAGGAAGTTAGCTTTTCAAGGTAAGCAGTTAGCAGTCTACCTTCCTTAAAAAAGCCATCTGGTTGATGTGCGAAAGCTTGGAAAGTTTTATTTCTATTCTAGGCCAAGAGATTTTGGATTATTGTTATTGTTATATTATTTTGAGTCATTGTCTATTGTTGTCATGATTAAGTGTGCATAAAATTTATGGAATCTCCAGATAAGGAACGCTTTTTAAATTTACATTAATCAGGCGATCTGCTGTAGCATGTAGTCAAAACTGTGGGAACTGTAATCCTATTAAATCAGAAAATCGGAAAAGTTCTGTTTGTCAGATCAGATCATATGTAAAGGATTTTAGGAAGGGAGTGTCTGATCACAGGTCTTAAACAACCCTTAGAAATAGGAAGCTAGGAGATTTGAGCTAGAGTGCCCGATAGGAAAGTGACACGGAAGCGAGACAGAAATGGGGAGGAAGATGCCCTTATTTATTACCGGGGGGCCAGTACCCGGGGACCGACGGCCTAACGTGCTCATCCGACGTACTGCGGATATTTAGTGGTTCGATCGTTCGCACCTGTCTGGGATCGAACCTGAGGTTTCCCGTGGCAGTCACGAACGTTGACCACTTGGCCATCTGCGGCCTTGTTCTGTTTTTCATCAACTTAGGCAGCGTTTATCTGCCATTTTGTTCATTTATTACACATTCCTCCGTTTGCTGTTGCTGTTTTATTTGTAAAGCCGGTGGGAAAGATACTAAACGTCACCACAAAAAGAACAGCTGATTTCATGCAGCTTCACTTAACGTCATTCTTAGAAAAACATAGCGGGAGCAAGAAAAGAGAAAAAACGTACCTCGGCTGTCTATATTTTTAATGATTTATTTATTTTTACAAAGGTAACACAAATGAAAAAATTTGGATGATGATAAAAAAAACAACTTATGAATAAAATCTGCGGCCCTGCACATCAGCATTTTTACGTCATGTAAAATGTGTATATTTACACTGCGTATAAAAATTTAAAAAAAATAGTAGGAGACAAAAAGAAGACGGCCGTAAGTACTGAGGCAACTACTGTAAACAAAAAACTGATCCTGTATTGGAGTAACCAGTGCGTTAAATCGCCGCACCACGCTTTTGTGGACCGAAGATGAGGGAATTTCTTAAAATTGACTTTCACCTTCTCCAATACGTTACCAGAATGTAAAATGACTGATGTACCGTTTATAAACTTTGCGTGGTGTAAATGCATGCCAAACCAGTTCGACGAAATTGTAATAATGTTCGGACGATATTACTTTTGTCTTAAACTAAAATAATGACTGTTATACGTTACTGCCGAGATAACTCATACTAAAGTTGTTGCAAAAATGCACAGAATAATAAATGAAATTCTTGGTTTCTACCTCCGGAAAACCAAACTTGAAAATAATGGATTGCATACAAAAACTATCTCTAATAATTTTTATTTCCTCTAACATAATTGACTGAGACTATTCTAGGGACTTGCTCCGTTGACTTAAAATCCTAGTCTCGTGGTATTAACCCTTACTTCTTCCTGACTCTCTTACGCATGCGTTGCTAAGGTCTTCTTTCCCTTCCCGGTGATGAACTGCTCGGTCCTCGGGTGACTCAGATGCATCTCTTCTCCACGTACGTTGAACTTTTGCCTTTTCGAGCTCGGTGAACATGTTTCGCGTTCTCCCCGAAATACACTCTCTTCTTCGCTTCTTCCCGATGACTCCTCTTCCTTGACTTTCTTCCGACCTAACAAAACTTCGTCTCTTTCAAAACCAGCTCCACCCTCTGGCGATAGTAAAAACACTCCCACCCTCGGCAAGCGATCATTCTGTCACCACCTGTCCATCGAGCCTGGGAAAGGCGATGTCCGCTAATCAAAGCTAAGTGCTCGGAAGGATTACCGGATGCGTCTTCCTTTTCGGAAGTGCGATCAAAAGACATGAGAGTCTGAAGTTGGTTCTCGATCACCAAAAGTTGAATCCTGCTGAAAGCTCGTCTCGCTGTTAACTCCCTAAAAAAAGTGTCTGCATGTGGGACAACGAGGCGCCTACCGAAAGAATGCTTTATCCAGAATAGGGAAATGAAAGCATTGCTCTCATGCACAATGAAACAAACAAAGATAAATGATGGGATGGAAAATGTGTTACGAGGATGGGTTTAATATCACTATCTAAACCTCCTACATTAAATCTTCGTAAAAAAAACTTTTAATAAAGTATTTTGCATCAGATTTCGCAATCAGTTCCGATTTATTTAGTTGATCTGAGCCAGTGTTCGACCCTCCATCTTGCTGATAAAAATGTGCTATTATTGAACTAAAATTTAACTGAACATGTTGAACGGTATAAAAATATACCAAGCAAGAATTGTACAGGTACAATAATTAATTTAATATTGACACAGAGAAAGATGTCTTACGTTAATATGAATATCATATTTTTAGACTGGGAGTTTTTGTTTTACGATTAATATCATTGTTTACTGCCACAATTTGTCGAAGTAATTGCCATGTCAGACTGTGCAAAGAAATGTCGCTTCAAATATAAACTTCGTGATAATGTACGTTGCTGCATTCTTTTATGCAGATGTTCGTCATCTCATATTCAAACGTTACGATGTTCAAATATAATAGAAAAACATGTGGTGAGATGTTACTCGTATGGCGTAATGTCTTACCACATGCTTAAAGAGTTCTTAGCGTTTCGTGATGTGTTCCAGAGAATCCGGTAAAATCCTAACACTTAACGTAATAGTTTGTAAAGAGTAGAACAATTTAGTTGCAAGTCCCTTAAACATTTTCACGCAGATTTTTGGAGACATTGATATAATGTCTGACATGTTTAACTATAATTGAGTTCGTTACAGCACATCCGCAGCTTAATTTCCTTAGCTCTCCTTCTTGTATCTACAAGTGTATCCACTTGTACCACTTTCGATAAGACAGAAAGCAATGATGGGTTTTTGTAGTTCGCAAATTTCACTGCACAGGAATATCGTTTCAACGAACCATGCTAGTCACTAGACTTTATTTTATACAGTAGTCACTCTTTTTCTCTTTATTTTTTCTTTCATTATTTTCTTTGTGCTGTGATCATTTTGTGGCCCTTCTATGTAAAACAAGTTTGCGAGTTGTAATTTCATTAAAAATAAACTCCATATCTTTAAAGTTCATAATAAGACACAGCTGTAAATGTTTCATGCGTACACAAGGTAATTTTCTGCAAGTCGTTTTGGTTATATGTTTTACACATATGAACCAAAAACGAAGTTTATCTCAACGTTCATTTGTTCATCAGATCTTCCATCTACGAGACTTATAGAAATAGTAATGGAAATATCTTTTCTCTTCGTCTCTTTATTATATGAAATAAAGATTACACATATGTTTTCTGTTCTTCTAGATTCACTATTTTTGCTCTTTGTGATGTAAATGTGCATTTGCGTTTCTCCCGATATCTTCGTTTACGATAACTGGACCGTAAAAAATGCTTTAAATAAGATGGATATCAGGATAGGAAAGATTATTGAAATATTTTCTGCTTTTCCTAACGTGCAAATTTTGCGCTAGGTGGCATAGTTGTACTTGTATCTTTGTTTCTACAAGGCTGGCCCAAGAAATTCAGGAAATTCTCTGTGCATCGTCTATACCAGAGTAAGACTTTTCATAGATTTTATCCTTTGATTTACGTGTAACTGGTCTCCTAGGTAACGCAAAAATGCTTTGTGGGCTGTAACAACATTTCCGTTTTCAGAAGAAAAATTCAAAAGTTTCTTTTGTTAATCGAAGTTTCTTTTATGCTCAAAATTTTCATGTATTTAATGCTTGTATGCATGGTTTCGGAAAGGCAGAAAAATTGCTATTAACAGATTTTAGACTTTAGAGACTTAACAGCTGATAAATTCAGATTTACCAGTTCCTCTTGGTATCTGAAATTTTCCTCTTATAGGCGGCAGCAATTCATTAGGAAAGAAGCGGACAACCTCGCTCTTTGTCTGTAGAATTCTTATCTCCTTGTGCATAGCTTTCATTTTTCAGATTTTCAGCTGTCTTTCCCCTTTTTTTCTTCCTGTTAAAAAACGTGTTAATCACACCTGAATCTGCGGTACAATCGCTCTTTTTGAACAGCATGCCCGTTTTGAAATTTTCTGATGTTATCCTTATACATGACTAAAAAATGAACTATAAATTCTTCTCTCACAGCTGTGCGTGATGGAATGTCGGATTTAAATTTCAAAAGATATCATTTTCACAGAGATTAATGACGAATGGATCTTCTCAAGTGCATAGCAGGTATAAAAGATATTATTTTCGGCACGGAATAATCTTATTTCACTCTGTTTTTCCATGTCTTCCCAAAATTTAAAAATTTAAATGCCTTTGTGCTTGAATGGAACCTGAATCTCCCTATTTCTGTTCGATTTCTGCTTCAGGTATTTGGAAATAATCTTATTTCACTCTGTTTTTCCATCTTTTCCCAAAATTTAAAAATTAAAATGCCTTTGTGCTTGAAAGGAACCTGAATCTCCCTATTTCTGTTCGATTTCTGCTTCGGGTATTTGGAAATTTGTTGCCTGGGTGGTGTAATGGTAACATCCTCGAACGGAAATCAGAAGATGTGGATTGATTTCCGTCTGGTAGCTACATGGAAAGCATTGAAGTGGAGGCGCTTCTGTACCGAAAATAACATGATAGCGGAATATAGCAGCCACTTTTATGATAAGGCTGGAAAGTTTAAGTGAAATTAATCATTATTTCGTTGCGTGTGAATCTTAGGTTTTGGACACGGCTCATCATAACATGGGGTTGGGAAGAGAAGCCGATGCACATCTCTCGACAGAGATCTGCATGGTTCGAACCACTTCCCACGGAGATCACAGCAGGCCAAATAAATAGTTCCCGGCTTGATGGATTCCGTCTCTTGACGCTGAGCCAGCTGGGGAGGAATCTGCAGGGGTTACATCCCATAATGCACCCTGATTCAGAATAACAAATTTTCCAGCACGATTGATGGAAAATGCCTAGCAGCATCATCACGAGCAGTGACGTGGCGTCCGGGACACCGTTTCCACTTACCCGGAAGCCCACCCCAACGCAAAAGCAATTCCACCACCCCTTAAACGGATTATAGGCAAAACTAGGAGGGGGATACGGCTGTGTAGAAATCCATTCATCTCTGACGTCATCTATACTTTTGGAATTTATTGACATGCTGAAGAGTCAAGTAATTCCAACTAAGCTGTAACATTTATGCATGATTAACGGGCGCACTGGTAGCTGAAAAAAGTACCGCACTGGATGTTCCTACATCGAATCAATTACTGAATCTTCAGAGGTCTGAATATTTGCAAATCCATCTACGTTGCGCGGAATTTCCTCTTATTTTTTTTCTGTTGATATATTTGTACTAACATGTATTATGACTCATAGGTATGCCTAATTATACTGATGGCATGTGTGTAATTGTATTATATACTGTGCTGGATGTATGCACAAATCTTCCCAGTGTTAGTCCCGCTCTATTTTGTAATTCTATAATGCAGGTCATTAGAGGTTTAAACAGAAGTACCATACATTTACAAAAAAATAACCGTTCTCCCTTTAGCTTAAAATTCATTTCTTCCTGGCATTTCGAACAAAAAAAAAACATGCAAATATCATTCTTTCTGCGTGCATATTAAAATACAAGCTCCTTAGTTGTTAGATACCTTACGTTTAGAAATTCAGTCGTTTGATAACTCAACTGTAGAAAGTCAGACCTTAGGTACCACAAATCTAGAAACTTAGTCGACAGCCCCAATTTTATAAATTAAGTTTTTAGATACCTCCAAGGTAGAAATTCATTTGTTAGACACAACGGGGGTAGAAATTCCTTCGTTAGATATCTCAAGAGAAGGAATTCAGTCCTTAGACTCCTCGAGTCTAGAAACTCAGTCGTTAGATCAAGCCTAGAAATGTAGCCGTTAGATACCTCAACAGTAGTAGTTCAGACCTTAGATACCTCAATTCCATAAATTCAGTCTTTAGATACATCAAGGGTAGAAATTCAGTTGTTAGATACCAGGAGGGTAGAAATTCATTCGTACCTCAAGCGAACCAGTCTTTAGATACCTCGACTGTAGTAATTCAGGCCTTAGATACCTCGACTGTAGTAATTCAGACCTTAGATACCTCGACTGTAGTAATTCAGACCCTAGATACCTCGACTGTAGTAATTCAGACCTTAGATACCTCAATTCCATAAATTCAGTCCTTAGATAACTCAATTCCATAAATCCAGTCCTTAGATACCTCAATTCCATAAATTCAGTCCTTAGATACATCAAGGGTAGAAATTTAGTTGTTAGATACCAGGAGGGTAGAAATTCATTCGTACCTCAAGCGAACCAGTCGTTAGATACCTCAACTGTAGTAATTCAGATCTTAGATACCTTAATTCCATAAATTCAGTGCTTAGATACCTCAATTCCATAAATTCAGTCCTTAGATACCTCAAGGGTAGAAATTCAGTTGATAGATACCAGGAGGGTAGAGATTCCTTTGTACCTCAAGCGAACCAGTCGTTAGATACCTCAACTGTAGTAATTCAGACCTTAGATACCTAAATTCCATAAATTCAGTCCTTAAATACCTTAGGGGTAAAATTTCAGTTGTTAGATACCAGGATTGTGGAAATTCATTCTTACCTCAAGCGAACCAGTCGTTAGATACCTCAAGCAAACAGATTAATATATCGACGAAGTACATTTATTTAACCTTTTGTGTACTATGGAACAATGTCTTAACTATGGAGAAAGAAACAGTTTTATTTTTTCAAATTATTACGTGAATTGTGTGCATTTTTATAAAACTTCCCCCAAATATAAAAGATTCCTGAGAATTCTTCAAAATTTCAGAATTTTTTTCCGCATTGCTGACCAAAATGTAAATACTGTGCCAAACGAGTCGTTTCGTTGATAAATGTTCAGCTGACTTAAATGAGAGTAACTCCTTGTTTCAACTCATTACATAGCGGTGTATTCAGTACACTTGGCTGCGTTTCCTGATATCTGGCACAAATGACATTTTTCAGTTGGACTGACAGTAGCAGAGACAACGTGCTAAATGCGAATACATACGTGTGCGACTCCCCGTAAAACATTTTGCTTCTGAAAAATCTGGAGAATGTATTGAAGTCTTCATGTTGGTTATATCCATTCCACGAAATCATTTGTTGTTTCAATACCGCAAAATGGACATATAAACATGATTACACAACCCAACGGAAAATTAATGTTTCCGAAAAATCGATGTGAATAATTTGATCCTGATTACCACTACCGAAAGTCAAAATAACATTTTCGATCCGACAAGCGGAAGTGGAAATGGCGTTGATCTAAAATTCTTACTTGGGCTAACATAAAAGAAACATTTGGTAACAGGAAAGTTAAAAAATTTATAAAATATTTCGTTTACAGTTACAGCAGTGGGATTCAAAACGATTTTCCCGTTTGAATCCAAGGAATAGTGAAAGGCAGAGCTGGATTATTACTAGTGAGAGAACTGCACATCTGAAACATAACTCAAAATGTGAATAATATTCACAATTGTCACTTCTAGTCGATGTTTAAAATTTCTTTACAAATATACATTTACGATCCATTTACACAAAAAATCTTAATTTGCGCCATCAAGTACAGAAACTTTCCATCAAAGAAAGCGTAAAAGGAAAAGGCAAATTTAATTCACAGTAACCTGGAAAAAATAATTTTTTAAGTAACCTTTAGAAGGGAAAATATCGTGCGAAATACAAATAGACATTTACTTCTTCAGAAAAACTGTAATTTTTAAACGTGAAAAATATTTATCATATTTCTCGTTATCTAAGGGGGGGGAGTGATTTCCATTACAATTTTGAAGTAGATATACAGTAAGACGCTTAATGCTTTGTAAATAAAATAAACATCGATGAAAAATGCGATTCTTATAATCTCAGATACCAAGGAAATAATTTATCGTGTCTACAGGCGGTCAAACGTAAAAACATAATTATTTTCTCAAAAGTCTTTCAAAGAATGCGTATTAGTTCACGCATTATCCTTTTTTTTTTTTTTTGGTAGTTATTCTTCAATACAGGACAGACACGAGTGGATAAAAGAATATCAAAAAATCCATCTTAGGTGCATAACAAAATTTCGGCTAATTTATTTAGCCCTTTTTTTAAGATTAGGTATGATTCATACCTAAACTTATCAAAACTCACGCTTCAAGATTCCCTGCACAGTTTAAATTTGGCAAACGCGCGCCTCCTGCTCTGAATAACCCATGAAGATTTTTTCCTATGTTGAAATAAGTGAAAGAGCGGTGCCACCTTACCACTTAAGTAGGAAATCTCAGACAAGAACGAAGTCCCAGTGGTAGAATATCATGAACAAATATCACATATCCTATGCAATGGGCGGCTACCTTCCATCGTTCAGTTCATTTTTCAAAGCGTGTGGCGAAGGCATTTTGTAGGAGTTGCTTTAGCGACTCTCACAAAATGAATAACGTCAGCATCTGTGTTGAATGTTGAGCCACGAAACTTCTCCTTCATTGTTGGAAACAACCAGAAATCGCACGGGGCGAGCTCAGGACTGTAGGCAGGTTGTGGCATGATTTTAATACTGCATTTCGTAAGAAACATGATGTGTAGAGTCCACTTGCCCACCAGTTCTGTTCGCTAAGTCGATATGTGTCGCTCCATATGCTTAAAGACTGAAATGTAATACTCAGCATTGACAGTAATTTGTGGAGGAACTGCATGCTGGTAGACTACACCTCTTTGATCAAAGCAAATTATCGTCATCACCTTCCCAGCTGATTTGATTTGACGGACTTTTTTCGGAGGAGGCGAGCCTGTGTGTTTCCAGACACTTGTTGCGGGCTTCGTGAGGGAGTCGAAATAGTGGACCCATGTTTCATCGGCAGTAAATACTTTGATTAGAAAGTTTGGATCCTTTGCAATCATTTGTTTTCACTCATGACACGCCTGAACTCTGGCTAACAGTTGTCCTGCCGTCGGCGATGAGGTACCCATCTGGAACACACACGATGCAGTAGTAATTTGTCGCGTAGATTGCGAAATGCCAACTTTTTTGAAATATGAGTTGACGCCGCCATGTCTCCAAACACTTATAACGAAGTAAATTTCTCCGTCATTTTTGGTCCAAGCCGGGGATCGAACCCGAATCCACTTATTCCGGAACAAGTCGCTCTAGGTCCCCTGGTAGGTGTGACATCGTCCCTCACAGGTCAACGTTACCGGGATATCCTAGACGACCATTTGCTCCCGTTTGTGCGTCTTCAACATCCCACCGGGGACCTCATCCTGCAACAAGACAATGCACCGTGCCATCGCACCCGAATTGTATCCGAATGGTTGGATGAACACTCCACCGACGTGACCTCGCTTCCTTGGCCAGCTTGGTCACCTGACCTCAATCCCATCGAGCACATCCGGGATGCCATCGAGAGAGGTGTTCGAGGCTCTGACCCCCTCCATCAAATCTTCGTGAACTGTAGGAGCTTGTTCATGGGGTCGTGGATCCGTATGGCTTCCCAACGCTTCCGGTGTCTTGTCGAGTCCATGCCGAGACGAATCGCCACCGTCATCAGGGCCGAAGGCGGTGCTACACGTTACTAGACAGGTATCTCTAATTAAATTGCTTTTCAGTGTACCCTAGTTTTACTGCCAAAAAAGAAAAAGGAAGGAAATTCCACTTAAATATTGGATTCTGTTGTCTTTGCATTAGCAACACCTACCTAATAACGTGTTGGTCCACCTTTCTGTGCAATCACAGCTCGCAGATGACTACAAACATGTTCTACAAGGTGTCGAATATTCTTTATGCATAACACGTTTCACCCATGTCCGCTACAGCAGCTCCGTCAGTTCATGCTCATTCCATTGAGGAGATTCAGTAGTTCTCACATCCCATTCTAGCATATTCCACAAATGTTCAATCGGGTTACAGTCAGGGGATTTTGAAGGTCAAGGTAATGTGCCGAATTCGTTGTCGTCTTCCTCCAACCACTCAGTAGTCATACAAGCCAGATGACAGGGTGCGTTGTCCTATTGAAAGATGGCAATGTGTTTCGGATAAACTTCCTGTACATATGTATGGAGATGGTCGGCTAACAGATCCCTGTGGCACCCACCATTCACTGTTTGTGGATGATAACCAACGGACCTAGATCTTGCCAAGAAAAAGCTCCTCAGACCAGAACACCACCTCCACTGGCCTGTTGAAGCCCAACTGTGCAACCTGGGGATAGGGCTTCATGCTGTTTACGCCATATGCGAACCCGGCCATCAGGATGGTGCAGCAGGAAACGGGACTCATCACTCTAGACGACCTTCTCCCATCTGTCGAAGAACCATTGCCTACGTTTCTTGGCCCATGCGACGCGTTGCTTGCAATGACTGTACCCTCGTTGGTTGGTCTCTGGTTGTGGAACCCCAGGAGAAGCAATGAACGGAGCATGGTGCATGTGGAAATAGGTCGAACTGCAGCGATGTTGTACTGGTGGGTGAGCTGGGTGACAGTTGCACGTTGTTGCTGAGATACCAGTCACGACACCCGACTCATACCTCTAGGATGAACCGCGCGTGGCTGACCAATGTCAGTCCTTCTGCTAGATGTATGTGCATGGTTAATTAAGTCCTGGTGCACCTTTGCTGCAGTAGTACGGGAGCAGACAAGAAGTGCAGCTGTTTCCGAAATATTGGCACCTTTCCTCCGGGTCCGAACTATCTGGCCGCGGTTAAATTGGCTTAAGTCGCCAAGTTTCCTCATTACTGGTAAACGGTTACTGATAACGTACAGAGGTTGCTGTGAACAATTTACAGTAGCCGCACGTGACGTTGATATCACGTGGCACTACGTTATCGCCCCGAACATGCAAAATGGGAGTGTTCCTAATGCAGAGATAACTCAGTGTATATACGAGTACATTATGATGAGTAGAGAAAAATATAAATTTTTCTTGGGGGAAATATTATCGACGATAAGACTGTATGGAACAGCCGATTTTAAACTATGTTTTGTTTTTGTATTTTAACATGGCTATACTGAAAAACAAATCCCATTAAGCTCTCTGGGGGAATAGAGTTTTGGACACTTTCTCATGAAAGTAAAAGAGGAAATATTACATATATACTGTATATTCCTAGTTACGGTTGTGTGTGTGAAGAGCTCAAGAGGATTGTCGTTTGAGAGAAGCTCGAACCACCATGCCTGTCGCCAATCATTATGCTGCGTTGAAAGTCACTCAGATCCTTCGTTTTTCCCATTCCTACCCTCAATCGGACGCTGATTCTGAACGAGGCGCACGGCCTGATTTATAGCGCGAACCATGCGCAGTTTTATGCATTGGAGTGAGCCATTTATTGTGACAAGGGAAGTTGTACCTAATAAACTGGCATATCGGTGTATATACATGTGTGTATGTCAAAAACACGCCCCAATAGACAGGTAAATTTTGTACTCTCAGTTGCAAACATAATCTAGGTTTCAATACTTTCTGCAAATAAATTTCAGTTTGAGAACTGAGAATTATACAGATGACTTTTATTTAGTTATTCCAACTCCCTCCGGTGAAAGGCAAGCGAAAAATGAAAAAAAAAATAAATAAAAAAAGGACAAAATGAAATAAAAAAGAGCTCACCCAGGAATGCAAATAAAAATAAAACACGATTAACAGAACAATTTGCAATTCACTGATCTATCATCCACTATGTTTTCCATCCACGTTCAGTAAAATTTTCTTCGAAGAAAAATAAGTTCTCCGTGAAGGGGAAAAAAAAAAGGCAGATATTTACACTTTCCTCGACGGTGTAGTCGGTGCTTCATCGGCCCGGGATGAGAAGAAAAGGAAGAAAAAAATAAATGAATATGAAGTAGAAGAAGGAAGAGAAGAAAGAATGGCTATCGTAACGACGTGGTGAATGTCGTTAAGGTGCTTTCTTTTTATTAGCTTTTTTATACTTGCTGTTTTTTCCCGCTCTTTTTACCTGCATGTGGTATCGGAAGTGGTACCGGTAGCTGGAGCAGCAATGAAAGGTTTGTTATGGCTGCCATTGATCCAAAACGCGGTTTCCTTGCGATACTTGCAGTCGATTATGTTGACTTAGTTACCAAGACTCTTCAGAATCTATGGTGCGTGGAGAGAAAACAGCTTTCGGCTGCTTTGTTTTCTACAACATAATCGTGAATATGCGTGTCAGGTATGGAACAATGTAAAATGCATTTCTAGCGTTTAGTTAAAAAGTAACTTGCCTCATAAATTTCGGGAACGACTCGATATTGCTTTGTGGAGAGGTCACAATCTATTCATGACTCAGCGACAGAATTTTAATTCTGCAGGGTTGTCATGAAAGTGAGAGGAGCAAAAGTAACCTAAACAGCTGGTTGCTACGCAGATGTCTCCTCGAAGACACGAAAACATTGTCTATAAATTTGTGATACTCCTCGGAATAACTCAGCAGTTGGTTTCATGAGTAATAAATCGTCAGGGAGAAACCTCTTCACCTTATACACACCAGAAAGATAAAAAAACTGAAACTGAGGTGTCTTTCGTCAGAACAAGACACACAGGATTCCCACACATGTTTAGAACGATTTTTCGGCAATGTACTTAATGTTAAAATAAAAAAATTTTTCCCCAAATGTTCAAGATAACAGGGCATTCTTTAAAACTGGTATTTGATTCCACTTCTCTTCCACTTCTTTCCATAGTCCAATCATTGTTTTAAGAGTGCGTTTAGAAAACGCTATTTTTAGCAGTTCGAAGGCACAATAATCCATTGGTAACACCTCAGGGGACTTTGAAGAAATAAGAGCAAAAGGTAGACATGATACCCGCCCCGTCTCTTTTTTCAAGAAATAGATTGATAAATTTGGATGTATGACTGGTAGCCTTATTCTCATGGAGTTCTACTCTTTACAGGCTCCGTGGATAAATGAATGGTATTTCCTCTTTAAATATAGGAATAAAAACATTATTTTGGTAATATGTAGAATTGATTTTAACATTATTTTCAACTTTTGTTAACTTTAATTTCCCATTGTATACGAGAAACCAGCAACAATCATAAATCCTTTAAGAAAACCTTTATTGGATTCTTGGAATCAAGTTTGTAAGTCTTCTGCTCTTTTGCGATAGTAAGTCGACATTTTTTGTTACAGTCGTTTAGGGATATCCATCATTCATCAATAAGTCGTACTAAATTTCCATCTGCGTCCGGCTAAGTGATTTTTATAAAGTCTACTGTGTGTTCTGCGCTGAGCCACCTGCCTAGGCAAAAGGCAGGGAACATTGTTTTTTTTTTTTTCTGGTTTTTTTTTTTCAGATTAAAATCTTTATTTATTATCTTGCTTACAGTTGATACACAGATTTTTAACGACTTAGCGATAGCTCTTTGTGTCGATGGATTTTCTTTCAAGACTTTACTTTTGAAATAGTCGTAAAAGTACGTACGTTCTTCGAATTTTTGTTTGGTGTTCTTTTTCCTGTTAAAAGTAACGCCTGACGATTTTCCCTTTATGATTAATAACACTGCTTATGATGTTTCACAGCGTTTTTTAATGACAGAATATGAATATTTCTCTTTGTAAAAAAAAAAACGTAACCTTCTATCCACAGCTTCTTAGCAGAAGGTATTCAACTGCAGCAGATGCTTTTTTCGCGTCCATCTAACACGCAGTTTGCGAGTTTCAATTCTTCGTACTTCTTTTATTTTTTATAATTTTGATCAAAAACGTTCTAAAAATGTGTGAACGTCCTCTGCATATTTAATGTCTGTTAACTTCGAAGAGCTGCATATGAAGAAAACAATATATAAATAAAATACGAATAGAGTGACATCGACTTTTGGAGTATCATTCTTTATCGTTTGAAGATTGCCTGAAACCACTTTCTTCGCGTATAGGTGCGTTAAGGTTTTTCTTATTGTCCCTTTACAGTACATAATAATCAGCGTTCAAATAAATAAATTTAATTTTGTGTTGGAAAATTTTATATCAGAAATGCAGGAAAATATACCTGGAAATTCTTGGTCGTGCTCAAAGCAAGCGAAAGCAAGAAATAATTTCTAAAATAGGACTTTTACATACACAGATACAATGATAAAAGCAAATGTATTGCTGCGTCCCCAAGTTAGGAAATATTGCATCTGAAAGTTTAGAAAGAATGTGGATTGGAAGTATATTTTTAGGAGTTAAAAGGATTTTCCGAAAGCTGCAGTAAACTCTGACATACCGTAAAACAAAAATCGAAACTTCCGCCACCTAAATAGGAAAATTTTGCATCAAAAACGGCAAATTGTGGCCACGCTAACAGAAATCGGGCAGAAAAAGAATTTTTCAAATGGGAATTTTAGGTGTCTACTCGACGTGTACAGAGAGTACAAATAGATATAACGAACGAAGTGGGCTTCAACCAAAGCACCAGACTGATGTAAAGAGTACGTCTTTTGAGACAACCCACATAAAGTCCATTATAATTGAGGCACACACAACCTATAAATTTCAAAGAAATAGGATATAATGCCTGCAGACGAAAAGTAGTGGACGCCTATTCACTCATATTAGCACTCCTCTTGATACATGAAGTAAGTAAATATTCGTGCTTGCGTCAGTCAATTTGTATTGCGGCCCACATTCTCTGCGCCTATTAATCAGGTCTGAAAAGTCGTGTTTTATTTGTTAGCTTCAACTATAGGAGCGACAATCCACGCTCTCTCCCTCTCTCTCTCTCTCTCTCTCTCTCTCTCTCTCTCTTTTCGAAGCACAGTTTTACTGTTAAGGAGAGTTATTTCGCTATTTTCTTTATTTACCGTGACATTTACTTTATTCCGTGTAACTTCTTTTAAAATTCTAATTGAAAAATGTTTGTTTGGATATTTTTCACTATAAGGAAAGTTTTTCGCACATTTTCTGCTACAAATAATGCAGTTTCCCCACTAGGTGCGTACATATAATCTACGTATATCTATTTCCATGGCTATCTCTGCTTCTGAAAATAGAATCTGAAAAACTATTTTCGCTCGGCGTAAAGTTCCTTGTGTCGAATATTTTGTGTTATCCTAAATCCATAGTTTCAAGATGTCAGTTAAAGGTTTTGTGATTACAGTTTAGATAAGCGCACTTCCTTTTGGTTCAAAAGACTTTTTATCACACATGAAAATTCATTCGGAAGTATAGTGCCAGTCAAAATGTTGGTTTTGGTTTTTGTTTTTTTGAAAACTTTATGTTTTGCAACTTAGCAGGCTTATAGAAAATGCTGTTTCACTTAATGCAAATGTGTATATATCAATTGAAAGAAAATTTAAGGCTGAATTCAATACACAAAACAGAATGCAAATATCTGCAGTACAAAAAACAAATTGTGCTGCGAATACTGCGATAATAATAAATCTACACTAATGTCCGATAAAATGATACCAGACACTTACAATTGCAATGTTCTATCGGTATTTAGTAGAGTAGCCTTTATAGTATGGCAGCAACGTCTCATTGAGCAGAAACGTCTCAGCAAGCAACGTCTCATTGAGCAGAAACGTCTCAGCAAGCAACGTCTCATTGAGCCAACAAGAGTTTGAAGCACTGAGTTTACTATTACGTGATGCCGCCCCGGTGGCGCAGTGGTCTAAGGCGTTGGCCTCTGATCATTCGTCCGAAGGGGTCCGGGTTCGAATCCCGGTGAGGCATGGATGTTGTGTTTGTCTTACGGCACTGGCTTTCTCCCTTCCCTGGAACCAGTGACTCTAAATTAGGGACGGGCGACTGCTTATAGCCCATTGAGTTGCTCACGGTGGTCGTTAAATCTCCAATCAAAAAAAAAAAAAAAACTATTACGTGATGCCAGAATGCAATTATGGCCTCAATTAATTGCCTTTTATTTATTATATCATACGTACAGGGTATTTCAAATGATGCTACACATTTTCTATCGCGTTCAAGTCAGGGCTGTTTCCTGGCTAGGTCAACAATGAAATGCCCTTTGCTGTTAAGCAATGTCTGCATATTTGTGCTGTGGGGCAGGTAGCTGAATCATGCTCCCTGCCCCACAGCACAAATATCTCTCCCTTCCCTCGTTCCAGGGAAGGGAGAGAGCCAGTGCCGTAAGGCAAACACAACATCCATGCCTCACCGGGATTCGAACCCATACCCATCTCATCAGAACCAGCGCTTAGACCAACCACTGCACCACAGGGGCGGCAAAGCTCATTTCTCATGCCACATCCGGGACTCGATCGAGCCCGTGCGCATCTAGCTAGAAACTTACCCGTGTGACCATTATTAGCCCATAGAGAGGGCCACCAGATCTTTGCACCTATTAGTCTGATTTGAAATTTTTTTTGCACTGGAAAGCTTGAGTTATGAAGACGATGCTCCGTGCCTTGTAGTCCTTTTGCAATAACTTCGCCTTTACGGGGAGTAAATGACGGTGCTATTGAATTTATAATATATTTTATTCATTGCTTCTAAAATTCTACTTGAAATTTATTTTTCTTTTATGACTTTTACCACGAAGATCATTTTGCGTCCTGTGTTTTTTAATGGTACTCAGTTGAACGGCTAGAGGGCGTAAATATACTTTATACCGCAGTTTCCCAATTTCTGTGCTTTTAAAAGACCGATTTTATTATTTTTTTATTTTTTTGGGCGTCATATAACATTTATGGTGAAGTAGACTAAATATATAATTTCTATTTTTATAACGCACAATTTCGCTATGGACGAACTTCTTCTTGCAATAGCAGCTGTACTTACCTTTCAACGTGCCCAATTGAAAACATTCTTTTTCGTAAAATGCCCTCACTACTGAAAACATTTTCAGTATATTTCTCAAAAAAGCATTACGGTAAACATTTGTCCTCTAATAGGCATAAATGTTTACAGTAATTGTTTTCGTATTCCTGCTTCTTAAAGGCCGATTAATTTTTTTTAATGGGGCAATTTTGAGCGTTTATAGGGAAAAATATTTTTCATATAATTTTATTTTTTCACAACTTACAACTGTGCCACTGGAGCCATTTTTCTGTTTACAAAGCATGATCATACGTACATACGCACGTAGAAGTCGGATTTGATAAAATATTTTCTGGTAACAACTACCTTGAAATATTAATCAGGTAAGATATTACTCCCGACGGAAAACAAGTCATGCTTAATTTCTGTCCGAAATCACACAGTTTTCTCACTTGGGAACAAAAGCATATACTTTAATTTTCAATATCTCTGCTTCAAGAATTCCAATATGAAAAATTCTTTTTACATCAGATACCACTCACTGCTAGAAACATTTTGCATATAATTTTGAATTTTTCATAATTCTTAGTTTTGACACTAGCTGGTGTAAGAGTATATTTTTGTTTGCAGATACATCTGCGCTTTTAAAAATTCGATTGAAAAAATATCTTTTTTGAAGCATGTTGTTTCCAATGCTAAAGCTTGCGAATATTACCCCTTTTAAATAAATGCACACTTTTTCAGCTAGCGGCGTATATTTGTGAACATTTTGTTTTTTCTTAAAATATCTGCTTCTACAAGTCTCGTATTTGGAAAATTATTTTTCTATCACGTAGCTTCCGCTGTGAAGGAGATATTTCGCTAATATTTTTGCATTTTCTCACCACTAGGAGCGTCAGGGAATATATTTCTGTTCGCGAGAGTATTATAACCAGGTGATCAAAGATTTAACAAGAACAAACTTAAATAACTATTTTCAGTATGGTGAGTTTAAATTATTTGCATTTTTCTTAGCGATGAATTTACTTCCACACATCATCTGGAATTAATGAATTAATAATAATTCCTTTTTCGCTTCAAAAAAAAAATTGAGAGGGAGATGATATGATGTACTACAGAGGTATCACACATGTCAAGACGGCAAAAGTTGCAGCGATTGATTCTGTAGGCGTAGCTTAATTCGTAAAGCAATAATTTCCGGAGCAGATGGATTTCATCTCCGTCACCGAAAAATTAAATAATCATTTTCAGTATGGTGAGTTTAAATCATCTCCCCTTTTCTTAGCAATTATGTGGAAACAGTCCCTTTTCCTCCAACTTTCGTGCAGTTGGACTAATGTGCAGGACACTCTCATTTGCTTCTTAGCTGTCCCACACAAAGTAATCGCCGAATGTGGTTTTATGACTTCCCTTTTCTGCAAAGGGGTGAGTGACAATGATCTTTGTCGGAGGTATAAAGAAATTATCGCATCTTTAGCTTAACGGTGAGAGTTTTCACGGTGGGTCGAACGACAGCGAGTAGGTCATGGGAGGGTAGCAGCAGAGAAAGGGCTATTAAAAGTTCCCTTCCGCGCCTTCTGGGAGGAGCTGAACATGGGTGCAAAAGGTGCGGGTCATGGAGAGGCCAAGATGAGTATGAATAAAAGTAAACGACTTTAGATCGGCACTCTGGGAGGAGCAGTTGAGAAGATTTTCCTCCGGGTCGTAAAAATGGCGGGAGAAGGACTAACTATTTGCTATCGTCAAAGCAGAATGAAAAACAAAATCGTAAACGAAAACTTAGAAACGAGATAACTGAAGAAAATCCTAGTAGAGTAGTAATAAGCAGAAACGGATCATTGAGTTAGTAACACAAAGGAATTATGACAAAGCTGAAAGATCTTCCCAGTATTTCACGGAATAAATATATTCTTCGCTGCAAAGAACGACTTATAATTTTAGCGGATATTTTATTTATTTGATTCATCATCGGGGTAAAATACAGGCAAAACCCTGGAACTTTTACGGCCATTTACAAGAGAAGGTCAAGCGAACCCTTCACACAGGGCACTGAAACAAAATTCAGTGAACAATCCTGTAACACTATCTCGGATTCTAAATATACGATTGGAAAAATCCTCTCTCGGTAGGATACTTTTCACTATGAAGTACTTCCGCGTGCATTTCCATAGTTTTCCACACTGTTAAAAATTTGTGGTAGGATGCACCAAAAAGTGGTGCTACACCAGCTGCACCACTTTCTGAGAAAAGATACACCATTATATGGTCCAAACGAAACTCAACAACATTGTGAAATCTTGTACTATAATGTGGTGCAACCTTGTATTATAACGTGGTGCAAAGTTGCACCATTTTATTGGGTTTTGTCAGAACCACACAATGGTGTATCTTTTCACAGAAAGTGGTGCAGCTGGTGTAGCACCACATTTTGGTGCAACCTACCACAGAAGTTTTAACAGTGCAGATAGGCAGCGTAAAATTACTTATTTATTTTTCCAGATACGTCTAATTGTTCGATTTAAAACATTCCGTTTGGTTTAAATATCTTCCGCCATGTGGAACATTTACGTATAATATGTGAATTTACGCAACTTATATTTTTGCCCCACGTGGCAGTAAGGAGGAGCAACTTCTGCTTGCAATTTTTTTAACTGTTCTAAAATTCATTTCTAAATTGGTCCTAATCTTCCGAAAAACACTGCGCGCGTTGTGTGCTTTTAAAAATGTGATACGTTTATGCTACGGGGAGTGAGTGCAATGTTGTCTTCGTTTCAAAAATCCGATCTGAAAAATCGTTTTGTATCGATAAGTTTGCAAAAGAATGATTTTTACCCTACAATTTGGTGTCATATTTTTGTTTCATTTGACATTCAAACTTTGATAAATTTCGGGACGTCGTAAAACATCGCGACAAATGTTATCTTTCTTAAGAATTATGACGTGTATGCTGTAATTTAACTTCCAATTTTAATCGTCTATTCTTATTTAAATTATGTTATTTCTCTTACCTCTTCTTGCTTAACTTACATTTTTATAAACTCCTGACAGCCAGTCAAGTCAGGGAGACATATGTAAAAAGTCATATGAGCAGTGGGTACGGCATATGTACACAGTGTGCCCGCTAAGTAATGAGACAGAAATTATTATTTCAAAACAACAAACTATATTTTGAATTGTCACTTACACAGATTCACGGCGTGTGATGGATATCAGTGAAGCCCGAGTTGTATGTCAAGATCACTGTAAATGGAGAAGTTTGATACAGCAGCAGTAAGTGAAAATTATCGGGCAGTTTGTATTTCTTTATGGAGCTAACCTCTGAATCTTAGAGAACAGCTAAGTGACATCTATGAATGTATGCACTTGCACAGATTCAAAATAATTACCAACTCCGCACAACGGTGAAATATTTCGTAACAGGTGTTCGAAGGCACGGTGGAAGTCCTGAACAGAAACTTTCTTCAATCTGTTGGTCACGCTTCGTTGGGTCTCGTTAATGGCGCTGAAGCGCTCCTCTTCCAAGGCGCGCTTCATCTTTACGAAGAGGACGAAGTCTGCGGGAGCCAAATCTAGCGAGTAGGGTGGATGTTCGATCACACAGATCGACTTTGTGGCCAGAAACTGCTGTTCCTGTGATACTCTCTCTGTTCGTGTGCGGCACAAACCTCGAACAAATAAGATATTTTTCTAAGATTACTGTGGCCCAATCTGTTCAGCGAGTACCCTACCTAGTAATGATTCGCCTGTCATGGGCAACCATTTCGCTAGGCCTCACCACATTTTCATTTGTCCGTACAGAAACTTGACGTCCTGTTCTGTGTGTGGTTCATTCTCGAGGGACTCCCTCCCATCTTTAAGCATTGAAAACCAGCGGAACACCTGTGCACGGCTCAGACAGTCATAGCCGTAAACATTTTTTAGGTCTTGGTACACTTCCGTGGCAGTTTTCCCTAATTTACATTAAATTTTATCACAGCTTTTTGCTCCATTACGCAACTTCTGACACTTGCTCCACTCACACAGTCTTACTTCAACGGTGGGCACATGAACACTGCGAGTCACCCGACTCAAACGTTGCTCCTGCGATTAGAGCACACTCTAGCGGTCAAAACTATGAACACGTTTGTTACTTTTATTCAAAGGGCTATCATGTAAAAAATCAGTCTCTTTACTTAACGGACACACTGTGTAACTCAGCTACAGAATTTGTGATTTGTTGCTCTTTTGTCAACATAATGTAATTTCTTCGAATCCGTGTTATTAGTATTAGTAGAAGCATCTTATTACTATATTTTTCTTGATTTAATTGTTAATAGTACTTCAGCATTAATGAAAGAGTTTACCTATTTTTTTATTTAACTGCAAATGTTTAAGTTTGGAGACATGAATTTTGGTTAAGGACAATAAAGAGAGGCACTGAAAGTTTTATACATTTATTATTTATTATCTTTTGTCTTGCGTAACTAGTTATACGATCGAACACACGTTAGGAAGCAATGGAGGTTCTTATAAATAAAACTTATCACATTTAATGTTAGTTTAAAATTTGAAAAAAAGTCAATAATAACAAGTCAGTCTGCATGACGTCGACGCAACGGGATGTACACTGCGTCGCTATTTAACAGGCAGAAGCGTGTATTTATTCACTTCAGATTTCTTTCCTGTTCTGTTCACCTTTCCAATCAGAGTGCTTTATCCACTTTCTGAACTTTATTTTTCTATACATAATGAACTCTCTGACACGAAGATGTGTCTTATTAAATATTTGTCCTCTTCAACTGTACATTTTTTAAAACGTTAAACACAGCCCCTGTAAAATTGCAAGGCTTCTCATAGTTTTATTTATTTATTTGATTTCAAAGACATTTCATTAGAGACTTTTTCCCGAGAACGTGTTATTTCAAAAGTTATGGCACTTTGAATTTTCGTTTGCCTCGCGCATTGTCGCGTTGTTTAAATTAATGGTTAACGCACACCTTTTTTGTGCAACAACATGCTAGGACTAATGTAATCACGTGATACTGGGAAACTGCATTTGAAGAACGCTCTAGTCAGAAGTGCATTTCACGCTGCAGATGTTTACTTATTAAGCTCTCTGGTGCGGATATTTTTTTAGGTTCCTTTCACACATTCGTTTAATGCACCTTAAAATGCAACTGCTTTATTTTTTTCAGCTGTGTGAGTGGATTTAGTTCTCTTGAAAAATGCAACAGACCTATTTCTGGTACGTATTTTTACAATGTGTGTCCAAATCCCCTGAAAATTGGAGCTCTGCCTTTCTCATAAATATTTCCATTTCGGAAAGTAGCCTTTTAACATTTCCTCGCCATGCACATCTTAGTGTACCGCTACTTCGTTGGACTGTGCAGAAAATTGCAAAACCACCTGCAAGCATATGCCAGAATTTTATTTCCAGACCAGTACCGGTTCATTTCCTATAACGCAACAACGCTATAACTTTACCTATAAGTGAAAGCAGCCCATCTTTTAATGAAAATAAATTCTTCACTTATGAGGAACAATTGTGCCGATTTTCGTCTCAAAAAGAATCTTCGAAAAATGTAAAACAAAATATATTTAAAATATTTTCCGAATTTAGAGCATATGTATTGTAAAAATAGCTTTTGTCATATTCACAGTTTCCTTTGTGCGTGTTTCAATTCTTTTATTGTAATTTCTTTGCAGGCAAAGGCTTTGAAAATTTCTACAAATTCATTTTCTGTTCGTTGAAAGACCTCCCATGGATTCCCCAGTCGTTAACTAAGTTCTGGCTCCATGCTTTAAAAAAATTGTCCAGTGAGAATAATTGTTTTCACTTTGTCTTGTTTTGTTTACCATTTCCTTGCCACACAACTTTCAAGATAAAACATATCACATGCCCCGATTATTAAATCTGAAGCTATTGTTTCTGAACGGAGTCCAAAACCTTACTTTTGTTAGTGTTCTCATTTCTACAAATATCTAAGGCCAGGAAGAAATCGCCCGTCCCTAATATGGAGATAACCAAAGCCGAGAACCGAAGAACCACAAATTCAATATACACTGCTTGACATATGAATTGCTCCACCCAGAAGGAGGTGTGCTACAAACATGCAAATCGCAGGGCAGGTGTAACCATTCGAGGTATGCAAATGATGTTAACCGGAGCCGATGATGTCACACGTTCGTGAGACATCATCGGCTCCGGTTAACATCACCAGCGATCACACTGGTGAAAATGTCGCGGACGTTTCAGATTTATTGTTTGTGCTTGAAGGCCGAAAATGCCGGGTTCACGCTGTCGACAGGTTTACCCGTCATTTGGATGCGTTTCAGAGAGGAAGAATTGTACGCCTGTGTGAAGTGGGCTGGTCTACACGTCGTATCGCTGTGCATGTGCAACGGGATGCACGAATTGTTGGAAGTTGTTGGCTCCAGCGGCTACAGGAAAGTCGGTGCGTGCGGCAGTGGTGCAGTCCGACAGAGGTTAGCACGCCTGGACCGGAGGATTGTTCACACGCTCGTTCGTCACCAGAAAGCACTGCAGCAGATATTCGACGTGCTGCGTCATCGGCCATGGAAGTCGCCGTAACGACTCGAACTGTAAACCGAAGGTTAGATGTGGCAAACCTGCGCAATAGGCACCCGTTACGTCTATTGTCATTGACGGCCAAGCATCGCAGCGCTCGTCTGGCTTGGTGCTGAAGTCTTGTGAACTGGGGTCATGAATGGACTACTGTAGTCTTCAGTGATGAATCCCGAATCCGTCTGGGTGCCGACCTTGGACGAATCCGTGTCTGGCGACACCCTGGTGAGCGGACGGCTTACGGTTTCGTTCGCGACCGCCACACCGCCCGTCAGCATGGTATGGGTTGCTATTGCGTATGACAGTAGATCACCTCTTGTCCGCATCACGGGCACACTGACAGCTGCACGATACGTGAGCGAGGTTGTGCAGCCTATTTTGATACCGTTCCTGAATGGTCTACAGCACCTGATTTTCCAGCTAGATAATGCCCGCGTACACTCCACTTAGGTCTCCAGATAATGTTTGCAACATGTACAAGCACTGCTATGACCAGTGAGGTCGCCCGATTTATCCCCAATCAAAAACCTGTGGGACCACATTGGACGTCGTCTGCAATCAAAGCAGTCTGGCAACGATCTCGATGAATTATGGCAGCAAGTCAACGTTGTGCTTGGTGTTCCACTGCTCAGAACGATATCCGTTGACTGTATGACTCATTGCAACGCCGTACTGCTACCTGTATTGCCGATCGCACTGTAAACAGTGCACAAAACATTTCTCATAGCAGAAAATATCTAAGGCAAAGGGAATGGTACAAATCGAAATGAACTCTCATAGCCCTAGCAGCTGAATTGTGTGATACAAAAATTGTTAAATATGTGAAAAATATTTCTTGACGCTGTCAGTAGGAAAACTAATTTTTTAAATCGGACTTTTTGAAGCAGGAATATCATTACAGAAATTTACGTTAACGCTCCCTAGCGGGAAAACTGAACATTATTTTGAGAAAAAAAGATACACACAAATGCTCCTGCGGTGAGTGGCGTCTGACTGAAAACGAATTGTTTTCAGTCAAATTTTTAGAAACGAAGATCGAATTGCAAACCTGTTAAAAACAGAAATATTCGTTTACGCTTCCAAGTGGCAAAGTATTTTGTCATAAAATATTGTAAAATGCAAGCAAAATATTTATCATCTAATGCAGTTTTGTTAATCCGATTTTTAGAACCAGAGATTTCGTGAAAGCTTCAACATACTGTACATGTACGCCCCTAGCGGTGACACCGTGCGTTATTTTAAATAAAGCTGTATGAAAAAGGGCCTTCATAGTAAAAGGTATCGGCAGGTAAAAATAATATTTTGGATATGTTTATTTGAAGCAATTGTATGGAGTAAACTAAACTTTGAATTTAATAGCCTTTTCATTTATGTAACCTGGCAGCAGGTTATGCATCAGAAAAAGACCGAAACGCATGGAACGTAGCGACCAGCTTTTCGACTTCAGAAAGAATTTTTCAAATCAGACTAATCGTTGCAAAGATATGGTGTCCACAGACGGACAAAGTGTTTCCTAAAGTACCTGGATTTTTTCGAAAGACGTGCTAAAAAAGAAAGCATGCCAAATTAACCTCTGAAGAGCTCGGTGTTCAGTTAAGTATCCTCAACGAATCACTATTAGGTGTATACCTTATCAATACTTCAAAGAATTCTTGAAACCAGAGACTGCAATTTTGTGACGATTATACATATATTAAGATAACACAGATTTTGTCACAAATATTTTATTTTTTCAGGTCGACCAAGATTTGTGGGTTCTGACCTAGCTTCATCAGGACGAATGGCACGCAAATATACGATTTGTACATGATATCATAAATGGTGTTTACAGTCACGTGTATTGGTTAGTTGCTAGCAACTAATCAAAACCCCGTGACTTTAAACATATCATGTACAATTTTAATATTTACGTGCCATTTGTCCTGATCAAGCTAGGTCAGAACCCAACGAAACCTTGGGCGACTTGAAAAACCAAAATATTTGTGACAAACCTTGTATTATCTTAGTATATACTTCAAAGAACGTCAGAGAATAAGAGCGAATAACTTCATAGGCAGTAATTCGGTTTATGAATGAATCGTAATTTGATGTCAGCAGTCAAAATGTGGAACTTCACTGAGAGCCTACCGGGTGTCTCAAACAAGATTGGAACAAGCTTTTTAGCTCTTTAACGGTTGATCAAAGGTACATACTTTAAATAGAAAAATTATCAAAATGACGTAAAGACTTGCGACATGGGAGTTGCACCCCTGTAGGGGGTATTGGCATAAAAAAAAATTCAGACAGCCTCTGCAGAAAAAAAAGTTCAATCAAAAGAAGTTTTGCGCAATGTCCTAATTAATAAAAAAACCCTGTCATTCTGCTTGCAGAACTAGCGGAGATATTCACGATTAAAATTGTAAAAAATGTATCGTTTGGAGCGATAATTCCTTGCACGCGCGAGAGCTCTTCCCTTCTCGCTTTTGAGTGCTACAAAGCTATGCAGTGGAACCAGCTACCGTTCGCCGTAAACGGGCTCAAGACGATACATGTTTTACAATTTCCATTGCGAATATCTCCGCGAGTGTTGCAAGCAGAATGAACAGGGTTTTTTTTCGATTAATTAGGATATTGCCCAACCATTTTTTGATTTAACTTTTTTTTCTGCGAAGTCTGTAACTTTTTCTTTTATTTTTACGCAGATGCCACCCACAGGAGTGCAGCTGCCGTGTCATTAGTTTTTACGTCATTTTGAGAGTTTTTCTAATTGAAAGTATGTACCTGTGATCAACCGTTGAAGAGACAAAAGCTTGTTTCAGTACTCTTTGTGACACCGATATATCCAGTGAAGATGTAGTTGGTACACAAGAGATTGTAAATTGAAAAAGATGAACGAAACCTTCACATACTTTGAACAGTTCTTGATCACCATGGAAGGACATGGTCTAAACGCACAGAGCGGTTCACAAGATCTGCTGTTAGGAATGCGGTTTGCTACTGACTTCTTGTCAAAAAAAAAAAAAAAAACCGGCTAGCGTTCGACTTTCTCGTGACAGTATTTTCAATGAAGTTAGAGAGACACCAACAACAAGTACTTCTTTCCATCTTTCCAACATTTAAATCAACATTTTGTTTTGTTTCTGTTATACATTAAGAGCACGATAAGTTGAAATATCTAGAATTTTAGGCAAGAAATAAGTTCACAAAATATACTTGCGTTGTTTCTATTTTACAACCCAACTTTTTTCGTGTGGTCGGGCGAGTTTTGGTTTTTGGTATTATGATGGTGACTGCTGTAGATCAGTTCAACGAAGTTAATTAACAATTACACACCGAGTAGCCACTTTATTATGACCACCCCCTCAGTACTTCGTTGGGCCACCTTTTGCCTTTAATACTGCGTCGATTCTTCGTGGCATGGACTCTACGAGATGTTGATAGGTGGTTTGTGGGATGAATAGCACTTTCCAGGAGTGTGAGATTGCAAGGTTGTGGATCCAGCTGTCTGATGGCTCGTTCAACTTCATTCGACAAATTCTCAATGGGGTTGAGATCTGGAGATTGTGGGGGCCACCTAAGCAAAATAAACTCACCGGCATGTTCCAGAAACCAATCCTGTACAATACGAGCACTATAGCAGGACGCATTATCTTGTTGAAAGTAGCCATCACCATTGGGATAAACCATCCACATGACAGGATGCACTTGGTCCGCAACGATATTTAGATATGATGTGAGATTCAGATGCTGATCAACACGAATTAAAGGGCCCAAAGCATGCCAGGAAAACATTCCCTAAACCATAACGTTGCCTCCACCAGCTTGAAGGGTTATAGCAATGCATTTGCGGTCCATACTTTCGTGCTGTTTCCGCCAAATTCTCACTCTACCATCGGAATGGTGCAACTGAAAACGTGATTCACCGGACCACATAATTTGTTTCCAATTATCGACTGATCAATCCTTGTGCTCCTGTGGGAACTGGAGACGTTTTTCTTGTTAACTGCAGACAGCAAAGGTGATCGAACAGGCCTTCGGCTGCCATATCCCATCCGATGCTGTGTACGGCGAACAGTGCGTGCAGAGATCAGTTGAGGGGATCCTTGATTAAGATGTTCTATAATTTGCTGCACTGTTTCCCTTCTGTTGTCTGTTACCAGTCCGGACACTCTCCGTTCCGCCCGAGCAGTCACTAGTCGATGACGACCACACGTTGCCCGTAGAGACCCAGTTTTTTGGCTGACAGTCCAGTCTTGAAACACTTTAACAACAGCTGATTTGGAACATTTCACGAATGCGGCGGTTTCGGTGATACTCTCTCTATGACTCCGAGCTCCTGCAATCATGCCACGTTGAAAGTCCGTGAAATCCCATTTTTGACCCATCTCGTCACCAAAAAATCACTTCTACTACTGTCGCATGCACTAAGCTTTCCCTTTTTATACTAGCCTCGCCCTCTGGCGGCAACAGCGTGCGTCCATATCTCATTTGCTTAAAACTGTCAGGTGGTCTTAATAAAGTGGCCACTCAGTGTATATATATATTTTAAGATCTACTACAGTTTCCCTGAACGTTTGGCTCGGCTTCATCAGCACGAAATGAAGCGTAAGTATTTAAATCATTGTGACACCATGAGCGCGCTGACGGTCACGTTGGTTACTGTCAATTCAGGATTATGTGTATGTTAAATTATATGGACCTCCTACTGTGAAATAAACATTGGATAACATGTTTTTCCATGAAACATATTGTTAGCTATACAAAGTTTTTCGGAGGGTGAGTTTTACTCGCATCTCCTTTGAAAAGCCGTCGCAAATGTGACGATAAACGCACGACCGTTACTCGAAAGTAAATAATTTTAGTTGATCTCAAGGATTGTAATTATTGATACAACTGTTTTGTTTGTTACCCATAAGCAGGGATTTTCATTTAACATTAAGCGCCGAGGACGGAACCTTCCTTATAACATCCTCTAGTTTCTACTTATGAATAACTTCCATTTTTGATCTAGTGTACTTAAGTTTTCAGAGAAATTAAACATTTTTAACTTTTCTCCAAAACCATGCCATCAACTAATGATGCCCGCTCTTTAAAGGATGTCACTGAACTGTGAGGCACATATCAACAACCTTTCGGTAAACTATTGAGACATACTTAGTAACTTTTCAGTTCCCATTAAGTCAAATGCATTCAAAAAGTACTCAAATTCATCGGTTAACTGAGTTTTATGCAGTTAAGGACATGACATAGAAAAGCAATGTATAGGAAAGCAAGGGACACGTTGTGATTTAAAATGTTTTTGACCGTTTCACCTGCGAAGCTTTATTTCGCAAGAAGCTCGTGCAATCAAGCATAATTCCAGTTTCTATTTCCTTAGCACAATATAACCCAAATTCAACGATATGGGCGCGGATTGAACAATTATCTTCATACAGTTGTTTTCGAAGAATCGAAAGCGGATGGGTATCTGCAAATTATCTGTATCATCATCATCATCATCATTGTCAACCATTATCAATCCACTGCTGGACGAAGGTCTCCCCAAGTTTTCTCCACAACAGTCTGTCTTGTGCCAGTCTCCTCCATGTCACTCCCGCATATTTACGAATTTCATCCACCCATCTCCCATGTGGTCTTTTTCTGGGTCTTTTCCTGTCCCTTGGAATCCAATCTAAAATTTCGGCTGTCCATCTATGGTCTGTCCTTCTGGCAGTATGTCCAGCCCATTGCCATTTCAGGGATTTAACTCTGATCATGATGTCCTCCACTCTCGTCATTTTTCGGATCCACGAGTTCCTCTTCTTATCTCTCCTGGTTATACCAAGCATGCACCTCTCCATGCTTCTTTGAGTTGTCTGCAGCCTTTGTATGTCTCTTTTAGTTAAGGTCCACGTCTCTGCACCATACGTAAGCACTGGAAGGATGCATTGATCAAACACTTTTCTTTTAAGACATAATGGCATATTGCTCTTGAAAATTATGCTGTTTCTTCCAAAAGCTCTCCAGGCAAGTTTTGTACGCCGATTAATTTCTTCATCAATGTGACCCTCACTTGATATCTGCTGTCCAAGATAAACATACGTATCTGTTATCTCCAGCTTTTCTCCATCAATCGATAAATCTTCATTTCTTGTAAAAGCATTGAACATCACTTTTGTCTTCTGAAAGTTCATTTTTAATCCCACTTCTTTACTCTTGTCAGCAAGTTCCTGGATCATACTCTGCAGCTCTGATGGGATAGTTGCAAAAATGACTACATCATCAGCAAAACGAAGGTGGGTTAGATAATCTCCATTAATCTTTATCCCTTTGTTTTCCCAGTTCAGTGATTGAAAGACATTTTCCAATGTGGCATTAAAGAGCTTCGGAGATATGGTGTCACCTTGTCTCACTCCCTTTCCAATTTTTATGTGTGTTGTATTTTCAAACAGCCGAATCTTTGCACTTGCATTTTCATAGATGTTATTAATAATATTAATGTATGCATCTTCAATACCGCAGGATTTCAGAGCCGTGGTAACTGCTGATGGTTTCACCGAATCAAAGGCTTTTTCATAATCGATAAAAGCCATGCACAATGGAAGTTCATATTCCCTCGCTCTTTCAATTAGTTCTCTCAGTACGTGGATATGATCTATTGTGCTGTAGCCACTCCTGAATCCAGCTTGTTCTCTCGGTTGAGCCATGTCCAGTGTTACCTTCAAGCGGTGTGAAAGAACTTTAGTGAAGATTTTATAAACCACTGATAGGAGGCTGATAGGTCTGTAGTTCCTGAGATCCTCAATGTCACCTTTTTTATGTAGCAGGATCATTGTAGCATTGTTCCAATCCTCAGGAATCTTCCCTTCATTAAGGCATCGAGTGAAAATTTGGGCGAGTACTGTTTCAATTTCTCCACTTGCTTCTTGTATGATGTCTATAGTAATTCCATCTTCTCCTGGAGCTTTCCCCCGCTTCATGTTCTTGATTGCATGAGCAACTTCTGCTGGGAGGACTGGAAGAACTCTGGTACCTTTCATGATGTCTGGAGTACATGTATCATCCCTTTCATATAATTTGGAGTAGAAATCTTTCACTCTTGTCAAAATTTCGCCTCTATTTCTTGTTATAGAACCATCTTCTTTTCTCAGAGCCATAATCTGTTTTCTTCCCTTACTGAGATGTCCCTTTGCTATCTTTAGGCTTTGGTTGTTTTCAATTGCTTTCCTCACCAGCTCACAGTTGAATTTCCTTACGTCTTCAGTGATACTTTTTCGTGCTGTCTTGCATAGCTCTATATATTCCACTTTGGAAGTCACATCTTCTTTAGTTGTCCTCATCTCTCTTCTTTTTTGCATCAACATTTTGGTTTTTCCTGATAATTTGTTTACATGCAACTTGTTCTTAGACCCAGCTAATTTTGTTGCTGTTTCCATAAGAGCTTTGGTTACTTTTCTGTTAACTTCCAAAATATCCACTTCTTCCGATGTTAGGCCTTCTAAAGCAGAGAATCTGTTCTTCAGTTCCAACTTGAAAGTATTATGGTGTTTTTTAAGGTTGGTTATGTCAATACATTTTGTTTGTCTTATGAGCTTGCCACGTTCCAGTTTAGTGTTGAGGTGCATCTTACATCTCACCAATCTATGGTCACTACCTGTGTTGAACTTGTTCAGCACACTGCAGTCTTCGATGACGAATTTTTTGTTACACATAATAAAATCAATTTCACTTGTCGTCCCAATTGGATGTCTCCATGTCCATTTCCTGTGTGGCTTTTTCTTGAAAAAGGAATTCAAGATGAAAAATCCTTCTGCCTCTGCAAACTCAACGAGAGTATTTCCACGCTGGTTTCTGTTGCCGTGACCGAATTTACCTACTGAAGTTTCATTCTGTTGCCGGTGCCCTATTTTTGCATTGAAATCTCCCATAATTATCTTCAAGTGCTGCTTACCTTTATTATTTAGATGACGAATTTCCTCATAAAATTCTTCAATTTCTTCTTCAGGATGACTTGTGGTGGGTGCATAAGTTTGAATAATCTGAGCCTGGTATCTTCTCGATAGTTGGATAACGAGTCGTGCAGCTCTGTCAGAGGAACTTTCAACTTCTACCACTTTATCCTTCAGTTTCTTGTTTATTATAAATCCAACACCACTAGTTCTGCCAGTATCTGTCCCACGATAATAGAAGAGATGTCCACTTTTCAGTTCAATGAGATCTTCTCCTTTTCTCCTTACCTCACTTAGCCCGACGATGTCCCACTTGATCCTTTGTAGTTCCTCTTCCAATTCAAGAAGCCTTGAATCAGAAGATAGGGAGCGTCCGTTGTAGGTAGCCAAGGTCAGCATCAAATGGCAGCCTAGTCCGGTCCTCCGGGGATTCTTAGCACCCTCTGCCTTCATGTCGCACTGGCCGCTGCCTTGGCCAGGTACATTCCAGCTGCCGGAGACTGAGGGCCAAGATTTAAGTTGTAGAGTCATTTTGGAGGTGTTTGGCCATAACTCACCACGCTGGCCAAGCGGGTTGGTGAGTGTGGGATAGCATTTCCTCTGATCCCGATGGTATAGTTATATCGCTATTGGCGGTCGTCAGAGCCCCTTTAGTGGGAACAGGATGCACCACGAGAAGGCGGGGTTGACATTTGTCAAGGAGAGGCTGTGATGTTACGCATCACCTGACCTTACATCCCTGTATAGTTATCTGTATAGTTTCCAATATGTGCTAGAAACACATACTTAGTATGTCAAAAAAAAAACTTAGTTTCTACACACACAGCTCCCCTCCTTGAACGATTTAAATCTTCCCAGAGTGAAGACACACGGCTAGTCGATCTTCATTTGTTAATGAAACTGATTACAGTTTTTTTATTACTTGGTTAGAGAACCTCCTTTATCTCAGCAGTCCCATAAAGGTTTGCTTAATTCAGGTGATTTTAACTCTTTCAGATTCGTTCTTGCCAAAATTTCGCTGTTACACCTAGTGTTTCAGAATTAATTCTATATCGATTCATGGACTTCACATCGATATACGGTGGTTGCTTCAAGAAATATTTTTTACACAAGCCAGGATGATGCTTCACCACTATCAGGATTGTGCAAAATCCATACTTTTGTATTATTTGTAAATCCAATTAGTCCCTTTTTTTCCCTTTGAAGATGATGCTGAGAAGTTTAGTCACGTTTTTCCTAATATCGTTGCTCAAACGGAAGTGTGTTCGAAACTCACAACAAATCATGAGATGTAGCCATGCCTTAATGCAACATAAACCATGCACGATCTTCTTACTGATAAGACCTGTAGTGTCCTCCAATGATTCGTCTAACCAACAGAACTCGAGATGTCTAGCTGGGAAAAATCTGAATTCGTTTGAGAAAATTAGCGTTTGATTGCAATGGATGTGACTCAAATCAGGATCATACTATATTTTGATTTACCATTAAAACGTGCTTTGGTGGCTTTGCAGGAAGTAAGTAGAAGGAAGGCATACAAGACTTTGGGGAAATTCAGGAACCACCAGATACCTCGTTGCCAAGTCTTAATTACTGTGGATTACCACAGCAATGGACCTAGCTTGCCTACGAAACACAATTCAAGTTTCTGGAGGTGGAGTCGTAGTGTAGGACACCGCTCCGTAAGGCTTTCGTATGGTACGGAAGAGGTTCCCTGATATTTCTGGAAGATCGGGTGTCCTCCTAGGATGATCTGAACATTGTTGCCGATCAAGTCCATCCTGCAATGTTGACTTTTTATTCAGCAGGTGGCTGCTGTTTCACGCTACTATCCATCGCACAAAATGTGTTCAGTAGTAGTTCAGCGAGCATGATAGAGACTTCCCTGGCCACCACAATGCTCCACTCCGAACCTTATTGAAAAAATGTGTGGGACATGCTAGAAAAGCAGATCCGGGAACAAAGTCATCTTCCGTCCAATCTCAGCCAGTTAAAAGACTGTCCGGTGAACGCCTGGTACGCTATAGACGTAGATGCGTTCCAACAACTTGTGCCAAATCGCATATGGTCCAACCCTGTGTTGAATAAAACTTTCTAATTCAGTGACCGGTATACGCACATTACTTTATTGTTTTCTTGAGCGGAGAAACAACATACGGCACCCTAAGAAGAATCTAAACGAAAGCCTCAGAGTGAGTTCCTTTGAAAGAAATATTTGCTGTTGAAAGAAAAACCCGCGGGAAAAGAAATATTATATCTATATGACATTTCTCTTACTTGCACTTTAAAAAAATGTCCAATCATACAGAACGTTTAAGTAAGTCACAAAACAATAATTTAGGTTTGCTGGCTCAAGAGAACCCAAAACTTTGTCAAAAAAGTTCATCATTCTTAAATTTCAAGAAAGCTTGCTTGTCCATCGGGCAAAACTCTGCTGGCGACTTAAACCGCTCCGTAAGGCACTTGTATACTCTGACCTCTACAGCGTGTCAATGTGATTTGTAAGAGAAAAGTCGGAGCTTATTGTATGTAATTTGAAAATAATGGTAATAAATATATATTCTATAACGAAGTAAATTTCTCCGTCATTTTTATCCGCGCCAGGATTCGAACCCGGGTCCCCTCATTCCGGAATAAGTTGCTCCACCAATTGAGCTACGCGGACGTTTTATTCTGATTCCTATCTGCCTTTATGTCGTGTGCGTCCTTCTGGCAGGTACGTCACATCTCCTGGTACGTTACAATTCTGGTAGAAAATAAATTTGTGAATAAGCAAAACGAAGCGTAGTAAGTGGAGAATGTGCCAGTTTGAAACAAGAGTTTGATGGTTGGTCCTGCCTTTGTTACCATTTGTGGACAAAAAAATGCCATTAATACGAAGAGCCAGAAAATAGTTATCAGGCAGAGAGGAAAACATTGGCTGTTTTTGGCTCACTGTTTTTTTTCCTTATTTTCTTCTTTCGTTGTACGTGTGGAGTGTTGTCATCAAAGTTTTTTTGCAATGGTGTAGGTGAGTATCGACGAAGATACGTACACGCTTCTGTATTAGAGCATACCTGTATTCATGTGTGAATATCTTCTAAATTGTTCGGTCGAAACACACACAGAATTCTATCAGAAGAAGCGCACGTGGCTAAAACGGGATAGGTAGGGAGGGGTGTTGTTTATTTCCTTTTTCACAATGAGCCCCATCGTCATTTACAATGGCCCAGCAGGGATGCATTTATCCTTTGGTGTCTTCTAAGACATCTCGAATCCTCTTTTTCTTTCATTCTCCATCTCTCATCTTTTGATCCTCTTCTCTTCTTTCTTTCTCCTCCTTCCATTTTCACTCATAACTCCTTACATTCTTTTTGATACAGAAGGAAAAAAAAAAGAAAGAAAAGAAAATACCACCGGTAAAGACAGCATTTCCAACAAAACTTATCATATTTTCTTCAGCGCCTTGTCTATTCGATCGTTCACAGAGTTTTTGCTCCGTCTTAGCTCGATTATCTGAGTTGCTTCTCCCCCGCAACTCCCCGTCGTCTTGTACATAGTTCTCCTCATCAAGAGGGAGTTCCTGCAACAGAGAATATCCCAGGGCATGTCGATCAACGCTATCCAATGTACAATGGAAACGCGACAGAAATAAGCAACGTAGATTATGACACTCCAAACGAAGAACAACAAATACTTCCCAGTGCTCTCTGTGTCTTCGCTGAAAGCCAGAAGTAGCAGCAGAACCCTCCCTCCCCCCCTCCCCGCACCTGCATCACCCGTTCTTCGTACTTCACCATCTTCACGACTTTGATTTCTTTTTGGTTTTGCTGTTTTCACACCTGGAGAATCCGTATCATCTCTTATTTTCCGCTCCTCTATCTTTTCTTTAGTTTAACTTATGAAGAGATGTTTCTACGTGTTTATGTACAGCATATGTTTCTTGACGCTCATTTTATTCTAAAAGAGAGTTTGGAAAAAGAAGTTTTTGTTGCGAAGTTAAGAGATAAGGGATGCTCTTTACAGAATTTCTTTTTTTAATCCGCTGGGATTTCATTCCCATGCATGAGTTTCGACTCCCTTGAAAACACAAAATGTCATGTTTCTAACATTTGGGCTCCTGTTGTGTTCCCAACAAGATTAGTAACGCGCCGCTTAATAAACATCATGGAAATTTATCAGATATGCCTCCACTCTTTATATTGTTCACATCGTACTGTTATTGCTCATTCCCCAGCGAAGTGCATTTTCCGTTAAAAGAGGCGCAATGATTTATTCACGAAACAATTTCTCGACATTCTGTATGATCATTACCAACAGCTATCTTGATGAAGTTTTCTCAGATACGTACTTTCGAACAGTCGCAACCAGGAGTCGTGACCATTCACAATCTTTAGGATTCAAAACTGGCTGAATATAATAATGAAAATAACTCATCCTTTAGTAAAACGTCTCATGTAATCAAGTTTCAATTCGAAAGTCCTTCACATATAATTGGATAGATTGATGTATTCCGCATGTGTAACTGAAACTTTTACGCGTGGAAAACATACCTTTAGAATTCGATTTTGTCTTTCGTTCATGGTGTAAAACAAAAACGGATGGCAAAAACTCATTTTACTGGTTTAAACAATTCATTCCCCGGTTGTTCTGATGGCCAAAGAACATATAGTGTTTACAGTTTTTAACTTTTTGTTTAAGCAGATTGTTTGTTGTAATAAGTAATGTAAATATTAAACGACATATACAGATCACAGGATTGTCATACAGGGAATGGACAGAATAATGTGAACACTTAGGAAAAGAAGGTCTTACGTACCTAATGGGGTGTGAGACCACCTTTTGCATTTAAAACCGCCTGAATCTTTCTCGGAATGGACGCATACAAATCCTGGATGGTGGTTAGTGAGATGTTACACGATTCTTCGCGCAGAAACTGCTCCAGCTTCTTGAGAAATGCAGGAGGAGGATAAAGGAATCTTACTCTGTTTTCCAACACAGACCACAGTGGCTCGATGATGTTTAAGTCTGGTGATTGGGGAGGCCAAGGAAGGTGTGAAAGTTCGTCCTCATGTCTTTCAAACCATGATTGGATATTCCATGCTCTGTGAATTGGGCGTTATCATCTTGTTAGATGGCACCCCTACAGAAAACAATGCCTGAGCCATTGGATGGACTAGGCCGGCCAAAATGGTTTCATACGAGCTGCCAGTCCTCCGTCCTTTCAAGGTGATTAAGGGACCTGCTGAAAACCACAACATGACCGCTCAGAGCATGACAGAACCACCACCATGCTGCACTGTTGGGAGCAGACAGTATGGATTGTACGCTTCTGACGGTATTCCCCACATGTAAACACGTCCTGCGGTGGAGAATAGTGTGAATGTGGATTTGTCCGATCACATTACACGCTACCATGCATTGGAAGTCCACGTTGTATGCTCCTGGCACAACTGCCGTCGCCGTTGTGTGTTCACCCGTGTCACCAGAGGTTTCGAAATAGCAGCTCTGCCATGGACATCTTGTTTATGCAGTTCTCTGCGCACTGTTTTCGTTGTTACTGGGTCTCCGCACTAATTTTCGGCGCCGTGGTCTTATTATTACGGGTAACAATAATCTTTAATGCTCTCCTGTTTCTATCAGTCAGGGTCGTTTTTGGGGCGCTTTTTTGTTTCGAAGACGAAGTTTTGCCACGAACACGGTAAGCTGTCATCGTGCTAGAAACAGTAGCTCTCGATACCCTGGCGACTGTTGTCACGGAGGCATCGATTAGCCGGCCACCAACAATTAGTCCTCTTTCGAAGTCTGTCAGGTCGCTCATTTCGTCGTCACCCTGAAAAAAATCTTACAACAACACACTTTAAATGCACTTAAACAGGACCTTGAGGTTCTGAACAAAGCTGTTACAACCAAAACGTGGTGGATACCTTTGTGTATTGCGATGTACGCAGCTGCTTTAAAAGTCACGTCTCTCAGCGTGGTCTTCACATTATTCTGTCCAATACCTGTAGCAAGAAGTGGAACTTACATAGTATCCAAAGAACTGGTTCATTGAGCTGGCTAACTTGCAACTCTATTTTGCAGAACCACAACGTAGTTTACACACAAACATAATTCCTCCTTGAACACCCAAACAACCTCGTAGACTGGATGACATCATCACCCTCGTAGGTTGATTTATCTACGAGGAGGATGATAACTTAAACAAACTACTTTATAACTTTTTCAACGTACAAATCATCAAGAAAACATGAAGTCTTACATTAAGCAGTATATTGTCTTACATTCGCACACCTCACCACCTCTTTAAACCGGGCATGATTTTATATTTACCTGACTCACTGTCAGTCGGTTGCCGAAAGGCATGAAGAAGAAAATAAAGCGGAGAAGTAACATAACTTACATAAGAACAGAAACACAAAAAGGCAGGTAAATTTAGAGATATACGTCACGAGCATTTAAACACATTTCAAATACATACATGCGAACATCGTCTTGGATCTTGAGGTCAACCACCTTCATTCAACTGGAAAAATCAGATGACGCCTTCCTCAGACAGATATGCGTTGGACTAAAAAAATCGCGATACGGCCGTATGTATATGGTCACCCATTGTGTCCCTAATACAGTATGATGTATATAGGGACACAATGGGTGACCATACAACAAATTAAATACAGAATATTTTAAACACAAATTTTGTCACGACGTTTTAGTGGAATGAAAAATGTGGAATGTAATACTGTACTACAAGTGTACTGCAAAAACGTACAAATATTGAGGATTTTAACGCACATTTGTGTACTTGTGCGCTTGTTTAGAATTCTAAGCTTCAGTTTCCAAAAGCCTTTAGCGCCGTTCCCTAAATTTCATTTTATCATCGTAAAATACGAGTACTCCGACAACAGATGCTTTAAAGAATCAAGGCCTCTGATCCAAGGGAACATACTTCATAAAGTCTTGAAATCTAGAGCTCCTGAACTCTCTATTTAAGCTGTGGTTTTCCGTAGGTAGGGATCGAAACATATTACATAAAGCTGACACTTTCCTGTATCTCAAGAAAAAAAAACACTTTCTGTAAGTCTAATATTTGTTTTGTCCTCATTAGTGGGAAAAATAATTCATATGTGAGTTGTACTTTCTTGTGAGGACATCGGAAAACTTCATTAATAAGGAACGGCGTATATACCTTTCGTTCAAATTAAAAATCAAGCTATTCATGATTTTTCTGAATCAAGATTCAGATATAAATATGCCCATGGGAAAGTTTAGCAAAGCTCAAGTTGCAGTACTTGATGCTTCAAAAGCTTTTGATAAAATTCAACGCAAAACACCACACTTACAGGCAGGAGGTGGATTCTGCACCACGACAACGCAGGACCTCACGTTGATTATGCCGTCATGGATTATTTAGCAAAATGTAGTTAGATATGCTCCTCATCCTCCCTACAGCCCTGACTTGCCCCCTACGATTTTATTTTCTTTCCAAACTTAAAGAAGGAGCTGAGGGGTAGGTCAACAATTTCATTAGTCAAATGAAGTTGTTAATGCATCAGAGGCTGTTCTCAAACGTATGTCAAAAATGGCTTCTATTTGGCTTTTGAAGAGTCGTGGTAGGGTTACAATAAGTGCATTGGATCACATAAATATTTTGAAACGATGAATATTTTGATGATTGAAAAAGATATGATTTTTTGTAAAAATCATAATATCTTTATCGAATGGCTCTGGAATTTTCATAGTAACTTCTTATTAACTGAATTCAGCAAAATGCGTTTACCAAAGAATAAACAGCAAAACAGAGTTGTCTTTTTGTAATTTAAATTGTGTTATTTTAAGTTAAATAACACTCACTCAAAAACAGTTTAACCACCTAGTGTATCACTCAACACTTCAACCTGACTTATCACTTCCACGGTTGAACACAAAATTCCGTATGCTGACAACTGTAAACGAATGTATGATTTTTGCTGATGGACAACCATTTCTATTCTCTCTTTTAGCAGAAGCATACACAGGTGAAAGAACCACGATGTATATCTGATGTCGTATTCATTAAACAAACTAGTGCAGTTAATTATGAGAACAGTTCAGCCTACTATCACACTTCATACAAATTACTTAGAGTTGAGATATGACGTTAAGTTCAGAAAGTATTACAAAGAGACAAACACAATTTACATGAGAGAAACAAAAGCAAAAAACTATATATGTATATACGTTACGAAACCTTATGTTCTTATTGCTCTTCTGTTAGGAATTGAGCCAATACCTTAATGCATGGAGCATATTTTCTTGAGTTCTGCTTCTTTATCACAAACAGATTCTTATTACAAATCTTATGTGTATGCCACACGCAGAATGTGCAGACTAGTTGGTTCAAGTAGTATGGTTTATGCATATGTGAGAATGCATTTTCGTTTACCAGAAGTTCGTTAATCCAAAAACAAAAATTATTAAAATTAACTAAAAGCAGAGTTTCCACAGATACAATCTCACTGATTATTCTGCAGTTAATGGAACGGGATGCGCAAATCTTGTTTCTTTCTTTTTTTCCCCCTCTTTTATTTTTCACTGTAGTGAAAGAGACCAGGTAGTGACGGTGAATTCGATTTCGTCATGCTGTATTCTGCGAAGCTGAGTTTCAGGAAGGATGAGGAAGGTTGATTAAAAGACAGAGTGGATTCCGAAATACAGCTTTTAAGACCCAATATCCTGCGTAGCGATTTTCTACTCTGTCCTCGTGAAATAACGAAGGATTGAAAGAAATTGGCTTTTGCCTTAACAGGCAACCAGAAGAAGCGATCGACAAAAAGCACAGGCCATTTTTCCTCTGTTCGCTAAATGCAACAAAGAATTTTCCTGGCCGGCAGCTGCTTGATGACGTTCTTAACAATCGGTCTTCGTTTTTTCTTTGTTGCTTTTATAAAGCTATATTGGTCAAACAGGGGAAAGAACACGAAGCAAGAAACCACGTTCTCTGAAAACAGCAGGTCAACAATGATCTATTTTGAGATGAAATGGACTGTTTGCTGCTTTTAGTGCTAAAAGCTCCAGTATCCAGTTCATTAAAAGATAATACAACAATAGTGATCATTGTCGATACAACGAATACTTGTTTTGGATCGATCGATCGATCAATCAATCAACCAACATACCCATCATTTTTCTTATCCACCTACCTAGCTGGGTAACTGCACTGTCTCGCCACATTATAAAGCCACCATCTCATAATATGTCTACAAGGAACATTTTTAAAGTGCACGAAATGCCCGAATTTATCTTGACTTATGTACCGTATTACTAGGATATATGTTTTAAATTTTGTCATAACGGGTGTTGGAATGTTTTTTCAAAAACATTACAAGTTCATTGGACGTTTTCTTTTCCTGAAGCATTTTTTCAAATTTTCGCCAGAGTAATAAAGCTAGATAATTTTTAGGGTAGATATGACGTTAAGTTCAGAAATTGTAGAAACGTTAAATACAGAGAGAATTTGTAGAAACGTAATATGTAGTTGTTCTCATTAAACGACCGAGGAATGGAAATACTCCAAAAGAATCGAAGTCTCTGGGGCACATATAAGATGAAGCTGAGAGATTAAAGGTAAGGCAATTCTCATTTGGATATGGCTACCTGGAGAGTTCCCAGATGTTAGCATTGGGAATCCATCTCTGCAGCAGAAAGAGAGCCAAATGGCAAGCCCAGGACATGTTTACAACAGTGGATGGAATGCCATTGTTTTCTGATACAATCACACTTTTAAAAATGAATTCAAAAGATATAAAAAATTCGCTTTTAAACGGAGGGCGCGTCATCAGCAGTTCTCTTAAAAAATGAACCTTAGCGCGAGCAAACGTCAGTCGATGGTTAGGCCGCCCTCCATATGTTAAAACTGAGAACCGAGGGGAGAAACTGACTTTTAAATAACACTGGTACATCATTCCCTAATACCTCTTAGTTTAGGCCGCGTACGTAATTTTAACATCGGATGCTTTGAAATACAAAAGTATATAAGCTGACCACCAAGGTTCAAAACTAATGTTTTGGTTGTACCAAGAACTATACTTTTAAAAGTCTTGTTATCCGAAGAAAAATAAAATCGCTACTTTGCCTCTCGCTAACCTGTGGGAAGTCATTACATGAGCCATTACTTAAATGAACGAAGAACAAATAATACACTAAAAATACTTGTGTGAAATAATACCTCGGTTTTGGACAAACTCACCACTCTCTCCACCACACTCGGCTGCACCAGCCCTCCGTGACACAGGGAACAGAGAGCTCAGTCAATAAATATCGAGGTGTACGAATTCGAATTCAGCACACGCCCGCACGCACGTACAAGTGTATTTGGCCAATATTTCTTAATTTGTTTTCCAAAATTAGAGGAAAACTCTTCCTACCGGAAAATATCATCTACAGAAACTGAAACTCCAATATTTTTACTGATAAATAAAAAAACTGATGACATATTTCTGTTTTAGGCTATCTCAAGTTCATGTTAGGTGCGTCTCATTTAAAATGAAGCTTTGAATCTGTGAATTCCTTTTTATAGACACATGAGAAGGGCGGTATCTAATAAAGTAACCAAAACGGTTGAATTCGTCATTTTAAGAGATTAACGATTTCTAACTAACATATAAAGCACATAATTATTTTAAATTAAAAGAGTATTCCGTGGTCTTTTTATAGGCGTGCGCCACTGTGCCAGAAGAGATAGTGGGGTATATAAATTTCAGTAGCCTAATGAAAGTACAAAAATCTGTTATACACATTGTGCTCCCATTCGCTCCTTTTATTAAGCAATTAGTAAACAGAGTTCCGAAGATATTAAAAATTACAGCAACTACTAAAATGCATACAAACACATAGAAAATTAAGTTGCGAAGGCAGTAAAAGCCAGTAAAACGAACATTTTTCTGAATAATTAAATCGGAATATTATAATTGTAAAAACGTTCATCATTAAGTTTTCATTTTCACGGCAGCGTGATGCGTGCAAGTAGAGTGCTAATAGCATCAGGCGTTATGTAGTTGATCTAATTCAAATTTCTGACATTCCAACTTAAATTTAGGGTGAAAAGTGACACTGAACTTTAGAAGTTAAGTTGATATGAGTTGGGATATTGATGTCAGAGCTGCGAAGGTCCTAAGTTCATTTGTCATTACTGGGTTACAGAGCATATTTTCGATTTACTAAAGCACTGTTGCCGCTCTGATGGCAGAACGGTCTGAAGCACTGGCTCTGACTATTCGTCTGACTTGCGCACGAGTTCTGTATTTTCGGATGAGACATGAGGTAGTGCGTTTGTCTGATGGCGCCCACCCTTCCCAGGAACCATGTCCCTAAATCAGCGATGGGCGATATTTTATAACCTATGAGTTGCTCATTGTGGTCTTTGAGACCCAAAATAAATGGTTAAATAAAGTGTTTCCGACGACAAACAAATAATTTTTCTGAAATACGTTTACGTCCAAAAATCTGGAATCTGAGAATCATTCGTAAAAACCAAATTCAAGTTCCTGAACAGGAAGTTTCTAGCTTCCATGTCATATAACCCTGTTTCAAAGAAGAAATAAACCTGAAACAACTACTGGATCTTCTCGAATTTTTAGGAAACTCACAAATTTTTGGCTAAATTTCTTAAGCAGCAGTTCTTACCTATCTCTACAGCCTTTATGAGGTGATATAGAGTTGCATGACTCTCCTCTCCTGAAATATTTTTGCGGCAGGGCAAACGTGTAGGTTTCCTTCCCTTAATACTCTGGGTCATTTGTTTCAGAGTTTTACAAAACGATGGCCATGTTTGGGCATGGAGTGCCAAAAGCAAGACGAATTTGGGCATCGGGGAATCCACTACTCAGACCAGCTGAGAATAGAGAAGGTCTTAGAGAGTAGAGAAGGTCTTAAGTCCTGTTTATCTAGCTGAAAATGTTATCAGGAATCAACGTGTTTCAGGAAAAATTCTAATACGAAAGTCGTTTATTCATAATTTCGTTACAATTTCTTCTTAACAACCAATCATTGTGACTTAACATCCATGTCATGTTTGCACCAATAAACGGATTCACATCTGACCAAGCTAAAAATTTCTTCTTTCCGTGCTTTAAAACGATATAGCTTTAAAATTACAACCGTCTCACATGATTAAAAACATTTCCATTATGTACAACTGAGTCATTGGCAGTAAGTTTATTACAGTCAATATAAAAGTTCACGTCACGTTGTCATTGGCAGTAAGTCCCGTTTATTGGTGACATGGATGTCAAGATGTTTAGCTTGGTTACTGACAATGACAACGTGACGTGAACTTTTGAGCTCCCACTGGAGCTCATTCTCAAGCCATAAGGCTGTGTGCACCCTCAGAAACACGCACTTATATATAAAAGTTCACGTCACGTTTTCATGACAGTATAATGCTGTAAAGTTACAAATATTGTTACAGCATTATGTTGTCAGGACAACGTGACGCGAACTTTTATATACACTGATGGTCACCCAAAATACAACACCAAGAGGGACACGATATGGCAAAGCCAGATTAACTGGACACACAACAACAGATACAAACATGACACGATTGAGCTTACAGGCCCGTGCGACTTGAGGAACACGCAGACATCAATAGTTCGTGTGGCCCCCATGGCTGGCAATAACGGCCGCTACACGCCTCTGCATCGAACGAAAGAAGCTATGGATGTGGGCTTGGGGTATGTCGGTCCAGGCTGCTTCCACACGCTGCCACAGTTCATCAGGCGTAGCTGCGGGTGGTGCTTGACGGACCACTCGGTTGCCGATCAGCGACCAGACGCGTTCGATGACACCTGGTGGCAGCAGTGACACCTGGTGGGCCGTGAAGAATTGTTGCACGATGCGTGCGACGTGCGGACGCGCGTTGTCTTGTTGAAACGTGACCGCTGGCAGGTCCTGCAGGTAAGGAAGGACTATAGGCTCCAAAACGTCGGAGATGTAGCGGTGGATGTTGAGTGTACCGGTGATGCGTACCAGAGGGGTGCGGGTGTCATATCCAATTGCGCCCCAAACCATAACGACAGACGACGGACCGGTATGACGACGCATCATGCAGGCGTCACACAGTCTCTCGCCGTGGTGTCGCCACACGCGGATCCACCATCGTTTTGTTGCAGGCAGAAGCGGGATTCGTCGGAGAAGACAATGTCGTGTCATTCCGTAGTCCAGGTGCGGCTTTCAACCGCACACTACCGCCGCACTTGCCGGTGGTGAAACGTCAATGGTAATCGGAGCAATGGGGGCCGTGCGCCAAGTTCCCGCTCCTGCAGATGACGTCGAACGGCCACGTGCTGACACAGGTTGTTGCGCAACACACCCTAATTTCTGCGTTAACGTTCGTGATGTGGCGGTGCGAGTCGTCAATGCCCGCCGCACAACATGCCGGTCCTCTCGTTCGGTGGTGTGCCGCGGCTGCGGCAATTGCTCACGTCGGTCTGTCCGTCCCTCTTGCACCCGCCGAATCCATACTCGCCTCACTGTGGCTGGATGTCATCCCACACGGGCGCCGATGTCTCGGTACGAAAAACCGCTATCGTGATAAGCCAGTATTCGTCCTCTGTCGAACTCCGAAACGTGCTGGAATGACTGCCGTATTATGCGACGATGCATCAGGAAGCTTCCCACGCACAGGTCCGGCAGCACAACACACTTCCACTACTTACACCCCGCCTTCTGTGCACCCTTCTTATAGTGCTTCTCGGTGGCGTGCCGGGCGCACATGATTTGCATATGCCCTGCAATGGTAATCGTTTGCATGTCCTCTCGCGGACGACGCATGCTGCGAATTTCAGGCCAATCGGATGTTTCCTTCTTGGTGCTGCATTTTGGGTGGCCAGCAGTGTATAAGTGCGTGTTTCTGAGGGTGCACACAGCATTATGGCTTGAGAATGAGCTCCAGTGGCAGCTCGAAAGATCTTGCCTTTTTAACTTATCATCTTTTACGTGTACTTTGTAACTTGACTGTATAATAAACTTACTGCCAATGACTCAGTTGTACATAATGGAGATGTTTTTAATCGTGTGAAACAGTTGTAATTTTAAAAGTATATCACATCTTCCAAATTTCTATTGTACAATGGTCTAATCCCGTTCTCCGGGCAATCAAGGGAATGAATACTAATCCTCCAGATTCGCTATATATAAATGCCGGTTGCTTGGACTACCGAATCTTGTGATGGCTATATTCAAATTAATCGGTAACTTGAAACTTGGTTGGTCTGGGTTGGTATACTCGGGCGCTATCCGGGAGACGCAGCTCATCAGATTGCATACATTATTTCTCACACCAAGTGAGGCCGATCAGTTTCTTAGGAAAGTATACTTCAACAAAAAAAAACATAAAACGAGCAAGTGTTAAGATTAAAAAGAAGTTGTGCAGCTGATTGGCTGCTTTAGTGACAAATATTAGTGATAGAGAGCTGGTAGCAATGTTCTTAAATTCGCACCTTTTGCAGGGAGGCTTATAAGTCCATGATCTTTCATAGAAAGAATGAAGTCAGAGAGAGGAATGGTTTAAATACATTATTCAACATATTCGCCTCCGAAGTTCACACACTTCTGACATCGAGCAATATGATAAATTATGCCAACTAGTGCCTAAAGGTCTAAATAAAACGTTTAAGTTTGAGTAAGTACCGACTTACTACTTATCTGTTCGTTTAGTCAATCTATGCGCAATTAAGGACTTCAAGCATTAAGCTATTCCGAGGTTTTGAATAGTTACTCAAGCTTCACTTAATGTTGGTGTTTTAGGTAACACATTACACATACACTCTTCAAACCTAAGAACACCACAGACCATGTTGTTTTTATATAAATGTATTGTCCAATCGTACAACCAAACACATATGAATCCGATTACCTATCCATGTAATCATTATTACTCACAAAAATCTACATTCATCGAATTATTGGAATCAATATCACAGAAAATGAAGCTCAATCTGTAACCAGTATTTCAAATGATGATTCAAACGGAAAAGTAAGAATGTTTCTCCCATTAATCTGCATTTCCAGAATGTAGTTGTTTTAAGCCACTGCACGTGTGCATTATTTCTATCCTGTTAATGTATTCCTACAGAATATTGATGCTGAAATACATTTAATAATTATGCACAATGATTAAATGACAAAATATATATTTCTCGTGCTTACCAGATCTTATTTGTTATTTAGTTCTTCAAATGCAGTTTCACATTTTTGGTCTAAATTTCCGGTATCGACGAGTGATCATCTAGAGCTATATGGTATTCCTCCGCTATAATATTGGTGTCTCTTGTCGCGTGTAAAAGTGGTGTGCTGTACATGACTCGAACACTGAGCCTTCAAAATAGCATGGGGTTAGAAAAATAGAAGATGATTCATTACGCATTACACAAAATTAGCTCAATTTACTGTATTCTGAATTTTCAAATTTATCAGTATTAAATTGATAAAAGGGTAACCTTTTATGAGCTCATGGGTCTGATACACAATAACTTGTGGCTTGTGACAAAGCAATGGAAAACAGACAGACACAGTGCGTAGCGGTAGTGGATTGTAACATAGAAAAACCCGTCTCCATCGAAAGCCCATGCACGCATGTACGCTTTCTTTCTTTCTTTCTTTTTTTCTATCTATCCATCTACGTCAGATATGAATTAAGAATTCATCATGTACTCACAAAACCATCCATTTTTCTTGTCTTTAGCAGTTACTTTAGCAAGTAATGCGTTCTTCCGATACGGAGAAAGCGAGATGATGAGATGGAGGCGTGTCACCAGATTTGATAAATATGGCCATGCAGAAAACAAAAACACAATGTCCAACACAATGTTAACATCAGTCAACAAAGCTAGGTTAATTAAACATATTCAAAGTTGCAAACAAAAATGAAAAATAAAAAAGATACATTCAAAAGTAAATTCATTTTCGCAATATTCCATTCCTTCAGCTATTTTCGTTCCGTTGGGTTTTAATTAGAGCATAAAAAGTGCTCTTTCTGATTAAATTTTTCATTTCACATACACGGCTATTTCAGAGGATTTTTAAATCTTAACTCTCAATAGCTTCTGCTATTAAGAGGGAGAAAGAGAGACCCATCAAAAGAACCGCCAAATGAATACGCAAAGCTTCCCCTTTGTTTAATGCGGATTTTCCTTCACTGAGCTCCCTATGTTTCTAGGGATATATTTTCTCCCCTTTGCTGTTTAAAAGGCCTAAGGTGGGTTGTTAGTTCCCCTTATCTAAGAGGGTCGGATTTTAAATGATTTCGCAATAGCTTTGCAGATCTTTGAGATCCCTGCCAGATGATTAAAACTCCTCCACACAATCCTTCCTCTCTTAATCAGAATCACTGAAAAGAAGAAGAAAATGAATTGAAAATGCTGATGAGGAGTACGTTGGATTAAAAAATCCATTTAGTTTTAAAACGGCGCATTGGAAAACATGTCAAAAGACTGGGTAAGTAGAGGTAGAGGGGAAATATTTTGAGCAAAAATAATCAGTTCAAAAGAGAAGAATATGCAGAACATAATAATAATGGAGATTCAAGGAAAGCTAGGTTTTTTTCGCATTGAGATCCAAATACCAGTCATAATGTGGAAACACAGATTTTTTCAGAATGGCTACAAATGTTACCACGCTAAGATAAGAGCTTGGTCAATTAAAGCTGCAGGTAAGTGAATTTTTCCGATGCATATTAATTACCCTATGGTTCGGATTTTGAGAAGGGTCACGAGCTTAAAACCCAGTAACAGAAATAAAATTAACTACAAAAAATATGTGCATGCTTCCGTCATATCCATTAATTTTGTTGCATACAGCTGCGAAATGCTGCTAACTTCAGAACCTGATGCAACACTTCTTTGACAACCTGTTCTTAAGGTTTAATAGCAGTTTCTAAATCAGAAATACAAAAAATAATTTTTGCTATAAAGAACACTAGACAAAACCTGTCGCAATCGACGGTTAGTTTTTTTTTTTTTTTTTTTTTAAGGAATGAACTCATGAAACAACAAATGTCAACTTTATTTGATTGACAAATTCATTCAAAAACTTCAAAGACAATAGTCCAGGTTCGTGATTTTTTTTTTTTGACTGAAGGTTTAACGTCCACTGTGAGCAACTCAATGGGTTGTAAGCAGTCGCCAGTCCCTAATTTAGGGTCACTGGTTCCAGGGAAGGGAGAGAACCAGTGCTGTAAGACAAACACAACATATGTGCCTTACTGGGATTCTAACCCGAACCCTTCACGAACGAATCATCATAAGCCAGCACCTACACCACTGCGCCACCGGGGCAGCCAGGTTCGTGATGAGCATCACGACTGCGCCCTTTTTCAGTCGTAAAATGTGAGGCGGAAGTCCACTCATCTCGATCGTGTGCAAATATTCAGCTGGATAGCGCACTCTTTCACTCTCATCTTCAGTCACAACTGTGTTTGTAAATGTTGTTGGAGTGAGATTTGCGTTGCGAGTGCTGTTCATCGTTGATTGATCTCCAGCGCGGATTGATTATAGGATGCCACATAAACAATCGCTCCGTAAGGGTCTTTACAGCTGCAATGCAAACCTCTAGGAGATGGTTGGTGATGTGATAAGCAAAATGAAGCGAACTGGGGGTTGAACCTTCCAAGAAACGATTCAGTGAACCACTGAAGCTCATACAAAGAACCAGACGAACTCTGAAAATGACTGACCGCTCAGAACACAAATCAACATTGTTTCATATCACGGAAACCTTATATGGAAGATTATTGGGACTGATGTTAGCGTCAGTACGCTGCTCGACTACAATCTACCACTGTCGAGCAGCTAGCTATCCACAAGCTGCTAATCACTTCGACTAATGCCACTCGCCTGTAAGTGTTGTACAAGGAACGTCGGTTTTTGACTGTAGAACAATGGAAAACTGAGACTGGTGAGTCTCGACACTCATTCTACCAGTCTGGTGGTCATCCCTGAGTGTGGGGAATGCTGAGAGACCTTTCGGATTGTATCGTCCCGGCAATAAAAGCTGCGAGAGGCAGCTTGATGGTATGAAGAGGATTTTCGTAGCTCGGTTTGAGCTCTTTAGTCGTTTTAAACAAAACCATGAAAGCTGATCTCTACATAGACGTCCTGGGCAATAATGTACTACCAACCTTGTGGCAGTATTTTAGGCAATGACCACACGTCCATCAGCAGAATAAAAAGCCGTGCCGCGATGCTCACGTTGTAACAAATCGGCTTGAGGACTATGGCCGTCGGAGAGTTGTAACAAATCGGCTTGAGGACATGGCTGTGGGTAAGTTGTAACGAATGGGCTTGAGGACATGGCCATCGGAAAGTTGCAACGAATCGGCTTGAAGACATGGCCGTCGGAAAGTTGTAACAAATCGGCTTGAGGACATGGCCGTCTGAAAGTTGTAACAAATCGGCTTGAGGACATGGCCGTCTGAAAGTTGTAACAAATCGGCTTGAGGACATGGCCATCGGAAAGTTGCAACGAATCGGCTTGAAGACATGGCCGTCGGAAAGTTGTAACAAATCGGCTTGAGGACATGGCCGTCTGAAAGTTGTAACAAATCGGCTTGAGGACATGGCCGTTGGAAAGTTGGACTGGCCAGCCAATACTCCTGACCTGAATCCTGTAGAACACCTCTGTGGCGAATTGGATCATTGGTTGCGTCGAAAAAGATATCGTCCAATCAATAAAAAACTGAACTGGCGCTACTTTTAGGTTATAGAGATTTATGTAGAAGATTATAGGAAAGAAGGGTCTTACCCCAGGTATTAAACAACCCTTAGAAATAGTAAGCTAAATGATTTAGGCTAGAGTGCCCCACAGGAAAGCCACATGGAAGTGGGCGAGTACCCGGGATCCGACGGCTTAACGTACCCATCCGACGCACGGTGGATATTTAGTGATTCGAGCATTCGTACCTGCCTGGAATCGATCCTGAGACGTTTCCGTGACGGTCACGAGTGTTGACCACGAAGTCATCCGCGGCTCCGAATGGCATAACATACCGGGACAAATTTACAAAATAAACTGGTAGAGAGTATACCAAGAAGAATACGGGCCGTCAACCGAAGGTTTCAGCACACAATGTTGAGTTTTCTGCAAATGAAGACTTTTCGTAGACATGCAGGTGTCCGGATATTAATGACAGGACAGTGTACTTCTGCGAGAGATGCTATTGGGGGGGGCATAATGAGCATTTAGCATTTTTTGGGGGACAATACAAAACAAAACAAGTGAAAATTAGTACGAATTGCTATGAGGTTTTATATTATTCTATAAAAATATGGAAGAATAGAACGAGTTCAGAAGTAACGGTAATATCGTGCCCACAGTCTGTACGCTGTTTTTAATATTTTCACACTACTCACTGTACGTTGCTGCAACGTAGAGATAAAAATATGCTCAGTGTTCTAGAAAAAAAAAAGGAGTGTAGTTTCAAATGCAAAGGAACATTTAAGATGCATAGCTGCGCGATCGCTATACATGTTGAATATCCATCTAGAAAAGCAAAAAATACACGGAAAATCTACTTGAACTTCTAGAGCAGCGACATCATCTTAGAGGATAGGCACTGCTGCTGAAAGAAGTCGTGCTAGCAGACACAAATTAAACACTACGACATAAGCATGTCACCTTTTTAAATGCGTATATGTGTGTGTGTTAAAAAATGTGTTGAAAAACAAGTATTGCAGAGGCTCGTAGCAGTCACGTTCGTCTGTCCATAAGTAACTCTTCTAAAGTTGTTGAGGTACTGACTTTTTCTGTAATTAAATAATAATTTAATGACTTTGTGTTTAAATGAAATAGAGTCCCGTTCTCAGTGGTGATTACATAACTGCCTATGCGTTTTCTCTTTTTTTTAATCATTAGTTACTGAGTATGACTAAAAAATTTCCATTTAATACTTGCATGAATTTAATACAGTGGTGTCGTGCACGGATATTATCCTCTCATTAATCAAAGGCATGAGATTCAACATGAGAGAACCTGCTACTTTTATGAGCGGGAACTATTAATGATATCAGTTCTAATATAATTACAATTAAGGGTCTGAGAGCACGATCACGCCAGAATTGAGTTAGTTTTCTTCGGTGCTTCGCGCACATTAAATGCGAAGTTCGACCTTGCGTCCGCGGGCAAGCCAAGTAAACGTTACCCAACATTGATCAATGAGATATTTGGTAGATGTTTATTCACCGGCAACCACCTGCGATGCATAGTTGATCCCGGTCTTCTCATATTACACACCCTATCTGATGTTGATAAACTGCTCCTGAGATCCTTTAATGAGATGCGGTCATGTGTCATATCCCCAATTTGCAACCATTTACAATTCGCAGGCATGAAAGACATGACGTCTGAGCTTTTGCTGAAACCAAAGGTTAATTGCGGCTGCCAACACGCTTTGGTGAAAACATCTGCACAAATATGTGCCAGGCAGACGAAGAAGAAACTAAGTTATAAAAGCCGACACATGGTCAGTCTAGGCGGGCTCAACGCTACACAAGCATACCCTTAAAAAACAAACAAGTCATGCGAGAGGATTGCTTGTTTCTAGGAGTACCAACCTTTCCAATGTACGAAGCAAAAACTGTCTGCATATTATACTTATTTATTTGTTTTTATGGCCAAACAAGGCACCTTACGATGAAAATCAAGCGATTGAAACGCCTACTAGTTTTCTTTTTCAAAGCCCGCGGAGTTAGTTGTTCAGCTTTGTCTATCTCGTCGTTTTTTTTTCTGTTTTTTTTTTTTGTCTTCGTTTCTCCTACAGTCTAAATACTGTGCTATCAGTATTTAGTCTTTAAGAAAAATAATACTGTAAAATTTTAAAATTATCTGTGGTTATCAAACACTAAAAGAATTATAACAATCACAATAATACCTCACGGACACAGTCCAAACAAGAAAGATGACACCGAATTTTCGGGTGTAATAAGCACGCCTTTTGAATCCGTTCTGACGCAAATTAAATTTATCAAACCGTCAATGGAACCGGTATGGAAAACAATAGCATCAGACGGAAGAAAAAGTTTTTGAATCGGGTTTTTAATCCCTCAGATATTGCTGTAAACGGAATCATGAGCTTACGCCCTCTGGTTGCAGACTTGTGCGTTAAGAAAAACATGAATTTATATGAGAAACATTTCGCACTGGAAACGCTTTCCAACACAGAGAGAATTTTTCTAATCGGACTCTTATAAACAGAGATATTGACAAAAATAAGATAGGACATGACATCCCCTGGTGGGAAAACCATGAATTATTTGAGGAAGAAAGTATTCTCAAAAGGTTTTTCCATATGAGCGGTATCGGTCCAAGAAAAAAAAATTAGCCGAGTTTTCAGGAGCCCAGATTTTGCTACACATACATCAGAAGCAGAAATTAACACTTACGCCCCCTGGTGGCTAACCCATTCTTTACCAAATATTAGAAATTATGTGAAAAATATTTTCCATCAGGTCTTGTATCCGATACAGGAATAATTTTTCAAGTCGGAGTTTTTGAAGCAGAAACAACGCAGAAAACGCAATTTACCTTTGTGCCCCCTAACGGAAAGTCTACGATTTACTTGAAAATTTCGAACTTATAGGGAAAACATTTCGCATCGGAAACACTATCCAACAAAGAAAGCATTTTTCAAATCGGACTAACAGTTGCAGAGATATCGTGGGTACAGACGGACTGACAAACCGGTAACATAAGCACGATCTTTTTTTACAAAAGACGTGCTAAAAATGGCATTTCTCTCTTAGTAGTAAAGAGCTGAAGTACATAGCGCGTTCAATAAGTTCTAATTAAGCCTAACATATAAACATAATTTTTTTTCAGAAACGCTCCTTTGTTTTTCCATACAGTCTAAATATTATGGTATCAGTATTTAGTCTTTAAGAAAAATGATGGATACTGTAAAATTTTTAAATTAACATATTGCCAGGAGAACGGACCACCAATAAACAACCGAAATTCTAGACTGGATTCCAAGGGAAAGAAAAAGACCCCCCCCAAATAAAAACACCAAGTGGGAGATGGGTGGATGTAATTCGAAAACATGCTGGGCTGACATAGTAGGAGACTAGCTCAAGATCGACCGTTGTGGAAGAAACTTGGGGAGACCTTCATGCTGCAGTGGATTGATAATGGTTGACAATGATATATTGGGTTGATGCATAATTTCTTGCCGTTTTATTTCACGAATGTTTCATAGGTCAGTAGTGACGGTGCAGATGGCCAGTTGTATATCAAAATGTAGCCAGTAATCTCGTGTATCTAAATCACATGCATTGTGTGATTTTGGCTAATGGTTTTTTGGTTTTCAGATCCGGAAGTATGGAGTGTCAAGTAGAGAGGAATGAACATTTCCGACATCTGCTTCTCTACGAGTTTAACAAGGGATCTACATCCGCCGAGGCTACTCGACAAATTTGTGCTGCGTATGGGGAGGATGCTATTGTTGCGAGGACAACCCACAAATGGTTTGAGCAGTTCCGAGGTGGCAATTTTGACCTCAACGGCTCTCCAAGCTCGGGTCGTCCATCTCACTTTAATGAGGATAGTTTGAACCATCTCAATCACTTGGATCCGCGTCAAACCACACGCAAATTGGCCACTGAGATGGATCAGGCCCAGTCGTGTGACCCCTGGAACGTATGGGAAAGGCCCAGAAATTGGGGTTTTGGGCGTATCGTACTCTCACCGAGGACAACAAGAATCAGCGTGCTGCCATATGTGGTTCTTTGCTCGACCATTATCGCTAATATTCTCAGCAACACAAACCCTTTATGTCACGTATTGTTACTGGAGATGAAAAGCGGTGCCTGTATGTGATTTCTTTGCATCGGCGGGAATGGTTAAGCCCAAACAAGACGCCCACACCACGTCCAAAACATGACCTTCATCCTGCGAAGATCATGTTTGTGTCTGGTGGGACATGGAAGGCATTGTTCACTGGGAAATGCTGCCGAGGAATCGAACCAGAATTGGACCGATGAACTCTATTGTGAGCAACTCCGCCGTGTGAAGGGAGCGATTCAGCAGAAACGGGCACATCGGCACCATGGTGTTCTTCTCCAACATAATAATAACGTACGCCCTAACAGTGCAGCCATGACCAAAATGACCATTCAGGACATGAAATGGGAGATCCTTCCACATTCGGCCTTTTTCCCAGATGTCGCCCCTTCAAACTATTACCTGTCTTTGTCGAATGCACTCCGTGGCAGAACGTTAAACAATGATGTTGATCTCCAGAATTTCCTTGATGATTTGTTCGCAGCAAAACCTGCACGGTTCTTCAAGAATGGCATTGCAAACCTATCCAGACGTTGGGACACCATCATAAATAATGGGGCAGGTGGAATGCATAGTTGATTGATTCCGTTTTCCCTTCTGCTGTAATACATTCCTGTAGTGCGGTGAAAAAAACGGCATGAATTATGCTTCAACCCAATATATACCAGTATATAACTGCTACAACGAACATGAGCCCATTGAGATACTTATGGTGGTCGTTAATCACCCCCTTTCCCCCAAAAATGGCTTTTAGATTTTTTAAGAGGTAGTTTATTTTTCTACTTTGCATTTATCTTAAAAATAAACTGCTTAGCTCCCAGGAGGACATTGAAACATCCCTACAAGGTACAGTTTGATGCTATTATATTCAGAATATATGTTGACTAAGCTCTAGGCAGCCACTCATGGGTGCCGACAGGGATGTTACAGGGGTTCACTTGATCCCCTGTAGAATTATTTTCCTTTTATTTTATTTTATTTAACTTATTACGGTTTTTTTTTACACTCACAGAACTGGACCCCAAGGAAAGATGGAGTTTAGAGCGTTCAATTTAATATCCCTATTTTATTGGAAATTTGGTATGGAAAACGATAACGTGAAAGCGGAAAACCTAGCAAACCGTAAGGTAATACGCCCAAACAAGTTCCGCTCGGGTGGTGTGTGCTGAACTTAAAAGGCTTAGCGTGGCCCTGCTCGACACAGTTCATTATTTTGAAAACAGTTACCAATGTACATGATAATACATGACTATTACTAACATACACTTTCTTCAGGAGCAGCATCAATTACTACTAATGATAATAGTAGTAGTAGTAGTGTTCTAGTGTGGTAAGTAAAGAGTAGTAATAGTATTAATCTTTCATTTTCACGAATTATTGTTTTCTACACATTAGCCAAACCTTAATTAATTACACTTGACCCTCCCTTGATCCTGCAGATGCCCATGCAGTCACCAAGTGTGACTGTAACATATCTGGGGTGCAGTGTTGTACACCTCTTTAAAAGCAGCCACTATGGGTGCAAAAATTTCAGTTCACACTTCTAACGCTTCCTCTGATCAGCATTTAATGTCTTATGTGTATCTTCTTATTACATAATGTCTTGAAAAAGTGAGGTTAATTACATGACTTAACAAGAAAGATGACACTGAATTTTCGGGTGTAATAAGCACGTCTTTTGAATCCGTTCTGACGCAAATTAAATTTATCAAAGCTATTCAAAGTCAATGGAACCGATATGGAAAACAATAGATCTGACGGAAGAAAGAAGTTTTTCAATCGGATCTTTAATCCCTCAGATATTGGTGTAAACGGAATCTTGAGCTTACGAATTCTTAGAAACAGAGTTATCGACAAAAATAAGATGTGACTTTACGTCCGCTGGTGGGAAAACCATGCATTATTTTAGGAAGAAAGTATTCTCAAAAGGTTTATCCATATGAGCGGTATCGGTCCAAGAAAAAAAAATTTAGTCGAGTTTTCAGGAGCCCAGATTTTGCTACAAATACATCAGAAGCAGAAATTAACACCTATGGCCCCTGGTGGCCAAACGATTCTTTACAAAACATTAGAAATTATGTGAAAACTATTTTCCATCAGGTCTTGTATGCGATACAGGAAGATTTTTTCAAATCGGAGTTTTAGGAGCAGAAAACGCAATTTACCTTTATGCGCCCTAGCGGAAAGTCTAAATGATTTACGTGAAAATTTTGAATTTATAGGGAAAACATTTCGCATCGGAAACACTATCCAACAACAAAGGAATTTTTCAAATTGGACTTTTAGAAGTAGAGATATTGACAAAAATTTGATATACATCTTCGCCCCCTGGCGTAGAAACCATGCATTATTTCAAGAAGAAAGTGTTCCTGAAAGGTTTGTCGACATGAGTAGCATCGGCCAACAAAAGACTTTTTTTCAATTGAGATTTTAGGAGCCCATATTTTGCTGCAAATACATCAGAAGCACAAATTAAGACTTACGCCACCTGGTGGCCATTCCATTTTTTTACAAAAATTACAAATTATGTGCAAACGATTTCCCATCAGGAGCTGTATCCGGTGCAGAAAGAATTTTTCAAATCGGAGGTTTAGAAGCAAAGATATAAGGGAAAACGCAATTTAGCTTTACGCCCCCTAGCGGAAAGTCTATGAATTACTTGAAAAATTTGAAATTATAGGAAAAACATGTCACCCTAGAAACACTATCCAACAAAGAAGGATTTTTTAAATCGGACTCCTAGAAGTCGAGATATTAACAAAAATAAGATATACATCTACGCCCCCTGGCGCGGAAACCATGCACTATTTTAAGAAGGAAATGTTTCTAAAAGGTTTGTCGACAAGAGTAGTATCGGTCTACAGACGACGTTTTTTTCAATCGAGAATTTAGAAGCTCATATTTTGCTGCAAATACATCAGAAGCGGAAATTAAGATTTACGCCCCGTGGTGGCCAAACCATTTTTTTACAAACATTAGAAATTATGTGCAAACGATTTCCCATCAAGAGCTGTATCCGGTGCAGAAAGAATTTTTCAAATCGGAGTTTTAGAAGCAGAGATATAGGGAGAAACGCAATTTACCTTTACGCCACCTAGCGGAAAGTCTATGAATTACTTGAAAATTTTGAAATTATATAAAAAACATGTCACACGGAAAGCACTATCTAACAAAGAAGGAATTTTTCAAATCGGACTCCTAAAAGTAGAGATATTAACAAAAATAAGATATACATCTACGCCCCTGGTGGAGAAACTGTGGGATATTTAAGGAAGAAAATATTCCGAAAAAGTTTATCGATGGGAGTGGCATCAGTCCACGAAAGAATTTTTTCAATCGATATTTTAGAAGCTCCGAGTTCATGGCAAATACATCAGAAGCAAAAATTAACACTTACGCCCCCTGGTGGCCAAAGTATTCTTTATCAAAAATTCGAAATTATATGCAAAAGATTTTCCATCAGGAGATGTATCCGTTTAAAAAAAAATTTCAAATCGGAGTTTTAGGAGAAGAGTTATCGGGAGAAATGTTTTTTAATTTTTCGCCCCCTAGGGGAAAATCTATGCGTAATTTGAAAAGGAAACTATATCTAAAACTCTCTTCGACATAAATGGAATCGAAAGATAAAATAATTTTTTCAATCGGATGTTTAGAAGCAAATATGTGGATCAAAACGTAATTTTGAAGTCGACATCATCTGCATTTACGCCCTCTAGCTGCAAAATTGTACATCGTAAAAAAAAAAAAAAACGAAATAAAGGATCATCATTCGCACATTTCAAGCTTCCGAAAGCAAAAAGAATTTTTCAAATCGGACTAATAGTTGCAGACGGACGGACGGACTGACGAACGGACAAACCGATAACAGAAGCACAATCTTTTTTTACAAAAGACGTGCACGTCTTTTGTAAAACAAAGATCGTGCTAAAAAGCATTATATTCAGGTTTCAGAGAAACAATTAAAAATAAACTTCCTGTCTGGGAGAAATCCCTTTGACATCCCCCCAATACATCATTACCAAGCGACGTCATAACATTATCAGAGACGCCATAAACTTGGATACCAGAAATCAAGGCAGTTATCCGCTTACGACTCGTTAACAGGTGGAAGATAGCGTGAAAAAGCACTTTCTTCCCCATGTGCTAGATTGACCACTCTCCCATGCAAAACCAGCCAGTTGAAAGCGAGGAGGTTCGTAAAAAGTTCACTTCCCCGAGATCAGCAATGAAAGAAAGGGGCAGTTAGATGGAGAGTTCGGGGTTAGACAGTTGGTTAGGGTGCCCGGAAAGGCGAGATCATTTTCTTGGGTTGTAAACATGAAAAGAAAATCGGTGTGAAAATGTTACGTGGGTGGGAAATAAAATCTCAATTTCGCCCTTTCTGGCTGGAAGTATCAAAACAATAAATATGCGCTCTTTAATGAGGAGAAAGAAAAGCATTATGTTTTCATATATTATTTCATTCATATGTTCCTTTCTCTGATCTCATGAGATAAAGAACTCGCAGGTTCAGGAATTTACGTAGTCTTCAAGTACTATATTTTTCTGTCATCTAGTAATGATGTAATTTCCAAAATTCATGCCAACAAATGCTCTATAATTGAGGCTGTATCATTTCACAGGAATTGGTTTTGCTTTCATCTGCTCCTAACTTTACGTGATGGAACAAATTTCTTTTTTATTTCCACATTATGTCCAAACCACCATTCTGCACCTCCGAGGAAGTATCACTGAAGTTCCTAATTGAACAACGATTTCCTGTTTTCTTTTTATCAGTTTCGAACATACTCATCGGTGCTTTTTTTAATAATAATCCATTGATTTTTTCTCCCCTTACGTGTAAGGCAGGGGTTCCATCGTCCACATTTGCCCTCAAGCATTGCTGCTACCCGACGATTTATCATTAGTTCTTGTTTTTAGGATGAATGATTTTTCTTGTCCGGGTCGAAGCTTAGAAATACGCCCCAGGTGAATTTTGAATCATTAGTAGCGTGAAAACTCTGTTGTCTTCCTAGTGCTATTTTGAGAGTCTCGTCAGCAGTAGATTATATAAACCTGCGTCATATCTCTAACACTGAAAAGTCGAAAGTTCATAAGCGAGATCCGATGAATGCCACTTGTTCTTAACAAACACGTTCTCTCTTGTAGTTCATTAGATTTATAAAGGTAACTTTCAAAATTCGTGCATGATGAACATGCACGAATCAACATCCACGATCAGACGTCATATCCCTCCAGGGCCGTTGCGCTAATTTTGGGGGCCCACTACATCGGAGGATTGATGTCGGTGTATTTGGAAGGGTAAAATACAATCAAAGGAATTCAAGCATCTAATGAGACATAAAACGCTTTTTAAAACAATAATTAAAAAAAGCAATAATAATACAAAGAAAATTAAACACTATTAAATTAATCAAAAGGCTACAACATGTGCAAAGCTTATGCTAAAAATTATCTAAATAAAGCTTTTTGAGTAAGATTTTTGCCATTTCTAAATTAAGATTTTAGTCTACTCTCAGAATGTAATTATTATTCTACGTGCTCAGCGGGAAACTATCAGAGAATTTCCGAAGTGCTCTAAAGAAAGTTTCAATGAAAGTCGCTCCTTTGACATTTTTCCCTTTAACTAACAAACTGACCAGCTCTGTTGATATACGGAATACATTTTCAGCTAAAACCTCCCCACTACAGTTGATGCGATGTGAGTAAATTTAAGCATGGATTATGCAATTTAAGACATACCTGCCCTTTTTAAGAAAAAATGACCGATATTAGATATTTGTATTGAACCAAAAGAAAGATTATAAACCACTCTACTATTCCGGATTATAATTGCTGGTTTTAAAATGAAGTACATTCTCGCTTTAACAGTGGCAGAATCATCCATGAGTTCATCATACTCCAGTTCTTCAAAGATTTCTCAGGTTGTCATTTATTACATATTGTTGTTAAAAACTTTCGAACTGATGAAATTGGCTTCGCGATGGCCCTGTATCAGTGGCGTATATTCGAAGCTAGCTTGGCTAGCTGCGAAGCCCAGAGAATGCACGATTAAAACTGAATTAAATATACACAAATAAAAGTCAATTATCAATGGTATAAAAGTCAATTATCAATTATATATGCCGATGCTTTCGGTGCGAAAAAAAACCGCGTGCAGATTCACTTCTTTGGCTCAGTTTGGAGAGCGAAAACCAACGGCATAACGCAAGCAGCTCTTCCAGAGTCTTCGCAGTTCTGATGCGAAAACCTTCCGTACAATCGTCTGCTAGCGTTTTCATGACCACATGAATCAGCTGGTAGAGGGGATTGGCCCATTGCTTAGAGAAACGTTTCGCTCCGAAAAAAGAAGACAGACTATCTCAGTCACTCGCATACTCCCGCCCATAAGAGTTTTTCACGAGAGTTGTTTCAGTTTTTGCGAATTGTAAATGAATTAAAATCAGATATATTATATCTTAAATTCGTGGCTTTGTTGGATTCGAACTGTTTTGATAAATTTTGCGAAATCTTCCTTGAATATCTACTGTCAGAACTTAAAGAACACCACGCTTCAAATTTTGATACTGCTCAACTAAAAAATGAACTGAAGGTGTTTAATTCCTTTGATGAATAAAAAAATAAATCAGTAAGATACATTACGTGTAACATAAAGTTGAATTAATTGACATAGTATTCAGTTAGGTGTACAAATTAGCAGACCTCATATTAAAATTTCCATCAACAACTGCAACTGCCGAAAGAAGTTTTTCAGCATTAAAAAGAATCAAGATATATTTAGAGCCACACAAGGAGATGCACATTCGAAAAACTTGGCTGTTTTGTCAATAGAAAAAAACATGATTTTTAAATATGAAAAAGCACTCAGAAGAAACATTTTATGAAAAAGTTGCACTCAAGTTCACACAAAAGGAGAAGAATGGAGTTTGTTAAGTTATCTGTTACGTTCTTTCTTTATTTGTTTGCACTCCGGTAGAATTTTTAACTCGTACTGATAGTATTTTTTACCAGAGTTAGTCGCTGCCACCAGTCCAGAATTTGTAGTGCCTGGACGACTTATTTCACACATCATTACTCACCTCGGAGACGTAGCGAAGGATCAAGCATTGATGACACAGAGCTGACATATTCACAAACAACACGTTTTTATCTATACACATTCCACTACAGTTGCGGTATTATGAACAAAGTTGATGGTGAATATCATCACAATTTCAGGAGGAGTTGTTAAGGTATCTTTTCAACAATCTAGGATACACACCCAGCAATGAGTACATAATGACCAGATATGTCAAGTTGATATTGCAATAGACAGTTTTTGATCAGAACCACGCAGGCCACACTACACAGCATATCAGCCAATCAGAACACGGGGAGTTTTCTACTGGAGGTACATTTTATCTACTATCTCAGATTTTTTTGACCGCAGCCTTGTTTACCTCAGTAATTCACAAAAATTTACCACTAACCAAGGCTAGTGATAAAGAATACTGGTGACCCAACCGCAGCTAAGCGCTCAGACTTTTCATGTCTCAAACTTCTTCCTGAGAGATGACCTATGATCCGCTCCTCTTGTTAGCTGAACGAGAGGTCCCGCCAAAACTCCTCTGCTGCCTCACTGAACTTTCTCCCCTGACCCTGGACAGCGCACAACCAATCATAGGCTTGCATTTTGACCCCAAGTCCTGAAGCATCTCGCTCTCAAGAGTCCTGCAATCTTCCCACGACGACATACTCTAACATCATCTGAAACCCTTTAACGACCACAACGCCCAAAACGCCCGCACATACAAACGGCCGTAGCCGCCCAAAACGCCTGTCTAAAGTGAGTCAGATTTCCTACCCTTACCTGTTCTTCAAATTTTCTCGACCTATGAGCGAACAGCAGGAGTCAAATTCAGTCTCTATTGTTGTTATTAAACAAAGAAGTGAACCAACAGACAGTTTCGGCCGTTATGATATTTGGAGTGATAGAAGATTTTTGGGTCATGGTCGTTAAAGGGTTAAAGCTGCCCTGGTCTCTGGGAATTCCACTCTCCAAAATTCCTAGAAAGTTATACCCTCCATGTGACTCTTGTGACCTTGTAACAAAAATGGCGGCTGTTTCTTCCTCCCTTCGTTCTTCTCGATGTAATAGCCTACCCAAGTTCAGAATCTTTTCCTTTTTATCTTTCCTTGTTGTTTTTTTCTTTCCAGCATTACCACTGATTTTTCCGTCACTACAGGCAGCTTATTTTTGTATCATTTTTTTATATCACTCCACATCACCACAGAGTTCATGTACAAATAAAGTATTCAGAAGAAGAATGGTGTTCATGTACACATAAGTGTTCAAATCCTAATCCTCATTATTATTTGGTGTCATGTTAGCAATGGCATGTACCTAAAATTTACAAAAAAAGTTACTTCGATTACTTCACAATTGAAAATTAAACTTCTCATTTAAAAAAAAAAAAAAAACAGTACTGGGCGGAGGGGGAAGGGTGAGATATCCCAGGTCTCAGACTCAAGATACGCCGCTGCACTGTATACTGTAAATTATACTCTAATTTAACCTTCCTTTTTTAGTTCCCGTCTTCTTACGTACATTTGGGTTTAATTTCGTTAACCGTTTTCAATCTGAACGGTGGATTTTCCCTCCGGATGAATTTGAATTTGGCAAGCTGACAACAGGTCAAAGAGTAATGACGTAATCTAAAACTGAAGATAAGAGTTAATACTTTGACTGTATGAGTGGGAGTTGGTCAGTGTCACTCAAGAAACACCCCATTTCCCCAAACATTTTCCCTGGTGAGGGATTACTGCACTCAGAGACTCCCTCAAGATATTATATACATATAAATATATCATTGTCATCCATTATCAATCCACCGCCAGACGAAGGTCTCCCGAATTTTCTGATATAAACACTGCAGTTAACAGAAATTGCAACACCAAGAAAGAAGCAATCAATCACAATGAAGTTTATGGGAGTGATTAGTTATGGTACAAGCTGCAAACGATCACAATTACATACCTATTCGTGATGAGGAAGGCCAAGAAATTAGTAATAAGTAAATCCACCATAGGCGGTGATAACCGACCCCACACGCAGAGGGATCGAATGAAACACGATTTGGATGATCGTTTGCGGGTTTGCGTTCCATTCTTCTTCTCACGCATCCCCAATTCGTTGGTTGTGACAGGCGGCGAGGCCATGCGAGCCAGTCGTTGCGCGATGACACCCCAGACGTTCTCTATAGGCGACAAATCTGGCAAGTGAGTAGGCCAGGAAAGACGAGTGACTTGATGCGCACAGAGTACGTCTTGCACAGCACGAGCAGCATGGTGTCGGGCACTGTCTTGCTGAAAGACGGCTCCCGGGATCGTCTGAAGGAAGGGTAGAAGTTCAGCTTCCAATACTTCCGTGATGTAGCGCTGGATGTTCAATGTGCCTCTGATGCGCAGTAGCCGAGTGCGTGAATGAAAAGCAACAGCGCACCAGACCATCACGCTAGGCGTTGGAGTGGTATGGCGCTGCACAATTCAGCCTTCCAGATGCCGTTCACCACGGTCTCTGCGAAGAAAGATTCTCCCGTCGTGATGCATTAGTTTGAATCTGATCTCGTCCGAAAACACAATGTGCTCCCATTCAACACTCCAGTTTCAACGTTCGCGGCATCACTGCAATCGCTGGCGCCTATGGTTCAGAGTCAAGGGAAGCCGCAGCAATAGACGACGAGCAACGAGGCCCCCTATGCAGCAGTCGGTGACGAACAGTGCTTGCAAACATCGAACGATGTGTGACCATCCTCCATTTCTGCGCAAATATCATGGATGGTGTTGTGCGCGAAGTCACTGCAATACGGCGCAAGTGCCTGTTTTCCAGCTCGGTCGTGAAATTTCAAGCTCCAGACCCTGCATGATGATGCCTAGAACTTTCTGTTATCCATTGACGCCATGTACGTATAACAGTAGTTGCGTTATGTCTGACCCGTCATGATAAACCACGGTATGATAAACCACCTTCTCTGAGTCCAACGATTCTACCTCTTTCAAACTCCGTCAAGTGTTCGTATGGTTGTCTCGTCTTCCTTACACAACATGTTTACATGTTAACAACTGCGTACGGTCGAGTTTAGGGATAGCAAATTTAAAATCCTGCTCTCCGTCCGCCTTCTTTTATACCCCCTGGTGTGACGTTTCCGTCGGCGTTGCGCGCGCGCCTTACATTTGCGTGTGCACTGAGATTATAGCAATTCGCATCTAATATTGTACCCTAGCAAATTTCGTGCAAATTCAAGCATTTCTTAACGGTGCTGCAATTTCTATTAACAGAAATGTATATAAAAATTTTGAGGATACCATATATATAAAAAATACTCAATGGACAAAACATTAGAGATACGTACCTAATACCGTGTTGGTCCTTCTGTGGAATGAATAACAACAGCCTGTAAACGTCGAGGCATCGACTCCAACAGATGCCAGACGGTTACCGGAGGTAATGACAGCCATGTCTGTTGCAGTATTGTCCACAACTCCGCTCCAGACGTTGGTCCGGGATCCATGGATCTGATGCTACGCTCCACGGAATCCCAGAGAGCTTCCACAGGGTTCAAATCTGATTACTTTTAGGGCCACTGGATGGTTTCTAATTCCGATAAGTGTTCCTCGAGCCATGCCTGGATGGTTGCAGCCCGGTGGTGCAGCACATTTTCCTGCTGGAACAGACCATCGGCCGTAGGATGCGCGAAGCCCAAGAAAGCGTGTAGGAGATCATCCAGCACATGATGGTAACGCGCAGCGATCAAGGACCTCTACAGACACACCAAGAGACCTAACATGTCCCATAAGTAGGCTCCCCAAATCTTCAAAGCACTGCGTTGAACAGAATTGACCTGACACGACGAAACCATGGCTTCATCCTGTCGAGGCCACACACGCACCCTCCGTTCAGCTCAAAACGGGACTCATCTGATCACACGACTCTGAACCATTCTGCAGAGGTTCAGCTTGGAAGTTCCCGGCAAGAGGCGAAGCGTAATGCCCGATGACGAGGTGTCAGTCAGCATTAGCACACGAGTAGGGCGTCGGTTTCCGTAGTCCAAGGTATGCAGAGTGCATCGTACCTTCTGCTCGCTCACGCTGCTTGGACCTCTGACATATAAAGTGTATGTAATTTGCACCGCCGTTGCCAAGCGGTCGGTCTGTACGAGCCTGGAGTGTCTACGTCGACGCCGGTAATCATTGGCGTGTGATCGGCCACCCCTTACATTCTGAGAGCTGGTACGTCCGTCAACGGTACACTCGCCGTACATCCTTGATACGGTTTCCCTCGGGAAGCCTAGGATTCTTACCACTAGGGCAATGGAATGACCCATGACCAATCTGTCTTTCGCCAACAATGAGTCCACTATCAAAGTCGCTCTGATCACCACCTTTACCCATGTTCGTCTATTGTGATACACTTTTGGAAAGCCCTGATTTTTACTTATTTATCGCCTGTCTTCTGTGTCGGTGTGTCGATGTCCACTAATCATCACCCCAATCTCTAATGTTTTGTCTACTGAGTCATCATCATCATCGTCAACCATTCACTGCTGGATGAAGGTCTCCCCAAGTTTCTTCCACAACAGTCGGTCTTGTGTCAGTCTCCTTCCTGTTAATCCCGCATACGTTCGAATTTCATCCACCCATCTCCCATGTGGTCTTCTTCTAGGTCTATTCCTGTCCCTTGGAATCCAGTCTGAAATTTCGGCTGCCCATCGATGGTCTGTCCTTCTGGCAATATGTCCAGTCCATTGCCATTTCAGGGATTTTATTCTGATCACGATGTCTCCCACTCTTGTCATTTTCCTTATCCAGGAGTTCCTATTCTTATTTCTCCTGGTTACAGCAAGCATGGATGCATCAGTCCATGTTTCTTTCAGTCGTCTGCAATCTTTGTATGTCTCTTTTAGTTAAGGTCCACGTCTCTGCACCATACGTAAGCACTGGAAGGATGCATTGATCAAACACTTTTCTTTTAAGACATAATGGCATATTGCTCTTGAAAATTATACTGTTTCTTCCAAAAGCTCTCCAGGCAAGTTTTGTACGCCGATTAATTTCTTGATCAATGTGACCTTCACTTGATATTTGCTGTCCAAGATCCATGTAGGTATTGGTTATCTCCAGCTTTTCCCCATCAATCGATAAATCTTCATTTCTTGTAAAAGCATTGTACATCACTTTTGTCTTTTGAAAGTTGATTTTTAATCCCACTTCTTTACATCCTTGATACGGTTTCCCTCGCCATGTTCCTGGATCATACGCTGCAGCTCTGATGGAGTAGTTGCAAAAATGACTATTTCATCAGCAAAACGAAGGTGAGTTATATAATCGCCATTAATCTTTATCCCTTTGCTTTCCCAGTTCAGTGATTGAAAGACATTTTCCAAAGTGGCATTAAAGAGTTTGGGCTGAGTATGTGTATATATATATATATATATATCACCCACCACAAGTCATCCTGAAGAAGAAATTGAAGAATTTTTATGAGGAAATTTGTCATCTAAATAATAAAGGTAAGCAGCACTTGAAAATAATTATGGGAGATTTCAATGCAAAAATAGGGCAACGGCAACAGAATGAAACTTCGGTAGGTAAATTCGGTCATGGCAACAGAAACCAGCGTGGAAATACTCTCGTTGAGTTTGCAGAGGCAGAAGGGTTTTTCATCTTGAACTCCTTCTTCAAGAAAAAGCCACACAGGAAATGGACATGGAGACATCCAATTGGGACGACAAGTGAAATTGATTTTATTATGTGTAACAAAAAATTCGTCATAGAAGACTGCAGTGTGCTGAACAAGTTCAACACAGGTAGTGACCATAGATTGGTGAGATGTAAGATGCACCTGAACACTAAACTTGAACGTGGCAAGCTCATAGGACAAACAAAATCTATTGACATAACCAACCTTAAAAACACCATAATACCTTCAAGTTAGAACTGAAGAACAGGTTCTCTGCTTTAGAAGGCCTAACATCGGAAGACGTGGACATCTCTGAAGTTAACAGAAAAGTAACCAAAGCTCTTATGGAAACAGCAACAAAATTAGCTGGGTCTAAGAACAAGTTGCATGTGAACAAATTATCAGGAAAAACCAAAATGTTGATGCAAAAAAAGAAGAGAGATGAGGACAACTAAAGAAGATGTGACTTCCAAAGTGGAATATATAGAGCTATGCAAGACAGTAAGAAAAAGTATCACTGAAGACGTAAGGAAATTCAACTGTGAACTAGTGAGGAAAGCAATTGAAAACAACCAAAGCCTAAAGATAGCAAAGGGACATCTCAGTAAGGGAAGAAAACAGATTATGGCACTGAGAAAAGAAGATGGTTCTGTAACAAGAAATAGAGGCGAAATTTTGACAAGAGTGAAAGATTTCTACTCCAAATTATATGAAAGGGATGATATATGCACTCCAGACATGATGAAAGATACCAGTACCAGAGTTCCTCCAGTCCTTCCAGCAGAAGTTGCACATGCAATCAAGAACATGAAGCGAGGAAAAGCTCCAGGAGAAGATGGAATTACTGTAGACATCATACAAGAAGCAAGTGGAGAAATCGAAACAGTACTCGCCCAAATTTTCACTCGATGCCTTAATGAAGGAAAGATTCCTGAGGATTGGAACACCGCTACAATGATCCTGCTACATAAGAAAGGTGACATTGAGGATCTCGGAAACTACAGACCTATCAGCCTCCTATCAGTAGTTTATAAAATCTTCACTAAAGTTCTTTCACACCGCTTGAAGGTAACACTGGACATGGCTCAACCGAGAGAACAAGCTGGATTCAGGAGTGGCTACAGCACAATAGATCATATCCACGTGCTGAGAGAACTAATTGAAAGAGCGAGGGAATATGAACTTTCCATTGTGCATGGCTTTTATCGATTATGAAAAAGCCTTTGATTCGGTGAAACCATCAGCAGTTACAATGGCTCTGAAAACCTGCGGTATTGAAGATGCATACATTAATATTATTAATAACATCTATGAAAATGCAAGTGCAAAGATTAGGCTGTTTGAAAATACAACACACGTAAAAATTGGAAAGGGGGTGAGACAAGGTGACACCATATCTCCGAAGCTCTTTAATGCCACATTGGAGGGTGTTTTTCAGTCACTGAGCTGGGAAAACAAGGGGATAAAGATTAATGGAGATTATCTAACCCACCTTCGTTTTGCTGATGACGTAGTCATTTTTGCAACTACCCCATCAGAGCTGCAGAGTATGATCCAGGAACTTGCTGACAAGAGTAAAGAAGTGGGATTAAAAATGAACTTTCAGAAGACAAAAGTGATGTTCAATGCTTTTACAAGAAATGAAGATTTATCGATTGATGGAGAAAAGCTGGAGATAACAGACACGTACGTTTATCTTGGACAGCAGATATCAAGTGAGGGTCACATTGATGAAGAAATTAATCGGCGTACAAAACTTGCCTGGAGAGCTTTTGGAAGAAACAGCATAATTTTCAAGAGCAATATGCCATTATGTCTTAAAAGAAAAGTGTTTGATCAATGCATCCTTCCAGTGCTTACGTATGGTGCGGAGACGTGGACCTTAACTAAAAGAGACATACAAAGGCTGCAGACAACTCAAAGAAGCATGGAGAGGTGCATGCTTGGTGTAACCAGGAGAGATAAGAAGAGGAACTCGTGGATCCGAAAATGACAAGAGTGGAAGACATCATGATCAGAGTTAAATCCCTGAAATGGCAATGGGCTGGACATACTGCCAGAAGGACAGATCATCGATGGACAGCTGAAATTTTAGATTGGATTCCAAGGGACAGGAAAAGACCCAGAAGAAGACCACATGGGAGATGGGTGGATGAAATTCGAAAGTATGCAGGGGTGACATGGAGGAGACTGGCACAAGACAGACCGTTGTGGAGGAAACTTGGGGAGACCTTCGTCCAGCAGTGGATTGATAATGGTTGACAATGATGATGATGATGATGATATATATATATATATATATATATATATATATATATATATATATATATATACGATTTAAAAAAAAAGTATGCGAAAGTGTTGAAAAAAATAGAAAATTTCTTTCTGTCTTATTTCATCACACGAAAGGCGAGATGGAATAAAAGGAAAAGAATTAATTCTGGAAACAGGAACAGATCAATGTATAAATAATACAGGAAGTCAGTATGAGGTAATATAAAATCAGGACATGTGGACCATTCCGATATACCACCGAATGAAGCTACTGTTCACTGCAAAAGAGCGAATCTCCACTTTATTGGCAATTCATTCGTTTCATCATTGGGGAATAATACAGATAAAACCCCGAAACTTCGGTATTTCCTTACAAGCAAAGGCCTGGCGAATCCAGAAGACAGGGTACTGAAAGAAACTCAGTAATAGTTCTATAACAAAACACAAGTGCTTTAACTCGATAAATAGTGACTAAAAAGGGCAAATGAAAACGGTCAGAGAGAATATTGATAGAGAACCGGAGACCAGATATTATCTTCAGCCTTCAGTTAGGATGAAACGGGAAATAAAATAAATCTCTACATTCCTCCTAAGCGAATTTGAAAAAGCTTTTTTGGAAACTAATAGTATTTAGCCAGAAAAGCTTTTTCTGGAAACTAATAGTATTTAAAGTTCTTTTAAGGTAATCTGCGATTTACGTCGTAATTACCAAATCATTAAGCCTAACGTTTTCTGTTTTCACAGTGTTTTTTGTCAATATTTTTAAAACATTCGAATTACGGAATTCACTTAGCATCAAAATACGGATTGAGCTAAAATTTCTTGGTTCTTCAGAACCAGTAATACAGTGTTACTGGGGTTTCATATGATTTTAGAATTAATTCATTTTCAAGGAGGAAATATTCACAAATAAGTCTTTTTGTTGTCAGCATAGAAAATAGTCTTTGGGATGTTATCTGTCAGATCCCCAACGGTCAATGGCAAGAACCATTTTATTAACTGTGATGCAATTAAATTAGATCTGCTAACCTAACTCTATTTTTAAGGATTATTTTTCTTAAAACTGTTTTAATAAAGTTAGCTGGTACTTTGTTCTCCAGAAAGCTATTTATAAGAAGATTAATGTGGTCAAGAAAATCCGAATTTTGGTTACAGATCCTGGCAGTTCTGAGTACCTGTGAAATAAGAACATTCTCTATTACTTTAGTGGATGCATTATTTGTCCAGTGTAAATGTTTAATTACTTTAAAAGGAAAATTCTTTCTTTTATCAAATAGGCTAATGGTAGGGTTCCATTACTGAGTTTTATAATTAAATCTAAGAAATCGAGCTCCTGGTTATTTTGGTTAGTTTTACTTAATTTAAGACAGATAGGGTAAATAGCTGCTTGTTCGCAAAGCGTTTTTTTTTTTTTCTCTCTCCTGTTCTTGGCTGCCGTTGATATACTTCTTCTCGTTGTGGGTATCATCATCATCATCATCATTGTCAACCATTATCAATCCACTGCTGGACGAAGGTCTCCCCAAGTTTCCTCCACAACGGTCTGTCTTGTGCCAGTCTCCTCCATGTCACTCCCGCATATTTACGAATTTCATCCACCCATCTCCCATGTGGTCTTTTTCTGGGTCTTTTCCTGTCCCTTGGAATCCAATCTAAAATTTCGGCTGTCCATCTATGGTCTGTCCTTCTGGCAGTATGTCCAGCCCATTGCCATTTCAGGGATTTAACTCTGATCATGATGTCTTCCACTCTCGTCATTTTTCGGATCCACGAGTTCCTCTTCTTATCTCTCCTGGTTATACCAAGCATGCACCTCTCCATGCTTCTTTGAGTTGTCTGCAGCCTTTGTATGTCTCTTTTAGTTAAGGTCCACGTCTCTGCACCATACGTAAGCACTGGAAGGATGCATTGACCAAACACTTTTCTTTTAAGACATAATGGCATATTGCTCTTGAAAATTATGCTGTTTCTTCCAAAAGCTCTCCAGGCAAGTTTTGTACGCCGATTAATTTCTTCATCAATGTGACCCTCACTTGATATCTGCTGTCCAAGATAAACATACGTATCTGTTATCTCCAGTTTTTCTCCATCAATCGATAAATCTTCATTTCTTGTAAAAGCATTGAACATCACTTTTGTCTTCTGAAAGTTCATTTTTAATCCCACTTCTTTACTCTTGTCAGCAAGTTCCTGGATCATACTCTGCAGCTCTGATGGGGTAGTTGCAAAAATGACTACGTCATCAGCAAAACGAAGGTGGGTTAGATAATCTCCATTAATCTTTATCCCTTTGTTTTCCCAGTTCAGTGATTGAAAGACATTTTCCAATGTGGCATTAAAGAGCTTCGGAGATATGGTGTCACCTTGTCTCACTCCCTTTCCAATTTTTATGTGTGTTGTATTTTCAAACAGCCGAATCTTTGCACTTGCATTTTCATAGATGTTATTAATAATATTAATGTATGCATCTTCAATACCGCAGGATTTCAGAGCCGTGGTAACTGCTGATGGTTTCACCGAATCAAAGGCTTTTTCATAATCGATAAAAGCCATGCACAATGGAAGTTCATATTCCCTCGCTCTTTCAATTAGTTCTCTCAGTACGTGGATATGATCTATTGTGCTGTAGCCACTCCTGAATCCAGCTTGTTCTCTCGGTTGAGCCATGTCCAGTGTTACCTTCAAGCGGTGTGAAAGAACTTTAGTGAAGATTTTATAAACCACTGATAGGAGGCTGATAGGTCTGTAGTTCCTGAGATCCTCAATGTCACCTTTTTATGTAGCAGGATCATTGTAGCATTGTTCCAATCCTCAGGAATCTTCCCTTCATTAAGGCATCGAGTGAAAATTTGGGCGAGTACTGTTTCAATTTCTCCACTGGCTTCTTGTATGATGTCTATAGTAATTCCATCTTCTCCTGGAGCTTTCCCCCGCTTCATGTTCTTGATTGCATGAGCAACTTCTGCTGGGAGGACTGGAAGAACTCTGGTACCTTTCATGATGTCTGGAGTACATGTATCATCCCTTTCATATAATTTGGAGTAGAAATCTTTTCACTCTTGTCAAAATTTCGCCTCTATTTCTTGTTATAGAACCATCTTCTTTTCTCAGAGCCGTAATCTGTTTTCTTCCCTTACTGAGATGTCCCTTTGCTATCTTTAGGCTTTGGTTGTTTTCAATTGCTTTCCTCACTAGCTCACAGTTGAATTTCCTTACGTCTTCAGTGATACTTTTTCGTGCTGTCTTGCATAGCTCTATATATTCCACTTTGGAAGTCACATCTTCTTTAGTTGTCCTCATCTCTCTTCTTTTTTGCATCAACATTTTGGTTTTCCTGATAATTTGTTTACATGCAACTTGTTCTTAGACCCAGCTAATTTTGTTGCTGTTTCCATAAGAGCTTTGGTTACTTTTCTGTTAACTTCCGAAATATCCACTTCTTCCGATGTTAGGCCTTCTAAAGCAGAGAGTCTGTTCTTCAGTTCCAACTTGAAAGTATTATGGTGTTTTTTAAGGTTGGTTATGTCAATACATTTTGTTTGTCTTATGAGCTTGCCACGTTCCAGTTTAGTGTTGAGGTGCATCTTACATCTCACCAATCTATGGTCACTACCTGTGTTGAACTTGTTTAGCACACTGCAGTCTTCGATGACGAATTTTTTGTTACACATAATAAAATCAATTTCACTTGTCGTCCCAATTGGATGTCTCCATGTCCATTTCCTGTGTGGCTTTTTCTTGAAAAAGGAATTCAAGATGAAAAATCCTTCTGCCTCTGCAAACTCAACGAGAGTATTTCCACGCTGGTTTCTGTTGCCGTGACCGAATTTACCTACTGAAGTTTCATTCTGTTGCCGGTGCCCTATTTTTGCATTGAAATCTCCCATAATTATCTTCAAGTGCTGCTTACCTTTATTATTTAGATGACGAATTTCCTCGTAAAATTCTTCAATTTCTTCTTCAGGATGACTTGTGGTGGGTGCATAAGTTTGAATAATCTGAGCCTGGTATCTTCTCGATAGTTGGATAACGAGTCGTGCAGCTCTGTCAGAGGAACTTTCAACTTTTACCACTTTATCCTTCAGTTTCTTGTTTATTATAAATCCAACACCACTAGTTCTGCCAGTATCTGTCCCACGATAATAGAAGAGATGTCCACTTTTCAGTTCAATGAGATCTTCTCCTTTTCTCCTTACCTCACTCAGCCCGACGATGTCCCACCTTGATCCTTTGTAGTTCCTCTTCCAATTCAAGAAGCCTTGAATCAGAAGAGAGGGAGCGTCCGTTGTAGGTAGCCAAGGTCAGCATCAAATGGCAGCTAGTCCGGTCCTCCGGGGATTCTTAGCACCCTCTGCCTTCATGTCGCACTGGCCGCTGCCTTGGCCAGGTACATTCCAGCTGCCGGAGACTGAGGGCCAAGATTTAAGTTGTAGAGTCATTTTGGAGGTGTTTGGCCATAACTCACCACGCTGGCCAAGCGGGTTGGTGATTGTGGGATAGCATTTCCTCTGATCCCGATGGTATAGTTATACCGCTATTTGCGGTCGTCAGAGCCCCTTTAGTGGGAACAGGATGCACCACGAGAAGGCGGGGTTGACATTTGTCAAGGAGAGGCTGTGATGTTACGCATCACCTGACCGTATATATATATATATATAGACTTGTATTAAATTTATGTTAAATCGAGTATGGATATGTGTAAAAGCCTTCACTTATAATCATATACTGTCGGCTAACTAATCTACGCTAATCTTTTCTGCACGATACCTTTCATCTAAACACCTACGCAGAGGTTATTACATTGTGATCCAAAGGCACTGTTTGAGAGCTAAATGATTTTATTGTTCTTGGAGCTGAGGAATGTTCTTTCTTTCAAGCTAGGTGTGGACATCTAGACGGGTCGAGAGAAGGTCAGACATGGAGATCATCCTAGGAAAGGAGTAGGACAAGATAGAAGCTTTGAGCGTGGAATGAAGAAGGACATGGGCGTCTCGATTGCCGGTGCGAAAGAATGAAAAGTCACGTAAAATTGGAGTTGATAAGAAAGAGCGAGGAATAAGAAACAGAATATGTGACGAGAGGCGCAAAGCTTTAAAGAGATAAAAGAACAAACTCTTCCAGGACAAATCAATGCCGGGAATAAGATAGTAATAAAGAACGGATTTCGTATCGCAACTGTTTGTAATACTTTCATCGTGCTATGTATACTTTCTTCATAACATTCACAATGAGCTCCATTTATTTGTTGCCGTGCTGTTATAAGCCCCATTCGAACCCAAACGGGGCTTAACAGCGCAACAACAAATCCCTATTACAGCAGCATGAGATATTAAATGACAGTTCGGAAATGAAACAGAGAAATTCAACGACAAACCCATTACTTTCGTCACCAAGTTTCTAATTACTTCTGTTGTATTTAAATAAGTGAGGTTTGCATAGCGTTTTTTTTAACTGAAGGTTTGACGAGCACCGTGAGCAACTCACTGCCCATCACTAATTTAGCGCCACTGGTTCCAGGGAAGGGAGAGAGTTAGTGCCGTAAGACAAACAGAGCATCCATGCCTTACCGGAATTCGAACCCGGACCCTTTCTCCGTCGAGTGGCCATAAGCCAACGCTTAGACCACTGCGCCACTGGGCGCAATAGCGCTTTTCAAGCTTTCACTGCTGTTTGTGGCAAGGTTTTCCTCTCAACTTCTCTGTTCGGCTCCGTTATGTAGACGAGTGAAGTTTTTTTTTTTGTTTTTTGATTTTTTAAATAATAATTACCAAAGGAAGTATCGCATGTTCGTGCACGGATTTCTACCCTGATGCTTCTGGGTTGCAGATCGACGGACAAAAACAACAAGCTTAAAAATAATTATTTCTAAAAGCACAACTTTTTATTGAAGATTCATATGTGGTCAGATAAAAAATCACAGCTTTGCATATTTTACTAATGTGTTGTTTTTGACACTGCTCACTAGAAACCTATGACGTTAATATAAATTACATTATTCAAAATAATTTCATATGTTCCAGTGAATATTTTAGATCACAAACTGTACCTAAGATCAGAGACACTAACACATAAATCTGCATATTTAGTTTTCGTATTCGAGTTATTACTTCTTGATTCATTTTGATCTTATATCTGAACTGCTTCACAGATTTTTCTTTCTTCTTTTTTTTATTTCAAATACTCTCACAGGAAGGCAAATATTTCTAAAACGTAACATAACGGGGACAAAATACTGACTGCGTAGCCAGAATGAAAAATAAATAAGTCGTACCAAATGTAGAATAATAGTACAAAGAAGCCGAAAGGCAAATCTTCTCGTTGAAAGAGGTTGATTTTATTTATCTCACATGTAGGTGTCAACGTCATCCAGCGAGGCGCAGTTTCTAAAGACTGCGAACTTATGCCATAAGAGTAATTTCATGGCAAACATAAGCAACTGAAATTTCGGATACCCAGAGGGTCTATCGGGACTGGAGGCTTCTTTCCGACGGCTGCTTCCGTAAGACGTCGCAAATTTTTCCACAAAAGCACTTTAAGCAATCAGATTTCGCGAAAGCGGAGTCCGGCTCCCGACGGGATAAAACCTTAAGAGTCAATAAACAACCCCCATTACTGAAGCGACTTAATCTACATCGACGAATGTTCTTATCTGTCAACAGAATCCCCATCGCAAACACATGCAGCGTAGCTCCCCAAGGATGTTGAGCAAGCAATTCCGTTAACCCTTAGGAGACTCACAAAGGTTTGAAGAAGGGTGTCACAGCAAGGCGGCATTCCTCTTTGATATCTATTGCTATTAGCCGCATGCCGTACTAAAGAGACTGATCGGGGCGTGATCACCGACCGCGTAAGGACTTTACTCCCCGTTTCAGGGCCGCCGCCCAAGAAGATGAAAGACGACTGAAAGCAATTCTAATCTAGACTTAAAGGCCACACTAGGCAGTGAGACGAGATACACAGTCGCACGTGTTTCGTGATGCAAAAGATGGTCGAATAAAAGGGAAGATAGGGTGGGTGGCTCCCCCTATGCTTCTCTCACTTACACACACGCCATACTCACTTCGTGAGCAAACACAAGCTAAGGGGAGACCCCTAAGTGAGCTGGCAGTCCATCAAAGTGATGGCAATGATTAATTTCGCCCTCGCAAAGTCAAGACGGCAAAGGAAAACGGCGCGTTGAGTCAACATACTCTCTCCAGAGCGGCTCCAATTAAAATGCACAGGAGGAAATTGCACTGGCTGAAGTGACAGACATACTGTTCACAACAAGTTTCGTAGTTTATCTCCGGCGCGATGACAGATGGTAAGAGAAAACGTATTCCTCGTACCAAAATTGACGCCTTAAAAATTCACCAGACGGATCGTCTTTAAGATTTCATTATCATTAATCACCTCAAAGCTGTTGCAGTCCAACATGATTTAATACATGTCAGGCTTCCATATTGCTCCGCTTACGACAACTGTGAAGTCCTCGAAGCTTTGAAGTAATTGTCAGACTACAAATCAGAAATTTCAAGAACTGAGATTTCGTTATTGAGAGCCAGTGAGAGTAACTTTATCATATCTTATTAAAATCGGGTTTCGATGGCCGATTAACGTAGTAACATCGGAATTTCAGATAAATTGTCGGTAGTGATATGCTTCCGGAGTTAAGTTGAAAACGATACAATAAAGAGCTGAAGAGGAGAGGTCACGCCAAATTTTCCTCTCTTTTAATTAAGAAAGAGCTCCACGTCGTTTTATATGCTTGCATGAATCTAACGTAAATGACATTCTTGCAAACTGTCTTGAACCTTTGTCTTCTGCATACTGCATTTCGTCTCGCTTAAAAAAATCAGTGAACCGAAAAAACGTTTGTTAATTCTATGGGTATATCTGGCTTGTTAGCTTTTAGCATCTACTTTTTTTAATTCCCGACGTAAAATGAGACCATATAAAAATTTACATTAAATGCGGAGAACCAAACTTAAAAAAAAAAAAAAGAGTAGTTTTGAAAAAGTAGATGAATTGTGAATTTTCGTTGTTTATATTAAGAATTACGTAACCAAAAACCAACCCAAACAGGCAACTTGCAACTAGAGGGAAACGAAATTTCCGTTGAAAAAGAAAACGTTTATAATGTCAAAATAATTTAGTCTTCCAGCAGGGTTCTTCAGCACAAAGTAAAAGACTGGAAACCAAGAAAAAATAAAATGTATACAAGGGACTGTTAAACTGTGTAAGTTTTCCATCTAGGACCGCTAAAGATGAAAAGGCACTGGTACATAATATATTTGTGTACAAACAGCATAAAAGAGATCACTAAAATAAAATATGCAATCACATGCACGACATGTACAAAAATATTATTGCAAATAATGAGCTAATGAAAATTAACAGTAAACAGTATGAGATCGTTATTATTCTATCTCACTGTGTGATTTTTTTTCTTTTGGGGTTTGTTATCAAGCTCAGCGATGAATCTGCGATTCCCACGGAGCCTGATAACAAATCATGAATCTGCGATTCCCTGGATTCACAAATCACTGACGGCGCATTGCGATTCATTTTCACAAATCACTGACGGCGCATTGCGATTCATATGGTGGATAGCTCCGGGTATGGAAGATTCACCATATGCCGCATTTAAATTTAATGATAGTCTAGATTCTAGAATATTAATTTAGCAGCATCCCACATAAATATCATACTGCATGGTAATCCCAAAAATATGTACTTCATGGCCAGATAGCACACCCTCACTTCACACACTCATTCACTCAAGAAACTCTCGAGCGCTGCTGAATTAAAAATTTTAAAAGAATAACTTCTCAGCATTCGTAGAATTGAGAACATAACATGTACTTAGGAAACATATAAAAAGTATAGGATGCAAACAATATTTAATATTTATGAAAAAGTAAAAGCCCAAAATGAAAATGTAAGTCACAGGACTGTTGCATACTTTTTATGATCCATACCATTACGACTAAATACGGGCAGGGCCCCGGCCTGGGTCACCTTGGAGGGCGGTGGACCAACTATCTAAAGAGCGCCAGACCCCTCTTAAACCAACCAACCAACCCACACCCACCCATTTTGGCTTTACTGCCGCACCTACGGGCGTCGGGGGGGGCTCAGACGCTAAAAAATGAACTGAATTGAGTGAAATTCATTGTTTTTATGCATATAATTTGTAGGTACATTACAAAACACAAATGTTACATAATGATGACTGAGAAAGACACAAAGATGACTGACGGAATACTACTGCTAGATTATGGCCCTCATTTTAAAAAGCAAGAACTCGCCTCATTTCAGAGCTGCCTTCATACAACCTGTTTATGATAACTTCGCTATCGACTGAGTTAAGAACATCCTTCTCAGTGGCCATCATGACAAAAGCTTCTAAATGTTCATTAGTTAGTCGTGCCCGAAGACCGATTTTGATTATTTTAAGTTTCGAAAACACTCTCTCGCATGAGACTTGAGTAAGAGGTATTGTAAGCAGGAGTTTGCAAACTTTAAATAATTCCGTATATTGGAGAGAGTATATATTATACTCTATCAACATTTTAAAGACGCACTTAATATTAATACAAGAGTTACACTCCTTCACATCAGTACATTTAACAGATTCATCCCCCTCCTCTTCTTCGCCATCATCATCGTCATCATCAGTATTACTCAAACTTTTTTCTAACTCATATATCCTAGCGTAATCTTGAACAGTAGATCGATTACTAATCTGAGGCCACATACCTGCAAATGAGAGTAATTCTTCTTTTAGCTTCCCCTTATCAACTGAAGGACTAATTTCACAGATTCTGTCTAAGGCATTCAGTGGTAGTGATTAGTGCGCGGCAAACCGTTTGGGATCAAACTATGAAAGATCCAAGTACAAGGACTTATGGTGGATAAATCTGTTGTCCATTGTTTGAATTATCTTGTCTAATACATAATAGAAAACTGAAATGCGAAAAGTATATTCAGACGTTGACCAACATTTTCATGTCTTGCAGCTTCTCCTGGCATTTTTTTTATAGTTTTTATTCTTTTCTTCTTTAGTTCAGTTTTTATTACGATGTTTTCAAGAGAGCTATCAATCTCGGCCCTTTCTTCTAGCATAATAGACATTGTTGTTGCAAATATATTTGCAGCATTCAAAGTGATGGCAAACTGTTCTCGAACACATTTTAACTTTGACGAAGAACACTCTATTAACCTCCTTGCTTGAACATAATCAAGGTTCTTTGTCTATACACATCACATACCTATCACTAAGATGTTCTCTGGGATTCAGAGGTTAGCTCCACAAAGATAAAAAAACAAACTACCAGATAATGTTTAACTGATTATTTACTTACTGTTGCCGTATCAAACTTCTCCATTTACAGCGATCTTGACATACAACTCGGGCTTCACTAATATCCATCCCACGACACACACACGATCTTTTAGGCTTTACACTCATAATCTTTTTCTCATGCAGGTACTTCTGAATCTGATCCTCCCATGACTTCCTTGGCCTTCCTCTACTTTTTCTTCCTGCCACTTGGGCTAGAAACATTTTCTTAGTAAACATCTCATCACTCATTCTTTCAGCCTGGCCAAACCACTGAAGCATATTATTCTCCACCTTGCTAACAACATTCTGCTTCACATTCCACAACTGCAACACATCTTCATTCCTCACACGATCAGATCGAGTCCTGCCACAAACCCCCCGTAAGTAACGCATTTCTCCAGCACACAAACGACTCCTATGTTTCTTCTGTACCACCCAGGCTTCACTGCCATACATCAGAGTAGGAAAAATTACACTTTCATTCAGAGCCATGCGGGACTCTCTTGAGAACCCATCATTCCCGTGAAAACCTCCCAACGCAGCTATGACTTTCAATGAAGAATTCACTCGCCTACTAATTTCACCATCTGATTTGTTCTCTCTGTCAAACATGCTTCCTAAATACGAAAAACTCATTCACCTGGTCAATCACTGTGCCGTTTAGACTAATATTACATTCAGTACTCCAGTTCCTCACTCAAAAACCGAAACTTTGGTTTTCCCCTTATTTATACTCAGTTTGAATTTTATGCAAACTTCGTACATCCGGGACAACATACTCTGCAACTCACTTCTGCTCTGCCAACAGGACAGTGTCATCAGCATACAGCAATCTGCACACACGGATATCTCCAAGACATAGACCAGTATTATCTATTTTGGCATCACGCATGCACGCTTCCATAAATATATTAAACAGCCATGATGACATTACACAACCTTGTCTGACTCCTGCACCAATAGAAAACCATGTGATGAAACACCATTCACTCATACACAAGCTCCCCAGCATACATGGCTTTTACACTATTAAGTAGATTCCCAGTAACACCATATTCATTCAATACCTTCTACAGAAGTGTTCTATGTACTCGGTCGTAAGCTTTCTTTAAATCTATGAAGGCAGCAAAAACTTGAAGACGTTCTGAAAGAAACCATTAAATAACTTGAAAATATTTTAATTTTAAATAACAGTTACAATGAAATTCAAATTTCGCAAGTTGCAACTGATACACAAATCGTAAAAAAGAAACGCATGCACAGTGAGCAAAAAAGATAATCACTCAAAATCAAAAGAATATTTCTTTCAAATTAAACCACAATAATACATCAATACTTTACAATTGACGCAAAATATTAATGACTATTTAACTTTTTCATGAAACCATATTGGTAGGTACATTTAACATAAATTAAAAACGCACTAAACGTCGGAAACCTTATCTTAGAAGTTACTGGAAAGAGCCTGGCTTTTCGAGACGCATGCAGCATGACTCATCGTTCACCATCACTTGGGTGACGCCCATGAACGTCGCTAGACTTCGAAATCAAGATGGGCGACGGGTGGGCAAGCATTATTTTTGGTGGGCCAAGCTTCATAGCAACTTTTTTTTTAATGTGAGAAACACTGAAAGAACGAATTGTTAATGCTTTTTTCCTTTTAATTGAAGGTTAAACGTCCACCGTGCTACTCAATGGGCTATAAGCAGTCGCCCGTCCCTAATTTAAAGTCGTTGGTTCCAAGGAAGGGATGGAGCCCGTGCCGTAAGACAAACACAACATCCATTCCTCACGGGATTCGAAACCGGACTCTTCTCTGATGAATGATCATAAACCAGTGATTAGGCCACTGCGTCATCGGGTCGCCTTCAATGCTTTTCACTACCGGCTGCAAAAGAATTCCTGCAATTCCGGCCCTCTCCACCTGGACACACATACATACATGGATTTGACTAGTTACGCCACTGGTGTAAGATAAAAGTGTTGGTATGATGTCGCCTTCAAGTTTTTGCTTGCTCTATATGCATTGTCTTAAATTTCTTTTCAAAAGTTTCCATTTTAACTTACGAAAATAGTACTGTACTTAAACAATTTATTTAAAAGAAATTTTTTTTGTTTATGTAAATGAAATTTTAACGTTGTGACACGCAGACACAATACCTCCCCCGTCCTTAACTTTCTTCCAGCCAGCCAGCGACTTTGCTTTGCACTACGCCCCTACAAAGCAGTCGTCAGACCCTTTCACGGTCTCGGGGCAATCTTAAGAGTGCTAGTATAGCTTTAGACTTCCCTTTCCGTGTTAGAATTCCCAATTTTGTAAAGAAAACAAACAGCAGGGTAATTAGTAATTACCACCCTCAGTCACTCCTCATTCCCCTCCTGACCATACAAATAGAAAAAAAGGATTAAACTATGGAATTGGAAGAGTGGAGAGCAATTGAAATTGCATGGCCCTAAGGAAGCTATTTTGATAACCTTTCTACGGAGACGTGAATAACGTACTTCCAATGGGAAAAATACGTAGGGCTACATGACGTAAAACACAAGACTTATTACTAGGCGACTCCAAATTATATTTTAAGGTTAAGTATATTGAAGAAAAATGCTCCATTTTGAACTGGGTGGGCGGCTGGGCAAGACAAATTTTAAGGTGGGCTTCAGCACACTCTCGCACCCCTTGGCGATGTCCCTGGTGACGCCATTCTTGGCGACTGTTCGCTCATCTGGCGTTTTTCTTGCCGGAGGGCGCTGAGGGAAGCTTCTAAGGAGGGCGCACCATGATATGTCCCGGTATCCCGGTGGGCCCGGCTGACCCTGACTACGTAGCCAGCGTGTTAGGTCGTATTTCGCCTCGAAAACCCCTTGTATCCGATGTGGCATCGACTCCACCAGACCGCGGAAAGTGTTCTCAATAATTCGATGTCAGTTGGACAGAATAACGTCCCAGAATTTGGCGTCAGTGCTAGATAATGACGTGGACCGGCGAATGCTGCTTCCCAGAATATTCCACAAATGCTCGATGGAATCCAAGTCGCGGAAATCTGGCGGGGGGAAACACACGAAATGCTTGAACATGATGGTCAAAACATACGGGGTCAGAATATGGGACTTGTGGTACAGAACGCTGACGCCCAAATACACTGTTGCCAGAAAGGCTAACATTTATTACAAAACAATTCCTAAATAAGATATGGCGGTGAGGGTCTGTTCAGTGGGAATGAAAGAATGCAGTGATTGATATTCATAAGAACAGCCCCTTTATCATGAAAACCCTGCCACTTGTCTCTTTCCGTTCAAACGTACAGACTGGTTGGTTGCAACTGCTCACCTGCGCCGAGGGGGAACACGGGCGCATCCATTGGAATGTCGGATCCGGAACCTGGTCTCATCGGACAACAAGACTTCTTTCCACTTGTCAAATGTCCAATGACGGTGTTCCCGTGTCCTTTGCAATAAGAAATCTCGATTATGGTATTTCAATATGGGCACATGAGCGAGCCCTACTCTGTACGCCCTGTTTATAGTCTTCTATTAACTGAGCGATCGTGAGCAGTATGTAATTCCGTACAACATGTGCCAACCAGCGTTCACTTGAACTGTCAACCAATGGTGGTCTCTCCTTTCGTGCACGTTGGGTAGATGTATGTACCACATCGAAACTTCCTCGCTACACTTTCACTACAGCAACCTTCATTCAAACAGCCAGCAATACCTGCAGTTGCTGAGATGTGATCCCTTGTCTTTCCTCGTGCCCGATAATCATTCCCTGCTCGAACTCCGACAGTTCATTTCTTTTCCGTATTTCACAGGCTTCATGCTAGCGAACTTACAACCCCTTCTCTGGCCGTCCTCATACACATTTCTCGCAGATCAGTCCTACTGTCATTGTTACGTTTTATGAAATGCTTCCCCCTGTGCAGGAAAGCATGTTGAAAAAAATTTTATGCAAGAGTGTATATTACAACATGTAGGTAAAATGCACTGATTGGCATGGAAAATGCCACACCATGTTGGAATGCAGGAACTGGGACGAAAACGAAACTTACAACACATGCTCACAGTAGGTGGGATAGAAGTGATTTAATTTATGAAGGATTACATGAATGCGATGGATGAAGAGACCGTTTAATGTGACCTGAGTCAGTTGGTCGTGTGACCGCCAGCTGGGCTATACATTCTGGAATACGGCTTGGTATTGAGTGGAAAAGTCCCTGGATCGTGTCCTCAGGTATCATTGAGCATGCGTCGTTGACCTGTGTCCACAATTCCCGGACACCGCGAGCGGGTCTTGCAGGGGCATTAACTCGTCTGCCCGTGATGTCCCACTCGTTCTCTATGGAGAAAAGTCTGGGGATTGCGCTGAGAAGAGTAGCACCTGAACGCCTTGTAGGCAGTGTCTGCTGATCTTGGCAGGGTGCAGGCGGGCGTTTTTTAGTTGTAGCTGGGAATAAGGGATGCCATGGAGATACGGCAAGAAAACGGGCTGCAGCACCTGATCGACGTATTATCGTGCTGTAACTGTATCCACTACGCGTACGAGCAGCCCACAGCTGTTAGAGCTAATAGCGCCCCAAACCATAACACCAGGCTGAAGAGCGGAATGACGTTCACCGACGGCAGCAAGATCAACTCGGTGACCACATCGTCTCCAGATCCTCAATTGTTGATCCTCAGCGCTGAGACAGAAGTGAGTCCCGTCGCTGAATACGACATTGAACCCCGCGACGCATATCTGATACGGGACTATTGAAACCTAATGCGACGATGTTCTGTAGTAGGTGACAGTCGTCGCAATGGCTGGAGAAAGCTCAAACCTACCTCAGCCAGTATGCGATTCACAGTCCGTGTCGATATCGAGATGTCCATAGCTCATTTGTACACCTCTTTGAATGTCGTCTACTATAATAAATGGGGTTTCTAAGGCTTGGCATCGAATGCGGCGATCGATAGGACTGGTGCATGTCCGAGTACGTGCTACGAATTTGACTCGTTTCGTAGTTTGTTTACGCTTTCCAACCGTAGGTTGAAGAAGCGTATATGCTCCAGCTTTGTCCGTCTGTCAGCACGATAACTCGCGTAAAAATGGTTCGATTTCGATGAAATTTTAGTATGTGATAGGGGACCACCTGGGGAAGAACCCTATTGAAACTGGACGAAATGGGGTCAAAGGTCACGACATAGGAGCGGGATCCATTCCATTGCCTTATGCCTCATCATAACTTGCGTAAATATAGTTCGATTTCAATGAAATTTTAGTATGTGGTAGGGGACCACTGGGGACAAATCCTATTGAAAATGGGTTAAGTGGGGTCAAAGGTCAGGACATAGGAGGGGGATGTATTGCATTGCCCTTATGCGTCATAACTTGCGTAAATATGGCTCAATTTCGATGAAATGTTAGTATGTCGTAGGGGGCCACTGGGTGCGAAACCTATTGAAAATGGGTGAAGTGGGGTCAGAGGTCACGACATAGGAGCGAGATCCAGTCTATTGCCTTTATGCGTCATAACTTGCATAAATATATTTTGATTTCAATGAAATTTTAGTATGTCTTAGGAGACCACCTGGGGACGAACCCTATTGAAAATGGGTTAAGTAGGGTCAAAGGTCAGGACATAGGATCGGAATCCATTCCATCGCCCTTATGCGTTATAACTTACGTAAAAATGCTTCGATTGAGACAAAACTTTATCATGTTGTTCCAGAAATGTACTTTACCGGTTTTGTTGAATATAATCGAAATGGGGTCAAAGGTCAGGACACTGGAGCGAGATTGTTCTACAGCCATTATCCTCATAGCTTGAGTAATAACATGAGTAATGATTTCGGTATGTCGGAAAGCGTATCATAATCAATGCATTGCATGATTTTACTAATTTGTTTCTGCCAGGTCTCACTTTTTGGCATTGGCATTTTAAAACACTATTACTTTCCCTCGTTTTCCCGCCATCATTTAAAGCTCAAAGAAAATCCTTCCAGCCGCACACTTCTCGAGTGTCGATACCAATCCCCAGCGTTCCGTCTTCCTATTTTGGCCAATGCATGGCCCCACCTCTTAGTGCTTTTCCCCAGATCCTCTCAGCACGGAAATTCCTTAATTGCCTTGTCTCTGACCGTTTTTTGCCTGGCCCCCTCCTACATCTACATCCCTGTGTTAAACAGAAAATGTGGGAATGCCTCGATGCTTCCCTCAAATATCATTGTCCACCTACTCCCTCGCATTGCAATAAAAAACACATAAAATCGAACTCAGCGTTATCTCATACGAGACGCAGCTGCACGTAAATGGTAATAAGAGGGACCGTCTCATAATTAATGTTAAGGAAAGGGGAGATGATTTGAACTCACATATTCAAAATGGTTATCATAGCTTAATCCTGTTCAATCTATGATGACCTAATTACAAAGTATTACAATGAATTCACTTCCTATATAGGGTACATTCATTGTAATTACTTCTACTTCAACTTTCTTTCCACAGGTGCTCAGCTAGCGCAACTATAATTTTATAACCTTCCTTGTTTAGTTTCAATTTACTTTTTCACCGTTAGTACAAAATCTTAGCAGACTGCAACGCGAAATTCTCATTGGCATTATTTTTATTGTTATTTTTTAGGTATGGTTATAGTAGTCCGTACTCCCATTCGACTTGATTTTTAATCGCAGTTCCCGCTTTACTCTGGCATATATTTTGTAACTTTGCATAAGAGATTCTTTCAAAAACGCAGGAAAATAAGTGTACCTCATTTTCTTATGTTGACTTCAAGAAAGGATTAAAAGACTACGCTGACTTCAAGAAAGGCTTAAAAGATTACCACATCAGCGGATCAGACATTCCCTATCCGACAAAATATAAATTTCTAATAGACAGCGGAAATTTTCCCCTTGAGTGCAACGAAATCCTTCCACTTAACTTTGATGTCAGTTCGATAGAAGCGCTTTTCCACTCCAAATTCTCTTTTTGTATAAAATGAGAATCACGTTGAATAAGGACTGTTATCTATTAAAAAGAAAACACAAACTAAAAAGAAAGAAACAAATAAATGCTGAAATTCATTTCTTATGTTTCTAAATACACACCCTTTGCAAACAGAAGTCAGAAAATGGATATTTATTTATTCGCCAAAACTGGCATACTTTTCCTTTAATTTTGCACTTTTACGTAGAGCAATAGATGTGCATTTTTTTTTTCTATTTCTTTTAGTTCGACTCTGTATGTGCTAGCAAGATGAACGTCAGTTACTGTGGAGCAAGTAATTTAAATCCGCTTTATCTCGACTGCTTTTTAAAATATAGATATGCGTTTTTAAACAAAATACTTAAATATATATAAATGGGTTTAAAAATGCTTGCATACATACACATCATTAAGCTGTTCTCTGAGTTTCTGTAGTTAATTCCTCAAAGAAAGCTCATATGCCAGGTTAAAGTCTAAAACCGATGGTGCTAGACTATATTTACTGCTGGTGTATCCAAAGTCTTCATTTGCAGCGATCTCGGCACACAACCCGAGCTTCACTGACATTCGTCTCACACAAGATCCTTTGTACTTCATACTCATTATTTTTTTCTCATACAGACATTCCTGAATCTGGTCTGTCCATTTCCTTGACTTTCCCATATCATTCTCTCCTGATACTTGGCCACAATAAATGATCTTAGTGAGCATCTCACTACTCACTCTTTCAACATGACATTTTGGAATATTTGCCTCTACCTTGCTAGCAATATTTGCGTTACATCACACATCTGCTACACATCTTCAGAATGATCAGAATGTGTCTTGCTACAAACAACCCAGTAAACACATCTCTCCAGTGCATGAACGACTCCCGTCTGTGTTCCGCAGTACCCAGATTTCAAGTACAAATCAAATCATTTTCCGCGAAAAACACATTTCCTTTTGTAAGGCGTAAGGAAATGTGTTATTTTGTAAGGCACGATTATGTAAAACGACAGAAAAAAAAGTAAAAAGATACTGAAAACGTAATACGAAATGATTACAAAAATTAAATGAGTAACTTGGAGCGGATAATAAGGTTCGTGCTTTTACGGAACATGACGTTTTTCTCCGAAGTAATACTTCTGATTCCAAAATATTGTCATCGGTAAATACACAGTTGACGTGGATTAGGAACATCAAATAGAAGTCATCGCTCTTTCCACGTTTATAAGTGAGACCCGGAAAAATTCATTCTCAATATGGTGCAGTGGAAGCATGTCCGGCGCGTAACTGGAAGACCCTGGGTTCGATTCTTGGTGGCAGCCAATGAGAATATTTCCGTGACTCACTTATAAACGTGGAAAGAGCGATGACTTCTATTTAATGTCATCGGTATTTACAACCGAAGTTAACGACTCCCCAAGAACATCGAAGGCTGGCAACCATCATGCAATCCTAAATTAGGGTGATAGATCGAAAACCAGAATAGACCAGCAATCTTATCGTACTCATGATTCTTTAGTGCGTGGAGGTGAATTGACGTCCTGAACTAGCAACAATTAGCTGACGATAGTACAAAGGGTGAGTCGAAAGTTTTGCAACATTTGGATCACTTTATGTCTTCATACGTACTTTTACCACGATAGCTGACTAGCATTCAAAGTATGGACCATCGTGTTGCACCGTCTTTAGCCATCTGTCTGCCAGTTCTCCGATTCCACGGCGGTACCAGTTTCTTGCCCTTTGAGGCGAAGAACTCCTTCACCCCAGCTGCCACCTCCTCTTGGTTGTTGAGGTGCTTCCTGCAAAGGAAGTGGGCCATGGACCTGAACAGGCAATAATCCGACGGCGCACGGTCAATGCTGGGTGTGGCATCAGTTCGATGCCCTCAAGTTCCTGGATTTTGCCCGGGTCGTTTGCGCAGTATGAGGCCGAGCGTTGTCCTGCTGTAGAAGAGCACCATTTCTGTTCACCACTGCGGGGTATTTCTCCTCCAAAACGGCATACATCCTCTCCAGATGTCCAGAGCAGAGGTTGGCGTTGATGGTCCGACCGTCTTGAACAATTTCGTAATGGATTATCCCCTCGAAATTCCACCAGACGCGGAGCATCCCCTTGTACTCGATCTATTTCCGTTATCCTAACAACCACTGCCGTTGTTTGTTAGGATAACGGAAATAGACCCACTTTTCATCGCACGTAACAATTCTCTTGATGAAACGTACATTGCCCTGGTTTTCTAGGAGTTTCGTGCACACTTCCACTCGGCGGTTTGCTTCAGCTGGCGTCAGTTCGTGAGGGACAATGCGGCAGCTCCGGTAGACCTTGTGTAACTGGGGCTTCCATATTTATCAGAAGTGAAGTTCAGTAGCCATTTTTAGAGATAGTGAATTGTAATCATTTTCCTTCATTTCCCGCCATTTTGATGAGCTGGGAAGCAAACGTCAATGTACTTCTTTTCCCACGCGTCGCAGCAGAGTAGGTGTTAGATTTATAGTTTCGTCGATGTGAGAAGAATGAAACTGGACATTATTGCTTTTCCGCCGTCCAAAGTGGCACGACGAAGAGGGGGCAGCGAGCCAATTAAAGGATCTTGCGTTTTTGGAGACGAGGCATCTTATGGTGTGGCCTGAAATTCGAGGAATAGGTGGGTCTTCACTCTTCGGACGAGGGGACTGTTTTTTTAGGGGGTTGCTCTCCGAGCAAGAGAATAGGAGACTCGGCTGGCAGGAATCGGGGAAGAAGGAGGATCTTTAGCGAGGTTCTGAAGGCCTCGCGGGTTTGTCGGAACGGATGAAGTCGGAGGAATGAGGCCGGCCGGGAAAAGATAAGCAGAATTCGGCGTGATAGCATTAGAGCGAGAAGGACACCGAGGTGTTAATAAAATAATGAAAGCACGAAAATGACGGACAAAAGCTTGGTGACATTACCCGCAACATCTGAATAAAAGTCTTCCTGACTGTACGAAAAGAGTTCACCTAGAGTCGATTTTTGATACCTTGTATATTATTTATCTACTCCAGTTGGGAGAATTACGGGATAAACCCCATATACAGAGCAAACATCAAACGAACCTTCCACACAGGGCGCTGTAATAGAACTCAGAACCAAGCCCTGCAACACTTGCCGAGGCTCTGAAGGGGACGAACCACAGTGGTCTGTTATATGCCCAGCTCGCCTTATGATCTCCGGGTGCTGGTTGCCGCATTTGACTCTACGGCCTGGCGCACGGCCTCCAAATCCACGGTCCGCGGCTTACGTGACCTTGGCTGATCGTCGAGGTTTCTGTCACCTGAGCGAAATTTCTCGAACCATCTATTTGCAGTGGTGTGGTCCATGGGTCCTTCCCCTTTCTCATGGTAAATGGTTCATGTTGCTTGAGCGGCATTATGGCCGAGTTCAAACTCGTAAGCAAAAGTACCCTAATTAGACGCTTGTGGATGTTCATCTTTTAGGCGTCCCAACCACAGACAGAACGATGACATGCAATGCTGTTCACAGCAACGACTACCACTTATATTCCTTTCGACTGACTATGACTTGAACTAGTTTAAACACGTGACATAACCGCCGCAGCACATGCGTTTATGCAAATATAGCAAATCTTTCGACTCACCATTTGTAATAACACAAAACGAAATTTCAACTGTTATTCACCATGCGTAGTTGTTACTAAATTCAAATAACTGTTTCTGAACACAGCAAAAGCAGGGAATTTTATCGGCTTTTGAACTCGATGTGACATGCCACTTACATTAGTCCTTAAATCAGCCGATGTGCCTAAATCAAATGACGTCCAAATTTTTTCCGCTGACCAAACAGAAATGTGGATGACTGTCGGATTTTACGAATGCTACGGCAAAATAATTATCTTTTCCCTCTCACCTCAGCAGCACAGACCGTAAACCTGTGACAGGTGAGAATCGCTCACTTCTAGTCCTTTATTCTCTGTTGCATAACCCAAGATATAATGTGGAAGCGCTAGTCCCTTTGACACGGACATCATGTGACGGAGCAGAATTTTTTTTTTTTTATTTGGAGGTTTAACGACCACCGTGAGCAACTCAATGGGCTATAAGTAGTCGCCCGTCCCTAATTTAGGGTCACTGGTTCCAGGGAAGGGAGAGAGCCAGTGCCGCAAGACAAACACAACATCCATGCCTCACCGGGATTCGAACCCGGACCCCGTTCGGACGAATGATCAGAGGCCATCGCTTAGACCACTGCGCCACCGGGGCGGCGGGAGCAGAAATAAGCAACGCCATTTTTTCTCTCCTTCCTTAGGCTCGTAGTACCTTTCAACAGGTAATCAGTCAGAAAGGATTAGTGTTAATCAATCCCCTAGTTGACCACTGTAAATGACCATAGTAAACACATAAGAAAGAAGAACAATCACATTCAATATATTAATCGATTTTTAGCATTGTGCATTTCTGATCAAGTTTTATTTTCCTCTCTTTAAAATCATAATTTCTCGATTGCGTGTCTCTATTACATAATTTTGATGTTTCATTGTTTACAGTTTAGGCAGTTTAGTTCTTCGCGACTGGAAATGTAATATTTTAAAGCTCTATAGTACAGTTTGGATAGAGAACGACTTCCAAAATTTACATTTATGGTGCTGCAGCCAAGCGAGAGGTCAAAGCCTCCTTTGCTTTCTCATCTGTCTCAGATAAGTAGTACTTTTCACTTTTAAGATGTTTCTTCGAATACGAAATTCACTCTTGCCAGAAATGTGTGCGCATAGAGTTTTACTGTGAAGAAAATAAGAAGCGCAACAAACTGAGTTTAGTTTTCATTCCCAGCAGATTAACATTTAAGCCGATTGTGTTCAATGAATTCAAGGAAAGCGAATCAGAAGACTTAATTAACAGATCAACAAAAATCTTCAAAAGAAGATTATCACCAGTTAATCAGTTTTTCAGAAAACTGAAGCACTGCGATTTAATCGAATTCGAAAAAAACTTAGATACGAAAAAAGATATAATAAATGAAGAGAGAGAGAGAGAGAGAGAGAGAGAGAGAAACAAATTCCGTTTCGGTTTTATCAACGAAAAACCTTTATCATGCACGCACAGAAACAAAAAAAAAATCCACAAAGCCCACGCATTTTGCTTATTGAAAACCACTCGCAATATCAGGCTCGAAAAAAAATAAATAAAAAAAAAATTGAAACGCGCCGAATTGTTACTTGGAAAATCTGAGTACTTCAATCATTTAACAGACGGCGAGAAAATGGGAGGTCGCATCTATGGGATTAAATTCTCTAATGGAAGAATAAAAAATCAGGAAATTGTTTTTGTGTAATTAGTGAGTAGGGAAAAAAAACAACGACAATATTAATTCCTGTTGCGTTTTTTTTTAATTTGTATAAAAAGAAGCTAACTTTCTACGAGTCTGTGAACATTTGGTTACCAGTAATTACAATACATTAAAGAATTAAACGGTCGATGTTTCCAAATGGACACAAGGGAACAGATTTTTTTTTTTTTTTTTGCAGTAGTAGGGGTATAACAACCACCGTGAGAAACTCTATGGGCTATAAGCAGCCGCCCGTCCCTAATTTAGGGCCACTGGTTTCAGGGAAGGGGAAGAGCCAGTGCCGTAAGACAAACACAACATGCATGCCTCACTGGGCCCGGAACCCGGACCCATCTCGGACGAATAGTCACAAGCCAGCGCTTCTTAGACAACAGCGCCACCGGGGCTTCCAAAGGAACCGCGTTACGGACTTCGAAAACACTAAGTTGCATTTTTAAGAACACAGTGATGTTAATGTTGAGAAATCTTCAAAGCTGATTACGGTAACAAGTGTACATTTTGCACATGTCAGTTCATAACTGTGACTAAAAGTTCCCTGAACTATTGCGCATGCCTACTAAGTGCATGAATTAGAACTAACTATTGGCGTGCAATGAAGCTTGGTTCCGTAATATGCGTTCGACTTTCATGTGTCAAGCGAAGGGAGATGCGAACCGGCACCTGGAGTGTTAAAATCAGGAAGAGTTGTTGGTAATGAAATCATTACGTCATCCAAAATTAATCCATTTTGGGTATACTACATTAATTCCCTTTCCGAAGGAAAATATTCGCAGTTCTATATTATTTCAGTGTGCAAATCGAGACCGTACATCGATGTCTTCATGAATCCCGTCATATAGCCTTTCCTTGTAGCCACGCCGGAAACGATTCTGCAGCAAAACAACGCCCGTCTGCATACTGCTCGTATTAAAAAGGACAGACTCCTGTTCCCGGAAATTCTACCATGGTTGCAAACTCAACCGATTTGTCGTCTATCGAGCATATGTTGTAAATTGTGGGTCCCTACTAGAGCCTGCAGTCTCTGGCAGTGGATCTAACCAAACTGCGTGCCTAGTCGCTTGCTGCGTGAAGGCCATACAACAGAGCAAACCTATCTCGCTGCCGAAGTGCCAGTATATACTGTATAACTGCACGAGATCAACCAACTTCGTATCTAACCATTATGAATAAAAGCAGGTATCCAGCGTTCTCATATTTTGCTTTTCGACCGTACACGTCTTCGCTATGTTTGGATTTAGTAATTATATACTCTAATCGTCAAAAAAATAGTTGCACCCTGAAGGACTTGTCAGATTGAAATGCTATTCGGGAGGAAGATAAAGGGTACCAGGAACAATAAATAATTAAACATTGAGACTGATATAGGCAATTTTTATTGAGCTACATGACAATAAGTAGTGTCTGTCAGTACGGCGTCGGGCCACCATGTTTGCTCACACAGCGTGCCAGACCTCACGGCATGGAGTTGTACAGGCTCCTAATGGTGTCCTGAGATAAGCCATCCCATGCAGCTTGAATCTTCTCAAGCAGTTCCTGCAGATTATGCGGTAGGGATGGAGTGTGAGAGCGTCCAATAGGGCCGTGCACATTTTCAATCGGTGATAGGTTTGGCGATGCTGCTGGCCATGGCAGAGTGTCAGTGCTTTGAAGGCAAGCTCTCGAGACTGCAGCCGACCGGAATCATACTGCACTGTGAGGTTGAGTGAAAATGTCGAGAAAGGAAAGGTTGTTGGGTGTTATATAAGTAGGTTGTCCATATGAGAAACCGAGAGGCGTTTAAACATACCTAATGCAACTATTTTGGATGTACTGAATAAGTGGAAGACACATGGCGTGCCTGAAGCAGCAAAACCTACCGGCAGACCAAAGAAAATCAGTGATAGAGGACGTCGAAACCTCAGGAGAGTAGTTACAGTTAATCGACGGAGTACTGCACAAGACCTCAGTGTACAGGTGAGTAACATTACTGTAACTTCGGTATGCACACGTAATGTACACGTACCATTTGCAGATAACTTCATTCCATGGGTTACCGTGGTCGTGCAGCTGCTCATAAGCGTTTCATCTCCACTCGGAATGCTACTCGTTGTTTAGCATGGTACAAAGAACATTTTTCGTGGACCGTAGATCAATGGAAAAAGGGTCCTATGAACTGATGAATCCAGATACACGACCCATCCGTCTCATGGCCGTGGGTGGGTATGGCTGCAACCAGGGGAACGCTATTTACCACAGTGTATTGTTCCTAAGATCAAGTTTGGAGCTGGCAGTGTACTCGTACGGGGGTGCTTTTCGTGGTATGGTCACGGCCCATTGGTTATCCTGAGCAAACTTGTTAACCAGCACGTCTACCTCGCTATTCTGGACAATTATGCTCTACCAACACTGTGACAATAGTATGGAAACGAGCCTTCTTGGTACCAGCAGGATAATGCATCGAGCCATAAAGCAACGACTTTTACTGCGTGGTTTAACGATAATTCCCTAACGTGTGTGGACTGACGAGTACAAAGCCCTGATCTTAATCCCACAGAGCGCCTATGGGATGAATTAGAGCGTCGCATAAGAAGTTTGGAACCAATGCCTACTACTAAGCAACAGTTAGCGGCAGCATTAGGTACTGAATGGAAGCGCATACCTATCGCTGTGTTTCAAAACCTTGTCGAAAGCATGTCTCGAAGGGTCAGTGCATGCATTAAGGACAAAGGTGGACAGACACCGTACTAATGTACGTAAATCAATTCCATGCTATGTTTCTCTTCTAGGTGTCCGGTGACTTTTGTCAATATACGGTCGAGTCACAATATTATGACCACTGGCTAATATCCAGAGTAACCACCGTGTGCAGCGCGGACACCAGCTAGACAGGCTGGGCGTGACTCAGTAAGGTGCTGGAAGATGTTCACAGGTATGTGGAGCCATGAGGACTGCAGTGCATCTGACAGCTGCTGGAGGGTGCATGGTGGTGGATCTATAGAGGGAACAATGCGATCGAAGTGATCCCACAGATGCTTAATTGGGTTTGAGTCTGGGGAATTAGGAGTCCAGGGAAGTACTTTGAAGTCTGCAGCCTGCTTTTCCCACCACTCTCGGGCATTTCTAGCTGTGTGACACGTCGCATTGTCGTGCTGGAAGACCCCGTCCGCCTAAGGGAAGACAATCAGCATGTATGGGTGCACGTGGTCTGCAAGGATAGATTCATAAAGAATTCGGTTCATAGTGCCTTCCACAGGTATGAGTGGACCCAGGGAATGCCACGAAAACATTCCCCAGACCAGAACGCTGCCCCCTCCTGCTTGTGTTCTTTCAGCAGTGTTTGAAGAGTGTCTGTTCTTCGATGTTTTTCGCCTTATACGCCAACGTCCATCCGTTCGATGAAGCAGAAAACGTGACTCATTGGAGAAGGCAAGCTTTTGCCAATCAGCGGAGGTCTAATTACGATACTGCCGTGCAAATGTAAGCTTTATCTGCCGATGCACCTTCTTTAGCCTAGGGGCAGTGACCATCCGTCTGCATCGGAGCCCCATACGCAGGAGGGCTTGCTGAACTGTTGTTTTAGACACACTTCCGGTAGCCCCTGGCTCATTCGGCAAGTGAGTTGTCCCATTATAGCGTGCCGATCGGCCGTCACGCACCTTCGAAGCCGACGATCACCTCTTACACCAATGGCATGTGGTGCTCCGCAGTTTCCATATCGCTTATTCGAAATGGTGCCATTTCTCCAATCACGATACACCTTAACAACAGAAGAAGAGAAATAGTTCGCAAACTGTGCTGTTTCAGAAATACTCCTACTCCTGTCACATCATATCTTTTTGCAAATGTGATAAAACGCTCCTTTTATCCTTGACAGCAACGAGTGGTATGTTTTCAGAATGCCTACAGCACACCTTATATATACTCCAAGCCAGCTCACGACACATGCGTGGCCGCGGGTGGCCTAGTGGGCAACGTTCGTGACTGCCACGGAAAGGACCTCAGGTTCGATCCCAGGCAGGTACGAACGCTCGATCCACTAAAAATATCCGGCGTGCGTCGGATGGGCACGTTAAACCGTCGGACGCTGGGTACTGGCCCCCGGTAATAAATAAGAGCGTCTTCCTCCCCCTTTCTACTTCGTTCCCGTGTCACTTTCCTATCGGGCACTGTAGCCCAAATCTCTTAGTTTCCTATTTCTAAGGGTTGTTTAAGACCTGGGGTCAGACACTCCCTTCCTAAAATCCTCTGCATATGATCAGATGATCACGACACATGCTTTCTGTCATTGGTTATGCGCTGTTGAGGTCAAGAGTAGAAGGCAGTCAAAACAATGTGACTCGACTGTGTACATAAATATATATATTATATGTGTATATTATATATGTATATTAATGCATTTCGTGATCAGTGATCATTAGTACAATAGTGAATATGTTTTGGTACTACAGAAGCAATTTTACTGATACTTGCATTGAAGTACCAAAAAAACTGGGATACCTGTCTAACACTGTGTAGGAATACCTCGCGATCAAATAATGGCAGCAACGCAATGGGGCATAAGCTCTTCTATCTCTCTACAGTACTGTGGAGACAGTGCACACCATGCTTCTTGAAGAGCTTTCCAGAATTAACTAATATTCGTCGGTGGAGGATTGCTGAGTATCCGAAATCCCTGTGATTTCAGAGTATCCGAAATCACAGGGATTGAGGGGAAAATGATCATCTGTTACCTTGATCATTTAATACTTAGTCAAAATTCCACAAAATCTGAAATCACAGTAATTGGTGGGGAAAAAGCATCTATAATGATTTTCCGGAATCGACATTATTTCTTTTTCTGCAAAGCCCTCACCATCCAATAAATTAAAGAAAAAGTGATTCAATTTGCATACTAAGCAATATATCAAAGCAGAAGGGGAAATGAAATGATTTATCAGAAGTTCCTACATTTTAAATTAAGGAACTGAGATACCCTTGTCTCCAATAACTGATGCAGTTTGGACCAACTAAGCATTTGGCCGAATGGAATGGAATGTGTCTGCAGTATTCTACGCAGACGACGCGTTACTCCTTAGACGGTAGTGTTCTTTATTCTTCACATAAGAGACATGATGTGAGACCCCTCATCACCTGCGTGCTCTTTTAAAAGGCATTCACTTGAGGATGATCGTTAAAACCGAAAAACTATTATCTCCAGTCCCCATTATACGAGTGGATGGACAAGACACGACGATTATTGTAATCACGATCCGTGTAATAGTCGTTTGCGGTAGAGATTCATCAAGGTTCTCTTGAGCGATGACAAAGCATTTGACGAGGGGAGAACAAGAGCAAAATGATGCATTCAGTCGAAAGCTCAAAAGAAGTCACTTCTTTTTTTCCAGTCCCGGAACGGCTTTTTTGGAAATATATGAAATCATTTTTAACACGTACTAGAAAACTATCCTGTCTACGATCTTAGCGTGATCAAAGTTTCAGAAAACTTCTCTGTCTGGAGTTTTTTGAATTTTAAGTGGCAGTAATTACTCAAAATGGGTCTGCAGGTAATTAGTAGTTTCATCTTTCAGAAGTTCATGCTCTTTGACGGAAAATTTTTTTCATTTCACTCCGTCAGAGGTAGGTACTATCTGATTTAGGAGATGAAGCAGAATATTTTTCCATTAAGCGAGAACAGAACGAAACGTGTTTTAATTTGCATAGCACATTAGGATGTATACACTACCAGTACATTTATTCAGACTACACTTATGCTATATCTATAACAAAGAACCTCCATCGGTGGTGAAACTATTGAAATAATTACTCCATGTAAGAATTGTACTCAAGGAATTTTAAAAAAAACAAAATGCTCATAAACTGCTTAAACTTTATTGTCACGTGTTTAATATATTTCAGGAGAAGAGAAACTTACATGCATATCAAACTCACGATAGAACTTGAACATAATTTTGTTTTACATTATCTAGATTTTCAAATTACTCGTAACCCTTCTGACCATTCCTTGCCGTTAATTCCTTGCCCAATTCTTTTGCCGTTAATCGAAATTCCGCTTCCACACCCACTCTAATTCCGCACAATTCTGCCCACACTTTTCAGCATAAAATTTCTGCTCTCCACTTCCTATTTAGAAGAGCATACTCACATTCTTCTAGCCGTTTTGCCAGAGCTCAAGAACTACAATGGATATATCACCCTTTGCTAAAAACCATGGTTATCCGGGTGACGTTGCTAAGGGGTGCACAATAAAGTACTTGTTTGCTATGTCGACTGCTTTAATTAGTGAACAAGTGCCTAAAAAGTATGTTGGATCTGTTGATTTCAATCCACATATTGTAAACCTTCTTACCAACATATGCTCCTGTCATAAAATACAACTTGGAATACGATCATGCAATCTATATTCCATTATCCGCAACGATCGTGACAAAATTAACAAAGGGAAAAAATGGGGTGTGTATGTTATTCCTATGCTCGACACTACTTCTGGTGAACTAAATAATCATTATGTAGGTTCAACAAAAAGAAATTTGGATTTGAGATTAAATGAACACAGATATAATTTAAAAATGAATCACCGAAGCACCTCTTTTGCAAGAACTGTAAGTGCTGGAAATTTCATTCCAGATTGGGACAACGCTAAGATCATAAACACACCTAACTCTGTTTATTCCTTGTTATTTACAGAAAGCCTCTATATTTCGGCTTATAATACACGTTGCTGTAATGACTATTATCCTTGTGTTTTACCTGAACCCTGGAGCAATCTGATTAGGGAGGACAACACAATAACTATTGTTTCTGTTGAGTAATTTTCGTTGGCGAATTATGCTTTTTTGACTGTCTTGTTATCTGGTATATCATGTGACACTGACATTACCTTTCCCATGATGCATCTGCTCCACGTATTTAAGACCAGCATGTAACCACATGATGGAAATCATATCTGATGAAGATGTACTGTGACACCGAAAGTGCTCATGTTTTATAACCTGTACATAAATTTCATTTTTTAGCTGAATAAATATCATCATGCAACAAGACGGATTTCTTTTAATACTACTATTATTTGATCAATTAATCTGTGTCGCACAGTTTCTGTATAGAAATATTTACACATCAAAAAAGATAGCGAAGCATGTAAGAATGCACTAAATGTTCAATCAGGATAAGACGCTTGCTTAAAGTTGTTTCCAAAATCAAAGCAAAAATGCTGTTATTGACGTCAAAATTTTGAGTTTCAATATTCTCAGAATTTTAATAACTGTTTCATATTTCTCTGTTTTAGATATTTTTATGTCAAATTCATGTTCTTCAGAACATTCGCCCTTGTCCGTGTGAAATGGTTATTTGAAATGTTAAACTGACTCGCGTTATTTTTTTTCCATAGATACATTATGAAAGTCCTAAATAATTATCGAGATGGTGTGAGCCGCTAACTGTGCTACTACGGTAATGCTGATCGTATGACTGCGCATAATTTTTAGTATTTTTAATATCGATGATATTAGAGAAACATACTCCACCGAGAATAAAATTCCCATAACTCAAAAATTGTGGTTCTGAAGTAATTGCGTTTTATGATTTCCAAAACCTCTAAACATTTAGATAAGCTATTTACTGTCTTGGTTTTGATTTTATTATCATTCCCTCTATAAACCCTTCTTAACATAACATGTAATTTTTATGGTAGTCATGTTCAAGCTTAACAAATGATCTGAAAGATTTCAATGAATTAAGGGCAGAGTAGCTTTCTTGTTATTGACTCACTTTTTGTAGTTGATCAAATTTCCATGATTTCGTAAGTGGTGAAAGCCAGAAAAGACACCTACAGCACCAAATTTAAATTTCCCTGACGCGGATTTATTTGTATCTTTCGTAGATCGAATGTAACTCGAACCAAATGTGGAAACCGTAGTAAAAAAGTGCATGAATGAAAAGCAAAATAATGCTTTGAAGATTTTCAATGAGTTAAAAGCAGAATTTTGTGTACATTATGCGAAAATAGGAGAGTTGGTTTTCTGGACGCGTTGAAAACTGAAGAAAGTAGCGGCATTGTGTGGATGAAATTATTTGAAGATTAAGCGAGTGTGAAGAAGAATGACTTTCGTTTTTTGGCATAGTACAAAGAAAGCAACAGAACTGTTGGGGCACTATAACTGATGAAATCTGCGAAAAATATAGATAATACAATTTCTAAGACTTCAGCTAGGGTGAAATATGTAACTTTTGCATTATTGAAATACCGCAAAGGTGAGAAATAAGAGTTTTCCAATGAATTCTTTAAAACAAATTCACAGGCGGCAATGTATTTTCCATTGCGAAACAAATATTCTTTTCCGATGCGAAACAAATATTCTTGCAGTCTTAAAGTCTTTAAATTATTCTTTACGACTAGCACAAAAAAAGCTGTTAAAAGTAAAAATTTCAAAATTTCTAGCTTTCCTTCAAATAAGATTCCGAGTTTGCGTTTACGCAAATCTAAAACCCATTTTTGAGTTACGAATGGGTTTTCGATTAGTGTGTTTCCGCTCCTTACACAAGTCACTTCTTTAAGTACTGCCACCAACTTAAAAAAGGAAAAAAAAAGAAGAAAAGGAAAAGCGAATTTTTATTTTCTCATCTATTTTACTTTATTCCGCTACTACACGTATACGAAGTGAACAAACTGAATTCTCTTAACTTCATCAGCAGTAATTTCAGTTATAGTATTATTCCCAAAAAGGAAAATTCACTTCTCTCTTTTATTTTTTAACGACATTTTCACTGTTTCCATTTCCAAATAAATTTGTTGTATCTTGAACAGAACTTTATGAGTGATGTCTTTATCTTCCAATGTATTCAGGGAATGCACTTAACAAATTTGAAGTTCCACTTTGTCTGAATATATCGTACAATTAGTGTTTTTTTTTATTTAACTTTCCTTTTTAAACACATTCAGAATTTGGTCAATTCAGACAAATGATACGAGAGAGAGAGAGAGAGACAAGTACACAACACTAGACTATAGAATGGGAGAGAGTGCTAGCAGTTTTATTTTTTTTTATCCGGAGTTTAACGACCACCGTGAGCAACTCAATCCGCTATAAGCAGTTGCCTGTCCCTATTTTAGGGCCACTGGTTCCAGGGAAAGGACAGAATCAGCATCATAAGGCAAACACAAGATCCTTAGCTCACCGGGATTCAAACCCGGATCCATCTCGGACGAGTTGTCAGAAGCCAGCGCTTTTACTACCGTGACCACTGGACAGCAGTTTTAATTCCCAAACCTCCCTATCCAAACATATTTTCAATGATCAACTTTTTTAATCTCGTAGAAAAGTGCTTTGAGACGTCTCTGAGATATTATTCCAGACTGCATTCATCTTATTTTCATCATTTTTTACAACCAGCACTACAGATATGTGTTAAGGGTAAATTCTTTCATCAGTAGTTATGTAATTTTTCGAAATAGAGTTTTACATCACTTATTCACGGAAGTGGAAATCGATACCAAACATCTCTTTCCAGAATGTAACACAAATTTTCAGTAGGATTGAGATTAGGGGACCCTATAAGCCAGGGGAGATGACAGATATCCTCCGCGTGCTCATCAAAACATTTCTGCGCTACTTTGACTCGATGTGCAGTTATACTGTCATCTATAAAGATAACATCACATACAGTAAAAAAAGTGCTGAACTGCAGGGTGCACCTTTGGTCCGCTACATCACTCAGGATTTTAATTACCACTGGTATCATCAGCACATCCAGTCCGTACCAACAGAACATCCCCATAGTATTAATAAAACGTCACCTCCAGATGTTTCAATTGCATATTCGCAAGACATGCTGTGTTCATCCCTTCATGAGGTTCTCGCTATATATGTATACTCTTAGCAGACCATCAGTGAATGCAATCTACAGCGTGATTCATCTCACCACATCACTTTCATCAATCCATTCAAAGCGTTCTCGGCTCCACTGTAAGCAGGTTTTCCTGTGTGTGTATTTTTTTTTTTTTTTTTTTTGCTCTGACAAGTGGCTTCCGAATAGGCATGCAACTTCTGAAACATAATTTCTTAACGCCCTAAGCGTATTTCGGATTGGAATGGGCTGCTCCGGGCCTTGTTGAAATTCAGCAGTTATTTACTGCACACTGGAAGACCTGTTCTGACGTACAATCTTCCTCACAGCACAAAGGCCACGCCCTTTGAATCTCGTTTTTTGGCCACATTTAAGCCTAACGGATATGGAACATCCGCTTATCTTCCAGTCGCTAATTAACACCTTTGAAATTGTTTCTTTTGAGAAACCAGTAACTTCTTTGGTTCAGTTAATTGTGCCACCCCTAAATGTACGCCTACGATTCGACCTTTCCCGAATTTTGACAGATCAGCGGCGCGACCAGTGTGCTTCGTTGTGGGGAGGCTACTGTGTCAGATAGAGGGCTTGATTACAACCAAAGCAGAGAACAAAGGAATAGCACATTGTTATTATTATTATTATGTTATTATTATTATTATTATTATTATTATTATTATTATTATTATTATTATTATTATTATTATCAACAAGATTCCGACACTTCCTGAGGTTTTTCTTCTCTTCCTTCCGGGACGGGTACGACGTACAAGTCTGGAAGTGGTATTTCTTTCTCTCAGTTGTCCAGGAACTTCTTTACTATCGTACAAGTGTTCAGGATAGCTGCCTTCTGTAGCTCCATGTAGGTGTTAGGTTGAAAGTCTAGTGTTTGAATAGAGCTGTGAATGGTTTTAGGTACAACTCCTGTGGCTGATATTACTATGGGGACGGTGGTGACGTTCTCCATATGCCACATTTCCTTGACTTCGTATGGTAGGTGGTTATACTTTGACAGATTTTCTCCGTGCGTCTTCTGGATGTTGCAGTGTTGGGCACGGTTATGTCAATGAGGTATGTTGACTTCTTCTCCTTGTCGACCAGGACGATGTCAGGCCGATTGTGGGGGATAGTCTAATCTGTTCTTATCGTTCTGTCTCAGCACATCTTGTGAATGTTGTTCTCCAGAAGCGTTGTTGGCTCATATTTGTAGTAGGGGACAGGCTCAGTTGTAATGAGGTGGTGCTTTCTTGCCAATTTCTGGTGAACAATCTCGGCGAGTTGATTGTGTCTGTTCGTGTGCTCTGTGTGAGGACTCTGCACCCTGCTGTGATATGTTGATTGGTCTCTGGCGCTTGATGGCATTGCCGACGTGTGTCGCTTTCCACTGACGTGTCCTTCAGGATATGCTTCCGGTAGTTTCTGGTATTTACAACTTGATCTTGTATAGCAATCAGGAACCCTTCGGTCTCGGGGAAGAGTGATCCGTTTGTTAGCCATGCATTGGATGCAGTCTTATCCACATGGTCCGATTGCAGGTGGTGGTAGTGCCTTCCGTGTAGGACTTTCTTGCCTCAAACTTCTTCTTTTGGCTATCTCGTTCCAATCTCGATATTCTGAGCAGAGAGGTCTCTAGGGCTGTGTACTTCTTGTCGCTTTGGTTTATTGCTTGTTGAAGGGGTCCCTTGCTCTGATGGAAGTATTTTTTGAGGCTGCTGATTTCTTTTCTTTTTTATTATTATTATTGTTTTACATTATTATATTTTACTATTGCTATTATTATTATTATTATTATTATTATTATTATTTTCTTTATTCGAAATATACGAATCACAGCCTCTGACAAACAAAATAAACAGCAAATTATCATTGACTGGTATTGTTGAACTGATACGAGTTTCCACCGGAGACCTAGGTATCAGTAAAGAATCGGCGTAAAATATATGATGTCCCAAGTAAAGCTGTCTTCTGCAGTTCTGTAGGTGGCATATCAGAAAGCTGCAATTTTTCAAAATGATTCATAAAATTTTTTGACATTGTTCCAAGTGCCCCGATGACAATGGGGACTACCGTTGTGTGTTTTGTCCATAACCGGGTAACTTCTATGGTCAGGTCTCTATATTTAGCCATTTTTTCCAATTCTTTTTCATTGACTCTGGCATCTCCAGGGATCGCTATATCAATTAGCCAGACTTTCCGATTTTCTATGACTGTTATGTCTAGTGTAATATGTTCTATGTGTCGATCGGTTTGAATTCTGAAATCCCACAAGATCTTGACTTCATTATTTTCTATGACTTTCTCAGCCTTGTGTTCCCATGAGTTTTTCGATGCTGGCAGATTGTGCTTTTCGCATAATGACCAATGAATCAATTGTGCAACACTGTCATGTCTAACTTTGTTATCTGTCTGCGCAATTTTGCTACATTCACATATTAGATGAGACACAGTTTCATCTTTTTCATGACAAAGTCGACACTTTGGATTATCACTGACTTTCTGGATTTTAGCCTTCATAACATTTGTTTGCAATGCCTGTTTTTGTGCAGCAAAAATCAGACCTGTTTCTTTCTTGATGGAACCCAATTTCAGCCATGCCAAAGTCAAGTTGTTGTCACTTTTCCCATCCATATTCCTTAGAAATTGTCCATGCAGTGGCTTGTTCTTCTATCCGTCTAATCTGCTTTCAAACTGTTTCCTCATGTATTCAGATTTGTTTTCTGTTGTTTTAAAAATATTTTCATTATTCACTGCCTGAAGTAGCTTTTCTCTGCTTCTCTTGACGTAATAATTCAGGCTTCTTTTTTCTTCCTCTACTACCTGTTGTACTTGTAGTAGCCCTCTGCCTCCAATCTTCCGAGGTAAATACAATCTGTCAACATCTCTTTTTGGATGGAGTGCGTGATGCATGTTCAATAACTTTCGAGTTTTCCGATCCAGTATTTCTAATTCACTTTGGATCCAATCAATTATTCCAGCTGGGTATCTAATTACTGGAATGGCCCGTGTATTTATGGCTTTGATTGTATTTCCACCATTTAGTTTTGATTTCAATATTTTTCTTACTCTCTTGATATACTCACTCTGAGTCATACCTTTGACTTTTGTATGTAAGATGTTATCTGATTCAAAAATTCCAAGGTATTTATAATTTTCATTATCTGGCAATGATTTCATTATATTACCATTTTCTAGTTCTATTCCATCTATATTCTTGACTTTTCCCCGGCGCATGGATAGTACTGCACATTTTTCAAGTCCAAATTCCATCTGTATATCATCACTAAATATTTGCACTGTATGCAGCAATGTTTCAAGTTCGGCGGAACTTTTTGCATACAATTTAAGGTCATCCATGTACAGCAGATGGTTTATTTTTCCATGTTGGTCCGAAATGTGGTAGCCCATTTTTGTTTTGTTCAAAATCATTGACAATGGAATTAAAGAGATATTAAACAATAAAGGCGACAAAGAATCCCCTTGAAATATGCCTCTCTTGATATTAACTTCTCCGAGTTCTTCACCATATGCATGTAACACTGTTTTCCAGTTTTTCATATTTTCTTTGAGGAATTGGCAGATGTTCTTGCTAACTCCAAATACGTAGTTCCAAACAAGTGTTAATCCAGCTGTGGGGCAATGAGTCAAAGGCCTTTTTATAATCTATCCATGCCATATTCAAATTCGTTTTTCTTCTTTTGGAGTTTTTTAGTACCATTTTGTCAATTAGCAGCTGGTCTTTTGTGCCTCTTGACCTTTTGAAGTTCCCCTTCTGTTCTATTGGGTACAAATTGTTTCCCCATAAGTAGTAATATATTGATCTTCCTAGTACCCTTGTGAAAAGTTTGAATGTTGTTGTGGGGAATGTAATTGGACGATAGTTAGTAGGTTCATTGCCTTTTTCTTGATCTTTCATTATAAGGAATGTGCGACCTGTTGTCATCCAATCTTCTGTGGCAGAATTCTGTAGCATTATATTGAATTGCATAGCTATTCGTTGATGAAGACTTGTAAGATACTTCAACCAAAATCCGTGCAATTCATCTGGCCCAGGTGCGCTCCAGGCTTTCACATTCTTTACTTGGTGTGTAATCATATTAGTTGTTATCATCAGATTATCCATGTGTATTCATTTCAAATCTTTACGAACATCGTTGATCCACAAAGCATTTTTATTATGTTCAACTGAGCTTTCTCAAATTCCTTTCCAAAATGTCAAGGCATCTTTCTTGCATAGGCTGATGTTTATTTGGATTGCCTTTTGTCTCAATGATTTATAAAATACTTGTTGCTGATTCTGAAATTGCACAATTTCTTTGTACTGTTTTATGCGTCCATCATGTCTTTCAATTTTCTTTGCAGTAGCTGTTACTCGTTGTTTTAATTCTTCCATAATTCAACACAATTCCCTGTTACAATTGTTCCTGCGTGGTTCCCATGTGCTGAGGCGGGCCACAATTCAGTCATTGGGCGTTAGATGTTAATCATTCGTACATTTGGCCCTGAGGTACTTGCATGGGGAGTTTCATCAGAATCGAATCACTCTCGGGGTGCTTCGTTTTTTTTTGTTTTTTTTTTCGGTTTTTTGTTTTTTGCAAAGAGTGTATTTGGGTAAATTTTGTGTTGTTCCTCTAGGCGTTAAGTTTGATGAGCTTTATGAAAGAAGAGGGGCGCGAAATTGTGTTCCTGGAAGGGGCTCAAGCCATGTGAGCAACCCCCTGGTTGCGCCCCTGCGACAGATCCTGGGTTGCTTCCATGCTTACATGAGTTACTACAGCCGAATAACCTGTACCCTGTTTATAAAATAAAGACAAAGTAAATCATCATCAGGTCATGTGACTGTTACATTTGCATATATTTCCATTTATTTATTTATTTTATTTTTTGATTGGAGGTTTAACGACCACCGTGAGCAACTCAATGGGCTATAAGCCGTCGCCCGTCCCTAATTTAAGGTCACTGGTTCCAGGAAAGCAGGGGAGGAAGAGAGCCAATGCCGTAAGACAAGCACAACATCCATGCCTCACCGAGATTCGAACCCGGAGCCCTTTCGGACGAACGATCAGAAGCCTTCACTTAGACCACTGCGCCACTGGGGCGGCGGCATTTATTGTCTGTGACCGCCTTTTACCATAGAGGTTCGTAACTATTAGGCAAGTGTGTTTACCAGGTGCAAATGCTGTCTAATATTTTAACTCTAGTCTAATTCAAAAGAAACACAAATGTTCACGCATATGTCTGAGTTTATAAACATTCAGCCAAGAAATTAATCCCTTAACACACGTACAACTAAACGTCAAACTAAATGAACAACGTATAAGTGCTGGATGAAAACATTGACTGCGCATTGTTATCTCGTACGTGTTTTCAAAGGAACGATGAAAGGCGCTAACGGCGCTGACAACCGTCAGATGAAAGCAACTGAAGAGTAAATTGACCATAGAAAAAAAGAAAATAAACAAAGTGGGGGGAAATAAAAAGAGAGGAAAAATAGTGGCAAGTTTCTTACGACGTGGAATACATCTCTCTTCTACACTGAAAAAGGTTGTTGAGCTTCTTTGACTCGTCGTCGTCTTTAAAATGTCTCGTTTACTTGTCGCACTGTCAGTTCTCGGATTTTATTCTCTTCTTAACAGGTCTTTTTTTTAAGTTCCTGCTGGTGGCAATCCTTAAAAATGTCTGATGGCAGCACTAATGTAATTTTCGCGCCAACTCTTGTTACATTAATAAATTATGCTCCTTCGCAGCGGTACAAGATGTGCCGGGGGGGCTGTCGACGCCTTCCTCCGCAGAAACAATGGATTAATGAAGCTGTGAGTTGAAAAAATATCCTTTATTCGAAAGCGAAACTTTAAATATTTATTAATTATGCAAGCAGGAGACATCTTTGCAAAGGTTCTTTTTTTTTTCTTCCCGACTCTTTTGTGGGTGATGACAGTGTTAAGGGATTATACGTTTAAGTGCTGGAAAATTGGATGACACTGTTCACCCTTTTTGTTCCACAGTTTTCGACAATTTCAAGACAAGCTGAGTGTTATCACGATTCAGATTAATCGAATGACGTAAATCAGTGCCATCTGAACAACGAAAACACATCTTTGAAACGAATAATGCAAAACGACGAAGGCGAAATGAAACTGTTTTTGAACAACAATAGTGCTAGATTTAGTGCGAAACAATTGTTTTAAAGGGATAAGACTAGAAAAACTAACATTCGGAAAATATTCTATTTTCTATATTTTATGGACACTTAAATGAACATTTCAAAAATTATAGAGAAAAGTACAATAATACACTATCTACCAACAATTAATTGGACACCTGTGGCAGCAAAGGAAACCGAAGTTTATTCACCTTCAATAGTTGGTGGAGCCTCCACGAGCGGCGATTACAGCTGCTACCCTCCGGGGCATACTCTCAACCAGGCGTCGTACGACGGCTAGCGGTATTTTCTTCCACTCGGCTTGTAGAAGACAGGTCAGTTCCTTCACCGATTTCGGACGGTGGGGGCACCCCTTAAGTCGACGCTCTAACTCGTCCCAGAGGTGCTCGATAGGGTTACAGTCCGGGCTCTGCGCAGGCCAGTCCATTCGATTAACCCCATTGTCACTATACCAAGCCATGGTGGACCTCGCAACATGACAGGTGGCATTGTCATCCTGAAAGTAACATGGGTCCACCCCGTAAAACTGCCACAACGTAGGAAGCGCATGGTCATCCAAAATGGTGCAGTAGGTCTCGACGTTGAGTATACCAGGAATTGCGACCAAGGGTCTCGTGCCATACGAGGAGAAACACCCCCATAGCATAATTCCACCGCCGCCGAACTTCACAGTTGGCACAATACATTCCGGCAGGAGGCGTTCTCCAGACAGACGCCAAACTCAGACCCTGCTATCCGAACGGTAGAGGGCGAACCTTGATTTTTCGCTCCAAAGAACCTGTTTCCACTGTTCAACGGTCCACTGTCGACGTTCTTTGCACCACGTTAGCCGAGCAGCACTATTGGACTTGGTGATCAAAGGCTTGTGGACGGCAGCACGTCCATGCTAGCCAAGCAGATGGGCTTCCTTATAGATGGAATTCATTGAAAGAACACTCCCGGATGCCTGTTGAATTCCTTGCGGATGTGGCCCATCGATTTGGTGCGGTTCTTCCGAATTTCTCTGGCCAGCACCCGTCGGTCTCTAACTCCCAGGCTTGTGGGTCTACCGGGTCGGGGCAGATTCCTACAGTCAACTCTCATCTTCCACTTGCCAATCACGTAGGCAACTGTCGATTTTGGGTACTTCAACTCGCTGGATATGTCACGTATTGATCGGCCATTTCTGTGATATCCGACGATTACACCTTTCTCGGAATCAGAGAGCTTCGAACTGCGTGGCATCTTGCATGCGACTGGTTGCGTTGTTGTTTCCCACACGATATTTAACGGCGGCGGCAGTGACGTGTATCAGGACCGCCGATATTGTCGATTGCAGGGGTGTCCAATTACTTGTTGGTAGATAGTGTATATTTATAAGCACCTAATATATGCACCACAAGATAGTTGCATCGCATGTCAAGCCCGTAACCAGAGCGGGACAGGTGAGGCTGAGATTCATGTGAGCACCACGTAACGAATTCTGTAGTTTGGTGGTTTTTTTAGTGTTTGAAAAACATTCTACTAAAAATATAGTAAAAATTGCCAATGCTGTTGTTAACAAAGATGCAAGTTAACAGAGAAATTGTTGTTGAACGGGATTCACACCTAAATACAATAAACAAATCTATACAAACTCTGTTTAGTGGTGTATATCAACACATTGGGTATCGTTGCGTGCGTAAAGATGTGTGGATATCTCAATACTTTCTCTGATCAGTGTACCCTTATAGCCAGTATACGGCGAAATTATCTTTACTTTATCCCATAACGGGACTGCGTTTTTCTGTGCTACTTCTTTAGACAAGGCTGTTAAGGTCTTTCCCAATCTGATATCTCTCATGTGCTCCTTAGATCTTACATCAAACGACCTTTTCGTCATTCCGATGTAAATTTTCGACGAACCGTTCGGGTACATCAGAGGTATCATGTACGCTCCTGCTTCCGATTTCCTGTCTGAGTTTCTGCACGTGTTCGCCACTGCTTTTTGTATGCTGTTCGGTGATCTGATGCCTATGTGAAGGCCATAACGTCTCATTAGACTTTTTAATGTGTAAGAGAATTTTGGGATATACGGCACAGATCCGGCGTAACGTAAATGATCTCCTTTCACCTTGGGAGTTACGATACCTTGATTGGACTTTTTGTAGGACTCTTCTTAAATCATGCTCGTGGAAACCAGCTGCAACGCCTTTATTGATGATATCTGATATCTCTTTGTTCCTTGTTTCTATGCTGGAACAGACGTTGAAAGCTCTTTCAAAATACGTTCTAAATGCTGCCATTTTATATGAATTTGGAGATACAGATTTAGATGCGATAAAGTTGGGAACAGTTATTGGTTTGTAGTATACCACCGTGTCAAGTTGGCCATTCTGGTTTCTATGCAACATAACATCAAGGAATGGTAGTCTTCCTTCAGTTTCCCTCTCTAGGGTAAATTTGAGTGTTGGATGCAAGGTATTGACTTGTCTTTAGAATTATTCAAGGTCCGCGTCGGAATGCTACCATATGAAAAATATGTCGTCGACATATCGGAACCATATACGTGGCTTTTTGATGGTGCCCGAGAAAATTCTCTCTTCTAGCGGGCGTAATATTGCTTCTGCTAATATGCTTGACAGCCGGGAACACGTGGGGGCGCCTCTGGTCTGTTTGTATCGAGCGCCGCACCTCCCCCACTGCAGTCATTATGGTCCAGCGAGCCGTACCCTACGATAGCCGATCAGCTCTAGTAGTGGTACGTGGATCATTGACGGGCCAGCGGTATGTGGATGAGATCCTACTGCCCCATGTGCTCCCATTCCTGGCCACGATTCCAGGTGCGCTATACCAGCAGGTTAATGCCCGCCTGCACATAGCTCGGGCTTCCCAGGACTGCCTACGTCATGTCCAGACACTTCCATGGCCTGCCCGCTCCACGGGCATGTCCCCTAGCGAGCATGTGTGGAACCAGTTGAAACGCCAGCTACCGCCGTCCCGCACTATCCGGGATGTGGAGCACACCGTCCAACACGTGTGGGCCAGTCTTCCGCAGGACAACATCAGGCGTCTGTTTGCCTCCATGCAGGAACGTATTGCAGCATGTATCGCCGCACGAGGCGGTGCGACGCGCTTTTGAAGATGACCAGACTACGTTCCACAGAGCCCTCTGTAATTGTCCTGCCGCTCTGTTTTTGCCATCCTGTGTATCATTCATCTGCATCATTACGTCCATAAAATTTCAGTTCAATCCGATGCTTCCTTCTTGGTGCGCAAATTTTATTGTTCGTGAGTGTATATTATTTAATTCATGTACAAATTTATGGTGGGACCAGATAAGTTATATTAAATCACATAATTTTAAACATAGTTAGGTTAAGCCTAAGGTTCATAGAACCGTTTCCTAGCAATCCGACTAGTACAAGGTGAGCAATGTTATTTCAGTTCTAAATTTCATAAATTACTTCGACATCCGAGAGATTGCGTTATTTGGGTGTCTTACCCTGAATACTCTCGGTCTTTGAGTTGATGATAGCCCTACCGAATGCCACGTTGTTCTCTTGGCTGCGGGTCATTCGTCTTTGTGATGGGGCTGGTATCCTCCATTGATACCGCTTTTGTACAGCTAGAGTACAGATACTTGTACAGCTTTTTCTTCTAACACTTATTTTTCCTTTCCATTGCCATCAACTTGGTATGCGTTTTCTCACTGCTATTTTCCACTGGTACCTAGCATACTTGGCAATTTACTGCTTTTTGACTCCCATTTCTCAAATTTTTCCTTGTTTATCTTCTCAGCCGGTTTCGCTTTCTCCCGGGCTCCTAGGATTGTTCTCACCTCCTGGAGGTGTCACCTTCGTCTCCATTGGTTCCTTGAGGTCTTCCTTCATCCACTAGTAATCCCGTGGACGATGTCCAGTGGCTATTTGAAGCAGATGCTCTTTTGGCTAGCTGACAATCTGCCGAGCTAAGCCCTTCAAAAATTTATTTGGCCTTAACTGTCACTTTTTCGGAGTTATATTATCAAAGTATCCAAGAATACCTTTCTAAAACTTTAAATACGACCGAATGAACGTACGCCCGTCTGAGTTAAGTTCCCCGACACAGAGACTGGGTAACGGAGTTATTACATAAGTTTTAACTTCTGACCAGATTTAGGCAAGGCTTCTATTGCAAACTCGAGCCGCCTGGTTGCCGCTGAGGCCTATCGTTAGCTGAGGCTGTAGTATGTAATCAATACACTACACCGCTGTGCTTGTTCTTTGCAAATGCCTGGCAATGAAATTACCTTTCATTTCGTTTTCAGAACTTTGCACCTGGGCTGGCGTCAGCGTTCCGGTTTACCTCCCCGCGCAAAGAGAAAGCATTAAAAAAAAAAAAAAGAAAGAAAGAAAAATCTTTATTCAATCTGGGGCGGGATTAAACCCCTGCAAAACCAATCAGAAATTTCCCTAATTAAACATGATTAATTAATTAACATAATTACTTGGGGTAATTAATTTCCAAATTTGGGTATTTCTTACGATTTTTTGGCATCCCAATTTTTGGGTATTTCTTTACCGATGCAATGTGCCCAAAATTAGAAGAACTTTCGCGGCAACAGGAACAAGAGATATGGATCACTCTGTCGTCTTTGTGGTAAAACCGAGGGCAGCCGTATCTAGGGTGTACCGTGAGTATACCATTGACGGGCGTACAACCGCCCAGAGATCAAGCTGTGGCCGATCACAAGCCATTGATGACCGGGGTCGACGTAGACTATCCAGGCTCGTACAGATATATCGCTTGGCAAAGGCGTCGCAAATCACATCCGGGTTAAATATTGGAGGTCCAAACAGCGTCAGCGAGTGAACTGTACGACGCACGTTGCATAGCCTGGGCTACGGAAGCCAACGCCATACTCGTGTGCTACTGTTAACTGCTCGCCATCGGAAATTATACCTCACCTACTGCCGGGAACATCAAAAGTAGACCTCTGCTGAGGGGCACCGCTTCAGCCTCGTGTGGTCAGATGAATCCCGTTTACACCTGTTCCGAGATGACGGGAGAGTGCGCGTGTGGCGTGAAGAGCATGAGGCCATGGCTCCGTCGTGTGAGGTCGGCTCTGTTCAAGGTGGTGGTGGTTCTGTGATGGCTTGGAGAACCTTCTAATGGGACACATTAGGTCCCTTAGTGTGTCTGGAGAGGTCCATAAGCGTTGTAGGCTACCAACCTGTGTTGGCTGATCACCTATACGCTTTCACTGCCTTCGCGAATCCTGCGGCCGACGGTCTGTTTCGGCAGGACAACGCGCAGCCCCAATAAACCGCAACCAACCAGGTATTGCCGCAAAAAAAATTCTAATTTCGGGCATATTGCTTCTGGTAAAAAAATACCCAAATTCGGGATTTAATTACGCAATTAATTATGTTAATTAATTGACATAATTATTTATTTCTTAATTAGAGTAATTCCTAATTAGGTGCAAGAAATATTATCCCAACCCAGGCCGCACAAGGATTCGCTGGTTTCTTTTCTTTTCTTTTCTTTTTTTTTTCCACCTTGCTTCCCCTTCGCGTGGGAAGGAGATCGAAACGCAAGCGCTAGGCCAGGTGCAAAATTCCACAAACGAAGTGAAAGGTATTTTTTTTATTTCCCGGCATTTGTGAAGCAACAGCACTGCGGATTATGTAATGCAACCCTAGCTAACAATGGGTCAGTGGTGACTATACGATGGAAGTCTAAGAAAGAATCTTAAATCTTTTAAGAAGAGAAGGCTAGGTAATAAATGTTACCCAGGCTCTGTGTCGGGGAACATATTTCAGTCAGATACGTGCATCCGAGCATGCTTAAAGATTTAAAAATGGGTTTCTCGGATGGTCCGATATTAGAACTCCGAAACAGAATGACAGTTAGGGCCAAATAAATTTGTATAGGGCTTAGCTCAGCAGATGGTCAGCTGGCCAAGAGAACATCTGCCCGAAGTAGCCACTGGTCAGCATCCACCGGACGGCAGGCCACTTACGAACGAGGGGGAAGGGGGAAACCAGAAACCAATCAAGGTGCTTCATGAGGTAGAGGCACGCTTAGCAGCATGACTGTAAGCGTAAGCGAAAGTAAAACAAAATGGAAAACTTGGAGAAATCGGGGTGTTGTGGTTTGTGCTGGTAGTTGTCATCCGTAGAAATGGAGAGAAGTTAGTCGTCGGACCCAAATCCGGCAGCATGTTAGGTACCCGAGGAAAATAAAGAAGACATTTGTCGAGAGCTCCCGGGTTGCGTTTTATCTACGGAGGGTACCATCCAAAGACCAGGGCCGCAAGACATGCGCCTTCCTCAACCCTCGGATCGGTGGTTTGCGTAGCAGAAGATTTTTTTATCATCCAAATATTTCAATCCCTTGCATGCTGAGTATGCATTGTAATTTTAGAAATGAAATATTATTGCTCACCTGGTACTAGTTGGATTGATAGGAACGTTTCTATTTCTATAATTCTCAGGCTAAACCATAACTTCTTTCTGTAGAGATGTCTTAATATAACTTAATCTGGTCCCATCATTAAATTGTACATAAATTAAGAAATATACACAAAATAAATTTTATATTTGTTTCTTTAAACAACGTGTTTTTCTTCTCGCAGTTCTGCAATTGAGTACGAGTGTCGGTGTTTCTGGTTTAATTTAAAGAAAAAAAAATTATTTCTTCGAAGATACCCCGATTTCAAGCATGATACTGAAACATTAGTTGCGAAACTTAATTTCTTTGCAGCATATGAGTTCTTGCGACAACCTCGTACGAGCTCGTATGAAACACAAGGCTTTCAAGCCCCAACGATGAGACTGGGTTGCCTATATTAGGCAATACAGGCATGGCTCGAAGAAAACTCTTCAGAATTTAAAACCGCCCAGTGGCTCACAAGATCTACGAATTTAAACCCTGTGGAAGCTGTCTGGGATGCCATGGAGCGAAACGTCAGATGCATGGATCCTGACGAAGTCTCCACACAGGAGTTGTGGATAATACTGCAACAGACATGGCTGGCGTTACCTGGGGAAACCCTCTGGCTGCTATGTAAATATCTTAAAGATATTTACATATTTTGCTGGAGTCAATGCCTTGACGTGTGCAGAGGACCAACACACTACTAGGTAGGTATCTCTAATATTTTGTCCATTGAGTATAGTATAACCATATAACCTAGCTACGTCTGCGAAAACTATCAAATACTTTATTACAAAAGAGTGAGAAATTCGTATGTCTGAGCGCGGTATCTATGATGCGCGACGAAGTTATTTCAAAGCCTTGTTGCCCGCAATGTTAAGTACGAGTACAAAGCAACGATTCCGTCTTGAAAATTTTCAATCTAAAATAAAATGCTAGGTCATTTTCCATTCTTTGAGGATGAAGATGACTGTAGTGAGTTTTAATATTCCCGGTTTACCTGTTTGTTTCACTTCCCCAACAACGCAGTTTTGGCCACATACTTTGAATTTTGAACTAACCTCGTTCAACGGAATGAATGCAGCCCAAAATAATTTTTGGTTATTTATGCATTATTCCGAAAATAAGAAAAGAAAATAAGAAAAAAAAAATTATCGCTGGAATATCGAAACCTCCTCCTTGGTAATGCCTATTATGCTAAGTTTTGCGAAGAAAAAAATATCAAGAAATTCAATTATTAGTGCCTGAAAGGTTTTTCGAGACAAAGGGCAAAATCGATATCATCTGGAAGCGCTCGTAGAGGTTCTGAGGATTCACAGCAAACGGTTGAAACGGGGTAAGCCGCGAAAATGCTTTTCCCGGAACAGCTGTTGAAGGGAGAAACGTTTGATTGGAATATCGGGAAAAATGAGCGAAGAAATGAAGGAAATTAAATCATAATGAGGTGAGAACGAGAAAGGGAGAAAAAAATAAACTACCTTTGAAAGGGAGAAGATAGCTGTGAGGTGATGACGTGGACTGTCAACCGCTCAAAAGAAAGGGGGAAGGAAATATCTGATGGGAACGAAATGCAAAGGCTCGGCGTCATCTCGGGTGAAGAGCAGATGTTTGCTGTCCCACAAGCTCCTCCTAATCAAGAGACGGCCATTGTACAAATTATTGATGAACTTTGCTGCCCCTGAGGTTTATGAAAAGTGTCTCTGCAGCGCGCAGCGGCTTGCAATTATTGTGTGGGAAGTAATACAAGCTGCGCTGTATGTATGTATGTATGTATGTATGTATGTATATGTGTGGCAACCGTCGCGATGTGAGCGTGGCAGCTGAGATTGCGGTGTGGGTGGCTGACTGGCTGAGAGAACCTGACGTAGAAACGTGTCCAAGTTTCTCACAATTACTAGTTCATTCTGACAAACTGCACCCAATTATAAAGAAACTAGCTCTTTCAGAAAGTTTCCACTTCGTGGAGTTGAATTTGATTGCTAGCCTGTACGGTTACGGAGTAGATAAATGCGTAGGTGTGGATACACAAAGAAAATAATTAAAACGATCTTTTAAAATAAGGGTAGCGAAGCAGTGATTCCGTGTGTTCGGAATTCAGCACAAATTAAGTTTATTGAAAAATAGCTTCCTAGACGTTTATTGAAAAATGGTTTCCTAGACATTTAATGCAAATGTAGTAATAAATAAAATTCCAAGTGAGACGCCTTTATCTTAAAGGAAAATTGACATAAAGGTGATAATGTATCTGTTCCTTAGAAAGCAACGTGAAATACAAAATATTCAGTGTTGACCAATGAATCGGAAGGCTGCAATAGATGGAAATTATTTTAAATAAAGAACGAACTAAATTGAATTTGGGCAATAAGGTTTAGGAGTTAAGGGAATACTCAATGGGCAAAACATTAGAGATACCTACGGTACCTAATAGCGTGTTGGTCTGCCTCTAGCGCAAATAACAGCCTGTACATGCTAGGGCATCGACTCCACCAGATGCTGGAGGCTTTCTGGAGGTAATGCCAGCCATTCCTGTTGCAGCAGCTCAAGATCCATGGATCTGACGAGTCTCTCCGCGGCATCCCAGACACCTTCCCCAGGGTTTAAATCTCGGGACCTTGGGAACAACTGGATAGTTTATAATTTGTATAAGTGTTTATCGAGCCATGCCTGGGTGGTTGGGGCCTGGTTGGTTGGCGCATTGCCCAGTTGAAATAGACCGTCTGCCGCAGGATGCCCATATGCCATGAAAGCGTGTAGGTGATCAGCCAGCACATGATGGTAGCGCGCAGTGGTTAAGGACCTCTCCAGACACGTTAAGGGATCTAAAGTGTCCCATAAAAGTTCTCCCCAAAGTATCACAGAGCCACGAAACCTTGAACAGAGCGCACCTGGAGCGACGGGTCCGTGACGTCATGATGTCAACATCACACGCGCACCCTCCTGTCAGCTCAGTACTGCAGAAAACGGGATTCATCTGAGCACACGACGGAATGCCATTTTTGCAGAGGTCCAATTTTGTTGTTCCCGGCACCAAGCGAGGTCAATAGTGGTATATTAGTAGGACGTTGGCTCCCATAGCTAAGGGTTTGCAGAGTGACGCTTCTTGGGCCTCCGACATTTAACCTGGATGTGATTTGCGCAGCCATTGCCAACCATTCGGTTCGTAAGAGCCTGGATAAACAACGTAGACCCCCGTCATCAATGGCGTGTTGTGGGCCACTGCTTGCTCTCTCGGCGCTGGTACGTCCGTCGATGGTATCTTGCGCCGACAATACGTCCATGATCAAAGTCGCTCAGTTCACCACGTTTTCCCATGTTCGGCGATTGTAATGCACGGTTGGGAAGACCTGCTGTCCGCCTATTTATCGGCTGTGTTAGGGTTGAACCTGTTCTACTCTGCGCGGCTGATGCCCACGTCGAATGCCCATCACCCCTATCTCTAATGTTTTGTGTACTGAGTGTATATCACATATACGTGCAAGATGATTAAGAAAATAAAAATTAGTCAGAATTAAATTAAGTTACGGAGGAATATTATTAATTCAAGCGAGTTCTCTGTTCCACCAGAAACGCGGAGCACTGTACACAATGATTAAATGAAATTTTTTTCTAGAAATGGAGATTTCCTTGTTCGTCTATTACTTAATCACCTGAAGGGAGACTTATTAAGGCACTAACAGGTAAGTTAGGGAAAAATATAAAAATAACACATTGAATCCAAAGGAAAATTAATCATGCATAGTTTTCCAATAAAATTTGTAAAACCTTTACTGAAAAACAACGATTTATGCAATGTGTAAGTAAGTTCTTTAGGAAAACTTTTTTAGAATTAGAATTCAGTTCACGTGATTATTGAAACTAAATGAAAAGGAAAAAAAAACTAAAGAACTAAATCCTTTTAAACAAAGATTTTGAACTCAGCTTTTAAAAGTTTCTGTCTTGCGTTTAAAATTCGCAAAACTCCCAAGCTGCAAAAAAGATAACTATTTAATATTTCGTGATAATAATCAATAATTGTTACTGTACAGAAAAAAGGAGAAATCCAGATATGAAAAACTCAATATAACTATGCTGAAGAGCGAGATTTTTCGAGAGCCTATTAAGAATTAAAAAACGTAACAAGAAATAAAAACTACTCAAAGATGTAAGCAAAAATAAAAAAAAATTGTTATACTCACAAAATCCAGATTTCTTGTTCGAAGTATATAGTTTTCCTGCAGTACTTTGCACCATTCTAACAAACGTGTAAGATCTAAGACTAAGATCTGGGTGAGCATTCAAGTCTAATAGTTTGTTACTTCAAGCAGAAGCATATCTACAACTTCCCACTCATCTTTCCGCACCTCGTGCCTTCTCTCCAAGTGAATTTTCCCTCACGCAATAACTCAATCAGTTATCGTGTCTCTACGGACGCTGTATAGAATACCGTGCACTTTGTTAGATACAAAGATAAAACGAATCTTTTGTTGTTATACGCCACCAATGATCATCCAAACTGCTCATTTAATAAAGACCAAATGTCTTAATCTATCTTTCGTAGAAAGGGCGTGAAAGGAAGATGCCTATGTTTGCCATGGAATTGTAAGAATCTGAAATCATCGGCTAAATGAATAAATGAGAGAATGAATCGCTGCTACAACACTACGTTATGACACCTGTCGAAAACAAAAGCCTGAATCAAATAATTTCCCTGAAAGACGTAGGAATGACATTTTTGCGCGGTTTTTTTTTTTTTTTTTTTACTCAGTCGGCTGATAATACACTGAAGAGGAAATTATTAGGGACATATAAGTTATATTTCATTTAATTCAGAAAAGAACGTTTATGAATGCAATATTTATAACTTAAAAGTCTACTATAGTTTCGATGGAAACTATGGTCCAGCTTCATCAGGACTAAGCGTTTTCATTTCTAGTTTGTGACGATGTTACCAGTTTCACGTGCGAAGCGTCTTGCGCGGCCATCGGTTTGGATGAGTGCTTTCCATGGGCTCGATAGGTGTGGAAATGAGGATAAATCATTTACCAGGTTATTACGGTTTAGAAAATGTGAAATGCTTCTGTAAAGTCTAGATCAAATATTGATTCAGGTATGTCTAATAGTTTGGCACCATCAAATAGAAAACGGTGATCTTTTTCCCAACAATGCTCGGCTACGGAAGATTTTTTAAGTTCACACTTTTTAATATACGAATGACGTTCTTTTAATCTGAATTTAAGTGATCTCCGTATCTGACCAATGTTTGGAAGGCCACCCACACTGACACCGGATGCGATAGTTCCCCAAGAGTTATTTTGAGAATATATTTTTCTTGCTTATATGTCAGTCTATCGGCTGAAAATGATCTGGGGAGTGTGGTGGCCACAAGAGTTCTATTGGGAAAGAATCGTAAGTTTTTGGTTTGTAAGCATTTTTTTTTCAACAGTTTTCTGAATTTTAAGTATCGGATGTTTATCGTGCGGAACTATGGGCTATCAAGACAGAAAAATCTAATCAGTAGACCTGTAGCAAGACATTTGAGTGACAGTATCGAAATCGATGATTGGACAGTACAATATATTAAATTTTGCCGAGTTGGTCGTAGTGGCTTGTCTGTAGCCATGATTCATCATCATAAATTATATAAACATGAGTTCTTAAATTAAAGTGTATTTATGTGTCGGCAAACCTTGCATTTTGTTGGTGAATGCTCTAGCAATAGTAAAATTAAGTTTAAGTAAGTGCACGTCCTCATTACAACAGTCTTTGCGAGAGAACCTATACAATTGTTTTTTCTTTTTTTTGGTTTTGAGGAATCACGGTCGGTTCGCATCAAACTGGTGCCGAGTGTTGAAACTTTTAAGCTCGGTACGTTACAATGTTATTGATAGGAAACGGACTTCATGGATTTCAGTTAAAAAATTTTCCTTTTGGCATTCCTTAGGAAAGCACCAAAAATTCTGCTGAACCATACGGTATGAGACCAAATCGTCGAGCATCAGTTAGAATTCGGCTGAGGGTCGGAAGAGACAAAACGAGTTACCCGAATTACTTTAAATGTGGCATGACAGTTGAAGCCAGGCGTGCTGGTTCAAACATCTCCCAAATGACTGTTGTCCTGGGGTTTTCACGCACAGCCGTAGCAAGGGTTTAGTGTGAATGGCGCCACAGTTAAAGAACTTCTAGCAATCAGCGATCCACTGAAGGAAAGCAGCTGATGGATCAAAGGGATATAAGATTGATGGTGGGAATCATGCAAGCGAACAGATGGGCCACAGATCACTAAAGAATTCAACATTGATTTACCGAGGGTCACCTTCGAAAACACCCACCGGATCGTGTCAGGAACGGAGATACAACAGCCGGTGACCATGTTAAGTGCTGAGTTTGTCAGCAAATAACACGACAGACGCCTCTAGTGGGCGCTGGTGAATCGACGCTGGATCGCTGAGAATTGGAAAAGATCCTCTGGACTAAAAAAATCAAGGTTTCTTCTGTATCATGCGGATGACAGTTGACAGTATCCGAATTTGGCGCAAGCAACATGAGGCCATAGAGTTATCCAGTCAGGTGTCAGCACTACAAGCCGATGATGGAAGTGTTCTGGTCTGGGGACTGTTCTCCTGGCAGGCATTAGGCGCACTGTTACAAAACGAAAGACATCTGAATGCCACTGCGTATCTGAACATCGTTTGTCGATCAAATTATTTCCTTGATGGCTATAGTTTATCCTCGAGCATATCGAGACGTTCGGCAAATAACGCAACCGTTCACAAAGCTCGTATCGCTGCGAATGGTTCGAGAACATGAGGAAGAGTTTTCCTTTCTCTAGTGGCCTGCGACGTCCGCGAATTAAAACACAATCAAGCACATCAAGGAAAAGCTGGAACACACACGGCGACTAATTTGGGCTGTTGTGAAGGTATCGTAACACGCTACAATGAAAGTGTACCTAATAAACTGGCACCTAAGTGTAAGCAGACCGACGAACTAAAGAAGATTCACAATTCTCGTCGATATTGATTAGTCTTTTGCACTCCATTTGTGGTGTGCGACCATGAGCTGGGCCATCTGCTCGCCCAGTTCGTATAGGGTCATCTTCAAGTACGTCTGTATGTGTGTCCACTTTTCAAGTACTCAAACTTGCAAGGCCGATAAAGCGTCCTGATATTCACTTGCTTGTACACCGTCGAGTCGTTGGAGCAGGCCAGCTCTCCAGCTTCGTGTCTTACCTATCATCAGTCCTTTGAAACGATCTTTGTCGCCTGCGGACTCCCTTACGTCACTGTCGTCAATCTTCTCTCTACAATGGAGATACCGATCTTGGAACTTGTGTTCTAGCCATGCTGAGCCCATATCTGCATAAAGTGTTATGCAGCGAAAGGGAAAGAGTTCGCACACTGACTCACCAATGTATTTTACTCATCCTGCAAAACGTCTTCAGGACTGGAGAGTATTTTACTCATCCTGCAAAGCCCACTTCCCAGCGTCATCGAGATTCTTTCCAACCTCACCGGACGGAGGCTGGAAAGAAATCATCACCGTCCAGGACCGGATCTCCACCTCATCTTCTGAATCGATACTGCACCAAGACATTATACACCAGTGGAACATAATTTCTTTTTTTGTTTGTTTGTTTGTTTGTTTGCTTGTGTGTGTGTGTTAAAAATTTTTTCTCGTTTGAACGTGCTAAAGTAGCGTGTTAAATCTTTTTTTGTTAGGATGTTTTGAGTGGTACCGTTAAGAGTCTTTTTTTTTTTTAAACTTTGGAAGACTGTAGACTGTTGTAACTTTTCAATTTATATTATTTAAAGATTTTTTTCTGAAATATGTCACTTTTCCAAACAGTTTTGAATACTGTTTTGGCGAGTATTATATTTATGTTGTTGTTTTTATTGAAGGTTAAACAACCACCGTGAGCAACTCAATGGGCTATAAGCAGTCGCCGGTCCCTAATTTAGGGCCACTGGTTCCAGGGAAGGGAGAGAGCCAGTGTCGTAAGACAAACACAACATCCATGCCTGACTGGGATTCGAACCTGGACCCTTTTCGAACGAATGATCAGAAGCCATCGCTTAGACCACCGTGGCGGCATATTTATGTTCATGAAGTTCTTTGCGAATAGTAACAAAGAGACGCATACGTAAGCACGTAAAAGTTTAAGTCTACTGCATACAATTTAAACTAAAACATTCACTTCATGTTTTTTTATGACTTACTACAGAGGTAACACACATGTCAAGACGGCAAGTAGCAGTGATAATAAACCCTTGCCGACAATTGGGAGAGCATTCGGCTCCGGAGCAAGGGAATGTGGGTTCAAGTTGCGCCACTGACAGAGAGAGAATGAGAATTTCACATTGGCGCCCGAACGTAAAAATAGATCTACTGGCTGTTAGGTTCTTCGAAAAATGTGTGAAGTTCCTTCCATACATCGTTTAGAATTAATGAGAATTCTTTCTTCAATGCTACAAAAAATGTGATGCTTCTTCCACACATCGTATAGAATTAGTGAGAATTCCTTCTTCTACGAAAAGTTACTTCAAGCGTGGTTTACGGCGGACCCGAAACCTGCGATTTCCTGTCCTTGCCTTTCTCAAGAGGGGGATATATGTGACGTACCACAAAGGTGACGCACATTCCAAGACGGCAAGTATTAGTGACAAGCCATTGCTAACGTAGCTTAATTGGAAAAGCATTCAGTTCCAGAACAGGATGATGGGGATGCGAGTACCGCCACCGGCAAATTTGGGTTTCACATCTCACATGTTTAGAACCATAAAACGCAATGAATGAAAACATGTTGGCAAACACCTTTCGATTTGCCTTCGCATATGAAACGTGTTTTCAAGTAACTATTCCGTGCGTTTTAAGAAGCTGATAAATAAGATATTAAAGTTTCACTTTTTATTTTGATGCCTTTAATGCGATTCGGTAAACAAGAATGCTCTTACGTTAATTGAAATTATTCAGTTCAGTAGTTTTTAACTACTTCTAAACAAATAAAAATTCGTGTTCCAAGATCACCACGTAGCAAGCCACTTAGTAATGATTAACTTTCAAAGAATTTTCTGCCGGATACATTTTCCACAAGGTAATCAACACGTACCACATATTTTCTCAGTTCAAAACATTAAGTAAACCGACTGAAAGTTAGTCCCCATCGTCTTAATTTCGCCCTTTTTATTTCATTCCACTTTGTATGATATATTGAACTCTCTATTTCTTTCCACTGCTATGTAGAAAATCAAGCAAGGGATTATAAGATCATGTTGGGTATTAAGATCGTCAGCAGTGTGGAACAAAGTTCTTCATGTCAAATGGATACCGATAAAGTGTCATAATTAATATTTATTTCTCTCAAAGTGTATATCATCATGCGTTATATTTTATCCATTCTTAATGCTCCCCCTCCCCTTCTTGTTTTTTTTTTCCGGTGAGCTCTCCGAATATAAAATCCAGCAGAATTGCGAACTGCGAATCATTATCATTTGTTTGGCTGTTGCGGTTTTGCTTGAGGTAATCCTCGGCAGATTGAGTAACCCTCTGTTTAAGTCTTGATGCTTTCACCATCTGCTGAAAGGAAATCTTTCAGAAGAAAACTTCGCTAATGATCTTAAATGAAGAAAATAAGAACAGATCTTAAGAAACACGCTCACCAACAATTAACCTCTCCCCACCACTCAGGCGCAGCCATTGAGATCTTCGAAGTCTCTCTTTCTCTCTCTTTCCCTCTCTCACTTCATTTCATTGGCTACCTAAGTGTTGCCATTCTTTACAAAGCAAATATCTAGTGCTTCACCTGCTTACGGCAGAAAAAATAATAAATAAATAAAAATGCGTTTCACAGCACGCACACGTAAAACAAATGATAAAACTAAATAACTAATAGCAGCATTGGGTGCTTGGATTTAATTATATTTCTCCGAGAGAAAAAAAGAAATGGCGATAAAGAAAATCATTTGCAAAAAAAAAAAAAAAAAAAAAGAAGAGAAAAAAGTAAATTGCGTTTTTGAAAAGAAGAATAATCTTCATACAGGAAACGAAAAATTGGCCTCTTTTTGCCGCTAGCACTCACACACTCAGCAACTCCTAGATATGAGTTAATCACCCTTCGTTTTTTCATGCCGTTATATTTCAAGACTTCTGCAATGCGTGTAATGAAGTGGATAGGGTTATGATTTCCAACGTAAAATAAATTAAATAGCATAAGGGCTACTAAACTCCAGATAAATAAATTCCGTATATGATGGCGTCTTTACTTTCTATCTTAATGTTTCGAATATTCATAACACAAGCAAAGGTAGTTGTTTTTTTTATTTCTTATTTCATCTTTCCCTTTTTTCTGAACATGTAGAAGACAAAAGGGAAATTAAGTTGTAAATGCCAGGACTGATTGGCTGAATAAATGAAACTTTTTTAAACAGCTTTTTCGGATCTGTGCAATTAAACTGTTCACCGCCAACGCTAGTATATGATCTTTTTTTTTTATTTGTTTTTCTCTGGAGACGCTGTACTTAAAATAAAAACTACCATTTCACATTTTTCAACACTAGCTCGTTTACTATTTATATACTAGGTTTTCAATTTGTGAAAACTACCATTTCACAAATTGAAAACCTAGTATATAAATAGTAAACGAGCTAGTGTTGGTTTTCCACAAAAAGGTGATAAATTTTGGCGATGGCGTACAAGAAATAGAAACCAGATCATCCTAAGAGATGGTATGTATGCAATTTCTTAGGTGAATCAGACCGATTCGTTATATACAAACTTTGAATTTGAAACTGAATGCTGTGGAGTAAAATTTAAGTATCTTCATCCGAAGAAATCGATTTTAATCACGGTGGCGAATCAAATTCGTATAGCTGAAAAATAGTGATAAAGACATATCCATCTGTGGCAAACTAATAACGTGCTGAATATGTTAAGAATTCCTCGTGAAAAAAATTGTAATTCCACATGGAAGACTGGGTTGATTTTGCAACAGCTTCTATAAAGCAATATAAAAAAAATTCCGGGTAAAAAAAAAAGGCATTTAGATTGAAAATACTCCATTACTGAACACTGTAAAAGTGGAAATGAAGACCAAATTAAAATGTTTACTCATCTGGGATAGATACATAGTGCAAAAATGATGGAAAAACAGAATGAAAAAGATGGTGAATTTTTTGCTCTTTCTTAGAAGTGCATATCGAAAAACAATTCAGATATTTTTGATGTTGAAGTCAAAGGGTGTATAAAAGCTCGCTGCATTTGAGTACGAAAGCAGAGAAATTTCATATGCCTATGTGCGACACTAAGAAAGAAATTTGCAATGGGAATTAGTTGAGTACATTAATAAAACATCTTTCAGCTTTTGTTCAGAACGTAAAAAGTTTGAACGCATAATAAAAAATGACTGGTTTTCCTCTTCGCTATTTCCCGTGAGATTTATGAAACGAATTTTGACATAATTGCACTGTTTTTTTATATAAATTTGAAGGAGTAATAATCACGAAAGAAAACAAAAGTTACAGTGAAATTTTCTACAGTACAGAAGGTTTGGCTCACATTTTTTTTATTTCAGTATTGTTTTTTGTACAATATGAATTATTGGCAATGGTGTAGAAAAGTCTTTGCTCAGTTTAGCGACTAAGGCACCTTTTCTCTAGACTCAGTTGCTTTAATTGTTAACAAAAGCAGAGCAAAATATTTTTTTTAGGTGATCATGTGAAACGAACACTGTGATTTATGTGAAATCGTACTCGTATTTTAACAGATTTTTTTTTTTTTTTTGGATTGGAGGTTTAACGACCACCGCGAGCAACTTAAATGGGCTATTAGCAGTCTCTCGTCCTTAATTTAGGATCACTGGTTCCAGAGAAGGAAGAGAGCCAGTGCCGTAAGACAAACACAACATCCATGCCTCACCGGGATTCGAACCTGGACCCCTTTCGGACGAATGATCAGAGGCCATCGCTTAGACCACTGCGCCACCGGGGCGGCCCAAAAAATTCGTATTGCTAAGATGAGATTAAAGTGTCTGATCACACAGTAAGGAGCTATTCGACTGCTAGGAGGGAAAGCATCACCGAAAAGTTAAACATGCATGCACACAGAGTGACAAGTGGCCACTACGGCAGCGTATACTTCTCACCGTTCGTCTGAGTGAGCCTGGGTTCGAGTCCCGTGCGAAGCATGGATGGCATGTTTGCCTTACAGCACTTTTTCTCCCCTTCCCTGGATCCAGTGGTCCTAAATTAGAGACAACTGACTGCTTATAGCCCTTAGAGTTCCTCATCGTGGCCGTTAAATACTCTCCCTCTCCCGTCAAAAGGGTGACAAGTGTTTTATAGTTGAGAAGGGCATATCAGCTCAACTCGCCACCGGTTAAAACAAGAGTCATTAATTGAGCCCATTCTGTTACTCCTTATGAGTAACGCAAAAGGATGCTTTGGGGTCCAAGTGGTCAGAGGCACTGGGTTCTGGCCAATCGCTATATATGAACTCGAGCTCCGGGCGGGGCACGGGCGGTGCGCTCACTTCATGATGAACCAAAAGCACCAAATCAGGGTCGCCCACTAGGTTCCTAGATGATCACGGTGCTCGTTGTATCCGGGAAGGAACAAACAACGCAAAATATATCCGCCACTCCCACCCCATAATCTAATCTTAACAAGAGGACTTATTAGTTAATATATATGAAATACGCGGAGATAATGTAAATGGACGATGTCATCACTCTTTCCACGTTATTTTTTAAACAACGCATAGCGACTGAAAAATTGTACGACATCGTCCATTTACATTATCTCCGCGTATTTCATATATATTAACTATTTCTATCGCCCTTTGAATTTATCAGCTACAATTAAAATAGCTGTTGCGTTAAATGCCACCAGATGACGACATCTCAGTTGCTGAGACCATCAATACGTATTCGTGTAGTCAGATGCTGACTGATAAACCGCGCATGGCGCTGAGAATTGTTGGCGCTGTAGCGTAAATTCGAACGCACTCGACTAGTTATCGAGAGTTCTGGGGTTCGATCCCAGCAGTACCGGAATACAATTTTTCAGTCGCTATGCGTTGTTTAAAAAATAACGTGGAAAGAGTGATGACATCGTCCATTGACTTTATTAGTTACATGTATTCAGCGTGACGGATTCAAATTATTCCCACTGAATATTTGAAACCGTACAGAATGGCATAAGTATTTTAAGGAAAACTTAATATTCTTAGCATCTGACTCCCAAGTAACTTTTATTTTTTATTTAAAATTGCTCCAATTAAGCACTTTTAATAAAAGTTGATAAAAATAATTAGCAATAAAAGTTTAATAAAAAAACTAACTGATGGGAACAACAAATTAAATTTTCAATTGCTTTTGAAAATTTTAAGCGCCTACTTTCTAGGTTTGTTTCACCTAACCCATTCGCAGCTAATGCACGTTTTTTCTTAGAACTACGTCAGTGTTTATTGGTACTATTTTTCTATACGTTTAGAGATGCGATACATGTTTCCTTTGACATGACACAATTCTTGAATCATCGTGTCTTCAAGCGAATCCTGAAAAGCAGAGCTTTGAGAAAAACGAAGGCAATTGTAAACTCGCGCAGTGGCGGCCCCAGGTACGGGCATACTGGGCAACCGCCCAGTGCCCCGCCATTTAATTAGTAGTTTTTGCTTGGCATCACCTAAAATATTGTAGTTGTAGTTCCCGATCATATACAAATAAGTCACCAATTTTAATGTTTGTTTACTTCTTTTAATTAGTGACATCAAAAAGTTACTCTGTTAGAAATTTCACAAATTTTGAAGATTCAATCCGATTTTTGCTGTAAATGTGACAAGGACGGTAAGTCAAATAATATCCGAAAACTTGAAAATTTTATCGTCCAGGAGCGGAACTCGAACCAGCGTCTCCCAGATAGCGCCCGGGTATGCTAACCACAACACCACCCAGAACGACCAAGTCTCATGTTTCCGATTAATTCGAATGTAACCATCACAGGATTCGCTAGTCGAAGCAACCGCCATTCATGTTTAGCGAATCTTGAGGTTAAGAATCCTATCTCGTGATTGCCCGGAGAAGCAGATAAATCATGAAAGAAATACGGGATTACCCCATATAATACAAATTTTGAAGATGACAGTCCGATTTTTGGTGAAAATGTGACAAGGATGGTAAGTCAGATAATATCCGAAAACTTAAAGATACACCAAAAATCGGAATGTCATCTTCAAAATTTGTATTATATGGTGTAATGCCGTATTTCTTTCATGAGTTAGAATTTTTTAAATTTTTTGGTCAGAGACACTTTTTCAGCTGGAAAGTTGTGGAGAAATGTTTAAATTAAATTTTTTTTCAAGATATTTTTCATGGAAGTTTTGCTGCAATTTCGGATACAAGTAATGAGTTGCAATGTACGTACGGAAGCCAGCTGCCGAGAAAGGTCGTATAATCCTTCTTTAAATAATAGGCTTACTGTATCTTATAATTATACAGTTATCCTTGTTTCTTTAGTAACAGGTCATTTTGGAACAGGTAATATTATGGATTCCTAATTATATTAACAAACATTGTATTGTATTACATCGGGTTTATTTCATATAAATCAATACCACAATTCCCAATAAAAAAAATGCTTTGGGATCACATTCACCCTAAGTAAGGGTTTGTGTGAGAAAAAAACGTGCCACTGGTTTACGATTAGAGTAAGCAACATGTAATTTTTGTACGTATATATACATATATATAAAGGGTTATTCCGATGGTTTTGGGTTATTGCGATGGGCCCCGTGAAGAGCTAGGGCCGCCACTGAACTCACGACATCATCAACAGATATGTCAAGTATGAGAGAGTTGAGCGCTATTTAAAAGGTTCAATACATACTTCCAAGAAGTACATAAGTGACGTAAAATGCATGTTTACTGAGAAAGTAAATTAACAAATTAAAAAAAAATTAAATTAAGAAATTTAAATTAGCAAATTTGAAGTAATTTCATAACTTACGTCACAAAATCGCGAAATACTTCTTTTTCCTAGGTAGTTCAAGAAATGAGATGCACAAAGAAAATATTGTTCACAGATACGACAAGCTTTAGAAATGTAACAACAGGGTATGTACGAAATGTCACAACATGTAAAAAAACGAATGTGTTTTGAACTCAATCTTTGAAAAAATCAAATTCCTTTTTCTTTATATATTTTTTTCTTTTTTATGGATAATTGCATATTAAAGAAGCGCCTAGAGTAATGCCACAGTTATCACATTTTCTGTTCTCTGAGAACAAAAATTAATGGAACGTACTTTGCACTTCTTTTAAACATGAAACAATTTAATACTCAGGGAAAATGTGACTCAATGAGGATTGTCAGAGTTTTGTTGTGGCAAATATGACTGCTACAGAAGTAAAAAAAGCGATTGATATAGCATTTTTGACACGTATTTTGAAACACGTATACATTCGTATATAGTGGTTAATTTTTTTTTCATTGATAGTACTTTGGAAGAAAGTACTAAGGCAAGAAAGCCAATAAAAAAGGCAGTTGCTGATATTTGCCATAAGGAAAACATGGTTCGCATGGAAATGAAAGTAAACCTTGGAGCTGTGATGACAGGAAAAAGGTAGTTTTCTCTAACGAACTATACATTTTGTTACTCAAGGATACAGAACAAACCTTGAAGGACGAACAAATGAATAGCCAGTAAGCACTGAGCACCTTCAACAAACTGTAAAAGACTGTGGAAAGAAAAGCTATAGACGATGGGGTAAGGATTGGCCAATCTTGAGAACAGCTCTGATGATAACAGAACAACAATTCAATGAAACAGAAACCTACAGGCGATGTGGAAAAGACTGGCACCTCTTGAGAGCAGTACTGATTGCAACAGAACAGCAATTCAGGGCGATGAAAGCTATAGACCAGTGATCTCAAACTCGCGGCCCGTCGCCAACTGTATTGTGGCCCGCGTGAATGATTGCAAAATCATTCATGCGATGGAGCAAGGACTGGTAGCTCTTGGAAGCAGTCCTGAAATCATTCAGACGATGGAGCAAGGACTGGTAGCTCTTGAAAGCAGTCCTGATGATACATAATAACTACTGGAGAATCCAAAACCTGAGTTGTGTACGTGTTTCCAACAGTGATAGATCCGCGGAAGAATCTCACTTGAAATAATTACTTTTCCATTTCATAAAGAGAAAAGCATATTAACTTCAGACTGAATTAAATTGATCAGTATTATTTGTTTTCTTGTTGCTCATTTAAAATAACATGTGCTTTGATGTCCCACAACATGGTCACAATATCCACCAGCTGAGAAAAAGAGTGGATTTATTAAGATACAAAGATATTTTGTTGTCTGCTTGCGGGAAAGGGACTAAAAAGAATCAATGAGTGCTGTGTTGTTAATAACCTAAATTGTTATTTTTGCACAGCATTGTGATATTTTAGGGTTCCTTTTGTGAACTGCACCAAATATGGAAACAATACACTAGGTTTGGGGAACTGGAAACATACATATATATAGTTTCACAGGTTGTTCAGATGAAAGGTATGGTCCAGTTAGAAGAAAAGAAAAATCTCTTGTGTTTTCTTTAATCAGCTGGGAAACGATATTATTTCAAGGCTACTTCATTTGTTTCCTGGAAATGTTAAATATTTAGAGCTCATATGTTCTTTGTGTACTAAATAAGCTTCGTTGCCTTTCACAATGTGAAAACATCTGACTTATTCCGATATCCCGGTGTATAGCAAATTGATTATTTTACTAAAAAAAACCTAGGATACAACTTCGGTGTTTAAAAACAATTCCTTATAATGAATCACGGTATTTCAAAAATAAATACATAAAATAAGGTCACTGCATCGTTTCTTTTTTCACTTTCTTTCTTTTTTGTGCTTGTGTGTGTGTGTTAACGACCTCCGTGAGCAACTCGGTGGGTTATAATATGTCTCCCGTCCCTAATTCAAGGCCACTGGTTCCACGGAAAGGAGAAAGCCAGAGCCGAAAGACAAACACAAGATCCAAGCCTCACCCCGAGATTCGAACCCGGACCCACTTCGGACAAATGGTCAGAAGCCAGCGCTTAGATCGTTGCGTCACCGGTTTGGCTTTTTTTTTATACACTGCGGTAAGTGAAAAAAGAACACCAAGAAGGAATTGGCGGACGATCATGAAATTTACATATATTAATGGGGTCGAGTTTACGTAGGTGTGATGTTAATTTCGGGACCAACCGGTTAGCGCGTACGCCACAGCACAGCATAATATGCAAATTATCGTTAGTGGTATTTAAGGAGTATACGGCGAAGTGAATGTAATCAGTCGTCGGCGTACGGACACGTGCGAAGACCCTGAAAAAGCAGCAATGCATGGACATGGAAGACGTGTAAGATTTCAGCAGTTATCGGACTTTGAGCGAGGTCGTCTAGTCGGACTCCGCGAGGCCGGATGGTCGTATCGTCGTACTGCGGAGCGAATTGGGCGGGAAGTATCGGTGGTGGTACGATGGTGGCGTAGATGGTCCGAGGAACATTCCCACACGAGAAGACGTGGAACCAGGAGTCACAGAAGGACTGATGAGCGGACCGATCGACGCATAAGAAGAGCGGCGTTGTCAAGCAGAACATCCACTGCGACGCAAATCCGAGCTGCCGTTGCACCTGAGGTGGCTGTGCGAACAATCCGCCACCGTCTACTGGATGCAGGACTACGTGCACGTGTGCCTCTGGGATGTCTATTTCTGACTCCAGACCACCGTCAGGAACGGCTGCAGTGGTGTCGCCAACGTCTGCTCTGGAGAACGCAATAGCGATCTGTCATGTTCAGCGATGAAAGCAGATTCTGCTTGGGAGCCACCGATGGCCGTATGCGTGTTCGCAGACGCACAGGGGAGCGTCTCCACCCTTCTTGCATCCGCCAGCGACACACAGGGCCTACACCTGGTCTCCTGGTGTGGGGAGCGATCAGTTATCACTCCCGTACACAACTAGTGTTTGTACCGGGTACGTTAAACAGCAGCTCCTACATCAACAACATCATTCAGCACGTTGTCATGCCATTTGTAAGGTCGGTCCATCGTGGTGTTTTCCAGCAAGATTACGCACGCCCACACACGGCACGTGCAACGCAACAAGTACTTCAGGGTGTGAGACAACTTCCATGGCCTGCACGTTCACCGTATTTGTCCCCCATTGAGCACGTGTGGGATTTTATGGGACAACGACTTATCCGGTCCCCAAGGCCAGCCACAACCATACCCGATTTACGCGTCCAGGTAGAGGATGCTTGGAACACAATACCCCAAACTTACATCCAACATCTGTACGACAGACTCCATGCCAGAGTTGCACAGTGTGACGCAGTTCATGGCGGTTCAACTTCGTACTAGCCATGTTACAGGGAAATGTTATTTTTCAGTTTACCAGCAAATACAGCTGTATTTTGCCATAATATTTTGATCACGTTATCCTCTGTATTCCGTTATTATACTGTATAAATTTCGTTGGTATCAGACGTCTCCTTCTTGGTGTTCTTTTTTCACTTTCCGGCAGTGTAGTTTGATAACTGCGCTAAGCATCGGAGGCAAGAAGTTGGCGGCTTTAAATTTCGAACTACGAAATCTAATGAAGGGAATCTGTTCTAAATAAAGAGTACAACATTCAACCTTATCCTAGATTCGAACCCAAGCCAAACAATATTAGGAGCCTGCTTCGCAGGGTCTCGATCACCGAATTCCTGCGTGCTGTTAAAGTTTCGAGTTTGTGAAAATAAGCGTACAACGCCAACAACAGAAACCCACACAGATATATAAACACCCTCTCGCCTCAGTGTTCACACCTGAAAACCATGCTACCTAATTAACATACCTGATTAGAATCCATCTCAATGAACTTCGTTTATTACTTTCATTGCAACTGATTTTTTGCGCCAAACCTTATGTTGAAGACAATGACGCTTCTATTGGTATAGAAACACAGCCAGCCTAGTTTTGCAAAAGGTAATACGGTTACCTTGAGAATTTTGATCATTCTTGTATCCATAAATTTTGCCACTACGACGTCTTGAAGCAGAGATAAACCGAAGGAACAAACGATTATGACCAGGGAGCCTTTATGCAAATCGAAACAACTGCAGGTGAATGACGGCGCATGTGAAGCTTATAAAATGGTATCTGATACTGAGCTCTGTTGATCAGTGTTCTTCTTGTTCTTCATATGACAAAGGCCAAATTGCAATGGCCAGACGGTGGGTCAGAACATTTCTGAGACGGCAAGGCTTGTGGGTTTCTCACGGTCAGCCGCCGTTAGTACCTTCAAAAAGGGGTCCAAGGAGGGGAAAACAATGAACCGCTGGCAAGTTGTGGGCCAACCACAGCTCATCGGTGCTAGAGGAGAGCGAATGCTATACTGTATGATACGAGCCAACAGCAAGAAACTCTGGAGCAACTAGCCAGTAATTTGAATACTAGTGACGACAGTAGTATGCCATAACATACAGTACATCGAAAGCTGTTGAAACTGGGGCAGCGTAGCCGCAGGTCGATTCGAGTGCCCATGCTAACCTCGGTTCACAGTCGGAAGCGCCTACAATGGACACGCCAGCATCGAAACTGGACCTTGAATGATTCGAAGCAGGTCGTTAGATCTGACAAGTCCGTTTCTTGTTGCACAATGTGGATGGCCGGTTACGTGTGCGTGGTTTATCTGGGGAAGTGTTAGAATTAGGTGAGGCCCAAAGAACACGATGCAGGAAGTGTGATGCTTTGGGCAATGTTCTGCAGGCACACCCTGGGTTTAGTCACTCAAGTCCAGGAAACTGTGACGTCTACCACCAACCTAATCATCATTGCAGATCAGGTACATCCTTTCATGGCAACGGCATTCCTCTCTAGGAGTGCTTTGTTTCAGCAGCATAATGCGCCATGCCACACTACCCGGATTGTTCGAGAATGGTTTGTGGAACGTGAAAAAGACTTCCAGGTATTTCTCTGAGGCTCTAAATTTCGCAGACTCCAGTCTAATAAAAAATCTGACTCTAGGGCTCCAAATTCCCCAGACCCCAGTCTAATAAAAAATCTGACTCTGGGGCTCCAAATTTCCCAGACTCCAGTCTAATAAAACATCCCACTCTAGGGCTCCATATTCCCCAGACTCCAGTCTAATCAAAAATCTGTGCTTTGTGTTGGAATATAAAATCAGATCTGCGGCAGCTTAACCACGTAACTTACAAGAGTTAAAGGTTCTGCTGTTAATGCATTTGTACCAGATACCACAGGGCACCTGTGGGTCATGCCTCGCCGGATAAGAGCGAGGCATGACCCACAGGTGGTTTTGGCGGCAGGTGGAGGATCAACATCGTAGGCAGGGTGTCATAATATCAATATATTATGACTCTTCGCTGTATACTAATAGTGTCCACGGACAGGTGGAAATGGATTGATACTTAGGCAAAACAGTACCTTAGTGTGTAAATTAATTGGGACAGAAGAGCAATCTTTAAACTTTTAGATATTTTAGAAAAAATGTGAATCACCTAAGAAGAAAGGAGAACATATTTTATTAACAGAAAATATATTCTTTGGCTGCAGGGATCTCCTGAACATGTTTTGGCATGGACTTCACCAATTCAGAGCAAATGAGTTTCACTTCATTATCGTGGAACCACTCTTTTATTACATTAGTTATCAAACCATTTTTTGTTGAACAGTGCATTTTCACAACACTTTTTTTTAAGATTACTCCACAAATTTCCAATTGAATTTAAGCCTGGAGAATTTCCAGGCTAATAAGACATATTGATTTTGACTACTTTCAAACTATGGCATGGGAAATATGCCTTTTCTAGCTGCCAAAATCTTCTGGGTTGACCCAAATGTATCTGTTAGAATTTCAATGCATTTTGACGAATTCATCATGCCGTCAACAGAGACTAGGCTCTCGGGTTCACGTTTTGTGAAATATCACCAAAACATCTTTTAGGGAGCGCATTTTGCGGCCTGTTGAAACTGTTCAGTTCTTACTGGCCCTTCATTTGTGCATCTGATAAGGTTTCTTCTGTATCCTTGAGGAACAAAATGTACCTCATCAGAGAAAACTACCTTTTTCCAGTCTCATCACAGCTCTAAGATTGATACAGTAGGACCACAATTGTCTGGGCTAATGACCGGCACCCGTCGCCCGGATAATCAAAAATGTTTTTAAAAGTCTCAAGTGCTGTACTGTATAGTAAAAGTCTTACCTTTTAAGGTGATCTTTAAAGGGTTTTCTTGAAAAATTCCGTCAGGAGACTCTGCCTTGTGTTTTTAGGTTTCGAACCTCTCGTGAGAAACCGGCTTAAAGATCCGAGCAACGTGTTGTTGTTGTTGTTTTCGCTGTCCCGGATAATCGAATTCATAGTTAATCGAAGCTCGGATAATAGAGGTTCCACTGCATTTCTGTGCGCATGCCAAATATTTTTTCTTTATGGTAGATGCCCAAAGCTGCGGTTTTATTGGCTTTCTTGCCTTCTTCCAAAGTACTATGAATGGAAAATATTAACACTTTTTAGGTATACGTGTTACAAACCATGTGTCGAAAATTACATCTCCCCCTTCTTTAGACCTAACTAGATTCTACTACAATACATTATTCCTTTACAAATTTTATTGTTATATAAATTAAAACCTTTCTTTTAAACACGTCAAGGGGAGGAGTTTTTATTCGAGATGTCATTTAGTTTTAATTTGAACAGCTGCCGACGGATTTCAGGTGCATGACCGACTATCGCTTCTTCCTGATACACCAAAACTAATGCCGACTGCAGTGAGCTTCTTGGAGAGAAGTGACTGAAGATATTCTTCGAAATATGAGGCAGCTGCATACATCCCAAATAGAAATTTTGGATATGATGTAATTCTGAGGGTTTGCATTTTGATTCTTCGTAAATCTCATTTTCTCTTACTAAGTTCCGAAGCTGATTAGTTTTCTTTCTCTCTTTCTTGAACAAGCATGGAGTCCGAAAACTATACGCATATGAAATTCTTTTATGACTTCTCAGGGAAAAGATCTGTACTCTGTCAATCTAGCTTCCAATATTCTCTTCTTGGTATCCACTACCGTCGTGTGGACGGTGGCTGGATTTCAAATCAGAAATCAAATTCTCCCTAAAAAATCCTCTCCTAGTCCGGAGCGGAAATAGCTCCCATGGAAATGAAATCACATTTCTTCTCTTCATTGAAAGCGCTTTCAAAAATCTTGATAAAAGAACTCACAGTGCACTCAGCAGAAATGAAAAAGCATAATGGCATACATAAAAGTCCGCTGCCTCTCGGATGAAATCAATAGGAACGTTTTTTGCGCTTCAAAACACAGTACTGCGGGGGTCCCCCTCCCCTATTTTTGCGGTAAATTTAAGGCAGGACGTAAAATCTCAATGACAGATTTTGCTGGGAATGAGAAAGTATATTAAAAGCAACTTTATGTGGTTGTCAAAATCAATGTTTGCGTCACCTAAATTGCTCTGCCACTCAGTGATATGCGGCGATATTTTTTTCTACATTTTGGATTTTCTCTGGCTCTCACCCCCCACCCTCTCCTCCGCTCTCCATTTTTCCTTCGGCGTATATCAAAAACGTGGTTGCGGGCAGTTCTCTTCTTTAATTTTAACAGGTGCTACGTTGATAAGGGTTTAGCGGACAAAGCTTGGAATTGAGCCACTTATTTGCGGTCTCATAAACGCAGCAGCCTCTATTCAAGTTAAATTGTTTTCCGCGTTTTATTTCTTGACAGAATTTCAATTTCATGTTTATTTTTCTCCGTGTAGTGCATCAACTCTTACTAAAAAATGAGAGAGAAAATAGTACAGCATACTCCCATTTAATAAAGCAAAGCACTTGCATAGTTGGGTAAAATGCCATAACGTGTGGGTTCCGTTATTGATGGTAAATATAGAAAGAATAATTTGTTTAAGAGAAACGAAAAAAATATGTTGAAAAACATTTATTATAGATCTCAGACCACTCACATTGTGAAGCTAAGTAGGAATCGAGAAGCCAACGTGTATTTATAGTCGCAATAAACAGTCTATTTAATTTTCGACTGCAGTTTAATTAATTTGTTAAAATACCGTAGGGTACTTAAACAATCTAGGAAGATTTTTCAAATATTCTGTGAAAAAATTTCGTTTATGACTTTTCATTCCATTATTAGAATCTAAGAAAAAGTACGTAGGAAAACACTGTATTTAAAGGTTCTTTTTTTTTTTAATTTGGCGGTTTAACTACCAGTATGAGCAACTCAGTGGGACATAAGTAGTCGCCCATCCCCTATTTAGGGTCACTGATTCCAGGGAAGCGAGGGAGACAGTGCCATAAGACAAACACAACACCCATGCTTCACAGGATTCGAACCCAGACCCATCTCAAACGAATAGTCAGAAGTCACCGCTAGACCACTACATCCACCGGAGCGGCAAAATATTTGAAGAATGAAGGAAACACAGTATGTAATATTTCAAAAGTATTCACAGCTATATTTTACAATATAATGAACTGAAACCGAAACGCGTGATCCATACTGAACTCCAACACTAGTTTTCTCACGTGTGACAGAAACTGCTTACTAAATCATACTTTAGCAGTTCCAGAATTTTGTTTTCTGAAATGTTTAGCTATAAGACGCAACTTCAAAGCATTCAAGTGCGTCAAATCCTACTTCTAAAAAAATTTCCAGAACAACGGCAGTAATAGTATGATAAAATTGTGGTTAATAATAGCAATGACATGATTATGGCAACGGCGTTTCAATAACGTAACAGCGCCGATCTACCTCAAACCAGTAAAATCTTAAAACGAATTTCAAACTTCTGTTGATTGCTTAGAGGCATATTGTATACGAGTTTCGTCCCAATTTTCCTCTGACTTGATATCTTACATACATGCATACCAAGAAACTCATGGATCAAGAAAATGAGAAGAGGTGGTGATATCATGGCCAAAAATTAAAGATCGTCAAGTGTCGATGGGCTGGACATATGCTAGTAGAACTGACCACTTTTGGATAATAATGAAATAGTACACTTATAGCGTTAAAGCCAAAATTTGCCAGTGGTGGTATTCGAAATCACATCTCGCTACTCCGGAGCCGGTTATTCTCCCAAATGATCTACACCGACCTTGGCCTACCGCTGAGGCTTGTTGCCGTTTTGACTCTTCCGTCATCTCAGGGGTACATCACAGCCTAGAGACTAATGAATAGGAAAAGACTGAATAAAATTCGAAAGTTTACCAAAATGATATGGAAAGGAATTGGTCAAAATAGAAAGTTGTGGAAAAGACTTCATCCATCAGTGGATTGAGAATGATTGATGGTAGTGATGATGATAATTATGAAGATATACACACAAACGACGCGCGCGTCCTGCTTTTGGTTTTTTCGACTTTAGCCATTTTTTCATTTTTTATATTTTTGCCACTTTTAAGGCACTGAAATTTTATTTGGTGACTAATTTGCATCAAGTTATTGTTATTCAATAATAAATACCATTTTCATTGAGAACTAGGTTGTAATTTTCCACACACACACACGTTTGTTGCATATTTTTTAAAAACAGGTAAGCTATCATAGTTAGAACCGCATTTTATAGAAACGAAACGAATTAGCCAGGAATACAATTTGTCAAAAACGGAATCTTTTGTTTGTTTATTTGGAGGTTAACGACCACCGTGAGCAACTCGATGGGTTGGCCATTCTAATTTAAGCCAGTGTTTCCAATAAGCAGTCGACCGTCCTTAATTTAGGGTCACTTGTTCCAGGGAAGGGAGAGCGCCAGTTACGTAAGACAAACACAACATCCATGCCTCACCGGGATTCAAATTCAGACACATCTCGGACGAATAGTCAGAAGGCAGCGCTTAGACCACTGCGCCACAGCGGCGGCAAGAAAGAACGGAACCATTGCACGTTAATTTAAAATAATATGGAACGGAATGCAAAGTGTATAAGCATCGCTTTGGAACACTTCACACGCTTCCACGAAGAGAGAAACTAGTTTCTGTTACGAATTATCGCAAATCACAAAACTTAGTGTCACCATTTCAAGCCAATGATAAAATGCATTTTCATGTAGTGGAAACATACTGAATCACTGTTACCAAAGAAAGCCAGTGTTTTTGCTACTGCAGACAAAGTGATGTACACTTTTCCCTTTGATCAAAAAGGTCCGTTGTTAATTAATTGGCGACCACACGGTGCGACCTAAGAGGAACAGCGCGACTCTGCATAGAGTGTCTTCATCAAAGCCAAGCTTCCAGGCATGCTTGCTGGTGATATCATGATGCTTCATGATAATGCCCAGTCTCACTTCGCTCATCAAAGCACGGGGACACTGCAGCGCTTTTGTTGGGAAGTCCTTGCCCATCCTCCCTACAGTTTCGACCTGTTGCTGAGCGACTTTCACATCTTCACACCCCTGAAAATGTTCCTGAAGGGCCTACGATTCACGTCAGACTATGATGTCCGAGAAGCTGGTTCATGTAGCAGCCGCCCTTCTTCTATGCGAAAGACATCCAAACACTGATGCAGCGATGGGAAGCATCTCTGAATGCAAGAAATGAGTACGTGTAGATAGTATGTGACAACCACTGATGTTACGCATTAGTCCAGAAGGAAAGTTGCAGCGATATGCGTTTCCGGCGTAGTTCAGTCGGGAGAAAATCCCACTTCAGAGTAGGAAGACGTAGGTTCGATTTCACCACGGACAAAAATGGCATTTCTTCATATGTATAGCAACCTTGTCCTTTGTACTTTAACTGTATCACTCAGCGTTGAAGCCTAATAAAACAACTTTACAGGGCAGCCTCAGTCCACGTTTCATTTGCACAACTTTTACACATATTTGCATTTTTCTGGTGCATTATTACCTATGCAACAGGAACGCCAATGACCAACGCAATAATAAATACACTGATAGCAACCCCAATAATGTATTTAATCACAATATTTTTTATAAGGTTCTGACAAACGAAAGAATAAGAAGGTTCATCTCCCGTATTTAACGCTAGTCACAAAGCCACACAACTCCCTCATGCAACTGAATGAAAAAATTGTGTGGAAATGGATAAGATAATTTCAATTAAGATGTTGTACGTTAAAGTTTCTGTGAAGAATGACGCATGCGTGTATGGACGTATTGTTAGGGGATGAAGTCAAGTCCCTGTTGGCGCGCGATTGTTGCCTTTTAATTTCCCTCGAAGCGATAAATTCCCCTCCGTGTGTATAGATGGCTTTTCAACTCCGCAATTATACTTTTAAAGCATCACATCATTACACTTTCTTATAGATTCACTGTTATTCCTGGGGAGTAGTGAAGAAAAATGAATACTTGAAATCCCACGTTTCACATTCATGTGGTTAATACCGATCAGTCAATGATTGTTTGTCTAAAAGGAAATCTGTTTCGGTTAACTTAATGCAGTTATATTCATATTATGTATCATTTAAATACAGGGTGTGCCACATAAAAGAGGCCCGAGTATAATGAACGACAACAGTCAAGCAATGTTACTATCCAGGGTAAAGAATAGTTGAAATGACAGAAAACAGGAGTAATTTACCTGCGTTTACAACAATTGCTGAAAGTGCTGTCCTCCGACTTCAAGGCACAGCTGCACACGACGAAACATGTTGTTCATAACGCGCCACAACTCATCGGCAGTAATCTGGGCTATGGCATCCGTAATGTTCACTTTTAATTCATCAAAGGTGCTCGGATTAATTGCGTACACTTTCCCTTTCAATGCTCCCCACAGATAACAGTCACAGGTGGAGAGATCGGGTGATCTGGGTGGCCTTAGTCCCTTCGATACAGTTCTGCCCTCCCCAAACACTTCATGCACAGCACGTAGACTGTTCCGCGCAGTATGCGTCGTCGTACCATCCTGCTGAAAGAAAGCAGATGTTCGCTCTTCTTCTGTAAGTGCGGCAACAAAGGGGTTGGACAGTTGTTGAACATAGCGCTCCGAGTTGATGGTGTCAGTGAAAGAGAATGGGCCGACTATCCTCTTTGCAGACACAGCACACCAAACGCCTATCTTTTGGTCGTACAGAGGAGTCTCCATTCTCCCGTCTGGGATTCGTGTCGGTCCAAATCCTGCTGTTTTGCGCATTGACATACCCGGACAGATGAAACCATGCTTCATCTGTCATGTAATAAAGTGTTGGGTCCATTTCACCGCTGACAACGGTCTCCTGAAACCACTTACAATATTGCACCCGTTTTGCATAATCAGGAGATTTAAGTTCTTGGAGCACCATAACTTTGTACGGCCGAAAATACAAATCCACCTTAAGTATGTGTCGGCATGATGTGGCTGATATTCCCGTTGCAGACGATAATCGGCGAATCGATTTCCGAGGGCTTTGTAACATCATTGTGCACACATCCTTCATATTGTCTTAGGTTTGTTTCTTTTTCAGTTGTACGCCGTGCCGGTTTCACGAAATTTCCGCACTAACTTCTGTACCACTGATTTTGCCGGTGCTGCACAATGTGGAAAATTTTCTGCAAAGAACTCATTTGAAACCTTGTATGAGTTATTTCTGAAACACGGTTCCACAATAAAAATCCGCTGTTCCGTACTTAAAACCATTTCCGTTGCATTTGTTCTCTCTTCAATTACACTTATACGGTATGCTTATAGGGCTTGAGCCCTCTTCAGGAGCACTATTTTGCGCCCCTCTTCGCTCAAAAAAGTGATGAAACGTTACGCCGAGTGGAGTAAATCGAAATTTTCCCAAATATGTATTTAAAAAATAATTAGCCGGTTTGTTTTTTTTTTTTTGTTTTTCGCCCGAGCATTGGTGCATGTTGTTGTGGTGCCTTCACGCACTTGTTTTACATAGACAAGATAAGAATGGAAAAATAAAAAGAATGCTGTAAAACCATTCTGCTATTCTATAAAGTAGAAGTGAATCCCCATTCGCAGGATAACAAGTTGAGAAGCGCATCCAGGATTCGCTGAACACAGTTTGTGGGGTGTTTCAGTTTACGTCAGCTGATGAACACTAGGGTTCGGTATTTTGTTGTTTTACAATCAAAATATGTGCGCCGACAAGTCAAAAAGCTTATGGCAAATTTGGAAGATTTTTGAGATACAAATGCGTAATAAAACAAGTGAAGAGATAACAATTTATTCAATGCTATATTGTTTAGTACATCTAAAATTAAATACAAAATATTTCAAGATCTTTGAGATTTAATCTTCGCTTCCAGTTTTTGTCATAAATAATCTCTTAATAATAATAATAATAATACCAACAATAAAAGTACAGAAAATACATTTTAAAGGAGAATTTGCAAAGTTATAAATGTAGAAGATGCGGTATGTGCAGTGAGATAATTGAACACATCTGCGGAGGATGCACCACGCTAGCGAACGTTGATTATATGCAGCGACATAATAATATTGCAAAGATGATAGATACATCAGCGATTAGCGCACGATACAGAACTATCAGTGTCAGAAGTACCATACTATAGACATCCACCCACTGAGGTACTAGATAATAAATAATACAAATTATATTGGGACCGTGAGATTAAAACAGACGTAACCATCTCTGCCAATCGTCCAGACATAGTGCTATATGACAAAAGGCAGAAGGAAGCGGTCGTTATCGACATATCGGTGACTTTGGACCGTAATATTCAGAATACCTACACTATATTGACAAAAGTCACCGGACACCTAGATGAAAAACACAACATAGCATTTATTGACATACATTGGTAGGCTGTCCGTCCACCTTTGGCCTTAATGCAGGCACTGACCCTTCGAGACATGCTTTGGACAGTTTTGGAACACAGCGATAGGTGTACGCTTCCATTCAGTACAAAATGCTGCCGCTAACTGTTGCTTAGTAGTAGGCCTAGTTCCCATACTTCTTATGCGCCGCTATAATTCATCCCATACGTGTTCTATGGGATTAAGATCAGGGCTCTGTGCTGGTCAGTCCACACACAATACCGAATTATCGTCCAACCACGCCGTAACGGTCCTTGTTTTATGACTCGGTGCATTATCCTGCTGGTACCAACAAGGCTCGGTTCCATAGTAATGCCACGCAGTTAGCAGAGCATAATTGTCCAGAATATTTAGGTAGACGTGCTGGTTAACAGGTTTTTCCACGATAACCAATGGGCCGGGACCATACCACGGAAAACACCCCCACACGAGTACACTGCCAGCTCCAAACTTGACCGTAGGAACAGTACACTGTGGTAAACAGCGTACCCCCGTCTGCCGCCATACCCACACACGGCCATCAGACTTATGGATCGTGTATCTGGATTCATCAGTCCATAGGACCCGTTTCCATTGATCTACTGTCTACCATAAATGCTCTTTTCACCATGCTAAACGACGAGTATAATTTCTAGTGGAGATGAAAAGCTTATGAGCAGCCGCACGACCACGTTAACCCATGGAATGAAGTTCTCTGCAAATGATACGTGTACATACTGAGGTTCCTACATTTTTACTCACCTGTACAATGAGGTCTTGTGCATTACTCCGTCGATTAGCTGTAACGACTCTCCTGAGGCTTCGATGTCCTGTATCACTGATTTTCTTTGGTCTGCGGGTACGTTTTGCTGCTTCAGGCACGCCATGTGTCATCCACTTATTCAGTACATCCATAAAACTTTACTTGGGTATGTTTAAACGCCTCTCAGTTTCTCTTATAGACAACCCACTAATATAACACCCAACAATCTTTCCTTTCTCACAGTCAGTTCTCTCCCGCCGCGATATTTTCACTCAATCTCACAATGCGATGTGATCGCGGTCAGCTGCAGGTGGTATTTATACCGTTTGCAGCTGTACCGCGCATCTTAACAACGCAGCGGATCCGTTCATTTGCTTTTGAAGGGGTGTCCGGTGACTTTTGTCAATACAGTGTATGCAACAAAAATCAACAAGTGTATAGAACTGGCTGCAGAGATTAAACAGATGTGGAAACTGAAAACAGTTCACATACGTCCACTGAGTATCACTGTAACTGGTATAATTCCCGACTCTTATAACTCAGCTTGATGCTCTAGGTCTACAACACCAAAGGCCCAAAATCCAAGAAGCAGTAATTGTCGATACGTGCCAAATCGTACGACGAATTTTAAACCATGAGTGACAATGTCTTTACTTGACTTTATGTCCGTACTGACAAGCGGACCATGCTATAGATGCCAATGCTATAGATGAGAAAATTAAATAAAACATAATAATAATAATAATAATAATGTGTTAATGTTTCATTCTCTGCTTCGATTGCAATCAAACGCCCCATCTGACACACTAATCTTCCGCCTACCAAGTACTCTGGCCTCGCCCCTTATTTTAGCTGTAATATTAGTAGAAACAACAGCATTGTTCATGGTGATAATAATGATGCAGTTGATCACAGAGTTTTAATAGATAATGGCTTTAAAATGTTTCTCCCAAATTCCTCATTTTATATTCACGTTAAATAAATCTGTCATTTTTATACCACCGTATAATAAAACCTACATCTGACACCTAACTTTTATTGAAGTGCTGCCAAAATTTCACATACAAAAATAAGAAAGGATTGAGTATATCTACAAAAAATGAAAAGGAAAAAAAGTAATGTCTTTGTGATTGAAAAGCAGATAATGCAATTGCGCTGACTAAAATTGATTATTCTGTTACATAAGACCAGTCGACAATATTTTACATTTTAATATCCCCCCTGACGAATAACCATTCTTCAGTTACCATTTTGTTTTCTCCTATACTGTAATTAATTTCACTTCTTCAGAAGATTCATTAAATATGTATAAAGAGTAATAGTTATGAATGTAATTACCGTCATTATGAACCCCTTTTTTGTATCTCTTGAAAAGTTCACTTCTTTGTTTTCTTGTGCAATTTCCATGTGTCATTCCGAATTTCCCTAATTCCCTGTTGACCATCAATCAACAGAACTTTAGCGTTTTGAATCCAAAACACGCTAATCCTCCATAAGTAGTTGCTCAATAATCCTTTCTTCGAAGGAAAGTTTAACAGTTTGTTGCGAATGTAGAGAAACGGGCAGCGCATTGCCTATCCCAACCTAATGGCATTTTAATGAACTCGTATTGTTTTTGCTTTGAATTTCCTCCAATAATGCAAGGAAGAAGGTCTGTAAGTAGCTGCGATCAATTTACAGAATGCGTATACGCAAGAACTAAGAAAATGAAAAAGCAGTATGGCAAGGGCTCTGCCACCTAAATGTTCGCGACATATGACTAAACAAAAATATTTTCCTTTAATTTCCTTGAAGAAGGGAATTAATTAAATTACAGTCGTACCTTATTAGTTGCCTTTCTTATTTTTCGCCAAGCCTCCCCTTTTCAAATTATCCGCTAGAAATTAATTAATTAAATAATTAATTAATGACATCTTGTGTTGCTGTCCTTTTTTTCCAACGGCTCCGTCGATCTTTTCTTGTTGTTGAGGTTTTTGATTGGCGGAAAATTAACGACCAGGATCCAGGCAATCGCTTTCGGGCACAGTAAATACGGTCACTTCGAAAATGAACGATTTTTTTGTTTTTTTCTCGGCTCATATTAATCTTGCTCGTTTTAGGGTTGTAGAGATTTAAGTTCTATAATCAGAAAACTATTAAGTGTCGGAACCTTTTGTTTCCAAGTCACGTGATGTAGCACATGAAAGCTAGCAGATGTTCACGGCACGTGTCTCTTCGATTTTAATTAGCGGCTTCGAAGGCTGAACGAGTATCCTCATCACATACAGATGTAACTCAACGTCTTTGTCTGCGCAGGGACTGTTCAGCTTTAATATGCCTTTCGGAAAGAAAGACACGCGTTCATCCTTGTAGACCGCGTCCTACAGGCATTTTAAACATCATTCGCAGACATATAGGGAAAGAACAATGTCTACAAGTTACAGATTAATTAAATAATGGAGTGTCCAAGGTCGACACAACATAACAAAGTACGGTATTACCCCTTTCTCGGTCAATAGCCATACACTGCTAGTGGAAAGCCTCCCTCTTTTTCTGTTACATTAATAGGGCTTTTTCACTTCTCTTTAAACCTTTTTAATTTATCCTTCGTCGCATTTCCTTCCTCTCTTTTTTTTCTCTGGGCTGAATTTTTACATGATCAATACACAGTGAAGGAGAGGTACACCTATCTAATAACAAGTTGAGCCACTCTTGGCCCTCAAAACAGTATCGATTTATTGTGATATAGATTCAGCGAGGTGTTGATATCGTTCTACGAGTATGCTCAACCAAGCGGATGTAACGACGTCCGTCAATCGCTGAATGTTCAGATGAGGAGAATCTCTGTTACAAATGGCACTCTCAATCTCATCCCGCAAGTGCTCAATAAGGTTAAGATCTGGGGACTGGGAGGGTATGTCTTAAAATTTTCAAGTCACTGTCTACTCCTGGAAATACTGTGTGACGATCAGAGCCTTATGGTATTGCACATTATTCTTCTGGAAGTAGAGCTCTCCCCATCAGGAAACACTATGCACATGTACGGGTGTGCCTAGTCTGCAATGATATTAAGATACCTCGTAGCATCCAAGTGCTGCTTTAAAGGTGTTAAGGAACCCAATATCAGGGCCCTGATCATTGCACAGCCTCTATTAGCATGTACAGCGCAACATCATTCATTTAAAATAACATTCGCAGACATATAGGGAAAGAACAATGTCTACAAGTAACAGATTAATTAAATGATGGAGTGTCCAAGGTCCACACTACATAAAATAGTACGGTGTGTTCAGTGACCGCAGACCTATTTGCAGGGTTTTAGTATAGACCAGTGGTAGACAAAGGGGACGTTTGGTGTTATAGTCCATTCATACCAATGTGCGGCGACATGTGTATGCTGAATTTATCCTCTCGATACAGCTGTTTTACTGCGCAGTTACCTGACGCAATTAGTGCAATATTTGTCATAATAGTGAATTGTAATAATTTCCCCACCATTTTCGATGAGCTGGTCAAAGTACTCTCACTTTCTGAGCGTCGCAACAGAAGGAAAATTAGATTTATGGTTTCGTGGATGTGCGAGGGAGGGCTTGGTTAATAGACAGAGGGGTCACTGAGGAAGGGAAAGAAGGAGCGTTCTGCGCCTTCTTGGGGGTGTTTCTCAGCAAGTGAACGTTTCACGCTTCTTCAAGGAGATTCGGTGGTAAGGAGTGGAAAGATCGAGGTGTGAGAATCTAGCTCGTCGGTGTGAATTGGGGGAAATGCTGAGGATCGAGGGAGAATGAAAAGGTAGGAAGCGAATACTGGCCGAACGGGAAGGCGATCAATGTGTTAATGATAACAGAAAGAAGGAAATGAAATCAGGACAATGCTTTGAGGCATTCCCCATAAAATCTCAATAAACACCTTCTTCACTGCAAGAGCGAGCTAATACTTTAGTTGATAATTTATTCATATTTTATCTATCTGCTTCAGTCGGGTAAAATACGGGTTAAATCCCCGATACAAAAATTTGCTACAAGTGAAGCATCCACGAACCCTCCTCACAGGGCGATGAAATATAACTCAGCACCAAGACCTGTAACATAAGCGTGAACTACCTGGTAAATGAAATACGTGGGCCAAAAACAGACCATATTTTATTGTAACCCAAGCAAATCAGCTCCGTTTTTCTTTAGCACTAAAGATACAGTACTGCATTGACGCAAAATAGGTTCGTAGCTGCAAGCCCATGAACGCCTATAAGGCTGTCAATTAAGCGTTTCACATGCCGTTCTTAGGGAACATCGAAAACCAGCTCTCCAAATTTTCAAAAATTTACACATGTTTGACAGTCTGTAAAGCTTCTAATTAGAATGAGCCATAATGCGCATTGTGGTTCAAAAAAGTGGGTATGTGTTGATGTATGCCGTCTGAAGTAGAAGAATAACCATGAACGATGATGTTTGTGATGATGATAAACACAAGATACTAAATGAGTCGCATGGAGCCGATGTCCCCATTTGGATTCTCTGCCAGGAATGCAATAGCTTGGGCAGCCAGCATAAAGCTGAGGGGATTGGTCATAAGCAATTGGAGCAACAGCCGGAAGCGGCTCAGACGTCTAGGACCAATTTTCTGCTACCTATACATACATTCGCATGAGGCTTGTGAAAACTCGGGAAAAACCACGAAGTAGATGGGCGGCAATAGGGAAGAGAGCCCATAACAGTCACCTAAAACAGACACGAGGCCGAAGATTTGCCAACTGCGCCACAGCAGTGGGCAGCCAAAAATCATTCCAAAAATTGAATAAGTTAGTAAAATAAAAAATAACATAACCCAAAAGTTACAGTTTCCAGATAATGATAATACTTCGATATCTTAGTTATGCCAAAACTATTTACTCACTAGGCTTGGAATTTTAAATTTCGAGACGAAATGTAGGTGTAGGCTGCTTAAAATTTTATGAGCCCTAATAAGAAAAACGAGCGTTTAAAGTTTATATTTAATAATGGAAACTGATTAACACAAAGATTAATGGAATGCTCTTATCTTAGACTCACAGAAATTGTAAAATTAATGAAAACGTCTCTCTTGTGTAAATCAAAATTTCTACCAAAAGTTATATTCCCCCAAAAACTACGGTTCTGAAATTATCTGATCTATTTTTAAAAAGTACTCTCAATGAAATGCCAATCTGTCACGACATTGTGAATTTTGGTATTCCAGGTTTGCGATAAATTTATTGAGCTAAACAACAGCTTTCCAGCCAAGTATTTTCAGTCTCATGTGTTAATTTAATATTGGGATGTAAGGAATAAACCCTGAATTTTGTTTTAGCCTAAAACATCAGTTTTCAGAGATGGAAACTCTAAAGAAACAAAATTCTCTATTGGAGGGCATCTCTATAGTACGCTCTATTTTTTATTTTCTATAAGTCTCTGACTGTGAAGTAAAATTCACGAAAGAAATCTTGTGTAAGAATGACCAAGGAGCAAAGAAGAATGCTGCTTCGGACATCCACAGAAAAATTTGCAAGGCGGAACAGTAAAGTCATAACTGTGTTTAGAATTCAAAATTTAACTTTATGAGACCTCCCATCTGAATTACCATTGTAATTTTACGAGCGCGGTAGGTAATAGATTCTAAAAGAAAAGGCAGCGTGAAAAGATCGCTGAAGAAGATTCCTTTTTTTCTTATGGGAATAGATTATCTTCCAAAGGAATGAATGACTCCTAATGATGGTTCGGGCATATTGAAAACATCAAGCTCACCAAAGTGAGCACCTACTCATCCATTGTACTAACAGTGAACATAATGCAACAAAAGTAATAATTCATTAAATGAAGAATGCATACGGCGGCAGTGGTCAGTAGGCGGCATTTGTACTTGCATGGGAATAAAAGCATCTTTGAGGCCGGCGCAGGAATTGCTACTGCGTCACGGATCCCCTGCTCAGTAGCCATATCGGGCTTTCCAGGATATTTGGTTCACACATAAAGCTGGCGGGGACGATGAATGGAGGAAACCCATCCTAGACTCCACTCGTCGATTGTTCTTCCTTGCGAGAGACAGAAAGTGAGGGCCCAGAGGCCGCGAAGTTTCTCATTAAGAGCTCCGAAATTGATGCCGTTTCTCCTCCTAGGTTCCCAGAGATCCTTTCACTAACGGTCTCCCCATGCGGTTTCAGTCTGGTGGACATTGGATCCACAAATGACCACCAACGGACCCATCCAGATACATCTACTTGACCATTGCATCCGAGACTCCCTCTCGCAGGAGAGGCATCCGGCTAATCCCTCCTGATGAAATACATTGAGAAGCTTTCAAACACTTCTTCCCTCCCTATCTTTGTTGCTCTGGACGTTGTCCATTCACCTGTCTTGAAGCATAAGCAGTGGGGAGCCAAATACGGAATTACTTTGATTCTTTTTAACCTCCCAATTCAATTTCTTCCTTACAGAAAAGAATGCTGTATCCATATCTGTAGACAGATAATTTGTTTTTATGGTGAGATAGGATTACGTGAAAGCAAATAAGTAAAAGATCAGATAATAATCACAGGCGTGTTGTTTTCCTATGGTATCTGCCTGTAAAGGCAGATACAATAGGAAAAAAAACACGCCATGGTATTGCGTATACCATGTACAGTTTTGCCTCCGGGACGTTGTTTGACCACTTCAAAATACAAAATCGTTTTCAAGTACTGTGTTTTTCTAGTATTCTTTTGCATTATGCATTATTTACGGATTAAAAGAATGTATAGTTTGTAAGTAACTGAAAGAATAATATCGGCAAAAACCACAGAAATAAAGATCTCGACATTTAAATTTCACTCATACATCTGGTAATTGTTATCAAGTATCCCTAGATTACCAGCGTGCTACTCTCACCTCATTGTCTACTTGTACATGAAGACACCACTGATGGCTTCAGTATTTACTGAACCACCAGGTTTGTTATCAGACTCTATGTTAAGCGCTAAAATGGTATGGAAAGTTCTGTTACTTATGTATGCCCCCTCTAGAAAAGAAGAAAGATTGCTTTAAATCATCCAATTCTTCAAGAATGATATTTGGGTGGCTTATTTTGTTCCGTACACTAAGAAATCCGACAAGAAGGAAAAACGCTCAACCAATTTAAAATGTAAAAAAAGTAACTTGAAACTTAAAATAATTAATCTGTTATTAACACAATTATTAGCACATACATGCCTTCTACGGAAAAACTTACTTGATATCATGGTACAGTTAAATAATAATGATATAATTATAATTAAATAATAAAATACACTCCGCTGTACACTGAGTGATTACCGAATTATGACCACCTACCTAATACTTTGTAGGTCCTCCATTCGCCCTCAATGCAGCAGCTGTCCGACGTGGCATCGACTCAATAAGATACCGGAAGCAGTTGGGTGGTATGGCCAACAAAGCTGTGTGAAATGTGGCTTTCAATGCAGGTATGGAGGCGATTGGTGTACCCACACGTCCGATATAGTGTTCCATAGTATCACACAAGTGCTGTATGGAATTGACATCGAGGGAGTTCGGAGAACAATCATATGCTGGAACTTTGAACGGTGTTCCCCAAACCATTTCTGCAAAACAGTGGACCTGTGGCTCGTCGCATTGTCGTCAACGAAGACACCGTCGCTGTTCGGGTAAAATTGCAACATTGATGGATGTTCAGAGTCAGCAACAATTCACAATAGTGTGCACCATTCATACGTTGTTCCGCATGCACCAGGGGTCCAAGTTCCTGCCAGGTAAACATTCCCCACACCATACAACTATCTCCAACGGCTGGCGCGTGGAGACTGTGCAGGATGGATCGAGTGCGTCAAATACGTACACGACCATCCACGGAGTGGTGAAGAAAACGCGAGTCGTTAGAACAGCACACTTTTCCCCAGTCATCTGAAGTTGCATGATCTTAGAAACAGGTGAGTCTTTTGAGCAGACGAACCGTGGTTAGGAGAGGATGTCGTCTGGTTCGTCTGCTATAGCCCATACGTGCGAGCGTGCAAGGCATGGTCATGGCAGATACTGTTCCAGGTTGACCTCTGTCGTATTGGGTAGTCAACTGTTGAACGGTGCCGTAGTTAAAGTCTGTTGACTTGTACGAGTAGTGGAACCCGGCGCTCAGCTCTCATATAAACCTTTCTCTGTCCTGTGCAGTTTTGCCTCGGGGTCGTTGTTTGCCACTTTCACGCCAGTCCTGATACACTTTAACTAAGGAGGCTCGTGAACAGCATATCAGTGCAGCCGTTTGGGAAATCGAGGCACCCTTTTTCCCAGCTCCCACAATCTGTCCTTTCTCAAAGTCTGATAAATCATTTCCTTTGCCTATCACACTCCTAAGTTTACTACCTACTGCTCCACTCACACCTAACATATGCTACGTCGGTCGACTATTCGCGCCCACGTAGTCAAGAGGCTTCATCTACTTTTGATAGGGAAGGTCATTATTCAGTGATCATTTGGTGTATATCTTTCAACATCCTACCCACCCTTGTAACATTTGTAGCAGTTTATATGCTTGAAGGAGTATTCAGTGAGGTGGAGGCTTCCTGTATAACTAAGCACATTACATTAATCAAGATACAGTATATGATCAAATGTATCCAGATACCCCTTTTAAACAGCAGATTTTCCATATACGTCACAACCATGGCCCATACAGGTATAAAAAGACGCACTTGGTATGACAACCCTATGGACAATCATAAACAGTAGAATGGGCCCTACGGCAGAGCTCAGTGATTTTCAACGTGGCACAGTCATAGGATGACAACTTAGCAACAAGTCGATTAGGGAAATTTCTGCCCTGGTGCACCTGCCCCGATCAACTGTAAGGATGTTACTATGAAGTGGAAAAGCCTAGGAGCAAGAACAGATCAATCGCAATCTGGTAGGCCATATGAAAAGACAGAGAGGAACCTCCGAGTGCTGAAGCGGGTGATGCGACAAAATGGCCTGTTCTGTGTTTCAGCACTTATCATCGAGTTCAAAAATGCCTCTGGAAGCAGCGCCAGCAACAAAATGGTTCTTCGAGAGCTGAAGGGAAGGGGTTTCCATGGTCGAGCAACCTCACACGTGTTAAGTATTAACATGATCAACGCCAAGCGTGTATAGCTTGGCACCAATGGAGCAGAGAAAACACGTTCTTTGAAGTGATAAATCATGCTTCACTATCTGGTAGTTCGACGGACGAGTCTGAGTGTGGAGGACACCAGGTAAATGTTATCTACCTTACTGTGCTGTGCCAACTGCGCAGTTTGGTGGAAAAGACACAATCTTCTGGAGCTGTTTCTCATGGGTTGTGCTGGGCCCTTTAGTTCCACTGTCCGGGAATCTTAACGCTGAGGCTTATAATGACATTTTCCACATCTTCTCCCAACATAATGGCAATAGTTAGATAAAGGCCCTTTCCCTTTCTTTCTTTTTTTTTTTTTTTGTTTGTTTGTTTGTTTGGGGTTTTAACGACCACCGTGAGCAATTCGATCAGATATAAGCAGTCTCCCGTCCCTAATTTAGGGCCACTGGCTCTAGGGAAGGGAGAGAGCCAGTGCCGTATGACAAACACAATATGCGTGCCTCACAGGGATTCGAATCTTGACCCATCTCGGCGGAGGAATAGTCAGAAGCCAGCTCTAAGACCGCTGAGGTACCGGGGCGGCGCCCTTTCCTTTAGCAACAGAATAATACCCCGTCCACAAAACGAGGACTGCAGGAATGGTTTGATGAGATGGGTGTGGAAGAACTTGTCTCGCCTGCAGAGATTCCCGATCTTAACCCCATGAAATATCTTTGGAATGAATTGGAACCACCACTACGAGCCAGGCCAAACCACAACATCAGTGACCGACCTGAGTAATGCTGACGTGGCAGAATGGAAGGCGATTCTGATAGCAACATATCAAAATCTAGTGGAAAGTCTTCCCAGCAGAGTGGAGATTGTGATAGCAGCAAAGGGTGGACTAACTCGATATTCCGTTCCTATTATACGGAGTTTATGGAATGTCAAGTGTCCGAACATTTTTGACAGTGCATATTAAAAGAAATGCCCACAATCTGGCACAAATATTATCCGACGTAGTAATATAGCCTGTATCTACAGAAATATCACAACAGAAGTTTTTTTCAGATTGACGAAATAAAGTGGCACACTCAAAGTAGCTTTTGAGAAGGTTTCGTACATACTTTTTGCCCTTTTATTTATTTTATTGTTAGTGGAGAAGTCGTAATGCGCATACGCCACGCGCGCTGAAACCTTGACATTCTGAACGCCCTACCGAGAAGACCAAAAAGTAGATTGGCTCTGAGTACGTCACTGACGAAGCATGTTCTGGTTTAACTATACCATTAATCCGAATTTATTAGCGTAGAAGAGAAATCATGGTTTCCAAGCTTTTGCAGATCAACCTTTTTCAAGGAAGTTAGACAACAAACTGCAAACTGAATAATAGAACACTTCAACAATTTGAAAGGGTGGCTTCACTAGACAATAAATGAATAGATACAAATGGAATTTGTGACGTGCTTGCCCGGCGGGACGCACATGAGACAAAGGCAGATAGCAGTGAGAGCACATTCCAGTGAAGTATAGTGGATAGCACTCCGGAGCCGAGAGTTATGGGTTCGAATCCCGCCCCTGGCACAAAAAGGGTGGGGAAATTTACTACGTCATATTGGCGTCCGAACTTCAAGGATGGTCTGGCTGTTAGGTTTCTCGCAATGGTGTGATGTTCTTTCCGTGCCGCGAGATAGGAAATATGAGAATCCCTTCTTTAGAGTAATCGAATTTTGGGAATGTCCGGTTTTCCATTCAGAATTGCACTAAAGCAGTTTTGGCTTCTTTTTTTTGCCAGTTAGATATGTGTTGTTTAAGTCTTTTTTTAAATCTGTTTTTCGTACTTCCAATGCACGATATTGGAGGTATGTGTGCAATTGGAATTTCGTAGGTTCCTGATTCTTCTAGCATTTTTTCCTCTGTTTTTTTGTTGACAGTCATACTTTTCACGGTGTGCACTGAGCTTTCTAGTTGTAAGTCATATTTAGCACATTGCCTATTGATTTCTTTACTCACTCCTTCCAAGTATGAGAACGCTCCAATGTATTTGGCGCGAAGTTAACCACGAACATCGGTGGTAAAGTCACCACGCTCCTGAGGATGCCCAGAGTATGGGCGAAAATTTCGAGTATAAAGATCGGTAAAAATTGATGTGTTTGAATCCTAAGGCAAAGATCCAATGAGTATACCCACCGAAAAGTGTGAGAAGTAAAGCTAGTCATCTCATACAACGGACTTTAGGACAATAACATCAACAAAGACCGGAAAGCACGTGTGTGAAATGTTCGCATCGCTAGAAAGGAATGCCAAGGTAAGCATTATCCTCAAGAATATTGTACAAGTTACTTTTGAAATATCGCACGTAAAAGATAATAGTAGAATGATTAGAGCTGTCTAATAGTCAGAATTAGAACTACTAACAGGAATTGACCCTTCTTCAGTGTTTCGAAAAAATAAATCAGTGTGATGTTACTTTCCACACACCAAATTATGTGGGATTTCTCAAATGCACATTCTTCATTGGATGACTACATACAGTGACACTTAGTCCCGGCTGACCCATGAGCAATGGACCCCGGCCCTCTTTGGGGGGGGGGCATCTATGGCTTGTTTTGGAACAGCATATCCGATGAGTGGGGCTCAACCACGTAACTTACAAAAGTTAAAGGATCTGCTGGTAACGTGTTGATACCAGCTACCACAAGACAACTTTAGAAATCTTGTAGCGTACATGCCCCACTGAGTAAGAACTGTTATGGTAGCACGTGGAGGATCCGCATCATATGCGGCAGGTGGTCATAACGTTTTTGGATGTTCGGTGTGTATTATAAATGGTGAGTGTGGTTTTAAGCTCAACGATATCCACTTTGAAATGCTTGTTGTTTTCATAGTATTATTTTTGTAGCTTTAATCAAACTTCGATAATTTATGTGATGGATGGAAATCGGACCTCTGGATTTGATCATCCGTTCCACAGCGTGAGGAATAGCTGTGGTAACAAAGACCTTCAGGGGTACGGTGTTATACTCTGACTGAGACGCATCAGAAATCCAACAGGGTCAATGATTTTAGCTTTCCACTTGATTGTTGGATCTTGGTGTCTTCTTTTTTTCTACATGAGCTATTTTTTTTTCGTTATTTAATTGTACTTTGTCCAATATAAATACATTTTTTTTCGTTTTAGGTTGAAACTTCGAAGAAGAATTTTAGCTCTGTAAATGTTTAAAATCCATCAATGAATGCACGGATGAAATACGGGATTACACCATTGTATAATACAAATTTGGAAGCTGTGAACCCATTTATTGGTGTAAGTATGACATGAATTCTAAGCCAGATAATATCAGAAACCTTGAAAATTTTGTCTTCCTAGAGCGGGAATTGAACCCGTTTCTCCAGGATAGCGCCCGAGTAGGATAACCACTATATCACCCAGAACGACCAAGTTTCAAGTTTGATCAGCATACTCGAGCGCTACCCGGGAGGGAGAAGCGATTTCCGTTGTAGGACGACGAATTTCGCAAGTTTTCGGATATTATCTGACTTGGTATTAATGTCATATTTACACCAATAAACGGATTCACAGCATTCAAATTTGTTTAAAATCCATTTATTTATTTCCCTCTTAAGAAAAGAAAGCTGCGACATTCTTCTGTAGCATCAGATCTCGAATGCATAAACTTTCTCCTTGTTACTTTCTTCAATGCTCTGTCTTCGCCAAATCCATTAAAGATGACAAATAACTGGCATTAACTTTTCTAAGGTTCTTTCGGCAGATTTCGTAGAATTCTGCATCTTTCGTGAGAAGGCGTTTTGTTCATAAAAGCGTTATTTCTCGTGCCCTTTATGTGATGATTATCACTTCCCTTTTAAGTAATCAATGCCTTTGAAAAGAAAGAAAGTGTTTAGGAAAGGAACAGGGTTAGACTTTCGCACTGGGATTTAACACGCTCCCATTTGCTTACCACACATATTTTCGTCCAAGTGAAATCTCGGCCCGGTGCCCTCTCTCTCTCGGAAAGGATCATAACTCTAAGGCTATATACAGCAGCATTAAGGCTCCTCAGACTGGGGCTTTATATCTTCGAGCGCCTAAAAAATTAAAGCCACCAAGCTGTGCGTTAACGAAAGTTCAAGGAGGTAAGTCTGTTAGGCTTTATTTCGCCTTCGGAATCGTGACCGACCTGCCTAAGAGGACGGCGGCAATCGGGGAAAGTGGATTTGGCCGCTATGGAAGTCGTGACTTTTGTGTTTATGGGTGACTCTGAGAGATCTCGCGAACCAGCGTCCCCAGTTATGATAACCCATCGGGGGCTCGCCCCAATCAAGACAGAGTTCGATCCACCACTAAAGGCGAGGATTTTCTTCCTTTTCCTCCAGCGGGATGGGCTTCCCACAATGGATGAGGTGTGATTCCTGACTCGGTCACCTCCACTGCCACCTCGCTGATACCGCAATAATCGAAGGCAGATGCATCCCGGCGGATAACGCTCGTCTCACACGTGCTTCCTTGTAAACAGAGCGCGTGATGGCTTCCTACCGATTCGCTTTACAATCGTACTTGCTGCACGGAGAAGCGTAAAATTCGCTGTAGCCCACATGGGTGTTCGGTGCTACACATTTTAAGAACGGGGAGCACGTCCTCTCTATGAATGTAATTTGTACTGCGTTCTAAAGTGCGGAGTAAGGACACCGGAATCGTTGTTCTCCTTCTAACAGGCTGCACGTAAAGCTAAATGTGGTTCTGTTCGATGCTCATAATGTTCGCAAGCGAAAGGAACTTTAGAAATTTCACAAAGTTGTAATCGAAGTTAATGGTTTTTTAAACATAGGGATGTGTTCAGCTGGAGTGGAATGCACTCGTTTATTCTCTTATGGCTCGTGTTATACTTATTGCCTTATTCCTAGTAAGTATAATCAGTGTCATAAATATACCATGAAATTCTAGGAGTGGTAATAAAAATGATGTACTTGTGGTAAGGCACGTGTAGCGTTTTACAGCTTTTCAAATAATATCCTCAAGAGAGGTTCTTTTCATTCGGTGAGAACTGGTCGTGAAATGTAAAGATCATAGAGAGTTTAGTATCATAATTTTTAGCCCGTCTTCTGATAAATAACAAGGAGAGGGAAGAAGAGAAATAAAGATCCCGTGTTTATGCTATCGCTTTGTTGATTATGGACACGTTATTTCTCCTGCTTGTTGTCATAACGAAACATTTTTAATATTCTGCATTTCATGAATGAATGTTCGTTCAATATTTTTCAGGGTTTTTCCCCCTGGATGCACACATTTTCCGCTATTTCTCATAAATATACGAGCACTTGCATCTATCACGACACATCTGTTCCTAGAAGACGGTTTTGAAAAAAAAAAACGTTTTTTTTCCTGTAATAAACGCGTATCGTAGTATGACTTCTAATACATTCTTTTTTCTATATGTTGTTTATATCTGCATTTTCCATGATATCTGTTAGAGAAAAAAATCCGAGAAGCATATTTTGGTCGCCCCGATGTCCGAGTGATGTAAGGCGCTGGCATCTGACCATTCGTCCGAGAAGAACTCGGGTTCGAGTATCGGATGAAGCATGGATGGTGTATGTCTTACGGTACCGGATCCCACCCTTCCTTGGAGCACGTGGCATTCATTCAGAGACAGGCGACTGCTTATAGCTCTTAGATTTGCTCATGGAGGTCGTTAAACATATTTTGGGGGCTATGGAGGTGAGCATGCCAAACAGTTTCCAAATATTTTGTGCTAGCGATGCGCGTGTAAATTTCTATTTGCTGTAGTGTCTTTATTACTAAGTAATCGCGGAGCTATGTAACTCCTGTCCCTGACCGATGCTCACCGACATCTGCGTCTGCAGTGCTGCCTCTCCACTTAGTCAAGTGGATTACATCGTGTGGTCTACAGCTATGAGTCCCGCTTCTGCTGATGACCCAACGATTGTCGAAAACGCCGATCGAGAGCATGTAATGAGATGGTACACAACACGAACGCCAAGTGCCATGATCTAGAAAATGGTCAAATGCGATAGTTCAGTATCTCTGATATACCTCACAGGCAGTTCAATGGCTCGGTTCTGTATCGTAGACATCCTGGAACTCGTTGCTATCGCCTCTGTAACAGGTATTCCTACCGCCAAACGGTCGTACATAGCCCTGAAATGACTTTAGAGGATGAGTTCACACTGCTGCCATGACCATGCTCCAAGCTAACTTAAGAGTGTACTATTGTGGACGCTAGGGGAGCTGGATGACTGCGTCTCTGGGGAAAAGAAAGAACGGTATCAATCCGCGTTACACTCCACTCCTGCCGTGTCCTTGCTGCAAAGCATTATACCAGCATTCATTGATCTCTCCCATTTGCGTCCGTATTTCGAAGAAATATATCTTCTACGGTTGCTTAAGTACACCCCCTCGCATTTCCCCGATTGTTAATTTCTTCTCTTTGTGTTGCGAATGATGGAAGATGTCTTCTATCACTTCCAACCCGTCACCTCCCCTCAAAGTTACATTTCCCAGCTGGACAGTCAGCGGACGAAAGAGAGAGGCTCTTGATTAAGCAACTTCTTATGACAAATTTATTTTTAGACCGCTCAGTCATTTAAGAAAATTGTCTTAAATAGCAATTTTGCATAACAAACTGTTGAGCAAAAACAAAAATAAATAGGTAATGATTATTCTGAGCACTGATTCTTTTGCTTTTCCCTATAAACGCTAGGCACCAGTATTCGTAGTGCAGGTAGATATTCCGCATCTTCCACAGTAGTACACTCTCAAGTTGACTTGGGTTATAGATATATGCATTTGTCGTCGATAGATCATCTGAACCACATGGTTGGACGCAATCTCCAGGCACACCTGCAACCAGTTTAGACAAAATAAATAGACGTCCAGCAAGACGAAGTCCAGAAAACCTGGTGGGAACTGCTACCGGCAGGAATCCGAAACTGCGACTTTCTTAGACGACGTATAGATGAGTGCATCGTCAAGAGGTGGGTGCGGTCGGGGGTCACGCCGTACTGATGTGACCCATGTAGCATCAACTCAGTGTTGCCGTTCTACTGGTTTATCAGTTGATCTACTAATTTTGACTCCTGTTTTTTTTTTGGTAGATTTTCGTAATCTACTGATTTTTCTCTGTTTTAAAAACCACCTACACACTCAGGACATGCTGTCTAAAAATATCTGCATTCTTTCAGTGCTCACCATCTACTGATCCAAACGACAAGACTCACCTCAGAACTGATCTGAGGAGCAAAAGCTGACGAAGACTAAAACGATCCAACACCTTCTACCTATAATTTTTTTAAATTTATACTGGTTGTATGAAATATCTTTTATTCTGGATAACTAATTAGTCTGTTATAAAAATATTTTCTCTAATTTTTTTAAAACGCAGAATATTGGGAAACATCGATAGTATGTGATATTTGTAATAATGCTATTTTTTTCAATATACACTGAAGAACAATTGAATTAGAGACAGCTGGCGTTATGCAAATGTGGCGCTGTGTGCGGCCCTGTAAACGGAAACGACATGACATATGCAGCGATCCGACAATATAAGGAGTGGTGCGACGAGAATCAGTAAGAGTCGGCCGCAATATGGGTAAGACGAAGGATCTAAGCGCATTTGATCGTGGGCAAATTGTCGGGGCCCGACGAATATGTCACTCCATCTCGGAAGTCGTGCAGACACTGGGATTTTCACGAGCCACTGTGTCACGGGTGCACCGTGAGTATATCGAATCCGGTAAAACCACCCCTGCAAGGGCCAACTGCCGTGGACAACATCGTGTGGATGACCGGGGTCATTGTCGGGTAGCTCGCATTGTAACAGCGGATAGACGGGCCACAGTGCAAGAAATCACTCGGCAATTTATCGCTGGTGCACAAAAACGTGTAAGCAGCCACACCATCCAGAACCAACTCCTCGCTATGGGGTACAGAAACCATCGTACCACAAGCGTACCGCTGCTGACCGCACATCACAGGGTGCAAAGATTAACATGGGCACGGGAACATCGCCACTGGACCCTAGATATGTGGGAAAATGTTGCCTGGACTGATGAGTCGAGATTCACGTTGGTACATGCGGATGGCAGGATACGAGTACGGCGCAAACCACAGGAAGCGATGAATCCTTTTTGCCAGCAGGGTACTCTTCAAGCTGGTGGGGGTAGCATTCTCGTCTGGGGACTGTTTACGTGGACTGAAATGGAACCCCTGGTACGTGTGACATCGTCCCTCACAGGTCAACGTTACCGGGATATCTTGGATGACCATTTGGTCCCGTTTGTGCATCTTCAACATCCCACTGGGGCCCTCATCCTGCAACAAGACAATGCACCGTGCCATCGCTCCCGAATTGTACCAGAATGGTTGGATGAACACTCCATCGACGTCACCTCGCTTCCTTGGCCATCTGGGTCACCTGACCTTAATTCCATCGAGCACATCTATGTTGCCATCGAGAGAGATGTTCGAGGCTCTGACCCCCTCCATCAAATCTTCGTGAACTGTGGGAGCTTGGAGCATATTCAGGGGTCGTGGATCCGTATGGCTTCCTAACGCTTCCGGTGTCTTGTCGAGTCCATGCCGAGACGAATCGCCACCGTCATCAGGACGAAAGGTGGTGCTACACGTTACTAGACAGGTATCTCTAATTCAATTGCTCTTCAGTGTAGTACTCATTCCACGTACAGTGGGAACATGTGGGTATCGTTTGATAAGAAGTGTAAGTATAAAACTCTATCTTTAGGAAGACAACAAGTGGAACAGATGCAGCTGTGTCGACATTTTTAAAAGGCAAATGCCATTAATATTTACACCGACATCAGTTTTAATGATGAGCATTATTTTAGAAAGTTGATCTCCAGTAATATCTTACAAAAACTGACTCAGGATTGTATTGGTTTAAATTTTCTTTCTGCTGTTTAATAGTAGTTTGTGTAATACTGGTAATGTTAGACATACCAATTGATTTAAGTGTTCCTTCGTAGTGAGATTACATCCAATACCTTACATTTGTGAGGTGGTGCATATTTAAAAAAAAAAATCTGATCGACTGATTTTTGAGCTCTGGTCTACTGATTTCAGGTAAAAGTCTCTGACAACACTCCATCAACTTGTCGCTTTAAATCTCTTCTTTTGCATTGCGAAGTTATCATTCCTTCCCAACTCCTAAGCTGTACTTACCGTAAGTTATTCCTGAATACCCTACCTTCTCCATTTGCTGCAATTTTGATGTCACAGAGTAAGTATGTACTGTATTTACACAAGTGCTTCATTTATGGAAGGATACGGTTAACCTTTTCTTTATCGAGGTTAGAAAATCATAACTGCGGGAAAACTCAATAACATTAATGCATATTTAGTCCTCACCTAACGAGCTACAGTATTACGCCTTTTAAGAGTAATGCGACTTATTTTTAGGGAATATTTTATACCTTAGGTAAACTATGGACCTATCCTTCAATAAATTCAGCAACTCGTGAAATAAAATCCTATCAGTTCTTCGACTTTTATTTTAAACAGCAACCAATAACTTTGTTGCATCTGACTATCCATATCGATAAAAACAGCTTAATCCTATTCACCGCATCATAGCAATTTCGATATACTTCTTCGCACGTTGACAGAGTTTCTTAAGATAAAAAAAATACTGCAGCAGCACCTTCTTCAAATCTTTCATAACAGCAAATAACAGTTTTATTAAAAATGTAATTTCGTAAACAATTAAAAAAATGTCATTTCGTAAATTTTTCCATCTTTTATTTTTATATTGTATAATGCAAGAGGGATTTGTTTTTCGGGTACAACTTTTGTGGAAAAGTGCCATAAAGTGCATTTGTATATAAATGCAAAGATACTAGAATTTGGGCATATTTATAAACAAAAACACAGTACACTGATTCTAAGAAACATCATGCAATATGCATACATGCATTGCAACACGTAATTGTACTCATGCAAAATCAAACTGTACTTGAAAACAAGTAACACTGCAATGGAATCCTAAAGTCAGTAGCCAATGATCGGCCTTACTTTTGTTTTGTTATTCAATTAATTTAAACAAATTTATTAAAAAAAATGAACTGGAATTAATCATCTAGCATAATCTTTTAGTCAGTTGACGTAGTACATGCATATTAAATTAGCAATTACTGCAGAATTACGAAGTGTTCTTGAAAACAACGCAGTCCTTACATGAAGTAAATTTTCTGAGTGTGAAACATACAAATAGAAACCCTCGGTTGGGCTGTTTGTTGTTTGGTGACTAACGACATTTTTTCTTTCTTTTTTTTTTATTTTTGTAACAGGGCATGAGGTGGGGGAGGGGGCTCCAAGGGACATCTTTGTACTGATTTAGTTATGTGGACGGCGCCATGAAGTAATGTAAACAACGTTTCACAAAATCGCTTTACACCTTTTCGTTCTTTTGATCCCAATGGGTATGTCTGTAGCTGCAAGAGAGAGAGAGATAATCAGAATCACCAATAACACACGCTTTATTCCTGCAATACCATTCGAATTGGATCCTTCAAACACTTGAACACTAAACAGGGTCTTTTCGCAAATTCCGGGAAAGCAAATAATAAAATCAATGCAGTATAAGCATTTAACAAGAGACATAAAACATTCTTTAAAATAACTAAAAAAGTAATAATAATAATAACAATACAATGAAAATTAAAAAATATTAAAGGCAATCAAATGGTTAAACACAATAACACATGTGATGTTTATGTCGGAAACTGTCTGAATAAAGCTTTTTGAATATGATTTTCGTCGTTTTTGATTTTGATATACCCTTAGATTACAATCCATGTGCTTTTTTCTCTGTTCACCAGAGAGCTGTTAGAGAATTTCTGAAGTGCACTCAAGATATTTTCTGTGAAAGAAGTTTCTTTTTCATTTTCTTTTAATTATCAAATCCATTAGTCCTATTGATCACCGGAATAATTTTCCAGCCAGTACCTCCCCCTGCCGGCTATAGCTGCTGCGATGTAAATAGATTCAACATGGATTATACAAATTAAGACTAACCTACTTTTTAAGAAAAGGCAGCAGTGTCCAATACAGCCTGTGTATTCTCATTATCTACAAGGACGTCGGAATACCCTAGAAAAACCATATCCTAGATAAAGGCTGACGTGCTGTCGAACATATGCCTCTCACTGAAACGAGAGCAGACAACGTCACTTATTAATACAGTTTCATTAAGGTAAATCTCAGCCTGCAGAACGATATAAACCTGATTTCTAAAACTGAGGAATATTGACTCATTAAACGACAATAATTTTTCACAACGAAAAATGTTTTTCGCAAATTATTCTAAGCTACTAAGATTAATGTAAATGATTTTTCTATTCTTCAATTAATTATTTATTAAAGGAACGTGTAAGATTCATCAGGATTTTCTAAACGACTACTTGCTTTCCTTTCTTCTCAAACAGAAATTCCAATTCTTTAATACTTGAACTCAAAACTTCGGCAGGATGCTGAAAGAGAAAGGGAAGGATAACAGGGGTAGAAGGAAAAAATAAAGAAAGAAAAGGAATAAAAGTATGGTGAGGCAAAGATCAGATGCTGAAGGTGGAGAATTTCACGTTTTTCTCTGCTCTTAGATTACACCGGAGATAACCCCGAGTTTTCCGAGAATTCAGAGAAACTTACAGTTTGAGAAAAAGGGAGAGAGAGAACGAACAACAATAAGACCGGTGCTTTGACAGGTTTCAAGCGAGCAGCGTTTCTAATATATTCTGCGGCAGTGTGAATAATGGTTCTTCCAGTGAGGTATTCAAGTTTCCATAATGCTTTGAAAATCTTGACCGTACGCACTTTTCACGAGCATCGAAGAGGAAGAAAAAGCAAATTAAAATAAATAAAAAGAGGGGCAAGTGATAAATGATTTGGTTAAACATTACCATTCTCCATCTAAGTAACAATAGCGGCGGAGTCGCACACACGCGGAGAAAAGTATCGTGAGCATTTTTTCTTTCTGTACTTACCTGAAAAGAGAGATAAAACCTATGTAAAAAACATTAGTTACATTTAAAATGAAAGATAATGATTACTAATAACATCAGTTATCAAATGTGACACTCTAGGCCAAGTGCCATTATATTAGATACAAAGATGGCGTTACATATTTTCATATAACATCTGATTACATGTGAAGCTTTAAATATACTTGACAAAAATGTTTTAAAATCTAAAAGAGTTAAAAAGGCAAACTTTCTGCTAATTTTCATACCGTGAGTTCAGAAACCACGTTGAAAACCTTCTATGGCATTTTTTGGAACTATGAGAACACTATATGCATTCGATTTTTGACTAATTAAAAAAAACATGAGTATATTACCATGACTTACAAGAAACTCTTCGTGAAGCATAAATTTGAAAGCCAAAACAACCCACAGCAACCATACAGGTAGTGGTGTTGAGCAGCCTTGGCTTTTCCCTAGGTCTCGCGATGTTGAGGAAGTTTTTGTGGTTAGCTAGGGAGAACAGCAGGGCAAAGCGATTTTTTAGGTGATCGTGTAAAGGATTTTACCTTTAATATAACTCTAGATCATGTGTTTTATGTTCAAGCATAGTCGTAGCTTAACAGAATGTTCGTATTTCAAGGATGAGACTAAATTGTTGGATCACGCAGGGGAGCTGCTCATGAATCCAGGTATCTAGTATAAAGTCAATGGATATTCTGTTTTCAAGACAGCAGTTCTCACAAAAATAAAGTTACAACAGGCGACTTTTCCTTAGGCTAAAACGGCACTGCCAGGAGGGAAATCAACGCAGAAAAATTAAACTTCTATAGACTGAATGACCAGTGTTTTATGGTTCGGAAGGGTATTTCTAGTAAACTTTCAAAACGGGATTCAGCAAAAGTAATCTTCTGATCTCATTCTCTGATTCCTTATGAACAAAACAAAAGGACACTCCGGTGGTCGAGTGGTCAGAGGTGCCGACTTCCGGGTATTCACTCAAGATAACCGATAGCCCCAAGACAAAGACAGAAGAATTTCTATGGCCACCCACGATGATTATTAAACATGTAAAACAAACAAAAAATAATACAAAAGATGTCTTCTAATTTACCTCATAAACTTAGCAAAAGTGGCAAATAACTTATATGAATTCGGTGTCTGATTCGCATTATTCACTCTGAATATTTGGAATCGTATAGAATGGCACTGCAGTATATTTGAAAAAGTACAAATGTTTATAGCATCTGACTCACACATAAGCACTCCTTCATTCATTTAAAGTTGCCCAAATTAAGGAACTTTGATGAAATCGAAGTTCCTTAGGGGGACGACATAATAAGCACTCCTTCATTCATTTAAAGTTGCCCAAATTAAGGAACTTTGATGAAATCGATTACAGTAATTAGTAAAGGAATTTAATAAAAATGTTAAAACAACAAATCAAATTTTAAATTGATTCTGAAAATTTTGAGGGTCTTTTATTCTGGGTTGTTTTTTTCCTAATTCGTACAGCTAAGGCATTTACTCCTCAGAACTACGTCCCTGCATGCTATTATAATGAAAATGATGAAAGCCGAGTAAAATTTGTATCTACATACTGTAGCTTTTGCGGGTCTTTCACATTTACTTTGCATGATATCTTTACTAAGAAGGAAGTACGAGTAATCAGTCACTACCCAAGTGTCTCATCTGCCTTCACATCGCTTTACCTTGGTTAAAATAACCAGTGGTATATTCGAAGATTTTATTCTATTTACAGTTGTAATTATTTGTGGTAACATTTACGGGTATGTGCATGATTTTGAGAATTACAGTATACAAAAATATAACACCCTTTGAACACTCTCTGCTAAACCTGCAAATGTAACTTAATTTTTCACTAATATGCGCAGTGATCTGGTTCATCCATAAACCTTTGGGATCAGCAGAACAACATGTAACAATCATTCAACGTGATTTAGATCTACCTAATGAGATACACAGTCAGCTAATTTATCACCTTATAAAGAAAAAGTCCTTACTGACCGACACACACACATACTTATACAGCATATACACATGTCCACATTTATCTCGGATAACTGATATCAAGCGAGGGCCATATCGAAGAAGAAATAAATAGTGGGTATAAAACTTGGTTGCGGAGCATTTGGAAAAAACAGAACAATTTTCAAGAGCAATTTAACTGTTTTAGAAGAAAAAGTGTTCAATCAATCTATCTTTTCAGTTCTTATTTATTTATCATGAGATATGAACGCAAACTATAGAAAAAGACATAAGTGCTGCAGGCAGCTTAAAGAAACATGGCGAGATGCATGCTTGCTGTAACCCAGAAAGTTAGGAAGTGAAACTCATGAATCAGGAAAATGACAAGAGTATATGCAATCATGATAAAAAAAATACCCTCAAGTAGAGATGTGCTGTACATATTGCTATTGGAACTGGTCACCGTTGGACAACTGTAACACTAGACTGAACGTAAACGAAAAAGGGACACAAGTATATATAAATACAAAAATCATCACAAATCTGAAAGCTGGTGCAACTGATTCGGAAAAACCGAAAGAAGAGATCTAATAACTAACCGGGAGAAAAAGGATTATAGACCTATGGAAAGCTGTCATCTATGGCTTCATCAAGGGCTAGGCGCAGATAACACCTCTCATATCTCTATAAAGACCAAAAAGTGTGGGTTTCTATACCATTCAGTTTGCTACAAAAACATCAATATAATAATCAGAAAACATTTAAATAAGATAGTAAAATCAAATAAACCCACCCCAAAACAAATAAAGCGTACACAGATAACTTTCACTTCCTGAGACCTACAAGAACCGAAACTCCCCAGAAAATAGAAGGCATTATTAAAAATTAAATTAAAAGAAAAAAAGAAGATTTTGTGGAAAAAAAAAAGCACCCAAATAAAAACGAAAAACATTCCTTTAGAAAACTTCATGGCACTAGCCCGACCTCACACAACTAACAGAATCCAAATTACTCAGTCCAAGAAGCATAAAATGTTAGAGTAGCTAGCAAAAACACAGTTACAACCATACACTACATAAATGTAATTATTTACAAGCATATTCTTTAAATACCTAAAGATGGAAAATAGCTTGAATTCAGTTAACCTATTTACAAGAAACTGCCGAAAGAAGTTCTAGAATGGAAAATAAAAGTCAATCGAAGCTGCACTTGCCCAAATTCAAACTAAAACGAGGCCTCAACAATGGGGCACCCTCGACGACTGCCTGCTAATCTCGAAAAGAGGAAAACCTGCGGAAAATCTCTAAATAACTATAGGAGAAAAAGAAAACTTCAAACCTAAAAAATATTTTAATAGAAAACTAAAATAATAAGCAAAAATAAGAAACTTACCAAAAGGAAAAAGATGCAAACAGTTTCAAATATCGACGTGACTCGAAGCAGTGACGCCAACAGCGCCACCTGGCAGTCAAGAAGGCAACCAAATTTCCAGAACGTACTATGGTTATGGTTAAGATAGGAAAACTTCTAAACAGTTTTAAAGTTGTTATCAACTAGTTGACCACTTTATGAATTTTAAAATTTTAAAATTAAAGTTGTTTCTCTTACGATACAAACTATATAATAACCGGGTTACCATAATTTAAATTAATAGACAAATGTGGAAAATCAAGTTCCTGGTTACTCGTGTTAGTTTTAATTAACTTAAGGCAGCTTGGTTATATAGCCGAAAAATCTTTTTAAGAACTCCAGAATTATTTAAGCAAAGAAGGTCATCTATATATCTGTAAGTATATAAATAGCTGTCTCGTTTAAAAGAGTTGTTCTTGATGAACAGATAATTTTTGAAAAACAAGAACATATTACAAACACTTGTGGAATGTGAGCAACCTATTGGAATTCTGCTTGTAGAACTTATTGCTTGTAGAACTTATTGCAGAAAAGGACAAAATTATTTTAAATGCAGAAATTTAGCGATATTTTCCAGGGACTTACAGAAATTATTATGTCAGAGACCTTAAATTCTACAAAAAGTAATTTAAGGGTGTTAATAATCTAATCTAAAGGGAGGCTGGTGTACAAATTTTCAAAGTCATAGCTATAAATTAATATTTACAGGCTTAATTTCTAGAATGTCAGAAATTACCTCTGCATTGCTATTAATAATCCCAAAACCCTTACTGTTTAGATTAGTACAAGATTTTACTCGATTTAAAACCTGCTTCAAAACTGATTCAAAATACTGATCTATTACTTTCTTGTGACTTTTAGTCCCACTAGCTATGAACCTAAATTTCACCGGTTCCTTATGAAATCTCTGCAGTAGCAAAAAGATAAGGAAATTCAGGTTCATAACTCGTAGCCAATTTAAGCCGAAGCTGTCTGTGAAATGCCTTGAACTTATTTTCTAGCTCCTTACCTGAAACAGGAGCTGGGAGATAGGTAACTTTATTATTTAGCTCTCTTTTTATTAAGTCAAAATAAAATTTCTTACAAATTATTGCAACATTATTACTGGCTTTATCAGCTGTTGCAAAAATGTATAATTTTTTGTAGACAAAAGACAGATTTCTTTAATTCTTTCGAGAAAATAAGGCTATTATCTTGGGAAACTTTTAAGTTAGCTAAATTTTCGTGAAATTCTTCCAAAATTTTACTGTTCCATTCAGCAGAGGCATGAACAGGCAAATTGTGGGTAAGGCTGGTTTGAACAATGTATTTATTTAAATCCTGACAAAAGTCTAACTTAATTCTCTCTTTAGAGAGGTGGAAGGAGTACCTGAATTTTGCACCAAATCCCAAAAAGCTTCCTAAGATTAGGGTTATCAATAAATTCTGGATTCGTAATCTGTTCTTGTTTTTCAAAGAATATCTGTTTATCAAGAACAACTCTTTCGAACGAGACAGCTATTTATATCATCATCATCATCATTGTCAACCATTATCAATCCACTGCTGGACGAAGGTCACCCCAAGTTTCCTCCACAACGGTCTGTCTTGTGCCAGTCTCCTCCATGTCACTCCCGCATATTTACGAATTTCATCCACCCATCTCCCATGTGGTCTTTTTCTGGGTCTTTTCCTGTCCCTTGGAATCCAATCTAAAATTTCGGCTGTCCATCTATGGTCTGTCCTTCTGGCAGTATGTCCAGCCCATTGCCATTTCAGGGATTTAACTCTGATCATGATGTCTTCCACTCTCGTCATTTTTCGGATCCACGAGTTCCTCTTCTTATCTCTCCTGGTTATACCAAGCATGCACCTCTCCATGATTCTTTGAGTTGTCTGCAGCCTTTGTATGTCTCTTTTAGTTAAGGTCCACGTCTCTGCACCATACGTAAGCACTGGAAGGATGCATTGATCAAACACTTTTCTTTTAAGACATAATGGCATATTGCTCTTGAAAATTATGCTGTTTCTTCCAAAAGCTCTCCAGGCAAGTTTTGTACGCCCATTAATTTCTTCATCAATGTGACCCTCACTTGATATCTGCTGTCCAAGATAAACATACGTATCTGTTATCTCCAGTTTTTCTCCATCAATCGATAAATCTTCATTTCTTCTAAAAGCATTGAACATCACTTTTGTCTTCTGAAAGTTCATTTTTAATCCCACTTCTTTACTCTTGTCAGCAAGTTCCTGGATCATACTCTGCAGCTCTGATGGGGTAGTTGCAAAAATGACTACGTCATCAGCAAAACGAAGGTGGGTTAGATAATCTCCATTAATCTTTATCCCTTTGTTTTCCCAGTTCAGTGATTGAAAGACATTTTCCAATGTGGCATTGAAGAGCTTCGGAGATATGGTGTCACCTTGTCTCACTCCCTTTCCAATTTTTATGTGTGTTGTATTTTCAAACAGCCGAATCTTTGCACTTGCATTTTCATAGATGTTATTAATAATATTAATGTATGCATCTTCAATACCGCAGGATTTCAGAGCCGTGGTAACTGCTGATGGTTTCACCGAATCAAAGGCTTTTTCATAATCGATAAAAGCCATGCACAATGGAAGTTCATATTCCCTCGCTCTTTCAATTAGTTCTCTCAGTACGTGGATATGATCTATTGTGCTGTAGCCACTCCTGAATCCAGCTTGTTCTCTCGGTTGAGCCATGTCCAGTGTTACCTTCAAGCGGTGTGAAAGAACTTTAGTGAAGATTTTATAAACCACTGATAGGAGGCTGATAGGTCTGTAGTTCCTGAGATCCTCAATGTCACCTTTTTTATGTAGCAGGATCATTGTAGCATTGTTCCAATCCTCAGGAATCTTCCCTTCATTAAGGCATCGAGTGAAAATTTGGGCGAGTACTGTTTCAATTTCTCCACTTGCTTCTTGTATGATGTCTATAGTAATTCCATCTTCTCCTGGAGCTTTCCCCCGCTTCATGTTCTTGATTGCATGAGCAACTTTTGCTGGGAGGACTGGAAGAACTCTGGTACCTTTCATGATGTCTGGAGTACATGTATCATCCCTTTCATATAATTTGGAGTAGAAATCTTTCACTCTTGTCAAAATTTCGCCTCTATTTCTTGTTATAGAACCATCTTCTTTTCTCAGAGCCATAATCTGTTTTCTTCCCTTACTGAGATGTCCCTTTGCTATCTTTAGGCTTTGGTTGTTTTCAATTGCTTTCCTCACTAGTTCACAGTTGAATTTCCTTACGTCTTCAGTGATACTTTTTCGTGCTGTCTTGCATAGCTCTATATATTCCACTTTGGAAGTCACATCTTCTTTAGTTGTCCTCATCTCTCTTCTTTTTTGCATCAACATTTTGGTTTTTCCTGATAATTTGTTTACATGCAACTTGTTCTTAGACCCAGCTAACTTTGTTGCTGTTTCCATAAGAGCTTTGGTTACTTTTCTGTTAACTTCGAAATATCCACTTCTTCCGATGTTAGGCCTTCTAAAGCAGAGAATCTGTTCTTCAGTTCCAACTTGAAAGTATTATGGTGTTTTTTAAGGTTGGTTATGTCAATACATTTTGTTTGTCTTATGAGCTTGCCACGTTCCAGTTTAGTGTTGAGGTGCATCTTACATCTCACCAATCTATGGTCACTACCTGTGTTGAACTTGTTCAGCACACTGCAGTCTTCGATGACGAATTTTTTGTTACACATAATAAAATCAATTTCACTTGTCGTCCCAATTGGATGTCTCCATGTCCATTTCCTGTGTGGCTTTTTCTTGAAAAAGGAATTCAAGATGAAAAATCCTTCTGCCTCTGCAAACTCAACGAGAGTATTTCCACGCTGGTTTCTGTTGCCGTGACCGAATTTACCTACTGAAGTTTCATTCTGTTGCCGGTGCCCTATTTTTGCATTGAAATCTCCCATAATTATCTTCAAGTGCTGCTTACCTTTATTATTTAGATGACGAATTTCCTCATAAAATTCTTCAATTTCTTCTTCAGGATGACTTGTGGTGGGTGCATAAGTTTGAATAATCTGAGCCTGGTATCTTCTCGATAGTTGGATAACGAGTCGTGTAGCTCTGTCAGAGGAACTTTCAACTTCTACCACTTTATCCTTCAGTTTCTTGTTTATTATAAATCCAACACCACTAGTTCTGCCAGTATCTGTCCCACGATAATAGAAGAGATGTCCACTTTTCAGTTCAATGAGATCTTCTCCTTTTCTCCTTACCTCACTTAGCCCGACGATGTCCCACTTGATCCTTTGTAGTTCCTCTTCCAATTCAAGAAGCCTGGAATCAGAAGATAGGGAGCGTCCGTTGTAGGTAACCAAGGTCAGCATCAAATGGCAGCCTAGTCCGGTCCTCCGGGGATTCTTAGCACCCTCTGCCTTCATGTCGCACTGGCCGCTGCCTTGGCCAGGTACATTCCAGCTGCCGGAGACTGAGGGCCAAGATTTAAGTTGTAGAGTCATTTTGGAGGTGTTTGGCCATAACTCACCACGCTGGCCAAGCGGGTTGGTGATTGTGGGATAGCATTTCCTCTGATCCCGATGGTATAGTTATACCGCTATTTGCGGTCGTCAGAGCCCCTTAGTGGGAACAGGATGCAGCACGAGAAGGCGGGGTTGACATTTGTCAAGGAGAGGCTGTGATGTTACGCATCACCTGACCTTACATCCCTTTTATATACTTACAGATATATAGATTTATATACTTACAGATATATAGATGACCTTCTTTGCTTAAACAATTCTGGATTTCTTGAAATGATTTTTTCGGCTATCCAAACTGCATTAGGTTAATTAAAACTTACACTAGTAACCAGGGACTTGACTTTCTAGATTTGTCTATTAATTTGAATGATGGTAATCCAGTTCTTGGTTTGTATGATAAGAGAAACAACTTTAATTTTAAAATTTTAAAATTTTAAAATTCATAAAGTGGTCAAGTAATATTTCCAGCAAAGTTACCGAGAATATCATTATCTCGCAGGTTATAAAGTTGTCCAGGATTTGCAACTTAGAGGAAGATTTTAAGCAGCATGCTCAATTTCTAATCAGTCAGTTTATTGATAATCAGGTTCCAAGGGCTTTCTTAAAAGCCACACTTAAAAAAATTGTTCTCAATTATAGTGTTAGGGTTGCAGACGTACTCTAATTTAATAACTCAGTGACTGAATGAATCATCTAAATTAAAGCCATATAATAGGGGTTTAGATGATGATGTGGTTACCTTTACTTAATTAGGAACCCAACATAATCTCTTAATTCCTTCTGCTTTTAATTCAAAAACAGTTCAAAACTACCCTAATTAAAAATATTACGGAAAAAGTTTAAAATATAAAACATTTATACAAAAAAGTATATATAAAAAACTAAGTAGAAAAAAATAGTATAATTTAAATAATTAAAAGGTTGGGAAAGTTTAATCTTTTGGGGGTATTTTAATACTTTTAAAGCCAGACTGTTCCCAACGAGTATTTTATAGTATTCCGACTAGTTGATAGCAACTTTAAAACTGTTTGGAATTTTTGCTGTCTTAACCATAACCATAGTACGTTCTGGTAATTTGGTTGCCTTCTTGGCTGCCAGGTGGCGCTGTTGGCGTCACTGCTTCGAGTCACGTCGATATTTGAAACTGTTTGCATCTTTTCCTGCTGGTAAGTTTCTTGTTTTTGCTAATTATTTTATTTTTCTATTAAAATATTTTTTAGGTTTGAAGTTTCCTTTTCTCCTATAGTTAGTTTTTCTGCAGGTTTTCCTCTTGTTCGAGATTAGCAGGCGGCAATCGTCGAGGGTGCCCCATTGTTCAATCCTCGTTTCAGATAAATTTAGGCAAGTGCAGCTTCGATTGACTCTTATTTTTCATTCTAGAACTCTCTTTCGGAAGTTTCTTGTAAATAGGTTAACTGAATTCAAACTATTTTCCTCCTTTAGGTATTTAAAGAATGTGCTTGTAAATAGTTACATTTATGTAGTGTATGGTTGTAACAGTGTTTTTGCTAGCTATTCTAGCATTTTATGCTTCTTGGACTGAGTAATTTGGATTTGGATTCTATGAGTTATTTAAATGTTTTCTGATTATTATTTTGATGTTTTGTAGCAATCTGGATAGTGCAGAAGCTCGCACTTTTCGGTCTTTATTAAGCTATGAGAGGTGTTATCTGTGCCTAGCCCTTGATGAAACCATAGATAGCAGCTTTTCGTAGTCCTAAAATCACATTTTTTTTCTCCCGTTGGTTATTAGATCTCTTCTTTCGGTTTTTCCGAATCAGTTGCTCCAGCTTTCAGATTTGTGATAACTTTTGTATTTGATTTTTGATTTTTCTTATATGCAGGCAGCCTCAGGCGCTTTGGAATTTTAAAAATTGTTTTGAAAATTTACGTGTAACCTTTGAGAGAGAGCGAGAGAGAGAGATTGTGCTATATATACGCTGAGTGGCCACTTTATTATGACCACTTGACAGTTTTTAGCAAATGAGCTATGGCTGCACGCTGTTGCTGACAGAGGGCGAGGCTAGTTAAAAAGGGAAAGCTTAGTGCTTGCGACAGTAGTAGAAGTGATTTTTGGGTGACGAGATGGGTAAAAAATGCGATTTGACGGACTTTCAACGTGGTATGATTGTGGGAGCTCAGCGCCATGGAGCGAGTATCACCGAAACCGCCGCATAAGTGAAATATTCCGTAGCAGCTGTTGTTAAAGTGTTTAAAGACTGGATTGTCAGACAAAAAACTGGGTCACTACGTGCAACGTGTGGTCGTCATCGACTACTGACTGCTCGCGCGGAACGGAGAGTGTCCAGACTGGTAACAAACAACATAAAGCAACAGTGCAGCAAATTACAGACCATCTTAATCAAGGATCCCCTCAAATGATCTCTGCACGCACTGTTCGCCGTACACTGCATCGGATGGGATATGGCAGCCGAAGGCCTGTTCGAACACCTTTGCTGTCTGCAGTTAACAAGAGAAAACGTCTCCAGTTCGCACAGGAGTACAAGGATTGGACAGTCGATAATTGGAAACAAATTATGTGGTCCGATGAATCACGTTGTCAGTTGCACTATGCCGATGACCGCGTGAGAATTTGGCGGAAACAGCACGAAAGCATGGACCCCAAATGCATTGCTACAACCCTTCAAGCTTGTGGAGGCAACGTTATGGTTTGGGGAATGTTTTCCTGGCATGCTTTGGGCATTTAAATTCGTGTTGATCAACGTCTGACTGGCACATCATATCTAAACATCGTTGCAAACCAAGTGCATCCTGTCATGTGGATGGTTTATCCCAATGGCGATTTCTACTTTCAACAAGATCCTGCCGTAATGCTCGTATTGTACAGGATTGGTTTCAGGAACATGCCGGTGAGTTTACTTTGCTTAGGTGTGCCCCCACAATCTCCAGATCTCAACCCCATTGAGAATGTGTGGGATGAAGTTGAACGAGCCATAAAACAGCTGGATCCACAACACTGCAATCTCACACTCCTGGAAAGTGCTATTCATCAAGCATGGTCTCAGATTCCACAAACCACCTATAAACATCTCGTAGAGTCCATGCCACGAAGAATCGACGCAGTATTAAAGGCAAAAAGTGGCACAACGAAGTACTGAGGGGTGGTCATAACAAAGTGGCCACTGAGTGTATATATATGTATATAGCCACTGTCTATCTGACTGAAGCATCCATGCCAGCTCAGGCAACAAGACAAATCCAGCGCTTCTGACTACTTTGCCACTGGGATGACGTCATCGAACTAGAACCTAGAACGAAGTGAAATCGACCAAGATGTAGAGGTACGAAAATGTGATGGAGAACTTCACTATACACTAGATCGAGAATGGTTGATATATCATTAAACATTCTCATCTACAACTCGATGAATGCCTCCCCATGAACATTAAATATTTTAACATAATAGTATGAACACTCATTGAATAAAGTACTTCGAAATGTATGCAAATAATATGTAGAAGCATGAGACCTTCACTTTAGACTAACTTCATTTTATGAAATGCACGAACAAACCTTGCAAGCATAAGCCTGTGCATGACATAATTGTTGTTTCCTGATATTTGGCGACACTTTTAAACATAGTCCCTGGTTATAAAAATGCTCATCAATAATGTAGTGCGCAAGATCCTTATATAATATTGATGAAACATTTTAACTGATAAGTACTTGTTAAAAAATCACGCTTCACGTAGAGTTGATTTGATCATTTGATTGACACCTAAATGCTATCCCAAACTTAAATGATGATGAAAACACTGTTAATATTGAATTCAAGATGATTGAGACTTTGGGCTTGGCTCTTTTGTTTTAAGCATATGCTAGTACTGCTGATTCTCTGAACATTCTATTGCTTAGATATCAGAGTATGATGTCAAAGAATAAAAAATAAATTCTACCATGGCAACCATGTTCGAGTTCCTAAATCCTTCAAAAAATATTTAATTATTACTAACTTTAACGCATTAGGAATATTTAAATTATAAACACGCAAATAATATCCATGAAATATGAACACGAGAACTGCGTGTGTAATATAAATTGGTATGTATCAGAAGATAAAGAGAGATTACGGTAATGGAATTCATACTTCGCGTCAAATGCCACTGTGTCCGCTATGTTCTGTATATGTAACATCAAAAGTATCGGGACGCACATATCACAACACTTTCCAAATTCATAGACCTTCGAAACGAATATAAACCGATCTTCTTCAGTCTCAACTTCCTTAGTAAGACTGAAACTCTATGGTTAGCAATCTACCTTGCCTCTGAAAGGTGTCTGCAGTTACGTATGAAACAATATTGGATAAAATGAATTTAAAACTATGTCCTTTATGAAATAGATCTCCATATTCATCCAGTTGGTCAAGGACAATGTTGAGAACTGCGGATAAACGTACCTGAGATGCTAAACTTCGGAAACAAATAATCCGTTACATCCCTTTCCTACCGAGTTCCTACGAAACTACTTCATCTTTGCCTTTTCTGGGTGTGAATTACAAAAGAATCTACACAGGTTTTTTAATGTGATTTAAATAATCTTTCGAAGCGACGAACCCTGTGTGTGTGTGTGTGTGTGTGTGAAATATAAATGCGAGATTTTGTCTTATATTGAAAAGAATCAGCTTGTCACAGATAAACAGCAATAATGGTGAACATCTAAAATGCAAATAACAAAAAATAGACATTTAAAAAGTTTCAATGGCGCTACATAAAAACAAAATTTAAGTATGTGGTCGTTGGTATTTTCTATTACTAAAACTAAACTAGTGAATTTTTTCTTTCTTCTTTTTTCTTCTTTTTCTTTTATTTATCATCATTATTATTATTTTTTTTTTTTTTTTTTGCATTCCGCTCGGTTTACGTAAACCATTTACTTGATTAAAGATGATAAACCAAAGAAAGAAAAGAAGAAGAAAAAGGAAGAAAGAAGGCAGAAAGTGAAATACCTTCTGATATGTACAACCAAAAAGTACTTATTACTTGTGCTGGGCGACAGAAATAGACAATATAGCGATGTAAACGAAAATTAGGGAATTTTAGATATTAATGATCATAATAGGAAAATATTTGAAGCTTCATTTTTCACACAACTGAGTGGAGAAGGAAAATTGAAAAACCCAAAATGGAAAAAGTAAAATAATTTAGATGTAGTATAATCAGTCAATGCAACTAATAAACTGAAGTAGGCTGTCCAGATATTGAAAAGCTAGGAAAAGTGAACGGGTGAAAGTAAAATACGATATCAAACTCAAACTTCCAAATAAGATTTTAAAACATATGTTGCGATAGTGGAGATGAAAAAAGAACAGATTGTGTAGAATATCAAGAAATCCAAAAAGATTGCGGCTTAAATTATATGCAAATAATACCACCGTTTAAAACGACAAAAACAAATACTGCTTTCTGAATTAAAACAAAATTTAACGGAAATATTTCTTTTTTCAAATAACTAGTTTGATAAATCGCAAGTATCGTAATGTACTGTACATCTATACTATGCATAGTCTGAGACGTTAATGAAACCTTATTGAACGAAAAACAGCTTATTAGAAGAGTATCTATCCGGAGAAAAGGGTGTCACATTAAATGTAACGCTGTTATGTTAAATAAGCGTTCCGAAAACTTTTAGACGGCCTCACGTGAAAAGGAAATGTATGTGACCATAAAATAAGAATGCCATGCATATACATCCTTTTGTCTTCGTTTCTATTCTAATCTGCACATCTTAAATGTTTCTTTTCCCTATGACCGTAATGACTCAGGTGGACAACATGCGTTAGACATTGGTCATTGTACAAGTCAGAAGATGTTAAATAATGAAATGAAGATGTTGGGATATTGAACTTTTTCTTCTCTCGCGAATGCTTGAAAGCACGAACATAACCTGATTTTAACTCTTCGTCCGAGAAATAAAGATCTTCACAGCGGTACCTTTTTAATAATATTTTTCAGAAATAAATTCTTTCTGCTAAGAGATGAAAAACAAAACAAAAACTGTGCTTCAGAATTCGTTGGAATTTTTAAGTAGTGTTTACAACAACCACACAGTACCAATTATGAACCACACGCTTCAAGGACTCAAATAGTTCTAAAAACAAGATTAACGACAAATTGTTTTAATAAAGTTAGGGGAACCTTTTCTTTTGTTTGGTACAGCTAAAAGATTTCAACGCTCTTAGCGCTGTTAATTCGACAGCCAGGATAGTAATTATATTATAAACGAAAACTTTCTAAAGTAAATATTTTTTCCTTCCTTATCGTGAAGCTTTCAATCAAATTATGTTTTGGACAATCATGGCAGATTACATATATTGCTGCCTGGACTGCTGAATGGAATACTAGGTGGTACCACTTGTTTATAACATAGAGCGATAACGCTATGAAAATAAATATTCTTCAGTACATCCTAAGTTAGTAACTGCCGATACCAATCCTTTTTGCGCGGAAATCATTATCAAAACAGAATAATGCAGGGAAGGAATAATCAAAATTCAGCTATATTTTCAGATAAAACCTGCATAGAAACAAATTATTAAGGAGTGGAAGGATAGTATTGATAGGTGGGTTGATAGACAGACAAAGTGGTAATACAATAACATCACTTTTGACACACTTATATACATAATGCAGACGTAGTGCATGCTAACAAAGGGCCATGGATTTGGGGGGAGGTGATACCATGCCATTACCTCCGGCACATAAAATGATTCTTTTGTCACCCGGCTGCTTTTGGGAGCGGAATTCATTTTCTCTGCATTAATGCATAAAGAAAATATTAAAACACCAGCTTTGTTTTGATAAAGCAATTTGCTGACACGAGAAACAGGTAAACAACAGTTGCCATGGGAACGTAAAGTTCTACATCACTATTGAATAAATTCAATGTATCTTGCCCCATGGCTTCACGGTAGCACTCCGGGTGGGGGAGGAATACGTTATTCATGATTGAAAACACCATTGCCACTGTTGCTATCTTTCTAAGTATTTATTAGTATTTGCTTTTACGTTTACTCTTCTTGTATCTCCTCAAATTCGAACAATGAACAAACTTTAACAGAACGCTTACAGATGATGTGTCGATACATTTAAATAGAAGAGAAATAATAATAGCTCTGAGTACAAAGATTTCTCTGGGTTCCCTGAAAAAGATGTCGCGATGACTGAGACACCTGTGGACTAGCCAGAAACTAGTGTGTATGAACACTCGGCCACCAAGGCGACAAAAATTTAGTGGCAGCAGGTTGTTACTTCCGATATTTCGTGTTTTCTTTTCTGTCGGAGTGGACCGTCATTTTCTCAAAAAATACATTCTGTATGTTTCCCTCGCAAGAATCCATTGGGGAAGCAGTGCGTTTTTCCGATTAGATGTTCACATCGGAATCTTCACGACTGAAACTTCATTTATTCATTTTTTCTAGAATGGCTGTTTTCACGAAGGTGTGCATTCCGAAAAGTTATTTTTCCGCGACACTGTAGATTTCTGGAGGTCTTCCCCTCCCCCTTTTTTTAAGTACAACATAATTTTCACCACTGTACGCTTTCTTGATTTACGTTTTGTAGCACCATAATTATTTTCTTTATTACACTAATACTTTCACAATCTACAGCTTTTCTCTGGGGTCAATGAGAAAGACAATTTTGGAGGACTCCATTTTAAAAGTATCTGTTAGTGCAAATGGTTCCAATATTTTACTGAAACTAAGATACACTCTTTGCGAAAACAAACAAACAAAACAGAAAAACGAAGCAGCACCCAGAAGGAGTCATCGAATCGAGATGAAAATTGGTATGTGCAAAGTACTTGTATTGGAAAGAAAACGATTGCAATTCCGCAACATTTGGGCCATTTATTCGGATAAAACAGCTACAAGAGTGGAACAAGTTACTACGTTGTAGCGCCACCTCTGGCTCAGATACAACCAGTTAACCGGCGTAGCATAGACCCATACAGTTCACGGATACTGTCCTGGCGTACAGGGGTATCGTTCACTTGATCGAAAGATCACTTGACCGAAAATCACTTGATCGAAAGGTACATTTCACCGAAGGGTCGCTTGGCCGAAAAGTTCATTTCACCTAAAAGTTCATTTCATGGAAAGGACATTTGATCGAAAAGTTCATTTCACCGAAGGATTACTTTACCAAAAAGTTCATTATATCGAAAGATCATTTCACCGAATGGTCAGTTTATCGAAAACTTAGAATTTTGTAGTTAAGATCTAATGGAGTGTTTTTTTTTTTTTTTTTTTTTTTTGATTGGAGGTTTAACGACCACCGTGAGCAACTCAATGGGCTATAAGCAGTCGCCCGTCCCTAATTTAGGGTCACTAGTTCCAGGGAAGGGAGAGAGCCATTGCCGTAAGACAAACACAACATCCATGCCTCACCGGGATTCGAACCCGGACCCCTTTCGGACGAATGATCAGAGGCCATCGCCTAGACCACTGCGCCACCGGGGCGGCCTGTTTGAGGGTGGTGCGGGTTTTTGAAAGAACTGGCCAACTAAACATTATCGGATTGTATAAAAAATACACTTTTAATTTCTATGAAACACCTCCCCATGAGTAGGTTTTTCGAAATATAGCATTAATTATAAGGCCTAAATTTGTGCTTTTTTGTCAAATTTTAAACCTCCGAACTCATATTCATAAGGGTTACACAGCAAATCAAGTAAATTTTTCACTTTTACTCAACCACAAAACATTAATTTTTTGACCGTAGGCCTAGATACAGGCCATTTTAACCGTACTCATATTCAAAAGCATTACGTAAACTGTAAAATAACTTTTTATATAAACTTTATGGACATGAGCACGCACGGTTAAAATTTGCTAAAAAGTCCTAAGCCGAGACCTAGGGCCCTAAAATTGATTCTTTTTGCCTGAAAAAATATGCAACATTATTAACTTTTTATGTAAAATTTATGAACATAAGTTCGCACGATTGAAATTGGGTAAAGAGGCATAAGCCAAGGCCTAGAAGTCTAAAATTGATTCTTTTTGCCTGGAAAAAATGTGCAACATTATTAATTTTACTTTTTATGCAAACCTTATGAACATGAGCACTTAAAATGACTTTTATCCCATGAACATGATTAAAATTTGCTAAAAAGCCTAAGCCGAAAAAAAAAAAAAAAAGATTTGTCTTAAAACTAAATCTTTACGTTCTCTGTGCAACAGAGAAATCAAAAGTGCAATATAAGTATAATCCCCTAACGTTTCAGTGGCCTGTCTGCTGAACTTGCACCATGCTTCAACAGATCCGGTAATGAAATTCAAAGTTTTCAATAAACTGACCCGTCGGTGAAATGACCTTTCTATGAAATGAACTTTTAGGTAAAGAGACCTTTCGGTGAAATGAACTTTTCGATCAAGTGAACCTTCGGTGAAATGAACTTTTCGATCAAGTGAACCTTCGGTGAAATGTACCTTTTGATCAAGTGACCCTTCGGTAAAATGAACTTTTCGATCAAGTGATCTTCCGGTGAAACAATCTTTTCGGTGAAGTGATTTTCGGTCAAGTGACCCTTCGGTGAAGTAAACGTCGTGCAAATGAGCCAGACCCGACGTACAGCATGCCAGATGGTGTCCAAATTGTAGGCCAGTTCCCCGACATTCCGGGATGAACGTAGGTGGCGTCCAGTGTCCCAAACATGTTGGATGATCGTGAGAGGTCGAGCTAACGGGCTGGCCATGGAAGGGCCTCGATATTACGGAGGCAGGCCTGGGAGAGCCGTGCCGTGTGTGGTCAGATATTATCCCATTGAGAAAATGCTCGGTGATGCTGCTACCATAATGACAACACAACAGGTTGCAGAATGTTGTCGACGTACCGTTGAGCCGTGAGGGTGGTACGTAGGACCACCACGGGTGTCCGGCTATCGTAGCAAATAGCTCCCCAGACATGCATACGCTAGTCATCGGCGCCTAGTGCAAACCGTGACTCATCACTGAAGACAACACAATGCCACTAGACACTATTCCACGTTGATAGGGCCCGACACCACTGCAACATGTGCCAGCGGTGTTCGCTGTTGGTAGTAAGCGGCGGAGTGGCCTCCCCGAATGTAGTTTCCGAGCCGTAAGTCCTCCGGTAACGGTCCGAATGGCCACTTTCGGACCTGTAGACGACGCAACAAAGCCACGGTTTGTTTAGAGCGACGAATTCGGTACTGTTCGTGCGGCTCTTACAATCGCTCGATCCTCGCGTTTTATCGTTACCCTCGGCCGTCCATTTCCCGCGTGACGATGGGTTGCCATGTCAACACATGGGCGCCAACATCTTCCGATTGCCGCGTCCGACCCAAATATGTGGCGATACGGACTTTCTCTGCCCAATTATAAGTCCTCTCTCAAACTCCCTCAACTGCTCATATCACTGATCCGACGTCGAGGCTTCCAGACAGTCCGTGGAGGTTGGTGCAACCGTAATCCACTGCCATAACTGTTCCTGCGTGGAAGTATTGCTCTTGATACACTCTGTTGAATGGCGGTTCCTATGTGCTGTGGCCTATCACTATTTTGTCCTTGGTCGTTATTTTTTAATCATTTGCATATCCAGCCCTGATGTACTGGCGGGCGAAGTTTCATCGGGATCGAGCGCTTTTCTCATGGTGCTTCGTTTTTATTTTATTTTTTATTTTGCAAAAAGTGTATTTGAAAATAGTGAGAATGTAATCATGAATTTAGATTATCACATTTAAAACCTGTTGCCATTGATAGATATTAATGAAGTCCAACATTTGTCTTCGGACAATTCCAAACACTATTGCGTATTTTTCAAAGCTTACACTTTGGCTCGCGTTCAGCACTTACGTTAGAAATATCAGCCTCATTCGCACAAAGGACAGGTCAGAACTTATATTGAAAAAAAAATGTTGAATAACGCTTGTATGTTGGAAAAGCAATCTGTAGATAAAACTTCGGAAAACGTGCAAGCTATAATAAAAGAATGTAAATAGCAGTGGAAATCACTAATACCATGTTAGAGTTCAATATAGCCTGTATACGTCACGACATATATAAATTAAAATTTTGTTTTCATAAGGAAACAAGCCTCGCCGTTGATTTTTTTTTTTTGCATTGATCTCATCTTTTATATTTGATTTCCTCTGAACAATGTCTGGAAGACCACAAAAGGAATACGACACTATCCATTCACCAGAAATATGAACAATGCTCGCATATTCAATGGAGCTGGAAAATGCTTAGAGACCTTTTAATTAATGTTGAAATAACTAAATAGCACGCTAAGTACCGATTGTTATTAGGTTCCTGTGGAGATAGAAAGCGTACGCTACGTCATGTGTGGCAGCCCGAGACGGTACCATCGTCACATATACGCAGTTCTAATTTCAGACTGCATTTTGCAAAAGAGAAAGGGAAAATGTAAATCATATTTATTGCATCAATTCGACTGTCTGAGCTGTCTATTAACATTATACACCGAACCTCTTAGTCTGTTTCAAAAACTTTCATCCTCATGGCTCTAACCATGAGGATGATGATACTTTATTCCTTTTCGAATTTCTAATACACAGTTTTTCCTCTAGGTGGCACAAACTTGTTTTCGTGTTTGAAACGGTATTTACACTTGCCAAAAGTCTGGTACAATTTTTTTTTTCACTTTCTACATCAGAAATTATGAGCAAAACTTTCCTTTGTATTTGGAAATATGTATCCGCATCTAAGAGACCAATATGAAAAATTAATTTTGCATCCAGTAGTTGTAAATACAAAACAAATTTCCCCTTCATTTTTCAACCTTTTCTAGTGCAAAATGTCTTTCCTTGGAGACGTAAATTTAGATTTTTAATACAACGATATCTAGAGTTAAAAGAAATATTTTGAAAATTTCTTTTAGTATCTACCTTTAACCACGGTTACTGCAATAAATATACCATCGGGTTTTCTAGGTGAACTGCTTTCCGCTAGGGGGTGCTACAGTGTGTTTGCATTTGGAACTATATCTACGTTACCAAAAGTTATACTTGAAAAATATTTTGTACTCGATTTCTGCTACAGTGACTATCATTTGCCCCGCCCTTTCGCGCTTTTAAAATGCATTTTCTCGCTAGGTGCTGTATATTTACATTATTCGCTTATATCAAATTCAGTAGGTCAGTGCGGATTTTTTTCTACTTTGCCCAACTCTGATTCATATCAGCATTATCCATGTGCCGTTTGATTTTCAATATGCACTATTTTTCCGCAGAGAGAGGTAACAATGAACTTACCTTTGTTAACAAAACAAGTGCTCTTATACCATTACTTTATCCATTTATCTTAGCATTGATGAATCAGATTTCTTTGTACTGCAGCATAATGCTGACTATGAACATGATGATTTACACATTAGTAAAACGCCGATTATCCAGAGCTCAGTTATCCGAGGGGTCGGATTAACCGTGGTCTTTCATAGTACACACGAATTTCATTTGCTTTAAATTGTCTATGCAAATGGATTCGTAAAATAACAGAAGCCATTACTACGAGGGTCATGACAAAAGTTCTACACACATTAATCTAAAACGGAAGCGGATGACGCAATCAGGAAAATGATAGCGTCATGTCAAGGTCAGACTCTTAGCAACCCACTAGTGTCAGAACGAAGCGCTATCATTTGCTGTGTGGACGTCGGAGGGTTTTGGAAATGGAAGCGTGCCGCCCCGGTGGCGCAGTGGTCTAAGCGATGGCCCCTGATCACTCGTCCGAAAGGGGTCCGGGTTCGAATCTCGGTGAGGTATGGATGTTGTGTTTGTCTTACGGCACTGGCTCTCTCCCTACCCTGGAACCAGTGGCCCTAAATTATGGACGGGCGACTGCTTGTAGCCCATTGAGTTGCTCACGGTGGTCGTTAAACCTCCAATTAAAAAAAAATGGAAGCGTGCAGCTCCTCAGGTCGAGTCACTGCGTTAGACTAGTGCTCGTACGTGGTAATAAAAACTCTGCAGGAAAAAAACTCCGACACAGATCCACACTGCCTTGCAAGAAGTTTGTGGGGAATCAAAGCACAATTTCTTTCTGAGGACAAAGTTGAGACCGAAAATTCGTTAAAATCGCCCCAACCTGTTGGAAGCGGAAGCGGTCTTGCTGCATGACAACGCATCGTGTCATGGTGCAGCGTCAGTACGGAAACTTTTGTCGAAATATGGCTGGGAAACTTTTATCACACCCACCACACAGCCCTGATCTCAGTCCACCCGACTTTGATCTTTTCCCAAAGTTAAAACATCGGCTCCATGGCAACCGCTACGAATCGCTGCATGAACTGTCATTGGATGAGACCCGAGTAACACGTCAGCTGAACAAAGATGGCGTACTACGGGGCATCCAGGACCTACCTCACCGCTAGCAAGCTGCCATTAGCAGCGGAGGGGAGTAAATTGAACTACAATAAGGCAAGTTTTTTCCGTTCTTCCACACTTTTTTCAAAAATAGACGGTTTGCAGAACTTTTGTTAGGACCCCCGTACGTATTATAAATAACATTGCATCATAATTAAACAAAACTGCATTATCTTTCTAACATAACTTACTTGTAGTAACTATTGCGGCTTCCCGTTCTGCCTCCAGAGTATGCAATCAAAGTTTATTACGAATTTATTCTAGTCTCATTTGTCTGTTAAACATTACGAGTGTTTTTCATGACGAGGACGACGACGAGGAACTACAACCAACATACAAAGCAAGTTGTAATGAAACCCTAACAGCTGCAGATACGTTACTTATATTCGTGAAAAAGTCAAGATGATGTTGATCACACTGAAAATTTGTGGACGTGTAAGAAAAATAAAACAAAAAATAATGTTACAAAGAAAACAAACAAAAATCCCCAACTCTTTGTCTAAATAGGTTTTAAAATGGTTAGTTTTGTATTTACATGTTACAAGAATATTTATATTATGTTTTAATCCAACAAAGCGTAATTTGGATTAACCGTGTTTTTCAATTGTCGGAGCTCTAGCCTTTGCCAATTACCATGGATAATTGACGTTTTACTGTACTTTTCAATTTCTGTTATTTATAGCTTTTCATTCGACTATCACAGCCACGATAATTTTCCCATGCTCTTTTTGTGAAAAATTTACCAGTTAAATGTACCGAAATTTGCTTCTTTTTAATGAAAAGTTCAAAAGAGGTTCTAACCTTCCCTCGAGAACTCGACCGCGACTGGAGCTTGTAGTGTTTTTATTACTTGAACGTTTCTTTTAGTTGAAATTAATGAGCGTATTTAATTAAACTTGCTGATTAACGTTAATTAATGTCGTTAATTAATTCTAGAAATAATTACGTGAACAAAAAAGCGGCCATGTTGAAAGAATCAGTTAAAACTCACGTAACGTCAATTGTTTATTCTCCACGAACTGAAAACACAGGTCACCAATACACTATATTCAAGTCGTACCGCTGACACATAATAGCCAGCTCCTGTATCAACATAAAATTCTCAGTCAGACAGCTACGTCACTTATTTCGTCGGTTTACGTAAGTTTGCAGCCTCTTTCACTAATACAAGTATCTCGAACACATATCATCAACTGTACTCACGTTCTCCACAGCTCTACTCTTTTTTTCATTCAACGTTATTTATTTATTTTCTTCTGACTCAATGCCAGGGTTGCCAAACGTACAAGCAATTCGTGGAAGTAATAATGTGCCGTTCAGTGAGAAAATCTTAAATCGAGAAATAACGAAATTTACATGAGAAAATGGAAACTCGAAAGGAAGGTTAATTACGCGTATACACAAGCAATTTGTCTATAAATGCTTTCTGAACCATATAGCCTAGTTGTGCTATATATTAAATTCACTTGAACTGTTAGATGAAGACCGCTCTTCCGTGTTTTATTCATACAGTATTTGCGCTTAGGATGTCCATTAACCAATTGACGAATATTGTCTTCTAAAGACAGTCGTAAACCGCAGGACGGGTGGGCGACAGAGCTCGTGTATTCTATCGGGTAACATGGATATAAATGGAGTCAGTTTTACAGTTCCGAGATTCGCCGTTGCAGTTTTCAAGGAGATATTCATGAGCCGTTATTTTCTCTTGAAAATCTTTGACGCATTTCTACCCAACATTTTCTTTGCGGGAGCACGAATTTCCAATCTCCTCTGAGACCAATCGCCAATGTAAACCGCTAACCCTCCTATGGCCAATTTTACCAGCAAATGTTATAGTAATGAATTATACTGACAGCTCAGTCAGTATAATCCGCAAGGCGATAAGATGATCTACTGAAGTGCACAGGTATACACACGAAACAGTAGAATCTCGTATCTACATAACAACGCAGATATTTCATCTTTCTCAGGTTCAAACTAGGTAACGTTCTTTTCTTTTTCTTTTTTTTTTTTTTTTTTGATTTTACAAGATTAATTGCCAACTTTTTTCTTTGAATGTAGCTTACTAGGCTCTTTCTATTCACAATATTTTTTTACAGAAAAAACAGAAGCTATATGTCAAATGGAGCAGAAACCATTTTATACAATTATTTACCCTGAAATTCAGATCGCCGTATTACTTAAGCATTTCCGTTTATTCCAGCAGTTCACAAGCTCTCTAATAGGAGAGCTGTGCACGAGATAGTACTTTTTGGTCGCAGATTCTGTTTCGTAGCACAGCTGAGTAAATGCATTAATACTCGCTAGAAAAGGCAATAAAAGTGCCATAATTATATATGATTTGCTAAAATTATAAATATATAATTGTTATAGTAGTAATAGCAATTATAATATATATATATATATATATATATATCGTTTGTCTTTAGATTTTGTTTGTCTTATGAGCTTGCCACGTTCAAGTTTAACAAAATCTATTGACATAACCAACCTTAAAAAACACCATAATACCTTCAAGTTAGAACTGAAGAACAGGTTCTCTGCTTTAGAAGGCCTAACATCGGAAGAAGTGGACATCTCTGAAGTTAACAGAAAAGTAACCAAAGCTCTTATGGAAACAGCAACAAAATTAGCTGGTTCTAAGAACAAGTTGCATGTGAACAAATTATCAGGAAAAACCAAAATGTTGATGCAAAAAAGAAGAGAGATGAGGACAACTAAAGAAGATGTGACTTCCAAAGTGGAATATATAGAGCTATGCAAGACAGTAAGAAAAAGTATCACTGAAGACGTAAGGAAATTCAACTGTGAACTAGTGAGGAAAGCAATTGAAAACAACCAAAGCCTAAAGATAGCAAAGGGACATCTCAGTAAGGGAAGAAAACAGATTATGGCACTGAGAAAAGAAGATGGTTCTGTAACAAGAAATAGAGGCGAAATTTTGACAAGAGTGAAAGATTTCTACTCCAAATTATATGAAAGGGATGATATATGCTCTCCAGACATCATGAAAGATACCAGTACCAGAGTTCCCCCAGTCCTTCCAGCAGAAGTTGCACATGCAATCAAGAACATGAAGCGAGGAAAAGCTCCAGGAGAAGATGGAATTACTGTAGACATCATACAAGAAGCAAGTGGAGAAATCGAAACAGTACTCGCCCAAATTTTCACTGATGCCTTAATGAAGGAAAGATTCCTGAGGATTGGAACACCGCTACAATGATCCTGCTACATAAGAAAGGTGACATTGAGGATCTCGGAAACTACAGACCTATCAGCCTCCTATCAGTAGTTTATAAAATCTTCACTAAAGTTCTTTCACACCGCTTGAAGGTAGCACTAGACATGGCTCAGCCGAGAGAACAAGCTGGATTCAGGAGTGGCTACAGCACAATAGATCATATCCACGTGCTGAGAGAACTAATTGAAAGAGCGAGGGAATATGAACTTCCATTGTGCATGGCTTTTATCGATTATGAAAAAAGCCTTTGATTCGGTGAAACCATCAGCAGTTACAATGGCTCTGAAAAACCTGCGGTATTGAAGATGCATGCATTAATATTATTAATAACATCTATGAAAATGCAAGTGCAAAGATTAGGCTGTTTGAAAATACAACACACATAAAAATTGGAAAGGGAGTGAGACAAGGTGACACCATATCTCCGAAGCTCTTTAATGCCACATTGGAGGGTGTTTTTCAGTCGCTGAGCTGGGAAAACAAGGGGATAAAGATTAATGGAGATTATCTAACCCACCTTCGTTTTGCTGATGACGTAGTCATTTTTGCAACTACCCCATCAGAGCTGCAGAGTATGATCCAGGAACTTGCTGACAAGAGTAAAGAAGTGGGATTAAAAATGAACTTTCAGAAGACAAAAGTGATGTTCAATGCTTTTACAAGAAATGAAGATTTATCGATTGATGGAGAAAAGCTGGAGATAACAGACACGTACGTTTATCTTGGACAGCAGATATCAAGTGAGGGTCACATTGATGAAGAAATTAATCGGCGTACAAAACTTGCCTGGAGAGCTTTTGGAAGAAACAGCATAATTTTCAAGAGCAATATGCCATTATGTCTTAAAAGAAAAGTGTTTGATCAATGCATCCTTCCAGTGCTTACGTATGGTGCAGAGACGTGGACCTTAACTAAAAGAGACATACAAAGGCTGCAGACAACTCAAAGAGGCATGGAGAGGTGCATGCTTGGTGTAACCAGGAGAGATAAGAAGAGGAACTCGTGGATCCGAAAAATGACAAGAGTGGAAGACGTCATGATCAGAGTTAAATCCCTGAAATGGCAATGGGCTGGACATACTGCCAGAAGGACAGATCATCGATGGACAGCCGAAATTTTAGATTGGATTCCAAGGGACAGGAAAAGACCCAGAAGAAGACCACATAGGAGATGGGTGGATGAAATTCGAAAGTATGCAGGGGTGACATGGAGGAGACTGGCACAAGACAGACCGTTGTGGAGGAAACTTGGGGAGACCTTCGTCCAGCAGTGGATTGATAATGGTTGACAATGATGATGATGATGATGATATATATCGTTATAGTAATATACAGGGATGTAAGGTCAGGTGATGCGTAACATCACAGCCTCTCCTTGACAAATGTCAACCCTGCCTTCTCGTGGTACATCCTGTTCCCACTAAAGGGGCTCTGACGACCGCCAATAGCGGTATAACTATACCATCGGGATTAGAGGAAATGCTATCCCACACTCACCAACCCGCTTGGCCAGCGTGGTGAGTTATGGCCAGACCCCCCCCAAAATGAAAGAAGTGGGATTAAAATGAACTTTCAGAAGACAAATGTGATGTACAATGCTTTTACAAGAAATGAAGATTTATCGATTGATGGAGAAAAGCTGGAGATAACAGACACGTACGTTTATCTTGGACAGCAGATATCAAGTGAGGGTCACATTGGTGAAGAAATTAATCGGCGTACAAAACTTGCCTGGAGAGCTTTTGGAAGAAACAGCATAATTTTCAAGAGCAATATGCCATTATGTCTTAAAAGAAAAGTGTTTAATCAATGCATCTTTCCAGTGCTTACGTATGGTGCAGAGACGTGGACCTTAACTAAAAGAGACATACAAAGGCTGCAGACAACTCAAAGTGGCATGGAGAGGTGCATGCTTCGTGTAACCAGGAGAGATAAGAAGAGGAACTCGTGGATCCGAAAAAATGACAAGAGTGGAAGACATCATGATCAGAGTTAAATCCCTGAAATGGCAATGGGCTGGACATACTGCCAGAAGAACAGACCATCGATGGACAGCCGAAATTTTAGATTGGATTCCAAGGGACAGGAAAAGACCCAGAAGAAGACCACATGGAAGATGGGTGGATGAAATTCGAAAGTATGCGGGAGTGACATGGACGAGACTGGCACAAGACAGACCGTTGTGGAGGAAACTTGGGGAGACCTTCGTCCAGCAGTGGATTGATAATGGTTGACAATGATGATGATGATGATGATGATGATGATAGTAATATACTATAGTAATAAAAGAAATTATAATATATATAGTTTTAGTTTTATTACTATAGCAGTAATAGTAATTATAATATATGTATAGTTATAGCAATATAGAGAGTGTTTCAGAACTAATGAAACAAACTTTAAGGGGTGATAGAACACGACGAAACAAGCACTTTTTGTCATAGAATGCATGGTCGCAAGTTACGCGGTTAGGCGCTGGAGGGCGCTTTCTGTTTCCCCACACACGCCGTCTTTCACAACGCAAAGACAGGAATGGCACAACAAATCAAAACAAAGCTTTATTGCAGACAAAATAAAAAAACAAAACATGACATCACAAAAGTGCATCAAATTTGCAAACATTAATAAGTAAATACTGAAATTAATTACAACTACAGAAGCTGCTCAAAAGGGCGACCGCTACTCCTGATACACGCTTTGCATCATCGACGTAAAGATGTCCGTATGTTGTGGAAAATACCAGCATTTCGCGAACAGCTGCAGCAGCGACTGAAAGTCTGGCGTCTAGTTCCTCATTGGAATCAATGGAAGTGTCGTACATTACGGACTTAAGATGTCCCCATAAAAAGAAATCCAGAGGGGACAGATCTGGTGATCATGGGAGCCAAGCGATGGAACCACCTCGGCCAATCCATTGGCCTGGAAATGTGGCTTTCAAGTAATCACGCACCTGTGCGCTGAAATGAGCTGGCGCTCCATCATGCTGGAACCACATTTTAAGGCGGACGGCTGCTGGTACATTCTGGATCAATTCAGACAAGACTTGTTGATGGAAAATAACGTACGTCGACATCCAGACATTCCGGTAAAAGATATGGGTCTTTGCGTTGCGAAAGACGGCGTGAGAGGAGAAATGGAAAGCGCCCCGCAGCGCCCTGCAGCGCCTAACCGCGTAACTTGCGACCATGCATTCTCTGACGAAAAGTGCTTATTTCGGTGTGTTCTATCACCCCTTAAAGTTTCTTTCGTTAGTTTTGAAACACCTTGTACAATTATCATCATTTGCTATAATTATAGAAGTTCTTAACACTTCATACAGCATAGTTTCTTTTCTTAACGAAAATTTTAATAATACGTATTTGAGAAAGCGCTTCTTAGTTCTTTATTGCTTAAATTCTTCTAGATTATCTGGAATTCCAGTAACTTTTCTTTCTTGACTTTGTAAAACTAAACTGCACTAAAGAAGTCACTGAAAATTTACTTTTGCAGTGCAGGTTTTCCGCAAAAATCTCCGATGCAATTCGAAAAGGATAAAATTGACATGTTGCAAAATTATTTCCTTTTGAAGTTGTTATTCCTTTCTAACAGATGCTGCTACCATCATTCAAGTTCTAGCTTATAAGAATAAATCACAGAACACTTCAATATCTTTCTTGTTATTTAAAGCGGCGTTAATTTCGAAAGTAAAAAACAAAACAAAACAAAAAAAACCTCGGATGTGAAGAAATCGACGAAAAACGCTGATATAAACTAATGGTCGTATTTAATGCAGGTGTATGCGTCAGAGTTTCTGTCACATTTGATTCCCATTACATGTCTGAGATCATGTAAGAATAAAGTCTCATAATGCCAATATTCATAATTAGAAAACCTGATGACAGCAACATCTCGTAATAACACCAAAAACCGAAAGAAAAAAAATCGGCGAAAACTTTGGGAAAGTTTTGCTGTTCGAGAGAAAATTTGCGTGGATATAAATTTTGCTATCATGTAATCACCGTGATTTCAAATCCCTTCGGCCAGCTTTTTAATAATTTTTAATGGGTGCGGGGGTTTTCCGAGGGAAAACCTGTCAAGAGATCGGTCGCCTCATTAAGTTTTAACTGCGCTCTACCCCCATGCAACTTCTCGCACCAAAACGTTTAATTTGAAAGTTATACACATGGATGAAAGAACTTCTTGGATCCCTCGTTTGCCGTTCCCTCGAACACACGGGTGGGCTTGGAAATATGCAAATGCAGTCTGACAGATTAGATTGATGTTGTTGTAATTTGCATTGGGTTGGATCTCCTCACCTCACCGTTTGCAGCAGCAGTGGGGAGGGACCTGCCTAGAAGGAGGGTGGGGGGTCCACTGAGAACAGCCGTTGGGTTGAACCTCTTTAAAATCAGTACAAGCTTTGCACCAATATGGACTTTACGCAGATAGACCAACTAATGAAAAGGAAACGTAATATACGAATTAGTCTCCATTATTCAAGACTCTCATACGTTAGCTTCACGCCCAGCCTTCGAATGATAAGGAATGCAACACTTTTACAAGCATCTTATTGTCAATGTTTAGGAACACCATAGAATAGTATCATCATTTTGCACTACAGTTTTGTAAATGTCATAAGTTTGGATAAGTATGTTCACGAAAGAGATACGTTGGGCTATTTAAAAGCTTTTGTTTATAATGTGTCCGTAGTACCGTAGGATAGAAATGTACTGTATATTAAAACATCAAAAATGATATAAATCATGTATTTTTCAGTCTTGATACAATATGTTACATGAAATAGCTTATGGAAATTCAAATGATAGAGGTAAAGAAAATATAGCTTATGAAAATTTAAGTGATAGAGGTAAAGCAGACATTGTGATTTCGAGTTGCTTTTTCCTTAGTTAAATTTAATAACTTGGTCACATATGGTTTACATAATACTAGCTGCTCAGGTAGTAATAATAAATTCCGGTGAATGGTTATCCATTACAAACAGATTGAATTTTAGACACAAAAGCAGTTTCGGTCATTATATAGGTATTTAAATTACTGCCAATCCCCATTTCTCCATTTTAAAATTCGACATTGTACAAAGACGCAGGAGCTCTGTGACGTGCCTGCCCAGCAGGACGCACACGACATAAAGGCAGATAGCAGTCAGGACGAACGTCCGCGTAGCTCAATTGCTAGAGTGACATATTCCGGGATGAGGGGACCCGGGCTCGAGCCCCGGCGTGGACAAAAATGACGGAAAAATTTACTTCGTTAAAATGGCTCCCGAACTTTCCGGATGACCCGGCCGTTCAAAATCTCGCAATGGTGTGATGTTCTTTCCACACCGCGAGATAGGAAAAATCAGAGAATCTCTTCTCCAGCGCTTCGAAAAATAAATGTGTGTGACGTTGCATTCCACACACCAGATTGGCTGGGAGTTCTCAAGTGCTCATTCTACAACGGATGGCTGCCTGCAACGATTTATGGTCACGGCTGACCCGTGGTCCATGCCCCCGGCCCTCCTTCGGGGAAGGGGGAGATGTGACGTGCCTGCCCAGCAGGACGCACACGACATAAAGGCAGATCAGAACGAACGTCCGCGTAGCTCAATTGGTAGAGTGACTTATTCCGGAATGAGAGGATCCGGGTTCGAGCCTCGGCGTGGGCAAAAATGACGGAAAAATTTACTTCGTTATACTCTGTTCAAGTAGCTTAAAACCACTAAGCATATAAACGATTAATTAATTTATACAGAATAAAAGATTTTCTTAAATTCATAAATTTAGTATTTTTGTATGGACACGTAATCAACCCTTTAACGAGAATGTTCAGCCTCGTCAATCATTTGAAATAGTTTTTGAATAAGTCTATCTGGTAAATTTCAGAAACATTTAGAGGCATAAATGCCTTTTAATGAAACATTTGTGAGCATTAACGCCATAACTCTAGAGCAACTGGAAAAGCCTATGTGTGTGCCACCTTGGTTTTAAAGTTATGTTTGGATGGTAGTGAATATTATTCTTGGAACAAAAAATTTCCGGTAACGAATAGCTAAGCACGCTTTCAATTAAGCAGAGTTGGGGCACTTTGTTTCATCTAGTTTCACTGATGCTGGAACATAGATGTGTCTCGTTGTTTCTTAATTAAAGATACGAGATTCAAGTAAATACTGCTTTGAGTGAGAGACATAGAATTGGATGGTAATGTACATGAACGTCATTCTGAAAAGGTATTTAGTATAAATCATTACTTTAGTAAATGAAAAATCTTTCAGTTTTTCAAGGTAGTTATTAAATCTAGAAGCACAAAAGAAAGATCCACTGTGCACAAACTACTTCAAACAGAGGTTATTGAGCAGAATCATTCAGGTTTTGGAATGGTAGGAGGCTTTTCCACATTCGGAAATTAACCCCAAGGGCAGCAGCTGAGTGAATTATTTAGGTCAGGTCGTCTGTCTTCAAATAAGCCAGTAGCCCCACTCATGTCATTTGAGTCTTCAAATGGGAGATTGGCCTGACTCAGGTGATCCCAGCCATAGAAACTAGCGAGTAGACGTGTCATTGAAGGTAAATTGAAATGAGCCAAGAAATGTAATAAGCGACTACTTCCAAGTCAAAGAACTGAACTCAATAACTTACATAACGAAGTTAATTGTGTATCTGAGATAATTCTTTCAAAATAGCCGTTATCATTCGAAACTTATTTGTTAAGCAAAAAGGCTGAAAGTCTCATGACTTCAATTCTGAACTGTACGATGAAAGTGGGAACTTAGAGCTACTGATCTTCTCATTCGCGCCTATTGTAACCCGCGAAGTTTTAGCACTTGCGTTAGTGTCCTGCGCCAAGTGTCCCTCCTCTTCTACGAACTCTTTTATTCGGTTGATTTCCTTTGATCATGTTATCAATCTGGTCCTCATTAGACGTGTCTCTTTGTATCACATGATTTTCTTTTAACAGGTTATCAATCTGGTCCTCATTACACGCGTCTCTTTGCATCACATGATTTTCCTATAATCGTGTTATCAATCTGGCCTTCATTAGGCGCGTCTCTTTGCATCACATGATTTTCCTTTAATCATGTTATCAATCTGGTCCTCATTAGGTGCGACTCTTTGCATCACATGATTTTCCTTTAATCATGTTATCAATCTGATCCTCATTAGGCGCGACTCTTTGCATCACATGATTTTCTTTTAACGGGTTATCAATCTGGTCCTCATTAGACGCGTCTCTTTGCATCACATGATTTTCCTTTTAATCGTGTTATCAATCTGACCCTCATTAGGCGCGTCTCTTTGCATCACATGATTTTCCTTTAATCGTGTTATCAATCTAATCCTCATTAGGTGCGCATCTCTTTGCATCACATGATTTTCCTTTAATCGTGTTATCAATCTGGTCCTCATTAGACGCGCCTCTTTGCATCACGTGATTTTCTTTTAACGGGTTATCAATCTGGTCCTCATTAGACGCGTCTCTTTGCATCACATGATTTTCTTTTAATCGTGTTATCAATCTGGTCCTCATTAGGTGCGACTCTTTGCATCACATGATTTTCCTTTAATCATGTTATCAATCTGATCCTCATTAGGCGCGACTCTTTGCATCACATGATTTTCTTTTAACGGGTTATCAATCTGGTCCTCATTACACGCGTCTCTTTGCATCACATGATTTTCCTTTAATCATGTTATCAATCTGGTCCTCATTAGGTGCGACTCTTTGCATCACATGATTTTCCTTTAATCATGTTATCAATCTGATCCTCATTAGGCGCGACTCTTTGCATCACATGATTTTCTTTTAACGGGTTATCAATCTGGTCCTCATTAGACGCGTCTCTTTGCATCACATGATTTTCCTTTAATCGTGTTATCAATCTGGTCCTCATTAGACGCGCCTCTTTGCATCACGTGATTTTCCTTTAATCGTGTAATCAATCGTGTTATCAATCTGGTTTACGCTGCTGAAAGCACATATCAACGTCTTCATTTCTGGCCCAACTATTCGTGTTGTTATATCTGCAAATGACAATACGTATCGTTTAAATATATATTTATATGTACATTTCTGGCCCAACGATGCGTATGGTTTTCGTCAATGCGTTCAGCACCGTAAACTATCTCCATCATTAGATGGCAGATTAACAGTCGAAAATAATCAAAATTTGAAAAAAAACAAACAAAAAAATCGAAGAGCCCCGAGAAAGTCGTTTGATCCCAATGAAACTCCGCATGCAAGTATTTCAGGGTCCAAAATGCAAATGCTTAAAAAATAACAACCAAAGACGAAATAGAGGCCTGCCACAGCGCATAGGAACCGCGGGTCGAGGAGGGCATACGAAGAGCAAAGCTTGCACGCAGGGGCAACTGGATTGCGGTTGAATTAACCTCCACGGTCTGCGAGGATGCCTTGGCGTCGGATCCGTGCACAATACGAGCAGTTGAGGGAGTTTGAGAGAGGACGTGTAACTGGACTGAGAGACGCCGGCTCGTCAAGTCGCCGTAATACTTTGCATTTTGGCCGGAGAGACGCGGCAATCGGATAGTGTTGGCGCCAATGGGTCGAGGAGGAGTACAACCGAACGACAAGGCCTGTAGTCGGCGGCCAAAGGCAACGATAGAACACAAGAATCGTGCGATTGTGAGAGCACCGCGAACAGAACCAAATTCGTCGCTCTCAATCACCCCTATCCAGGCTGCGTCCTCACAGGTATGGAAGTGACCATCCGGAATGTTGCCAGACGACTTGCGGCACGAGGACTACATTCGAAGGGGCCACTCCGCCGCCTACCACTGACCAGCGAGCATCGTGAGCACCAATTTGCTGTGGTGTCGAGCCCGATTAACGTGGGAGAGGGTCCAATGGCGTCGTGTTGTCTTCAGTGATGAGTCACGGTTTTCACTTAGTGTCGATGACCCGCGCATACGCGTACGGGGACAAGCCGGCCAGCGCACAGATCCTTGCTTTACTGTGGAACGGCACACGGCTCACACACCGGAAGTGACTGTCTGGGGAGACATTTCCTATGACAGTTGGACACCCTTGCTAGTCCTCCGTACCACCCTCACGGCTCAACGGTACGTCGACAACATTCTCTAACCTGCTTTGTTGCCATTCCTGTCGCAGCATCACCGAGCAATTTTCCAACAGGATAATGCCACACGGCGCGGCTTTCCAATGCCTGCCATCGTAATGTCGACACCCTTCCATGGACAGCCTGATCGCCCGATGTCTCACCGATCCAACATATTTGGGACATGACGGAACGCCACCTACGCTCATCCCGGAATGTTGGTGAACTGGCCTGCAATTTGTACATCATCTGCAATGTCTATACCTCAGAACAGTGTCCGTGAATTGTATGCGTCTATGCTACACTGGGTAACCGTTTGTATCCGAGCCAGAGGTGGCGCTGCAACGTACTGACTTGTTCCACTGTTGAGCTATTTTACCCGAACAAATGGCCTAACTGCTGTGGAATTGCAATCATTTTCTTTCCTATATATATATATATATATACATTGCGCATACCAATTTTCTTGTCGATCGGACGACTTCTTCTGGGTGCTTCGTTTATTTTGACAAATAGTATATCAATATCAACACATATAGCAGTGTCGAATAACACAATGTTGTCCAACTTCTATATAAACCCGTGGGACAAGGTCTTTAAAAGAATTAGATTGCGGGCCACGGTTTAAAAAAAAATGGTGTGAATATAAAACTGTCAGGCGTAATTTATTAAACGTTTGAGCTCTTTTAATTGATATTAGAAAAGTTGAAAATTGAAATAAAAACAAATTTACACTTAACAAGGGCATTGTGAATGGTCAAACTTCACTAAAGGTTATTGCATCTCAACTTTGATGCTTTTGTCGTTGAAAGTTTAAAGTGTTAAAGAGCAGAAGATTTCAAATTGTTCCTGTGTTTTGAATTTGTGTATTTCATGTAAGAAAATGCTCTTTCGCCAACATAAGTACTTTCAAACATTGAAATAATTTCCAATCCAAAATCTCTTACGTTTGGGTATGTCTCGATGATAAAAAAAAAGAAGGTTCAAACAATTCTGCTCCGATCTGTGATTGAACTGTAATAAATTTCCCTGCTTGAAGTTTATGAATAATAATTCCATTTGACAAATTAGGTCTGTTCTTTCAAAGCCATACTTGGTTTGAGTTCATATATTCAGTGGGTTGCTGAACAGCTGTATGCTTGGTTTAAGTTCATATATATTTTTTTATATCTGTCATTAAAGTTCTTAAGAAGAGTGTCTAGCACAGGAACAAATACTTCAAAGTCTATTATTTCCCCAAGTATTGTCATTTCATCGAAAAAGCTGTTTGCAGGATTCGAAGTGACTGAAATTGTTTCTGTTTGCGTTTGATTTCAACAGTGGTATGTTGTTACGAAATCCAGATACATGACTGTAAAGATTACAGATATCCAGTCTTTCCCTTGCAACGAATATTAAATGCTGCATGATATCAGACAGAAAAGCTAGCGAGCTAAAAAAAGCGACATCACTGAGACTTCTTATTTGATCAGTATTAAACATCATTTCTTCCAATAAAAGGAGAAAAAGCTCCTTCCGAAATTTAAAAAATTCTCACGGAACATTTTGCAGCACTCAACCAACGGATTCAATTATGAGAAAGCAAGACATCTTATCTAAAATTGCTTCGAGTTTTCTATGCGTAAGAAAATTATTTCCGACACTAATTAAATTCGGTATTTCCACTACATTGTTTGCTGTAATTAACAGTCTTAGAGAAGTCCCACGTAATGCGTGTTGGTGTACAATAATAAGTGATATTTTATATTTGACTCCATCGTCTTTTCCGTCAAAAAGTAAATAAATAAATAAATTTGGTTTATTGTTCATTTTCAGCTTGCATAATTTCGTTCCACCGGCCGCCATCACAAACAATGACAGCTCATTTTGTCATCTTTAGTTCTCAGCCAGCATATGTTAGGACTTTTACTTTATTTTGCTAGAATAAGCACAAAAACTTCCACACCAACTTTTTAATGGCACAAATCTGAAAGAAGTTTTCCTTTATTGAAAAAATGGGAAGTTACCTTATGAAACCAAAAAGAAAAATCGAGAGAGTACCCTGGTACTCTTTCAGATTCGTGCAAAAAAGAAATCCACTTAGTACTGGCACTCTTTGTAGATAATTTATGCTATGAATCTTTCGCATGTCAAGATCTTTGTGGGTGTGAAATAAAACGAGTGATTCGAGAGTATGCATCTATTTACTTACAGCACATTGCATTTATTTGCGTCACTCCCCATAACGAACAGTGCGGTACATACTAAGTGGAATTAAATCATAAAACAAACAATAAGGTTTACTAATTCCTTATATTTAGCGGTACATATGTAGGTGGATTAATGAATGTTTTTGTCGTAAAACTAATGAAAGAAGATATGTGAGCCATAAAAGTAAATATTTATTAAACTATGGAGCCAGCAATAGTAAGTGTTTCGACAGTTTAGTCTTTCAAAAACAATATACAGCAGTGGCCAAAATTGCGGAAACCTTTTGGAAAAAGTGTATTTTTGAAGTTTGATAGCTCATAACACCACTTTTGTTTCGAGTAATGCCATAAAATTATATATCAATGGAAAGCTAATGTCATCAAAAATGTAATGCAACAAAGTCTGTACAATTATATGAAACGTTATAGCCAAACAACCAGAAAAGGAAGCACAACTTGATTAGGTTGATATGAAGTAGCTTTCCTTCATTTGAATGTAGCCAATGAGCATGAGTATTTAGAGAGCCAATCAGGTGTCATCTTGTTTTGGCAATGAGCCAATCAGGTCACAGTAGGATTCAGCTATTGATGTCTTGTATTGGAGCTGAGAGGAGGACCTTGTCAGTGTGTTATGTGATTGCTATCAAGTTGGTTGGTTTTGTGTGTGTATATGTGTTCTTTCATTTAGTGCGCTTGTAAAACGTAATAAATTAAAGAAATGGCGCTAAGAGTTGACTGGTCACCCAGAAAGCGATGTAAAATACTATTAAGTGGACAAGGCTTCAGTTATAAAGAAATTAGAAGAAAAATTAGTGGATACTTAACCAAAGGTGGCATTTCTAAATTTTTGAAGAGGTATAAGGCGACTCAGTCACTACAAAACCATACTGGTAAGACAACAGCAAGTGATGATAGAAGAATTAAGAGACTGCGCCTAGGTGACAGAAGAAAATTATTTGGATGTATACAAGACGAAATGGCGCAATGAAAGATGAAGTTGAGTGCAAGGACTGTTCGGCGCAGACTGCAGGAATTTGGTCTAAAAGCTAGAATTCCACGAAAAAAGTCATTTTTATCTCTCAAACAAAGGTTGAAAAGATTAAACTGGGCTAAACTCCATGTTAACTGGACAGCGGAACAATAGGACAGTGTTATTTGGAGTAATGAGACCAAAATCTCCCTGTTTGGTAGTGATGGCATAAAATACGCAAGGAGAAAATTCGGAGAAGATTTGCATCCTGTTTGCATTACATGTACCGTGAAACACCCGGTTATTGTTTTGCTCTGGGGTTGTATGATCAAAAGGTGTGGGCAGAATTTGCGTGTTTAGTGGGAATATAAATGGCCAAAAATACATTAATAAAATACTTGAGCCCAAACTGAAGCCTTCCGCACGTGATCTTTTTTAAGATAATGAAGCATTTGTATTTCAACAGGATTCAGCTCCATGTCATGTTGCTGCTGTGTGCAAAAATTGGTTTCAAGATAATCATATTCCACTGCTGGAATGGCCTGGGAATAGCCCAGACCTTAACCCCATCGAAAATCTATGAAGCCTACTAAAGAAACTTGTTAGCCAGAAACAACCCAACAATAAAACCCAATTAATAGAAGCAGTAATCAATCTTGGTTTCACATTATAACAGCTGCAGAACTAAAAAACTTGGTTCAATCCATGGGAAGGCGTTGTAAGGCCGTAATTAACGCTAAAGGTAACCCAACTAAGTATTAACTGATATGGTGAGAATTTTTGTATATCTCATTTTTTCTATGTGTTTCACTTTTCTTCTTTATAACTGCTGTTCTAATAAAAAATCCTTCATAAAAATTATTGCATTACATGCTTGATGAAATTATCTTTCCATTGATATATAATTTTATGGTATTGCTCCAAAATAAAGTGGTTATGAGCCATCAAACCTCACAAATACACTATTTTTAAAAGGTTTCCACAATTTTGGCCACTACTGTATATTAATACGAGTTTTATTATTATTATTATTATCATTATTATTATTATTATTATTATTAATATTCAGATTTAGAAAAACGTAAGAAATGACCCTTACGTGATGAAATCTGATGTCGCTATGAAAGTCCATCTGTGCATGCCAAAAATATGACTTCAAGATAGAAAGAAAAGCTGAATCTCAAGTGTATTAGTGAGAGGGACTGGTAACGTTTGACTGAAATACCTACAGGTTACATACCATCGTGTTATAAGCACATTAGATAAAAAATTAGTCACTCCTAACAGAAATGACAGTAGGAAGTTACCGGCTGCACAACGGGCGATTGGGTAGCATTGTTTGGAGATAAATAGCACTGACGTAGTCTACAGGATCATTTCTGTCTCGTGCAGTGGTGAAGAGCAATGTGTGTGTTGAATGTAGTCTGCAAAACGGATCGTAAGACACACGTTACTGAGTGGCAAAAAGTAGCCATCGTGCTTGGCCGTGCCCACGGACACAAGGAGAGTGAAGTCGCCCAATATGTTGGTGTGTCCAGCGGGTCTACAAACAGTGGTGTAGTTCGCAGCCAACTGAAAATCGGCGACGTAATTGGGGCTGAAAAACGATTCTCACCAACAGGGACCGCCGCCATGTCTCACATCTAGTAACTGCAAATCGGTTTCAAACCGGGCAACAATTGCTCCAAACACTCAACGAAAGTCCACTCCAACCAATTTTCGAAAGGACATTGCGACGAGAACTGCATGAGATGGACATCTGGAGCAGAGTATTAGATTACGAGTAATTTGGTCTGATGAGTCTCATTTTAGTTTGTACCCCTATGATGGGTGGCGACGAGTGCATCGCAGGCTCAATGAAGCATTTGATCCTGATTATGTCGAAGGTGTTGTTCAAGCTGGAGGGGGTTCTGTGATGTTTGGGGATGTTTTTCCTACGACGAAAGGACCCCTCTCGTTGCAATGACGATGGATTTGAACCAGCATGCGTACCTCTGGATTCTGAATGACGAAGTGTTGCCCTTTGCCCTATTCATCTCCACGAGCAGCATCACATTGCCACTCTTGTCTTCCAAGACGACAATTGCCGTGTGCAAAGGGCTAAAACTGCGTCTGAGTGGCACGACAAACAATCAGCAACACTATCTCACCTCGACTGGCCCGCCAAATCCCCAGATTTAAATGCGATTGAAAATATGTGGGATAATTTGGAATAGAAGGTGAAACGCCGGAATAGGCACGCACGTACTCTGGAGGAACTTCGGGACCAATTGACGGACGAGTGGCTTCAAATCGATGTTCAATACATCCACAACCACGTGGAATTTCTACCACACCGGATTCATGCTGTTATCAAAGCAAAGAGGGGTGTTACCCGTTATTAGGTATGTTCTGACAGGAGTGACTAATTTTTTGTCTGGTGTGCTTACATCATTTCAAAATTCTCGTCAACAGCAGGCAACCCTCGAGAAGATGCCGAGTGCGACGCATTCCTACCACTGTCGGGAAAAGATACATAGCATCAAAATGCGTTTTTGTAATGGATTTTGTAACATTTAGCATTAGGTTCTCGTAACTCATGCAAATTGCAATGAGGTAACATTACGTTTATGTGAAACGTGACGAAATAGTATTCGTTGATGGTTAAGTGGCGTGTGTTGTTGAGTAACAATGAAATTAATTATTGCTGCGTCACTTCACCGGACCGTATGCTGCACTATCAGTTTTCAACAATGGTTTTGATAATGACACACCGTTATCCATTTTAACTACATCGACATTTTTTGCTTGGGATTTACTTTACTTCTGTCGGGAAAGATGTATAGCACCAAAATGAGCTTAAAATATCAGTTTCGGTTGTCCTAAGAAAAAATAAACTTGATTTTCGCTCAAATACATGAAACAAATTTCGTCGTGCTATTAAATGCTATTGTTAGAAAGAATAACTTCTTAACAATATTCTGTCACAAAATAAATATTTGCTTTTATGCAAAACAAAGATTGCTTACATGTATAACGGTCCAACACTAAAAGAAAATGTCAATAAATTACTTTGCTGTATTTTAATTGAAGGCGTGTTTGTCTTTCAGAAATATCATGAGAAATATTCTAACATTGTTACAGTAAATGCTACAATAAGAAAAGGAATTGAAATGTTGAAAATACTTATTTAATATGAAAGGCACTTACTGACATTTGAAACACTGAAGTTTAAGTATAATTCGTTGCACTAAGTGGTGGCGGATAAAGCGTACACTTTTCAATGCAATGTATCTTCAATCCATTAATCATTATATGTAAATCAGCACAAATGCAAACGTTGCTCTGCATATTTTGAATGTAGTGTTTCAATCTGCGTATGTATCTAGAGATCATATTTTCTTATCTTGAATTAATTGAATCACAGTTGATTAAATTTTCCTTGAACAGTGAAAAATATAATTAAATGTCTTGTATATATTTACAGATCAATATCAGTAGCAATAATTCGTTTTTGTTTTAGAGAATTCTAATAAATTTCGTGGTCTGATGCGTTATGTTACGATAGATTTATAAAAAAAAAAAAAAAAAAGAAAGAAGCAAATTCGGGGAAAATATTCTCTCTTGAAACGATGAAATTAGAAACGCTGCAAGCAAGAGAAGAGTTTTTTAATGCTGAAGTTGTGGACCGGAATTAGTCACAATCGTCATCGGCCGGAAACTAGTAAGAACGTTAAAACATGATATCTTAAATCGCATTTCGTAATGGAACGATATGCATTATTGGGATTAGTTTGTCGTTATAGGCCATTATCTAATCGATACGGGGCCGTGCAATAAATTGGAAATATCGGAGTTGTTACGATACAGGAAGTTGAGACGGTTGGCGATAAAGAGTGGAAGAGTGATTCCCTCCAACGATGAACTACTCTAATGCCCATGAAATTACCTTCAATGTTTCTCATTTTCTTCTTTCCATAATCATTCTATCGAGAAACCTGATCGAGGTACTACAAAACGTAAGAACTGTACGCTATCCTCTCTGCCAGCATTGCCTTTGGTCTACCGGTCGGGAACAAGGCAAGTCATACTTTAAATTGATCAATTAATTGATTCAACTCGATGATGCTTTGTGTGACTAAAGATATATACCCACTCCTTTTCTTTTACAGAGCGTTTTGATGAAATAATTTCACTGAAGAGAAGTTATAAAACCAACACAACCTTATAAAGCACTTAAGTTTAGTTCCAGTACAAAGGATGTGAAAATTCGATGCATGTAAAGCAGCCAAATTCAGATAAAAGATGAAAGAATTGCAACTTTGTTTGCGCTGTGCTCAGAACTCGTACGCACATAAATATTTTGATATTTTGGAAAAATAAATAATATATCCTACCTACACACCGGCTACGGAATTACAAACATTTATGCAGATTGCGTAAACGACACTTGCGCAGTGTGTATGCAAAATACATGACCACGTGAGTCACCACGTGATCTAGGCAACTATTTAAGACCGCTGCTCGTCAGTAGCGTTGATCATAATGGGAACAAGAAAGATGACACCGAATTTTCAGGTGTAATAAGCACGTCTTTTGAATCCGTTCTGACGCAAATTAAATTTATCAAAGCTATTCAAAGTCAATGGAACCGGTATGGAAAACAATGGATCTGACGAAAGAAAGAAGATTTTCAATCGGGTTTTTAATCCCTCAGATATTGCTGTAAACGGAATCGTGAACTTACGCCCTCTGTTTGCAGACTTGTGCGTTAAGAAAAATATAAATTTATATGAGAAACATTTTGCACCAGAAACGCTCTCCAACACCGAAATAATTTTTCAAATCGGACTCTTAGAAACAGAGATGTCGACAAAAATAAGATATGACTTTACGTCTCCTGGTGGGAAAACCATGCATTATTTTAGGGAGTAAGTAGTATCAAAAGGTTTTTCTAAATGAGCGGTATCGGTACAAAAAAAAAAAAAAAAAAAAAAAATTTTAGTCGAGTTTTCAGGTGCCCAGATTTTGCTACAAATACAACACAAGCAGAAATTAACACTTATGCCCCCTGGTGGCTAAACCATTCTTTACCAAACATTAGAAACAATGTTAAAAATATTTTCCATCAGGTCTTGTATGCGATACAGGAAGAATTTTTCAAATCAGAAATAAATCAGAAATAACGCAGAAAACGCAATTTACCATTGTGCCCCCTAGCGAAAAGTCTATAATTTTCTTGAAAATTTTGAATTTATAGGAAAAACATTTCGCATCGGAAACACTATCCAACAAAGATGGAATTTTTCAAATTGGATTCCTAGAAGTAGAGATATTGACAACAATAAGATATACATCTACGCCCCCTGGCGGAGAAACTGTGGAATATTTTAAGAAGAAAATAATCCGAAAAGGTTTATCGATATTCTCGAAGCTCATATTTTATGGCAAATACAGAAGCAAAAATTAACACTTACGCCCATCTGTGGCCAAAGTATTCTTTACCAAAATTTTAAATTATATGCAAAAGATTTTCCATCAGGAGGTGTATTCGCTGAAGAAACAATTGTTCAAATCCGAGTTTTAGAAGAACAGTTATCGGGAAAAATGTAAATTTCTTTTACGCCTCCTAGCGGAAAATCTATGCGTAATTTGAAAAAGTGACTATATCTAAAATATTCTTCGACATAAATGGAATCGAAAGATAAAAGAATTTTTTCAATCGGATGTTTAGAAGCAAATATGTGGAATAAAACGTATTTTTGAATTCGACATCATCTGCATTTACGCCCCCTAGCGACGAAACTGTACATCGTAAAAAAACGAAATGAAGGATCATCATTCGCATATTTCAGGCTTCCCAATGCAAAAAGAATTTTTCAAATCGGACTAATAGTTGCAGATATATCGTGGGTACAGATGGACGGACGGACAAACCGGTAACATAAGCATGATCTTATTTACAAAAGACGTGCTAAAAACGAAGAATATTTAGGAGTTCGATAAACGGCTTATTGAGGGTACCCGTCTGGCTTGAGCGACGATTTTAAAAACAGACTGGTTTCTCCAAAGTTAAGATATCCCCGGTCTTTACTCAGAGGAAAAATAACCCCCATTACTTGTCTAAGAGGCCTAATGCGGAGCGAAGACAATCTGTCAGGAACGAGATCACCATGGTCTGAGAAGGTTTGCACGGTGAAACAGAACTTTCCCAGGTAGTACAGCCTTGATATTCAACGTAGGCCCAACACTGAGCCACCGTCGTCTATTCTAAAAGACAATGGCTGAGTGTTGGGCCTATGTAAAATTGCAAGGCTGTGCTACCTGGGTCATGTGTGCATCAATTAACTAAAGCATTTAATAAAGGCTGTTCCCGATACGCATCTCATCGAACTATGCGCAGGAAATTGAAGAGGATCGGTATTGGCAGTCGCATACCTACCTATACAGAAACCACTGATTTTTGCGAAGAACCTGAAAATTCGTCTACAGTGGTGTCAAGAACACCGTGACTTGACACTGGACAACTGAAGAAAAGCCACGAGTCGCGGTACATCTGGTTCAGTACCAACGGTAGAAGGAGAGTTTGGCGGGAGTTTCATGAGGTAATAGACCCAACTTGACTTTTAAACCCAACTCAATGTTCTGAAGGTGGTGTCATGGTGTGGGGCATGTTTCATTGGTGCGATACGAGTCTCCTGATATTACTGGAAGGTCGGGTGTCCCCAAGGATTATCTGAACATTACTGCCGATCAAGTTCATCTGCAATGTTGACTTTTTATCCAGCAGGTGATGGCTGTTTCATAGATGAAACATGTCCATCTCTCAAGATTGGTTCAGCGAACATAAGAGCTATTTACATCATCTGCCCTAGCCACCACAAAACTTGGATCTAAACCCCATCGAGAATGTATGGGACATGTTAGAAAAAAATATCTGGGAGCAAAGTCCTCTTCCGTCAAATCTCGGACAGTTGAAGGACTTTTCCGACCGAATCCCCTTCGCGACTGCTCTCGCACAAGAATGGTTTCACGAAAAAACGTAAAGAAAATTTCTTTCCAGTTAAGAAACAATACTGGATTTCTCTGTATTCCACGGCTTCATGGTTTTATTTCTTTTTTTCCGGCAATTTACACGAGAACTTTCTCAACACCCTGATATCCACTTTGCTCTTCAAAGTTGTCAGTCACAGGAACTAAACCCTCTAGTACAGATCGTTCTTCACTCTGATCAGCATTTGAACTCGGGTAGCTGAAAGAAACTGTAGTTTCATTTTCCGGTCAGGTACATTTTCTGGGTATGTAACAATTACTTTATAACCTACTGACCACCAAAGCGTCACTTCTCTTTTGATGCATAGTTTCCTAAGAGTAACGTAATAATGGAGAGAACCACTGTCTGCCAAAGGGTCAGTAGTGCCTCAAAGAGTCGGTAGTGCCTCATGGAATGATTTCTACGTGGAAAATTAAACTGTGCTTTCAGACCTGCAATGCACAAGCTCCACTTTGAAGTTTCGGTCATTATGATAATTGCCACACTTGAAGTGGACACATATTTACGGAGATTGAGAAAACCTTATCTGGCTGGCCTCCTAAGCCGTTTTCATGGTCACCTGTGCAGTGTATGCCAGTGGTGAATATCAACAGAAGCATGAAAACGAGGTCGCTTATCCGACGTGACCCACTCAGGTGACCGAGTGGCCAGATACGCGGGTTTCTGACCAGTCTTCCGAGATGGGCCAGGGCTCGATCTCCAGATAAGTCGTTAGTGGTGCGTTTCTACTATGGTTCGGATTCTGTTTCTCCCCTTGAACCAATGCTCCCCAAAGTGGGGGCGCGTGATTACCAATAGTCTTTGCTGCTCACGTGGTTCTAAACCCAGAAAAGAAAAAAAATCTAAGGGTCTTTTTAAAACAACACTTTTAAACTATCCTTTGGTCGGCTCAATACTTGGAAACCAGTATGCCGCGAATAATTCCATGCGTTACAAAACGAAACACCGGTGAAGTGAGTTTGCTTTCGAGAATGTATGCTTCCATCACAATTCGCTTATGTGCATTTCTGCATTGACGATCCGTTCTTTCATGTGCGACACATTATGGAGTTGAGAGGAAAACGCATGGCTGTCTGCCATTTGGGTCCATAGATTTCAGCTTCAGCAGCACGCCAACAGATTGATCCTCTGCTTTTGCAGCACTGACTCTCAGTTGCACAGCCTTTTCTATGCAGGTTGCACTGAATTGGCTGCCCAAAACGAAGGGCTTCCTGAAGAATCCTTGTCGAATCTGTCGCTGTCGTTCCTGTGTCACTAGCAACCGAGAGTTTCAGGGTGTTTAATCCAAACGATAAAATCATATTTGCACGTTTCCAGCATCATGGCCAAATCGTACAGCAATCACTTTGGAAACAACCCTAGGTATCTCAGTATCATGATCCTCTCAAGATTGTTTCTGATATATGTGACTTTGTCATGCGCGAGATACGAGGTCCGTCCCAAAAGTAATGAGAATGATTACAAAACAAATGCGTTTAATCAAAATACATACCATTAGACCCGACCACCTTCGAAGTAATGGGATTGAACACACGTATTTTAGCGACGCTGCCAGTCGTCATAGCACTACTGGAAGTCTTCATGTGAGAGGCTCTGCAGAGCCTTCGTCGCGGCTGACTGGACGTTTGCAACAGTACCAAAATGGTATCCTTTCAGGTGCGTTTTTATTTTCTGGAACAAAAAAGTCACACGGCGCCAATTCAGGGCTGTGGGAGCGGGGCTGAGGAAGGGTAGGGGTGTTTTTCTGCTCCAGAAACTCCCTCATAGCCAATTATGTGTGACTCGGCGCACTGTCATGGTGGATCATCCACGTTTCCATAATGTCACGACGCACTCACAAACCCTTTTCCTCAAACGCTCCAGAAGCTTTAGGCAAAAAGTCTGATTGACTGTCTGTCCTGGTTGTACAAATTCTTTTTGCATCACTCCTCGATAGTCAAAAAAAAAAAAAAAAAAAAAAAAGAAAACGATTAACATTGATTTCACTTTCTATTTGCTCATGTGAGGTTTCTTCGGTCGAGGTGAAGAGGAAGTGTGCTATTCTGAGCTCTGCCTTTTTGTTTCGGGATCGTACTCAAACATCCATGTTTCATCCCCAGTAATCACTCTACGCAAAAAGTCGGGTTCAGTTGTCACTCGATCCAACATTTCTTGGGAAACGAACAGACGATTTTCGTTCTGCTCGTGGGACAAGCTTTTTGGGACGAGTTTTGCGCAAATCTATCTCAGGTTGAGATTTTCCGTAATGATTCGATGAACCACCGTTTTTGGTACTCCGACCTCATCTGAGATTAGTCTGGCATTTAAGCGTCGGTCCCGTTCCAGAGCAGGCTTGATAACAGATACATTGTCATTGGTTATTGACGCTGAAGGTCGCCCTGAGCGCTGCTCATTTTCAACGGCTTTCCTTCCATTCTTAAAGGCTTTGTGCCACCTGAAAACTTCGGCTGATGACAAAGGTGCGTCCCCATACGCTGCCTTCTGCGTCTCTAAAGTTTCTGCGGCTGTTTTTCCCAGTTTTACGCAAAATTTGGTTGCTTGACGCTTGGAATTTCGTCCGTAACGAGTGTGAAAAACAAGGGTGCGCGTTTTTAACGCTCCGACGCTTCGAAAGGCTCGCCCTCAACTGAGGATGGTTCAGCCGTTTACCTGAGATACCCAAGCAACAACCTGCAGCGCCACCTGCCTCCCGCGGTCTTCGTGGCGAGCGTTCACGAATCATTCTCATTACTTTTGGGACGGACTACGTATATTCCTTTCTTCCCGAAACACAAAACAGCCTGGACCACGCAATCCTAATGTTGATTTGCAATATCAATATCTAAGAAATGCTCAGAATCATATGCACGGCTGAACACGTAGCTTGTGAAGTGTGATCACGAAGTATCCAGACTGATTGCATAAGTTCAGAATCGCACATCGCACGAAGTTTTTTTAAAGGTTTAACGACTACCGTGAGCAGTTTAATGCGCAAACAGTCGAACAAATGGTCATTAGCCAGCGCTTAGACCACTGCGTCGCCGGGTCGGCGAAACAGTTCGGAATAGATTTATCTTGGAACCTATTACTCATGACTATGGGTTTTAGGTATATACACTGGCGGAAAGTGAAAAAAGAACACCAAGAAGGAAACGTCTGATACCAACGAAATTTATACAGCATAATAATGAAATACAGAGGATAACGTGGTCAAAACATTATGGCAAAATACAGCTGTATTTGCCGGTAAAGTGAAAATTAACATTTCCATGTAACATGGTTAGTACGAGGTTGAACCGCCATGAACTGCGTCACACTGTGCAATTCTGGCATGGAGTCTGTCGTACAGATGTTGGATGTAAGTTTGGGATATTGAGTTCCAAGCATCCTCAACCTGGACGCGTAAATCGGGGATGGTCGTGGCTGACCGTGGAGACTGGATAAGTCGTTGTCCCATAAAATCCCACACGTGCTCAATGGGGGACAAATCCGGTGAACGTGCAGGCCATGGAAGTTGTCTCACACGCTGAAGTGCATGTTGCGTTGCCCCTGCCGTGTGTGGGCGTGCGTTATCTTGCTGGAAAACACCACGATGGACCGATCTTACAAATGGCAAAACAACGGGCTGAATGATGTTGTTGATGTAGGAGGTGCTGTTTAACGTACCCGGTACAAACACTTGTTGTGTACGGGAGTGATAGCTGATTGCTCCCCACACCAGGAGACCAGGTGTAGGCCCTGTGTGTCGCTGGCGGATGCAAGAAGGGTGGAGACGCTCCCCTATGCGTCTTCGAACACGCATACGGCCATCGGAGGCTCCCAAGCAGTATCTGCTTTCATCGCTGAACACGACAAATCGCCATTGCGTTCTCCAGTGAAGATGTTGGTGACACCACTGCAGCCGTTCCTGACAGTGGGCTGGAGTCAGAGGTACACATTCCAGAGGCACAGGTTCACGTAGTCCTGCATCCAGTAGACGGTTGCGGATTGTTCGCACAGTCACCTCTGGTGCAACGGCAGCTCGGATTTGCGTCGCAGTGGATGTTCTGCTTGACAACGCCGCTCTTCTTATGCGTCGATTGGTCCGCTCATCAGTCCGTCTGTGACTCCCGGTTCCACGTCTTCTCGTGTGGGAATGTTCCTCGGACCATCTACGCCACCATCGTACCACCACCGATACTTCCCGTCCAATTTCGCTCCGCAATACGACGATACGACCACCCGGCCTCGCGGAGTCCGATTAGACGACCTCGCTCAAAGTCCGATAACTGCTGAAATCACACACGTCTTCCATGTCCAGTCATTGCAGCTTCTGCAGTGTCTTCGCACGTGTCCGTATGCCGACGACTGATTACATTCAGTTCGCCGTACTCCTTAAATACCACCGACGATAATTTGCATATTATGCCGTGCTGTGGCGTAAGCGCTCACCGGTTGGTCCCAAAATTAACATCACACGTACGTAAACTCGACCCCATTAACATATGTAAATTTCATGATCGACCGCCAATTTCTTCTTGGTGTTCTTTTTTCACTTTCCGCCAGTGTAGTACTCATGACCATGAGTCACGTCTTTACTGCTCGTCCGGTTTTTTTTCACAGTAGTGCTTTGTTCTTACGTGTGTAAAGCTGTTCATTGCATTTGCCATGTCGGAAAAAGTTGATCAACTAATTTGCATCATATTTTGTCAAAAACTTGGCAAAACTTGCAAAGACATATACTTAAAGTTACAGAAAGACTATGAGGAGGATTGTATTAACATGAGTCTGTAACGTACCAGGAGATGTGACGTACCTGCCAGAAGGACGCACACGACATAAAGGCAGATAGGAATCAGAATAAAATGTCCGCGTAGCTCAATTGGTAGAGCAACTTATTCCGGAATGAGGCGACCGGGGTTCTAATCCTGGCGCGGATAAAAATGACGGAGAAATTTACTTCGTTATAATGGCGCCCGAACTATCCGGATGACCCGACCGTTCAAAATCTCACATTGGTGTGATGTTATTTCCACACCGCGAGATAGGAAAAATAAGAGAATCCCTTCTCCAGCACTTCGAAAGAAAAAAAAAAAAATAAGGGGGAGATGATGTAACGTACCAGGAGATGTGACGTACCTGCCAGAAGGACGCACACGACATAAAGGCAGATAGGAATCAGAATAAATCGTCCGCGTAGCTTAATTGGTAGAGCAACTTATTCCGGAATGAGTGGACCCGGGTTCGAACCCCGGCGCGGATAAAAATGACGGAGAAATTTACTTCGTTATAAGTCGTGCACAAGTTTATGAGTGGTATAAACGTTTTAAAGATGGTTGTGAAAGTGGTGAGAGTGATGCACGGTCTGGGAGACCCGTAACCACCAAAAATGAAATCAATTATGAACTTTTGCGCACATCTTTGCGGGAAAATCGCCGAATTACTATTCGTGAATAATCTAAAGGCTTCAACTAGCTTCAGTTTATGTTTTAGCACTAGGTGCATAGTGATAGTGCTTTTTGATTTGCACAGTTTGTGTAATTGTTATCTTCGCATTTAAACCGTATTTATCTGATGATTTGAGCTATCCAGTTGAAAAAGACATTTCGATTCCCACCGACAGATGTGGAGATATTGCGTGTGTCGGACAGATGGACAGGCAAAATTATACTATAAAAACGTACCATTCGAATTCAGATAAGGAGACGTGCTAAAAGTATCAATATGAATACTTTACACTTACATAGGAGCTCTCATTAAGCTAACGAAGTTTCAATTATAATAAAAACGCCTGTGACGTATACCTCTAATTAAACCCGCTTCTGAATTTATGCTTCTTATGTAAATTTTGTTAGTTCGCTGTTAACGATTTTCTCACTGAACGGTACATTGCCTCACTGAACACCTTGTATGTTGTTTGGCAACGCTGACAATGAATCAGAAGTAATTAAAACGTCTACGCGGAACATGAAACGGGTGGAAGAGTGTTGTAGGTTGATGTTGATATTTGAATAGCGTGTTGTAACTATATGGTTGAGATTTCTATGTTTATATAAGAACTTGTCATTAAGTATCAGCTGATGAATGTAAGACCTGATCATTATTAAAGTCAAGTGTGTTAGTGACTGAAATTGCCAATGCTTTGCCACTCCGTGGCAAATAAAGAACAGTTTACATCCTTTTCATCCTGGCCGTTTATTTCTAATTACTTAACTAGAGTGTTCTATGTTTATGGAGTTTAGCTAACGACATTAGTTAATTCACTCATCAATCAATCAATCAACTACGTTCAACTACTGAAAACATTACACGCCTTTTGAGAATTGAGTATGCTAAATTTGCACTATTAAGGAAAAATCAAGAACGACTTGCAACGTTCCCAGGTAATGGAGATATTGTGTCGACAGACAGATGGCATCATGAGTCTTAATTATTTATTTTTTCTTAATAGATATTAAAGTCATCTAGTTCGAAAACTTTCCGGAAATAATCTAGAATATGACGATAGAGATATCCGTATTCAAGGCAGCAACCTTCGGTGCACGATATTAAAATCCTGTACATTTAAAAATCCCAAAGTCAAGCGGGCCTTAAAACATTTAATTGCACACAGATTAAAAGTAAAACATTAAATCATAATAAGACCTTTCGGATTTTCATAAACCCACCATCAGATGAATAAACCAAACCCTAATATGAGTATAAACATATAGTGTATACATGTATGTACACCATGTCATTCAAGGAAGTGACGTAATTAATCAATAACCGCCATCAGTATGGAAGGATCGCAGAACACATGCAATAATAAATTCAGTCCTCTAAATAAAGGGACCAAGCAGGTGTGACAAAAATAAACCTGTAAATCAGTTTACAACAGTAGAAGTACAGGATTTTAATATCGTGCACCGAAGGTTGCTGCCTCGAATACAGATGAATTTATCCTGGAAGAGGAAATGTGATGTTTATGAAGATAGAGGTCATGGTCTTTCAGTTCGGTTTCTGGAAACAGAAACAGCTCCTATCAAATGCAAATGTACAATCCTTTTTTTCTCTTAGCTAGTGGGGCAAGTGTTTATGAAAAATTTCAAAATCTGCGACATATTTCTCCTACAGCAAAAGATGAAAGGAATAATTCTAGTACGATTGCCTCAAATGGAGACGCAACATCCTCAAGAGGACGGATCGAGAAGCAAACGAAGTGATAACACACAATTTCTTTTGAAACACAATTTTTGCTGCTTCTTTCCTAACGTAAGTAACTTTTCAGGTGTTTCTCAATACCGAAACTGTCATTTCTGCAGCTTTGATGCACTCTCTGCGTGTGCCCTAACACCGTTTTCACGGGAATTTTCCGGTGCTGAATTTGGGGCAATGAATAACTGAGTGCAGCTAATAAATTTTGCATTACATTTTCCTGACAAGCAAAGGAAAAAAAAGGAAACGAAAAGATTTCTTTCAACCATCCAGACGCCAGACCGCAGTAAGCCAATGAAATATGAGAGTTTCGTGAAGAATTTTAGGTAGGACGAATCCATCTTCAACGCTACAATTCCTGTCACACCTGGGGGCATTTTTCCACTTCAGAAGACAAATGCTATCATAAAATCATGCACGCCCTCTGATAATGCATGGTGAAGAATGGTAGGTAGCAGCTGGAGTTCCTTGCAGAGATGTCTTCCTCCGTCGTGACAGTGACTATGTCGTCTTCCCGAAGTAGAACCTACGAGATACAATCTGCAGCGCGCGTCTTAAACAGCTTCATTAATGTTGTCAATGTTTGACAGGACAGACATTCAAAATGTTGCGGTGAAACAAAAGAATAGACGTAAAAATGACAATTGCAGTTAGCACTAAGAGAAAGATGTTACAAGTTGTGTAATGTTATCTGTCACACTTTTTCTTCTGGCAGTAACATGCTTCATACTTAGAGCAGCTTTATTTCCGACATTTATGAAAATTTGTTGTGCACTCTAACATACTCACAACTTCACGCATAAAGTTCCTTATAAACAGGTGTAAATATTTTGAACGTTCATGTACAATTTTTAATGTTCATAGTGGACTGTTTTCAGTGTAAGAAAATGAATTAACAGCAATAATCAATTCACTCAAGTTAGCTTTCACCAGCGTAGATTATTAAACATAATCGGAATTTATTTCTTTATCAAGAACCCTCAACTATCTGTATAATTCAACAAACAAACTAAAAATTTCCTCAGAGACGTCAATGATAACAGTAGTAAAATGCAATATCTGTTTAAAAGATCTGCCTAATTTTTCTTCTGGCAGAAAAAAATTAGTTTTATTTTATTTCGCCTAATGCTAAGTAAAATAAAACTTCCATTATTTGCATTGCATAAGTACTCGCTAGTTGTGAGCAAGTAAACATGCTCTGTATGGAAAACTGATGCTAGAGAGCAATTGTCGCACAGATTGTAGGAAATGTGTTTAGTAACGATCGTCGTCGCTTTGTCATCTAAAACAAAGTAAAATCAACTGGAAATTAATCTTGGGAAAAATCTACAGAAAATGCGACGTGGGAATAAATAAAAAAAACGTATAAAATAAAGAAAGAAAGCTTGTGATGAACTACACGAATTTCAAATTATCGTTGCTTAGGTATTTCATGCAAAGGAGAAACCAGTTAAAGCAAATTAGGTTGCTTGTTTTAAGTCAAAATACGCAGCTGAAAAAAAAAAAAGAAGAAAAACAAATAAAAGGGGCCAATTGCCGTGATGGCTGATGGGATATTCGAAAACAATAAAAAACAGGATGAACACATGCTAAGGGAAAGAAAGTAGGGTGTCAAGCTCAAAAGAAGAAAAAGAGAAAGGCTCTTGTCTGAATTTAATTTTGCTAGAAAAAGAACATCAAATACTGATGAAGAAACGGAGTTGTGGTAACAAAGATTCGAAGCGACTGGGAAACAATTAACTGTCGAAGTAGATCTTTCACGCAAAAAAAAAGAGAACTATAAATTCAGAGAAAATGATGCAGAACACTGGGGGAAAGTTTAAATATTACAACTCGTTCGGTAATTGCGATCATTTAATATCTGTAACATTAAAAGGGAATGTAAGCTCATGGCGGTGGCAGCCATAACTCATCGAAAAATCGCCAGAGACCTTAAACGTAGAAGGGTTTACACTGTTGTCCGAGTTGCAGTTGTTGGCTTCAAGTTGCAATTCCAAAAGGGAGGATTAGAGGTAAAAACAAAACAAAAAAAAGATTAAAACAAGGTATTTCTACAGGAAACAAATTTAAGAAACGAGACTGCTGAGAGCACACGTGTCACTGAACGTTCTTACACGTGCTGCCATTACCATGTGTGCACCAAAATGAGCCGAACAACTTCCTTAATTTGGGCATTGTTATTCCAGCGGTGGTTGCACTGTTTGGCGGTGACAAATGTACGTCACTGCTCCGATGCATACAGCGCTTCTCTAACGATTTTAAACAGAGCAAATCATATTTTCTGCGGTTCATAAAAGATTGCGCAAGATGTGTTTGTCAAACTCGTTTTCATTTCATTCCCTCTGAAGGAGAAAATTAGTGGCCATAATTTGTGTTATCGTAACAGAAGAAGTGTAATAAAAGAGAACAGAAGTATTTTCATTCCTGGTGGAAAGGCGCTCAGTGTAGTTTACAAAGAGTAAACTTAAAATGAGTCATTTTTCCGTATTCAGTTTCTAATGGTATTCATGCACAGTAAGATTTACACCCATAGAGTACATAAGCAGCGAGTATTTTCCATTTCCATTACAGTTATTCACCGCAATGGAAATAAAGAATACAGGTTGCATTTTAAACGTTTTACCCAGATAACGCGAGGTACAGTTCAGCTAACTACATGCAAAATACAAAACTTTTTGTGTGTAAGAAAAATCGGTAGACTATAATTGTAAATGACACACTACAAATGCTGAACTGACTTAAAATTATCTTCCTGATTACAAATATATATATATATATCATCATCATCATCATCATTGTCAACCATTATCAATCCACTGCTGGACGAAGGTCTCCCCAAGTTTCCTAAACAACGGTCTGTCTTGTGCCAGTCTCCTCCATGTCACCCCTGCATATTTTCGAATTTTATCCACCCATCTCCCATGTGGTCTTTTTCTGGGTCTTTTCCTGTCCCTTGGAATCCAATCTAAAATTTCGGCTGTCCATCGATGATCTGTCCTTCTGGCAGTATGTCCAGCCCATTGCCATTTCAGGGATTTAACTCTGATCATGATGTCTTCCACTCTTGTCATTTTTCGGATCCACGAGTTCCTCTTCTTATCTCTCCTGGTTACACGAAGCATGCACCTCTCCATGCTTCTTTGAGTTGTCTGCAGTCTTTGTATATCTCTTTTAGTTAAGGTCCACGTCTCTGCACCATACGTAAGCACTGGAAGGATGCATTAATCAAACACTTTTCTTTTAAGACATAATGGCATATTGCTCTTGAAAATTATGCTGTTTCTTCCAAAAGCTCTCCAGGCAAGTTTTGTACGCCGATTAATTTCTTCATCAATGTGACCCTCACTTGATATCTGCTGTCCAAGATAAACGTACGTGTCTGTTATTTCCAGCTTTTCTCCATCAATCAATAAATCTTCATTTCTTGTAAAAGCATTGAACATCACTTTTGTCTTCTGAAAGTTCATTTTTAATCCCACTTCTTTACTCTTGTCAGCAAGTTCCTGGATCATACTCTGTAGCTCTGATGGGGTAGTTGCAAATATGACTACGTCATCAGCAAAACGAAGGTGGGTTAGATAATCTCCATTAATCTTTATCCCTTTGTTTTCCCAGCTCAGCGACTGAAAAACACCCTCCAATGTGGCATTAAAGAGCTTCGGAGATATGGTGTCACCTTGTCTCACTCCCTTTCCAATTTTTATGTGTGTTGTATTTATAAACAGCCGAATCTTTGCACTTGCATTTTCATAGATGTTATTAATAATATTAATGTATGCATCTTCAATACCGCAGGTTTTCAGAGCCATTGTAACTGCTGATGGTTTCACCGAATCAAAGGCTTTTTCATAATCGATAAAAGCCATGCACAGTGGAAGTTCATATTCCCTCGCTCTTTCAATTAGTTCTCTCAGTACGTGGATATGATCTATTGTGCTGTAGCCACTCCTGAATCCAGCTTGTTCTCTCGGTTGAGCCATGTCCAGTGTTACCTTCAAGCGGTGTGAAAGAACTTTAGTGAAGATTTTATAAACTACTGATAGGAGGCTGATAGGTCTGTAGTTTCCGAGATCCTCAATGTCACCTTTCTTATGTAGCAGGATCATTGTAGCGGTGTTCCAATCCTCAGGAATCTTTCCTTCATTAAGGCATCGAGTGAAAATTTAGGCGAGTACTGTTTCAATTTCTCCACTTGCTTCTTGTATGATGTCTACAGTAATTCCATCTTCTCTGGAGCTTTTCCCCGCTTCATGTTCTTGATTGCATGTGCAACTTCTGCTGGAAGGACTGGAGGAACTCTGGTACTGGTATCTTTCATGATGTCTGGAGTGCATGTATCATCCCTTTCATATAATTTGGAGTAGAAATCTTTCACTCTTGTCAAAATTTCGCCTCTATTTCTTGTTACAGAACCATCTTCTTTTCTCCAAAGCTCTTAATCTGTTTTCTTCCCTTACTGAGATGTCCCTTTGCTATCTTTAGGCTTTGGTTGTTTTCAATTGCTTTCCTCACTAGTTCACAGTTGAATTTTCTTACGTCTTCAGTAATACTTTTTCTTACTGTCTTGCATAGCTCTATATATTCCACTTTGGAAGTCACATCTTCTTTAGTTGTCCTCATCTCTCTTCTTTTTTGCATCAACATTTTCGTTTTTCCTGATAATTTGTTTACATGCAACTTGTTCTTAAACCCAGCTAATTTTGTTGCTGTTTCCATAAGAGCTTTGGTTACTTTTCTGTTAACTTCAGAGATGTCCACTTCTTCCGATGTTAGGCCTTCTGAAAGCAGAGAACCTGTTCTTCAGTTCCAACTTGAAGGTATTATGGTGTTTTTTAAGGTTGGTTATGTCAATAGATTTTTGTTTGTCTTATGAGCTTGCCACGTTCAAGTTTAGTGTTGAGGTGCATCTTACATCTCACCAATCTATGGTCACTACCTGTGTTGAACTTGTTTAGCACACTGCAGTCTTCTATGACGAATTTTTTGTTACACATAATAAAATCAATTTCACTTGTCGTCCCATTTGGATGTCTCCATGTCCATTTCCTGTGTGGCTTTTTCTTGAAGAAGGAGTTCAAGATGAAAAACCCTTCTGCCTCTGCAAACTCAACGAGAGTATTTCCACGCTGGTTTCTGTTGCCGTGACCGAATTTACCTACTGAAGTTTCATTCGGTTGCCGTTGCCCTATTTTTGCATTGAAGTCTCCCATAATTATTTTCAAGTGCTGCTTACCTTTATTATTTAGATGACAAATTTCCTCATAAAATTCTTCAATTTCTTCTTCAGGATGACTTGTGGTGGGTGCATAAGTTTGAATAATCTGAGCCTGGTATCTTTTCGAGAGTTGGATAACAAGTCGTGCAGCTCTGTCAGAGGAACTTTCAACTTCTACAACTTTATCCTTCAGTTTCTTGTTTATTATAAATCCAACACCACTAGTTCTGCCAGTATCTGTCCCACGATAGTAGAAGTGATGTCCACTTTTCAGTTCGATGAGATCTTCTCCTTTTCTCCTTACCTCACTTAGCCCCACGATGTCCCACTTGATCCTTTGTAGTTCCTCTTCCAATTCAAGAAGCCTTGAATCAGAAGATAGGGAGCGTCCGTTGTACGTAGCCAAGGTCAGAATCAGATGGCAGCCTAGTCCGGTCCTCCGGGGATTCTTAGCACCCTCTGCCTTCATGTCGCACTGGCCGCTGCCTTGGCCAGGTACATTCCAGCTGCCGGAGACTGAGGGCCAAGATTTAAGTTGTAGAGTCATTTTGGAGGGGTTTGGCCATAACTCACCACGCTGGCCAAGCGGGTTGGTGAGTGTGGGATAGAATTTCCTCTAATCCCGATGGTATAGTTATACCGCTATTGGCGGTCGTCAGAGCCCCTTTAGTGGGAACAGGATGTACCACGAGAAGGCGGGGTTGACATTTGTCAAGGAGAGGCTGTGATGTTACGCATCACCTGACCTTACATCCCATATATATATATATATATATATATATATATATGTATACATTATCAATAAAAATTGCAAAGGGAGTTACACAAGGTGACAACATATCTCCCAAACTTTTTAATGCCACATTGCAAAGTGCCTTACAATCGTTGAACTGGCAAAACAAGGGGATAAAGATTAATGGATATTATTTAACTCACCTTCGTTTTGCTGATGACGTAATCATTTTTTCAACTACCCCTTCAGAGCTGCAGCGTATGATCCAGGAACTTGCTGACAAGAGTAAAAAAGTGGGGTTAAATATGAACTTTCAAAAGACAAAATTGATGTACAATACTTTTTTCAAGAAGTGAAGATTTATCAATTGATGGGGAAAAGCTGGAGATAACAGATACCTACATTTACCTTGGGCAACAGATATCAAGCGAAGGTCGCTTTGATGAGGAAATTAATCGGCGTATAAAACTTGGCTGGAGAATTTTAGAAGACACAGTACAATTTTCAAGAACAATATGCCTTTATGTCTTAAAAAAAGTGTTTAATCAATGCATCCTTCCAATTCTTACGTATGAAGCAGAGACATGGACTTTAACTATAAAAGACATACAAAGGCTGCAGACAACTGAAAGAAGCATGGAGAAATGCGCACTTAGTGTAACCAGGGAAGAGAAGAAGAGGAACTCGTTTACAAGGACAATAACCAGAGTGGAAGATATAATGATGAGAGCAAAATCCCTGAAACGGCAATGAGCGGGATATGTTCCCAGAAGAACGGGCCACAGATGGAAAACCGAAATTTTAGCCTGCATTTCAAGGAACAGAAAAACACCCAGAAGAAGACATATACATGTATATACACTATCTACCAACAAGTAATTGGACACCTGTGATAGCAAAGTAAAACGATGTTTATTCGCCTTCAATAGTTGGTGGAGCCTCCACGAGGAGCGATTACAGCGGCGATCCTCCGGGTCATACTCTCAACCAGGCGTTGTACGACGGCTACAGGTATTTTCTTTCACTCGGCTTGGAGAAGACAGGTCACTTCCTTCACCGATTTCGGATGGTGGGGGCACCCCTTAAGTCGACGCTCCAACTCGTCCCAGAGGTGCTCGATAGGGTTAAGGTCTGGGCTCTGCGCAGGCCAGTCCATTCGATTAACCCTATTGTCATCATACCAAGCCATGGTGGATGTCGCAACATGAGAGGTGGCATTGTCATCCTGAAAGTAACATGGGTCCACCACGTAAAACTGCCACAACGTAGGAAGCGCATGGTCATCAAAAATGGTGCAGTAGGTCTCGGCGTTGAGTCTACCAGAAATTGCGACCAAGGGTCCCGTGCCATACCAGGAGAAACACCCCCATAGCATAATTCCACCGCCGCCGAACTTCACAGTTGGCACAATACATTTCGGCAGAAGGCGTTCTCCAGGCAGACGCCAAACCCAGACCCTGCCATCCGAACGGTAGAGGGTGAACCTTGATTCGTCGCTCCATAGAACCTGTTTCCACTGATCAACGGTCCACTGTCGACGTTCTTTGCACCACGTTAGCCGAGCAGCACTATTGGACTTGGTGATCAAAGGCTTGTGGGCGGTAGCACGTTCATGATAACCGAGCAGATGGGCTTCCTTGCGGATGGTTTTCATCGAAAGAACACTCGCGGATGTGGCCCATCGATTTGGTGCGGTTCTTCCGAATTTCTTTGGCCAACACCCGTCGGTCTCTAACTTCCAGTTTTGTGGGTCAGCCGCATCGTGACACATTCCGACAGTCACCTCTTATCTTCCACTTGCCAATCACGTAGTCCACTGTCGATTTTGGGTACTTCAACTCGCTGGATGTGTCACGTACGGATCGGCCATTTCCGTGATACCCGACGATTACACCTTTCTCGAAATCAAAGAGCTCCGAACTGCGTGGCATCTTGCATGCGACTGGTTGCATTGTTGTTTCCGACACGATATTTGACGGCGGCGGCCGTGACGTGTATCAGGACCGCAGATATCGTCGATCGCAGGGGTGTCCAATTACTTGTTGGTAGATAGTGTATATATATATATGGGATGTAAGGTCAGGTGATGCGTAACATCACAGCCTCTCCTAGACAAATGTCAACGCCGTCTTCTCGTGGTGCATCCTGTTCCCACTAAAGGGGCTCTGACGATCGCCAATAGCGGTATAACTATACCATCAGGATTAGAGGAAATGCTATCCCACACTCACCAACCCGCTTGGCCAGCGTGGTGAGTTATGGCCAAACCCCTCCAAAATGACTCTACAACTTAAATCTTGGCCCTCAGTCTCCGGCAGCTGGAATGTACCTGGTCAACGCAGCGGCCAGTGCGACTTGAAGGCAGTGGGTGCTAAGAATCCCCGGAGGACCGGACTAGGCTGCCATCTGATGCTGACCTTGGCTACGTATAATTGACGCTCCCTATCTTCTGATTCAAGGCTTTTTGAATTGGAAGAGGAAGTACAAAAAATTAAGGGGAACATCGTCGGGCTAAGTGAGGTAAGGAGAAAAAGAGAAGATCTCATTGAACTGAAAAGTGGACATCTCTTCTACTATCGTGGGACAGATACTGGCAGAACTAGTGGTGTTGGATTTATAATAAACAAGAAACTGAAGGATAAAGTTGTAGAAGTTGAAAGTTCCTCTGACAGAGCTGCACGACTCGTTATCCAACTCTCGAGAAGATACCAGGCTCAGATTATTCAAACTTATGCACCCACCACAAGTCATCCTGAAGAAGAAATTGAAGAATTTTATGAGGAAATTCGTCATCTAAATAATAAAGGTAAGCAGCACTTGAAGATAATTATGGGAGATTTCAATGCAAAAATAGGGCAACGGCAAGAGAATGAAACTTCAGTAGGTAAATTCGGTCACGGCAACAGAAACCAGCGTGGAAATACTCTCGTTGAGTTTGCAGAGGCAGAGGGGTTTTTCATCTTGAACTCCTTTTTCAAGAAAAAGCCACACAGGAAATGGACATGGAGGCATCCAAATGGGACGACAAAATGAAATTGATTTTATTATGTGTAACAAAAAATTCGTCGTAGAAGACTGCAGTGTGCTGAACAAGTTCAACACAGGTAGTGACCATAGATTGGTGAGATGTAAGATGCACCTCAACACTAAACTCGAACGTGGCAAGCTCATAAGACAAACAAAATATATTGACATAACCAACCTTAAAAAACACCATAATACCTTCAAGTTGGAACTGAAGAACAGATTCTCTGCTTTAGAAAGCCTAACATCGGAAGAAGTAGATATTTCTGAAGTTAACAGAAAAGTAACCAAAGATCTCATGGAAACAGCAACAAAATTAGCTGGGTCTAAGAACAAGTTGCATGTGAACAAATTATCAGGAAAAACCAAAATGTTGATGCAAAAACGAAGAGAGATGAGGACAACTAAAGAAGATGTGACTTCCAAAGTGGAATACAAATGAGCTATGCAAGACAGTACGAAAAAGTATCACTGAAGACGTAAGGAAATTCAACTGTGAACTAGTGAGAAAAGCAATTGAAAACAACCACAGCAAAGGGACATCTCAGTAAGGGAAGAAAACAGATTATGGCATTGAGAAAAGAAGATGGTTCTGTAACAAGAAATAGAGGCGAAATTTTTACAAGAGTGAAAGATTTCTACTCCAAATAATATGAAAGGGATGATATATGTACTCCAGACATCATGAAAGGTACCAGTACAAGAGTTCTTCCAGTCCTCCCAGCAGAAGTTGCACATGCAATCAAGAACATGAAGCGGGGAAAAGCTCCAGGAGAAGATGGAATTACTGAAGACATCATACAAGAAGCAAGTGGAGAAATCGAAACAGTACTCGCCCAAATTTTCACTCGATGCCTTAATGAAGGGAATATTCCTGAGGATTGGAACAACCTTCGTTTTGCTGATGACGTAGTCATTTTTGCAACTACCCCATCAGAGCTGCAGAGTATGATCCAGGAACTTGCTGACAAGAGTAAAGAAGTGGGATTGAAAATGAACTTTCAGAAGACAAAAGTGATGTGCAATGCTTTTACAAGGAATGAAGATTTATCGATTGATGGAGAAAAGCTGGAGATAACAGACACATAAGTTTATCTTGGACAGCAGATATCAAGTGAGGGTCACATTGATGAAGAAATTAATCGGCGTACAAAACTTGCCCGGAGAGCTTTTCGAAGAAACAGCATAATTTTCAAGAGCAATACGCCATTATGTCTTAAAAGAAAAGTGTTTGATCAATGCATCCTTCCAGTGCTTACATATGGTGCAGAGACGTGGACCTTAACTAAAAGAGACATACAAAGGCTGCAGACAACTCAAAACGGCATTGAGAGGTGCATGCTTGGTATAACCAGGAGAGATAAGAAGAGGTACTCGTGGATCCGAAAAATGACAAGAGTGGAAGACATCATGATCAGAGTTAAATCTCTGAAATGGCAATGGGCTGGACATACTGCCAGAAGGACAGACCATCGATGGACAGCCAACATTTTAGATTGGATTCCAAGGGACAGGAAAAAAACCCAGAAGAAGACAACATGGGAGATGAGTGGATGAAATTCGAAAGTATGCGGGAGTGACATGGAGGAGACTGGCACAAGACAGACCGTTGTGGAGGAAACTTGGGGAGACCTTCGTCCAGCAGTGGATTGATAATGGTTGACAATGATGATGATGATGATGATATATATATACTGTATATATATATAACAAACTTCAAAAGCGTGTGCTGCGAAATACGTACGTACCTCATGTGATATGCTCTATATACTTGTACATATATATATATATATATATATATATATATATATATACTTAAGAGCAAAACTGAAGACTAAGGAAAAACTTTAGAATTTAAAACGAAGGTTGCAAAATAACCTGAAAATCAAAACGCGCAACGCAGCTGTTTTGAAAATTCAGAATTCACATTCTATAAATAAGATACCTAAGCAAAAAAATGCATATATAATTTTGACTCACACCTAGTACAACATAGGAGAGGTTATGTATCTACCTGTGTGAGTAAAAGGAGAAAAGACAAAAAAATCAAATAAAACAACTGAATGTAGAAGGTGTCGAGAATACTGAGCCTTGGCTTTATCAAGGACCAGCAAAAACTCTGCATTTTCTCACTTCCACAAAGACCTAGTTGGAAATGGGTTTCTGCAAGGCCATAGATGCAAGTAACATTCCCACCTAAAATAGTTTAAAAAATATATATATATAAGTCATCTCCTCCGTAGAGTTGCATGACCTAGCACTAGTTAACAATTTCGCTTGCATCCATTAACCTTCCTGGCCCGACCCATGCTCTTCATCTGTTACTTTTAAACAGAGAGAAGAAGATTAAAGAGAACTCAAGCTGTGAGAGTGACATAATAATTAGAAATGATTTTCAGCCATAACGAAATTCCAAGTTCGTTTGAGAGAGAATTTAAACCTGAAAATCAATGCAAAAGAACTCCAAATTTTACATTGCAATTAAAAAGGAAATGTTAATTTTAAACGAACAGATTTTTGAAAGAAAACTTGAGTCTAAAACCCCCTACTCTACAACTTATGACAGCACGAAAACGAGAATAAGTTAAAGATAATAATTAACTAAAGAAAACTTTGTGAAAGTTATATACCTTAAACAGTTAGTTGCAATATGTACAAAGTATTTCAGCAGTGCTTTAAGTGCATAATTAATTAGTTATTAAGAACTTAACTACTTTGAAAAAACAGCGCAGAGACAGCGCATAGAAAAGGAACAAGCTTAGCCATCTTCTGTTCCTAGGTACCCCAAAAGACGCTCAAAGTTACAAAGAAAAGAAAGAGTTAAAACCCGCAAAAATGTTAACAGACAAACCAATGCCTAAAAGCTGAAAAGCTAAAAAACAACAGAGAAAAAGTACATGAAGTACAAACATTGAACTTATAAAACCTAGAACCCAAAAACAAGGAAGAGAGCTTACCTCTTGTGTGACAAAAACTTTTCTCCTCACAAGAGAAGAACATGGCTGACCTCTTCCGCCACTCCCTAGACGCTGGGGCAGTGAGGGTGGGGCTGATGGCCTCCTCATACAGCAAGAAACCAACGCGCGGAGATTTTAACCAGAGAAAAAAAAATATATAAACTTAAGACTGTGGATCTGTATGATCAGAAAGAGCAGAATTAACTCTCCAGAATACATGAGAAATATTATAAAATACACGAGCAGTTTATTTAATAATCTTTGCATGTATTAAATCACCTTAGTGAGCTTCTATAGATTAATCAGAATCTTATTAATTTTAATGTTGGTATATATATATACTATTTACACCGAGTGGCCACTTTATTATGACCACCTGACAGTTTTAAGCAAATGAGCTATGGCTGCACGCTGTTGCCGCCAGAGGGCGAGGCTAGTATAAAAGGGAAAGCTTAGTGCTTGCGACATTAGTAGAAGTGATTTTTGGGTGACGAGATGGGTAAAAAATGCGATTTCAAGGGCTTTCAACGTGGGATGATTGTAGGAGCTCGGAGCAATGAAGCGAGTATCACTGAAACCGCCGCATTCATGAAATGTTCCAGAGCAGCTGTTGTTAAAGCGTTTAAAGACTGGACTGTCAGCCAAAAAACTGGGTCTCTACGTGCAACGTGTGGTCGTCATCGACTACTGAATGCTCCGGCGGAACGGAAAGTGTCCAGACTGGTAACAGACAACAGAAGGGCAACAGTGCAGCAAATTACAGACCATCTTAATCAAGGATCCCCTCAAATGATCTCTGCACGCACTGTTCGCCGTACACTGCATCGGATTGGATATGGCAGCCGAAGGCCTGTACGAACACCTTTGCTGTCTGCAGTTAACAAGAGAAAACGTCTCCAGTTCACATACGATTACAAGGATTAGACAGTCAATAATTAGAAACAAATTATGTGGTCCAATGAATCACGTTTTCATTTGGACCTTGCCGATGGCCGAGTGAGAATTTGGCGGAAGCATTGACCCCAAATCCATTACTACAACCCTACAAGCTGGTGGAGGCAACGTTATGGTTTGGGGAATGTTATCCTGGCATGTTTGGGCCTTTTAATTCGTGTTGATCAACGTCTGACTGGCACATCATATCTAAACATCGTTGCGGACCAAGTGTATCCTGTCACGTGGATGGTTTATCCCTATGGCGGTGGCTACTTTCAACAAGATAATGCGTCCTGCCATAGTGCTCGTATTGTACAGGATTGGTTTCAAGAACATGCCGGTGAGTTTACTTTGCTTAGGTGGCCCCCACAATAGGGACGGGCGACTGCTTACAGCCCACTGAGTTGCTCACGGTGGTCATTAAATTTCCAACCAAAAAAAGAAAAAAGTTTTCATGTCTCTAGAGTTGACTGTGTGACGTAACGCATCTATGACGTCATGTGAGAATGATTTGGATTACATGACGTCACACCAGAAGCTTTGTTCTTTGTTGCTAAGACAACAAAACAAAGTGGTATACGCGTAGACTGTGCGCGTATAGGTAATGACGTCACCTACACGAAAACACGAAAAACTAAGTGTGACGTCACAAATATTTGTTTCTCTGTTGTTGCTATGACGACTTAAAAAGTGGCACGGAGAAGGAGGAAGGATCTAGCAGATTATATATTAGGATAAGTTTCAATCGAGACCTAACATACTCATAAAAAAATAGAGTGATCTGGCAAAATAAAAAGGGTGAATCCACAGCACAATAATATGCATTTAAGCTCACTTATAAAGTTATAGAAAAACTGGTTAATCTTACAAATTACAAACCACGGCAAAAAGTGAAGTACAAACGGATTAATTACGAGTATATCGTTAAAAAAGGTTTGCAACACGAATTGATTAGATAAAATCTGATTGAGAAAAGCTACAGGTAGAAACATGTCAAGGTGGAGTCCAGAAACCTTTCCATTGAAAGTGTTACAGCTATTTGACAACAGTATTTTTACTGTTCCAAAATAATAAAGCTTGTTCTATTTATGACAGATCTCACTTTTCACGATCTGGAAAAGATGGAAGATATCATTCCAGTTTTTGAAGTAAAGATGAATAAATTATTACATTTATAGGGCTCAGCAAGCCACCCATATGAAATCAGATAAAGTCTATGAACACGAAATTTTGCGAAAATCAGCAGCGCGTGAATCATGCAAAAGGAAGCGGGTTAAAATTAGAAGATAAAGGTGAGATCTTGGAGATTTATCAACAAGACGTTCCCGAGTCATGAGACCACATACGAGCGCTCATCACCATGGCAGTCTCACGCTGTCTGAAAAAAAGAAAAGAAAAGACGAGAAAAAAGAATAAAGTACAGAGGTGACACACCCACACCCTAATATTTACTGATGCCATGATGCCATCAGCAAATCCCACGACACTAAGTACTAGCAGTTCACACCACCACCATTTGCAAGTTAATTTCCTTCACACTTCGATAAGAGTTAAATTATGAACCCAGATAAGAAGAAAGAAAATATTTTGGTCAAAAAACAGGAATTGCTACACATGTGATCATAGTTTTTGCCGTGGTAAGGTGTACAAAAAAAAGAAATAATAATAATAAACGAAAGGGTCAAGAGAGTTGAGTAGGAGGTAGGCTGCTTCAAGTGTTACCACTAAGTGCTGATCCCTGCCTGACCGCAGCTTCAGTTATTCGGATCACGTACATTTTCACACCCCACGGATGACCTGAAGGGTGATTCTGAGAAAGAAACGAACAGTAATAGAGACAGAAAAAAAAAATGAGAGAGAGAGAGAGCAAAATCTTCCCTCAAGTGGCATACGCTGCCTCCCCCAACACCCCTCACCCATATACATGCCACCTCTTACCCATCTAATTGAATATTCATGAGTCAGCAACTAGTAGTTGCAGCCTTTCGCCTGTCCACCCGTGTTCAGGCGCCAACTCAGCATATTTAAAATATGTACGAAAAACTAGCTAGGAAAAAAGTGAACCAGCTTATGAGGTTTGAGACTGTTTATTCCAAAGAAGTACGCTGCCTCCACTTAAAACTGTTTTTCGCATCATTATGCATTTGCTACGACGTAAAGTACCCGAATACGCATTAGGCCGGATAATTATGGCAAAGCAGCTCTTAAAAAAAACAACATAAGACGCAATGACAAGGGAAACAAATCTCCGTAGCATCAACACGAGAACATTTCGTTCTTATTTTGATACACAGATTTGGAGAAAAGGAAACTAATATATTACGATTTAGATAGGGTTTAAACGATGCGCAATTATTCTAATGTGCTTCAAATTACTTTCTAAGGTTGATAAAACCTATTTTACAGTATTTTAAGATTTCATTAAATACCTTGTATTTCATAATTGTCAAGTGTAGACAGCGGGATGTCAAATCATTTAATAATCATACACCGAAAAGCCTAAACATTATGACTAGCGCGCCTTTATGCAAATCGAAGCAACTGCATGTGAACCGACGGTACTTGTGAAAGTCACGAAACAGTATAAATAACCCCTGATACTCAGCTCTGTTAATCAGTGTTGTCCATGTTCTTCAGATGCGAAAGACAGCGGACTTAAGCGAGTTTGACAAAAGCCAAATTGAAATGGCCAAACGACAGGGTCAGAGCATTTCCCAGACAGCAAGGCTTCTGGAGTGCTCGCTGTCAGTCCTGGTTAGTACCTTCAAAAAGTGATGCAAGGAGGGAAAACCCGTGAACCACCGACAAGGTGTGAGCCGACTAAGGCTCATCAATTCTACAGGTAAGCAGCGGGTGCTATCCCATATATGGTAGGAGCCAACAGAAGGAATACTGTGGCGCAACTCACCGGTAATTTGAATGCTGGTGACGAGAGTAATGTGTCACAACACACTGCACATCGAACTCTGCTGAAAATTGGGCTGTGTAACCTCAGGCAGCTCCAAGTGCCCACACTAACCTCGGTTCACCATCGAAATGGCCTAAATGGGCATACGAGCGCCAAAACTGGACCTTCAATGATTGCAAGAAGGTCGTCTAGTCCGATGAATTTCATTTCATATTCCACCATGTCGACGGCCTGGTACTTGCGCATCGTTTAAAGGAGGAAGTGTTGGCACCAGGATGCATCGTGGGACGAAATCAAGCCGGTGGAGGAAGAGCAATGCTCTGCTGGGAGACCCTGGATTCAGCCATTCATGTGCAGGAAATTATGACGTCTAGCACTTATCTAAGCATCATTGCAGACCAGGTGCATCCTTTCGTGGCAACAGTATTCTCCCCTAGTAGTGCCTTTTTTCAGCAGGATAATGCGCCATGCCACACTTCCAGGATGCTTCGAGAATGGTTCGCGAAATATGAGGAAGACTTCTTTTTTTTTGATTGGAGGTTTAACGACCACCGTGAGCAACTCAATGGGCTATAAGCAGTCGCCCGTCCCTAATTTAGGGTCACTGGTTCCAGGGAAGGGAGAGAGCCAGTGCCGTAAGACAAACACAACATCCATGCCTGACCGGGATTCGAACCCGAACCCCTTACAGACGAATGATCAGAGGCCAACGCCTTAGACCACTGCGCCACCGGGGCGGCGAGGAAGACTTCTTGGTATTGCCCTGGCCTCCGAATTCTCCGGACATCAATTCAATCAACCATCGCCACCCCGGAGGCGCAGTGGTCTAAGCGATGGCCTCTGATCATTCGTCCAAAAGAGGTCCTGGTTCGAATCCCGGTGAGGCATAGATGTTGTGTTTGTCTTACAGCACTGGCTCTCCCCCTTCCCTGGAACCAGTGACCCTAATTTAGGGACGGGCGACTGCTTATAGCTCATTTGAGTTGCTCACGGTGGTCGTTAAACCTCCAATCAAAAAAAATAAAAAAATAAAAAAAATAAACCATCTGTGCTTTGTGTTGGAACAGCAAAACCGATCTGCGGCGGCTAAACCACGTAACTTACAAAACTTAAAGGATCTGTTAGTAAAGGTTTTTTTTTTGTTTGATTGGAGGTTTAACGACCACCGTGAGCAACTCAATGGGCTATAAGCAGTCGCCCGTCCCTAATTTAGGGTCACTGGTTCCAGGGAAGGAGAGAGAGTCAGTGCCGTAAGACAAACACAACATCCATGCCTGACCGGGATTGGAACCCGGACCGCTTACGGACGAATGATCAGAGGCCAAACCTTAGACCACTGCGCCACCGGGGCGGCAAGTTTATTTGTGTGTGTGTGTGTGTGTGTGTGTGTGTGTTTGGTGTGATACAAAGAGGGAAATGTGAGTGTTTAAAGATAAAATAAAGCTCTTTTTATTTGTGCTTCTAAGCACTTGAAAAGTAAAAATATACTCGTTGCCAAAATAAAACCAAGAAGGAAAAGAAAAAACAACAAAAAAAAAAAAAAACGAGGCACCAAAAAGGAGTCATCCATTCGAGATGAAAATTGATATGTGCAATTGTACATGAACAGGAAAAGAAACGATTGCACTTCCAGAGCAGTTGGTCTATTTTTTCGGACAAAACAGGTACACGAGCTGAATAAGTCAGTAGGCTACATTGTAGCGCCACCTCTGGTTCCGACACAACCGGCTACCCAACGTGGCATAGACGCATACAGTTCACTGGGTACTGTCTTAAGGTATAGCATGCCAGATGGTGTCCAAATTGCGGGCCACTTTGCCGATATTCCGGCATGGGCGTAGGTGGCTTCACACCATGTCCCAAATATGTTTGCTCAGTGAAAGGTCGGTCTATCGGGCTGGCCATGGAAGGGTGTCGATATTACAGGGGCATGCCAGGGATAGCCGTTCGGCGTATGGCTGGGTGTTATGCTGCTGAAAACTTGCTCGGTGATGCTGCGACAGGTACGGCAACACCGCAGGTTGTAGAATGTCGTCCACGTACCGTTGAGCCATGAGAGTTGTACGAAGAACTACCAAGGGTGTCCGGCTCTCCCAGGAAATGGCTCCCCAGACAGTAACTCCCGGTGTGCAAGCTGTCTGCTGTTCCACGGTAAAGGCAGGATCCGTGCAGTTGCCGGCTTGTCTCCAGACGAGTATGCGCTGGTTATAGGCGCCAAGTGCAAACCATGACTCCCCAGCAAAACCACAAGTGTTGGGAAACCGCTGGCAGTGATGGGTCACTTCTGGCTAAAATCTGCCCCTCACGGCACGGTAGCGATCCGTTGGTGGAAGCGCCATCTCTTGGCAGCCTCTAGTATACCGCTGATAGCCCGGATGAACCGCTGTCAATAACGAGCCACCGAGCTATCGCCACGACTGGTCCGAATCTGGCAATAAAAGCAACCGCAACACTAGGTGCAAGCAGCAGGACTGTGCATTCGCAAAAGCAACACGTGCACAGTGCTTCATGCCAGTTATATCGACGCCATCGCCATCGTATAGTTGTAGTAGTTACATTTGTGCTGATTACTACTACAGTATAATGGCTCTAACAAATGAAAGTTAAGTGTTTTTGTTTTAATTCTCACGCTCTTAACAATGTTGTTAGTTTCCATATAAGAATATTTGAATAGCGTACATAAAGGTGGGTCACACTGCTTGCCAAAATTCGTTCTGTCTGGTGAGCCGGTTATCGATTTATTTTAATTACAGTATAATAAAGCGAGCATTTTTTCTTTGACATTTCATTAAGACAGCAAGTTTTAAAAAAGTGAGGGCGGCACGTGTCAGCTGAAGCAATAGGAACCGCCACAACATTCAAGCAGAATATGACATGAATATATAACCCAGGTAGCACAACCTTGCAATTTAACGTAGGCCCGGCACTGAGCCGCCGTCTTTTAAGAATAGAAGACGGTGGCTCAGTGTCAGGCCTACGTTAAATTGCAAGGCGGTGCTACCTGGGCAATAAATCAAACAATCGCCTTTCAAGATCACAAGCAGGGCACTAAAATTCGAAAAAACGTCTTTAAATTGTAAATCCGTTGAAAATGAGTAAAATTTCCTCAATGTAAAAGAACTCGTTACTTTGAACAAAAATAATTAAAAAATTATACAAAACAGACATTTACGAAAAATAACCTCTGCTTGATGTTCCTAGTCCACGTCAAATGTCTGTATTAAATATTCATTCGCCTTCTAATTATTTGTTCAGTTGCTGTTTACCATCTTTGGTGTAAACCCCAGCATTGTGCGGGACTTCAAGAAGCAACCTGCCAGATTGGCTTGGCAGTTAGTGTATGTGAGTCTGAAGGAATTCGAGGCCGTTGTGGTGCAGTGGAAGCATGTCCGGCGCGTAACTAAAAGACCCTGGGTTCGATTCCCGGTGGCTCCAATGAGAATTTTCCCGTGACTCACTCATAAACGTGGGAAGAGCGATGGCCTCTGTTTGAAGAAAACCTTAGGAGTTGCATGATTTTAAACACGGTTTCACACGTCATCAAGAAAAACTGTGTAATGGATGAGAAAGAGTGGAACTACTGCATTACTTGAAAGCGTAATACACTCAGTGTGTGACTAGAAGCGAAAGACCCTAGCTGATGATAGTAATACACAAACGAAATTCAAGCATTGGTTTTAACATTAACAAAAAAACTAAAAGTTCAAGGTTTTCATACACGCAAAGAAAAAGTCCCCTCTGGTATAAAAAATAGAATACTGTTCAATGAGACTTATATATTGATTTGAATATGGCGTCTGCGCATTTTATTAGGAATATGTGTGTTATACGTGCGTACTTCAGCTAAAGCGTGGATTTTCATTATTTTCCTGTTGAAACAGTCTGACGACAATGGCAGAGACAAATCAGAAGTAAACTTCTGCCAGTTTTGTCGCAGGAATTCTTTTTTCATTTTTCCCCCTCCCAATTTACCGGCCCTTTTATGCAAAACTCGTGGGAGCAACATGTCCAACCTTCATCATAAATCTACTTCACCTCAATACGACATGGTCTTCGCAAATAATTTTCAATCAATTCTAGTTTTAAGGGACAGACGAGCTGACAGACAGATGGTAAAAACTGATTAAACATATTTAACGTGGTTGTGATACGTCAAAAAGGGTAAAAAGGACGCTGTTCAAGAATTGTGATAGCTTGCTTATTGAGCAGAAGTTGGCCCTTCGTAGGTCAGCACTCAATACATCATCTGTTTTTGCCGAAGAAACCATCACTTCTCTGGTTCACCACTGTTGCTGTATAACAGAAAGGAGGCGCACAAGACTCGTAACATTTTTGGAAGCTTTCTTTTGCAAAGTGCTCCACCAACCGGTTTCGTTATCAAGAAAGCAAATTTTTTTATCGTCCTTTTTAAGAGACATCTGTCACTGCAGACGCGTACAAATGGCGGGGCTGTAGGTTTGATTTAAAGCACAGGGATGTTCATATGTAAATGAGAAGCAAGTTGTGTTACGGCTGTCAGCACTTCTTCTGGGTTAGAAAAACACTTGAGGATAAGAACCTATCCTGCGCTCTTGAAGACACTTACCCAGTCGCCCCCGCTCAACGACTTAAAATTCTTCACACACTGGACTCCTGTGGACTCCTATTCTTTCTCTCTCTTTCTCACACATTATTATTATTATCGCTGACGTGGTCACGTGCGAAGTAAGCAACATCCTTTCCCAATGTGAGAGGAATTAGTAATCTTCACATGATCACATCTCCCTTTCCTCCCAGAACGGCCCAAACAGGGTATCCCAATCCTCTTTCAAACTACTATCTCGAGGTTGTTTTTTTTAATTCTGTTCCAACTTGGGGTTTCTGCGATACTAAGCAGGTGGGTACTGAATGGGCCCCTTTGATAGATCGATCAACATCGGATCAGAGACTTCCACGTGAGGTGGCGTCGCTCCTAACCCTCCGTCGTTACCCTCCCGTCACTGCTGAACCTTTTTTTTTTACTATTTTGATTTGCCTCCCCCACTAAATAAAAGTGCCCCTATACTGCGATGAATTGTTCCCCGACTCCAACTTTCACCGTGGTGCCCCTACTGATTCCCCCTCTGATCTCCTTTCATACTCGTGCCACTTTTGCAATAAGCTCCCAATAATTCTTCTAAGACCAGCGCGTATGCATGTGCGTGTGTAAATTCTGTTTAGTGCATTGTAAAACACCGACCAATAAACGGAAAGATTTACGTGGTCACCCGCAGGGTGAGTTCTCCCTCTTTGTGAAACAGCTGCGAGAAACGAAATTGAATTTCAGAAAACTTCCATGAAACTCAGGTTTTCAAAGAGGTTTCACGCCGAAATTTCGTAATTTCATACGGAATGATTTTCGCGAAATATGCGATAAACAGATGTTTCTATTAAAATTCTCCATGCATAAGAAACTGATAGAACTCGATGAGTTGTACGGTTATGCATTTTTTTAAAAAAGGAATGTGTTTTATATGCTAATCTCCTAAGAAAAATTCATCTTACTCTAATTTATAGCTTTGTCACAGAGAACGGTGTCAATCGCTGTTATTAAGCAGCAAACTGATGGAAGGATATAGTCTTAGCCGCAAGGCAATATTCTTTCGAAATATGTTTTGCCTATGAATAAAGTATAGGCGCCTAAATGACACCAGAAATATTGATAATGATAAGCTTTAACACAACACAAAGACATTACTTCTTTTGAAACGCAAATACAGCACTGAACAAATAATTCTGCAATGGGTTGCCGCTTCGAATCAAGACGGTGACGCACTATTCGGTATTTAAAAGAGAGCTTAAGATTTTCTTAATTAATGGTTGATTAACGGTTGGTCATATATTATGTTTTATTACTTCAATTTACTGTATTATGGTTAAATTGTTCCTTGACTTGACGATTTAGATTCTTTTTTCGGAAACTATGGGTTCGCCAGGCTATTTGTTAGCCTTTTTCCCTGGTCCCCTTGCGACATTACATCACAACGATTTGTTATACAGAATCTGTAGATTCTTTTTTATTTATTTAAAAATTAAAATTATATTATTTATTTATATATATTATATTTATTTATATAAATAAATAAATAAATAAATAAATATGAATTTTATTATAAATTTAAATTTAATTTTTATTTATTTATTTATTTTATTTTGTTTATTTAAAACTAAAAGACTAAAACTAACTTACTTTGGCGCTTTGTAATTATTATTTACTTTGGTTATGCTCCCTGTGGTGAGACTTTTGATGTATTGGCTACGAAGTGTACACACCTTCTTCTTGTCAGTTTGTGTGACTTAATTATTTATTTTAGTATGTAACTTTTTGAAAATGTTACTTTCGTTAGTATGTATTTCATCATGTGTAATGAAAATATGATGTTATTTGCAAAAATGGATTTGTATGGAAATAGTTATGCTTTTGAAGTTTTGTAATAGTTATATTGTTGAAGTGATGCAATTTTTAGTTACTTTGGTTGCATTGCATGCTGCGTGCAACCGTTGATCTCTATCATATAAAAAGCCTGAGTTCATTAATTCTGTTTGCACATTTATATTACTACTAGACTGTTGTACCCGTCGTTGACGGGCTAGTGATAGTATAAAGTAAAGTCGACTATGCTGAAGTCGTGTGTCTCATTGCAGGAGTGTTTCATGAGACGATCATTTTGAGACGATGACACCAACAGTCCGAGAAACTTGGCGTATTGCGCCGTAGAAGTCCTATTGTGTTCCAGTCTTCTTTCTCGCTTCTAATATGATTCCTGTGCCCTTGATTTTGCTCTGGAAATCCTATCTTGTTCCAGCCTTCTTTCTCGTTCTTCTGCTGTTTCTTGTTCTCTTCTCCTTCTTTGATTGCCTCTATCCATTCTTTGTGTTCTTCTTACATATTGTTTCTTCCTGGGAGGTTAAGGCATAGTGCTATGACCTTCTGACGTATGACACTTTTGAATTAATAACGGAGATTGAAAAACAGCGTTCTATTTCCTTTTTTTTCTTCTCCGCCCTCAAGGTCATAATACAATAAGCAAACAACGCTGAACGAAAGACATGTTCCTTTCCGCTTTCTTTACCGCTTTCTTTACATGCAACCTGATCACACCCAACGCAAAGGCGCGAAGATAAGTAGTTCACGATAAATTTGAGCCATTTCTTTTTAGAATTACGTTAAAACAACGTTCTATTTTCTAGCTCACAACGTCGTCACAGTATGATGACCTTCTGACGAATGACACTTTTGAATTAATAACGCAGATTGAAAAATTACGTTCTATTTTCTTTTTCTTTTTCTCCGCCCTCAAGGTTATAATACAATCGGCAAACAACGCTTACAAAAGAAAAGACGTAATAAATGTATTTACGAATGAAAATAGTCGTAACGGAATTCTAAAAAACTAACAACCAAACGAGATGATCGTGCCATCATGCGTTTAGTTTCATCCCAAAGGTTATCACTACGTCAAGTTTCTCGGACTGTTGGTGTCACCGTCTCAAAGAACACAGTCCATCGACGAATCAAGGAAAGTCGCAAACGTTGTGCTCCGTAAAATGCGCCGTCTGCCACACCTCACGCGGCGCCACAAAGAAGCTAGATTGTTATGAGTAAGCAGCCACATGCACTGGACGGACGAGTGGACAACTATTTTCTCCGATGAGAAAAAGTTCAACCTGGACGGCTCTGACGGTTGCAACTGCTATTGGCATGATTTACGACGCGAGCCACGCACCTTCTTCCGCAGACAGAAAGGAGGGGGATCTGTGATGGTCGGGGGAGTTTTTGCGTTCAATGGTACAACGGATATCTCTTTTCTGCAAGGCATGCAAAACTCCGAAACGTATCAGGACATACTCAGCAGCCACTTTCTACCGTTTGACGAAACTCTAGCCGGTGTTGATTATCTGTTCCAGCAAGACAATGCCTCTATCCATCGGTCTGCATCAACGAAAAGCTGGTTTAACACTCATCATGTGACCGTAATGGATTGGGCAGCACTCAGTCCGGATCTGAACCCTATCGAGAACCTCTGGGATATCCTAGCTCGTGATGTGTATGTGAATGGACGGCAGTTCTCAAGTGTGGTGGCATTGAAAGAGCAGATTGAACGAAGCTGGTACGCACTCCGTCCAGAACATTTACATCACTTGGTGGACAGCATGCCCAATCGGGTTTTCAGTGTTATTCGGAACAAGGACTCCGCTATTCGTACCGGAGGTGCTCATAACTAGTAAGTCTTTATATTTTTGAGACAGCGTATTTCTGTTTTTTTCTTGTACTTGGCGTTGGAATTGTTATGTTTCCGTCAAACTATCGTGCAGCTGCGTGTCCTATGCTATTTTTGCCTATAAATATGAGGTGTACATTTGAGCTCGTTGTTGTTTCTTTTTTATTCGAGAATTTGTTGTGTCTTTATATTTATGCGACGCACTATAGCAATAACCCAGAGTCACGCGGCGTTGCCTGAGTCACAAGCAATGTGTGCCGGTCTTTATGGTAGATGACACGTTTGGCCAATTTCCCGGGAATCCTGAGCTTCAATTCCTCGTGGAAACGTTTCAGTAGATTATGACACATTGACACATTTTATAAATTTATATATAAAAAAAAACTATTAGGGATATGAACATAATTTTCGCAGATTTTGTTAACTTTCTTGACAAAGTTTTTTTTTCGTTCCCCAAATAGGTCACTAGGTGGCGCTACTGATCCAATCGCAACGTTAATTGTAAAATTTCTACTCCAGCAGCGAAAGCGATATGTGGTGGTTGGTTTTTCGAAACGAAATCTGTTACCCAAGCGCAAAGAAATTTTCGTTCGAAATTTGGAAAAGATTCTCCATGTCGTAACAGCATCTTAGCTTAGCACAAGAACTCTCTGGAAACTGGAACTCTCCTTGATAGGCTAAGATGTGGAAGACCAAACACAGGACAAGGCGATGTAAAAAGCATCCGTGAAGCCTTTCAACGTAGCCCTACTAAATGGATACGAACTGCTGCAAAGGATTGGACAATTCCTCGTGTAACAGTGTATCTAGTCTTACACTAAAAACTCAGCCTATGTCCCTACAAAGTGCAGATATTGCAAGCTTTACAGTTGGACGACAAGCCACGGCACGCCATTTTAACTTTGCTGTGGACATGCTAAATCATCCAGAGGCTGATGACTTCCTACGAAACATTGCTTTTACAGATGAAGCAACTTTTCATGTTTCAGATAAAGTAAACCGCCACAAATCAGAATTTGGAGGTCTGAGAATCCACATCGCTTCATCGAACATGTCCAGCATAGACCTAAAGTGAATGTCTAGTGTGGCTTAATGGCTGATCATGTGATCGGACCTTTCTTTTTTGCAGAATCCACAGTCACAAAAGAAATTTATTTGGACATGATTCAAAATTTTGCTGTCCTTCAAATTTGCCATTTACATCCTAAAATCATTTGGCCACAAGATGGTGCACCACAACATTTGGGATAAGGTTGTGCAAAATTTTTTAAATAAGGAATTTCCAACCAGGTGGATTGGACGAGATGGACCCGTCCCATGGCCTCCCCGCTCTCCAGTTCTCACGTCTTTAGACTTCTTCTTGTGGGGATATGGGAAAGACAAAGTTTACTCATCCAAAATGCAAAGTGCTGACGAACTAAAAACTCGCATAATTGCTGCAATTGCACCTGTTACAGAATCCACTTTGGCACGTACATGGGCAGAGACTGAATGTCGGCTTGATGTAATCCGCGCTACAAAAGGTTCGCATATTTAACTTTACTAACTATACGAAGAAAAACGTTTTGAAGTAAGTTTAAAAGATCTGAAAAAAATTTGTTCGGAATAGTTTTTTTAATAATAAATTTTTAAAAGGTGTCAAAGGCTTTTGGGACACCCTGTACTTTCCATTATAACGGAAAATTATCCATGGACACTCCTATATCCCAGAAGACGGATGCTGTGACTTTCCCAACCAACTTCTGCATTCGAAACGTTTTAGAATAGGTGAAGAGAGATGCTTCCGCTCTTTCGATTGCTTCTTTGTTTCAGTGTCGAAGTGATGCACACATATTTCGTCCATACTGGCGCACTGTCCCTAAAACTAAGCTTCATTAGCTTAAAAATGCTGCATAATCTCATGACAACACTATACTCTTTCCCACTTCTGATCAGCTTTCAGTTCTTTAAGATACCCACCTCGAAGAAACCTTCATTTCTAAAACATTCATCATAATATCGAGAGATTGCGCATGAAAGATAATAAATGTTGTCTGAATGTACTACAATACTGTTCTGCGGACCTGTCATGGCATGAACAAGCCATCCACTGAGGAGCATTTTCAAAACTGTCTCTTCCAATTCTGAAAGTTTTTGACTGTGGCTTATATAATGGACAACATTCCCAAATGTTTGCTGTATGTCCTCATGAATTTCTTTCGGTCACATTCTCTAAGTGGGGTATTCAATGATTGTTTGGTGCTTGACTTAACAACAGCCAACTTCAATTATCTTCTTCACTTCAACACCCTCTACAGATGAAAGGAACGTAACTACAACCCTGAAATTTCCTGTGAACTCAGAGGAAAAGTCACAGCACAGATTGACAACATCGATATTGGGTTAAAACCTTTCCAACTGCCTCTTGGTATATATCGCTAGTGCTTACTAGATACTGACTGACAACGTAAAACAGATCTTTAAAAGAAGTACTCAACTTTCCATTGGGTAATTAAATATTTACTCAGCTAAAACATCATGGAGACAGCAAAACACAAAATGCTCACTGAAAAATATTTGCACCGTTTGAAGACAATCTGGAGCTAAAAAACAGAGAACTGCTCATTACTTTCAACTGACTGTGAGACAATGACCGACGGAGAAGCAAAACTTCCCTGTTGGCTTGAGAGCGAGGTGTATTTACTGTATATTAAGTGATGAGCATGTTCGGCATCTCTTCTGTAAGGTGGACTAAGATAAGGAAATTTTTGTTTTCGATGCTCTTATTGAACAAGAACACTTAGATATTAAATCAACAGTCTGCAATTTTGTAAGTTCTTGTATTACTGGTATTATGGCGTAGCTCCAAGGGAGCCTATTTCTTCAGAATTCATCCATTTAAATACTTTGATAGATAGGCTTCTCTATCTATTCAGTTCAGGTCACAGAAACAGAGCTTTTTACTTTACTTGCCTCTAAAGCCTTCCTGACTGACCCAATCAGATGACTCTTTCAGCGTTAATATTGCTCAAAAAGGATGCAGTGCTTAGATTGTTTAAGCTATAAAGATTTCTGATCTTTTCTGAATTCACACAAATGCATTAATTTATTATGTCGCTGGCACTACTCTTAATACTCTTGCTAACGTGCTGTTAGTCTTTCTGTGAGATCGCTGAACGACGAACAATTCGTATCACTGTTTCACTGTTCTGTTTTTACGCAGGGGTATAACTAAGTTGTTAGCACATCCGTCATGCTCACCAGATCTTACATCAAGATACTTTTAGTTGTTCTGGAAAACGGAAGATGCAATTCATAGCAGGAAATTTCCAAATTGAGTAGCAGTTGTTTCTGCTATTCGATAGAGAAACCTTCTAGCCCCGGCCCGGACCGAGAGTCGAGCTATAGGCTCGTAGAATCTAGACGGAGAGTCGAGCCAAAGGCTAGTAGAATCTAGACGGAGAGTCGAGCCAAAGGCTAGTAGAGTCTAGACGGAGAGTCGAGCCATAGGCTAGTAGAGTCTAGACGGAGAGTCGAGCCATGTGCTAGTAGAGTCTAGACGGAGAGTCGAACCCTAGGCTAGTAGAGTCTAGACGGAGAGTCGAGCCATAGGCTAGTAGTGTCTAGACGGAGAGTCGAGCCATATGCTAGTAGCGTCTAGACGGAGAGTCGAGCCATAGGCTAGTAGAGTCTAGACAGGGAGTCGAGCCATAGACTAGTAGAGTCTCGACGGAGAGTCGAGCCATAGGCTAGTAGAGTCTAGACAGAGAGTCGAGCCATAGGCTAGTAGAGTCTAGACGGAGAGTCGAGCCATAGGCTAGTAGAGTCTAGAAGGAGAGTCGAGCCATAGGCTAGTAGAGTCTAGACGCAGAGTAGAGCCATAGGCTAGTAGAGTCTAAACGGAGAGTCGAGCCATAGGCTAGTAGAGTCTAGACGGAGAGTCGAGCCATAGGCTAGTAGAGTCTAGACGGAGAGTCGAGCCATAGGCTAGTAGAGTCTAAACGGAGAGTCGAGCCATAGGCTAGTAGAGTCTAGACGGAGAGTCGAGCCATAGGCTAGTAGAGTCTAGACGGATTAGCAGATGTCGCTTAATGACATCAGCACGCACTTGCAGCTTAAATGTGTTTTAGCACTGCTGTCCTAATGAAGGCCGTGCCAAAACAGCAGGATTCTGAGGAAAGTGCCGGTGTTCATTTACTTAAAGTATTATTTCCGGGGAAAGAGGAAGTATATACTTGCCATTAAAAAAACATTTCTATCCCTATATCACTAGTACTTGATTTTCCACGGTTTTGATATTACTCTAGCTAAATTGAAAAGTTAGGAATGCGAAAAATTAAAGTTAAAACATTTCTCATGCTTAACTCAAGTCACAAAAATTGAAATGTGTTTTCCTCTAAACTTTGAATAAAAAGAATATAGAGATCATATTTCACTTTCATTGGAAAGGCGTGTTATGCTCAGACTTGCTTTTCGTGAATCACTTCTCATGTATACCCTTATTACCGCATGTAAACGCATTTTGCTGCAGATAAAAAAAAGGATTAAAAATAGATATCACAACATAAATTTCCATAGCTAACCGTATTTCTTCATGGAAGAGATTAAAGCCTTTCCTTCCTTTCTTTTCTGTATTAAAATTCGGAGGTTAAAAAGGATCTGGCAGTGGGGCCAAAGGCTTTAGAAAAAGGTGAAGGAACAAACCATTGAATCCGAAAATGCAATAGCAGTGACTGAGGAAAAAAAAACGTTCTTTCAGACACTAGGAACTAATTTCGATGGGCTGCTAATATGAAGTTTTTTTCCACGACGTATTCCCAAAAGCCAGCGGGACACGAGAAAGATGGATATTATTCATTCCTTCGTTCATTCTATTTCCGCATCTAGCTGAAACTGCCACCAGCATCATGGAGCAGAGGGAGGGAGGGAGGGAAAATAAAAGAGAGCAAAACGACGGATGAAAGAGGGAAAAAAAGAGAAAAAAAAAGAAAGAAAGATGAGGAAAGGAAAGGAAGGGGAACGTCAGGTAGAGGCAGGAGAGTTTAATCTTCGCGGGAAGCCGGCCATGCAAAACAGGGTAATACGTTCCTAAGAGAGGACTAAACGTGTGCGGAATGAAATTGAAATCAAGGTAAAGAGGTATGCTAGGTAAAAGGAAGAATGTGGGGTGGAGAATAAGACTCGAAACTAAATGGACGAAGGGACGCGAAATTGGAAGAGCCCATATTCAAGAACGAGAGAGAGAGAGAGAGAGGGGGAGAGTGACGTAGGGGAAATGAAGATGAAATCAGAGATGGAGGACAGGATGAGAGAGACAACGACATAAACAAAGTAAGAGATGTTAATAGAGAATGTAATTGAACGCGCGTACGACCGTCAAGAGAGACAGGGATAGCATTTCCAGTATCATATTTTAAGGTTCATACAAAATTCATTTATATGAAGAAAATGTATGTAAGGGTTGCTCCAATATATATACTTGAAGACACTTCACCAGCATTTTAAGCTGAATAATCCAATGGTTCATGATGAAAAGAAAATGAAGGTATTTGCTCACACCTGCAAGAACATTCTCTCTGAATCGAAATTCCTTGTGATACTTATTTGCCATGCATAGAATTATTTTTCCAGTCATCCTGGTTTGTTACGGTAATTTGACGTTCCAGAAACGCACAAGTATTTATTTCTATTCGTGTAGCTTCAGAAAATATTCCGTAAAGTGCATTTTGGACGGCAAATATCCATTTGATATCTGATGTCTGAACCCAAATTCTGAGAATATCCTTCAGTGATTGCGCTAAACAGAATTAATAGGGATTACTGATTGAGGTCTTGTCAAGTGCGTTTCAGCTAAGTGACCTTCGATGAAGTTATCTTTCAATTAGACGAGCGATACCAGTGTTTTTATATTCAGCCAACATTCCACGTTTCTCCTTTCAGCTGCGAAAAAATGAGCGTTTTCATGTGAAAACTACTGTATCTTCCGGTAGGCTTCTATGCAACTTTCCCGTACCTTTGCAGTGTTGAAAAATAAATTCCATTGCGAAAAAGACTTCAAAGATCGGCTAACTACGTGTTGTAATTACTGAGAACTTATTCCATCAAAGCGACCGTTCCATTGTTCCTTACAAAAACTTTTGACAAAGGCATTTTCATCGAAAAACTATGAAGAACACTTTCACTCTTTCTATGTCTAATATAATTCTTCTATTTCACATCGTGGGCGTTGTTTGAATGAGGGTTATTCCTGCGGATTCAAACCAGTAAAACTTTGTGCACAGTCTCCCGCAGCAACGACCAGGCCAGTGGTGAACCGGAAAATCTCGGGGTGTACCGCTAAAATCTATTGTTTGCTTAAAATTGTTGAAACTTTTAAATTATAAAAAAATACTTATAAATTATGTATTATCAACTAGGTTCTATGCGCGTTTGAATAATTCGAAATATTTGGAACCTGCTGGTATTTTTCGTACAACCAAAATTATTGCACTTTATTGTACAGTATGTAATACAAAATGTGCACGTTGCAATTGAATTGATGACCCCAGTTTTGTAGAAGGTGCTACAAAACGTTTGCGCCAAAGTTTATCATGTGCAAATTTTATTCTTTTAGGGAACTAAGGCCATCCTGTTTGAAATACCTCACTATCACACACATAAGACACACAACTTCCGTGTGACAGTGTCTAAAGGACCTTTTCCTTTTATAAGAAAATACACATAAATGAGTAAATACGAGTAAATAACCATTAAGAATTGTGGCACAAAAAAAGCAAAACTTCTTAAATTATTTACTCCTGAATATAACACCGTTAACATTATACCACAATATTTTGCACGCAGTAAAAAGTCCCAGCTAAGAACAATTCTTAGTTCATTATATTCTGAAGGTTGCGTACCTATATAATGCATAAACGACTGTAATGTATAACTCATTGGTATAAAAATTCCCTTTGTTGAACTGATGTTTCTTTCAGATTATCTTATTAATATGTATGTAAAGAAATTATTGCTGTAAGAAGTATCTTTGCTGTGAAAAGGTGTTTCAAGTCTCGAGTAGCTGCTTTCCCTGTCATCCACTTTTTATAAAAAAAAAAAAAAAAAAACGCGAAAATAATTTTTAAATATTATTCTTATTTAAAAAAAAAGTCGTTGTTTTTAATGCTTCATTCAAAACTACCGTTAACATTCCCAGCTATTTCCTTAACCAGCTTCATATGAAATTTCAACTGAAATTTTGTAAAATTGTTTTGTCGAGGCTATATTTTAGAGGCTCTCTTAGCCGCGAGCTCCCCTCCCCCATACCAGTACGAACCTGGCGCAGGCTCAACAGACAGTTGTCTCGCAGGCATGGCAAAGTCGATTGATACCTTACTAAAAGTCTGTGACTGAAAGATATGGTGTGATGATGAACTATATTGTGGGGCATCACTTTCCCGTGCGGAGTAAGTTACAGGGTAAAATAGATCGATGAACGCATGGAATGTATCCAGGTAGCACAGCCTTGCAATACAACGTGGGTCCAACACTGAGCCACCATGTTTTAGAAATAGAAGACGTTGGCTCAGTGCTGGGCCTACGTTAAATTGCAAGGCTGTGCTACCTGGGTAATAACTGATTTTCTAAAGATAATAATAATTGGGTGCCGCTCTGTTGGCACAGGTTGCCAAATCACCTGCTTCTGACCAGACGTCCGAGATGGGTCCGGTTCGAACCCAGCGAGGCATGGATTCGAAACGGACCCATCTGGGACGGGTCTCTTTTATGCATGAGCAACAGGAGCGTCACCAAAGTTATTGCTGTAAAAAGTATCATACTTCTTTGAAGAAGAAATGCTTGAAGCTAAAGAAAGCATTCCACTATATTCTCGAATTACGTAGCACCTTCTAAAAGTTTCAAGGCAACGGAAATATCGTGTCAACAAGCAAATGTTTCCATTTCGCGGAACTTGCTTTTTAACAAAGTTATGCAATGCTGTCAATTAGACAGAAAATTCCAAACAAAAGAAACATGGAATTCTTTGATTATGAATGCATCCATTACATAAAATAAGAAGTGGTCAATCTCTCTCGTAGAAACAAAAATAAGAAATCTAAGAAACGCGAATAGACATTTCTGCCATTTAGCGGAACACTCTACACTATCTTCTGCCACTTTTATTTAAACTTCACGGTCTTGATTACTCCAACTCTCGATATGAAATCTCACACGATCAAATAAGAAAAGTTAAACCTGTTTTTATGCGGTGTATTCGAAACAAAGCCGGATTCAGGAGTGGCTACATCACTATAGGACATATCCACGTACTGAGAGAACTAATTGAAAGAGTGAGGGAATATGAACTTCCATTGTGCATAGCTTTTGTCGATTATAAAAAGGCCTTTGATTCAGTGAAACCATCAGCAGTTACAATGGCTTTGAAATCCAGCGGTGTTGAAGATGCATACATTAATATTATTAATAACATCTATGAAAATGCAAGTGCAAAGATTCGGCTGTTTGAAAATACAACACACACAAAAATTGGAAAGGGAGTGAGACAAGGTGACACCATATCTCCCAAGCTCTTTACCGCCACTTTGGAAAATATCTTTCAATCACTGAACTGGGAAAACAAAGGGATAAAGATTAATAGAGATTATCTAACTCACCTTCGTTTTGCTGATGACGTAGTCATTTTTGCAACTACCCCATCAGAGCTGCAGAGTATGACCCAGGAACTTGCTGACAAGAGTAAAGAAGTGGGATTAAAAATGAACTTTCAGAAGACAAAAGTGATGTACAATGCTTTTACAAGAAATGAAGATTCATCAATTGATGGGGAAAAGCTGGAGATAACCAATACCTACATTTATCTTGGACAGCAGATATCAAGTGAGGGTCACATTGATGAAGAAATAAATCGGCGTATAAAACTTGCCTGGAGAGCTTTTGGAAGAAACAGCGTAATTTTCAAGAGCAATGTGCCATTATGTCTTAAAAGAAAAGTGTTTGATCAATGCATCCTTCCAGTGCTTACGTATGGTGCAGAGACGTGGACCTTAACTAAAAGAGACATACAAAGGCTGCAGACAACTCAAAGTGGCATGGAGAGGTGCATGCTTGGTGTAACCAGGAGAGATAAGAGAAACTCGTGGATCCGAAAAATGACAAGAGTGGAAGACATCATGATCAGAGTTAAATAACTGAAATGGCAATGCGCTGGGCATACTGCCAGAAGGACAGACCATCGATGGACAGTCGAAATTTTAGATTGGATTCCAAGGGACAGGAAAAGACCCAGAAGAAGACCACATGTAAGATGGGTGGATGAAATTCGAAAGTATGCGGGAGTAACATATAGAGGAGACTGGCACAAGACAGACCGTTGTGGAAAAGGCTTGGAGAGACCGTCGCCCAGCAGTGGATTGATAACAGTTGACAATGATGATGATGATGATGATTCGAAACAAAACCCCAAAGCTTCTGGTGAGTCACTGTCTCTCAAACTTAGATGGCAGCGGTTTCTAAAGAAAAACTTTCGGAAATTTTGAATTTCGAATATAACGTATTTGGAAGGAATCAAATACGGCGTTCTTAATGAACATGCATTTGCACCACATAGCGAGATAATTCAGCATTAAAAAAAGAGCGAAATATCTTGGTCACGCTTACAGCTTTCCGGAAAAGGAAACGGTGCAGGTCGACGCCTAGAAGCGGAGACAAATACAACCCACTCAATCAAACTAGTATAACTTGAACAAAAGGAAAAACAGGAAAACGTAGCCGCGGATGGCTTAGTGGTTAGCGAGTCAGACTATCGATGCAAGGTCCTCAGGTTCGAACCTGGGCTGATCTTTCAGAGATGGTGTGATTTACTAACAATCGCTGAATATCCGCCGTGCATCGGACGAGCACGTTAAGTGACGGCCCCCAGGCTGGACCCACTGGTTAAATGGGTATCCTTTCCTATGCCCCGCCCCCTGAAATTCTCTCACCCCTCTGTGTGCAACATCGTACTTGTACGGTGGCGCCATCTACTGTACTGTTATCTCACTACAAACTGTTCTGTCAACGTCGCTAGACTTGCTCTCATTCCTTCCGTTTCTGTGTCCTGCCCAGAAGGCGATCTCGCTGTAGGTGGCTGGGACCTAAACTCTACTCACTGTGAACGGAAGTCCTACAAGAAAATGGCAAATACAGGAAAGCGTATGAGAAACTTAAGTCACATCTTGTAATTATCAGGCAATGAAAACATTTTTTTTCATCTGACGTGCAGAATATCGTGCCTACAGCCTGACGACAGACAAGGCGAGAAGACGTTTCGAAAGAAAAGGAGGCCTGGAAACACTGGCGGCGTAAGAAATGGGGTTTATTTTAAGGAAAAATGGAAAAGAAAAACAAAACTGAGATAGAAAAAGAGTATTTTTTGACTTGTAATATCAAATAATGTCAATTTCTGATTCGTAATGTCAAATCATCTGCGAGAATCAATATGGAGCATGAAGCGGTGCTAGTTGTTCTTCAAACATTTGACTGTCATTTTTATGATTCATCACTTTTAGGACTTTCCCTATTAATATATACAAGACGTGTCATCACCATAGACACAGTGGGAGATATTCACTGGAACTGTATGCCGAGATTTTCCAATCGATGTCGCCGGCGACTTTAAAATGAGGCACTTTACGGCGAGTTTTAGGTTTTAGGTATGTTTCGAGATCCATACATGATAGCCAAACGACAAAGCAAAACATGCAAATGAACGCTTTCGGTACCTGAAAAAAGTAGGAAAGAAAGAAAGACTGAGATGGAAAAAGAAAAACAAACTGAGGATGTAAAAGCACAATCAGCTCAATAACCGAATGCTCTGCGCTTTAATTTGGTTTCCATCGCAGACTGTAATCTGATTCTTTATTGCTCTTGTTTACTAATTAACTGCGGGGTTTTATTACAAATTACTGCTGAAAAATGATGTCTAGTTCGATTTTGCGATCGATCAATGGATGACGCGGAAAGGAAATTCAGAAAAACCTAACGTGAGGGAGTCATTTATTCTCGCCCATAATGATTTATGCATGTTACGAAGAATGGTATCGAAGCTATTAAATCTACTCGAGAAATCAGGTTCTGCCCTTCCAAAAATATTCATTATTCACATTTTATGACAACCCTTTCATCCCACTCTAAGAGACGGAAAAAATTCAACACTTGATAACTGAGAAATATTTTGTCGATCAAGTAGTTATAAGCAAAAACCACAGTAATTTACCAGTGCATTAAGAATAATGGAGAACGTCAAAATTATCATTGGAGTCGATGTCTGAAAAACCGCTACGTTGGAACAAGTTCATTCACGTGTATCATATGACGCATCAAACTATGCAAATTTAAAGCACTAGCTGATGCGAACTCCACCGAAAGACAGAATTCAGGACGTGCCTTTTGATATTCTAGCAAAAAAAAAAAAAAAGAAGAAGTGAAGTCATCAAGCTTGCAATTACAAAGCGCATGTCATTTGATTAAAATAAAACCTCTTCGTGTATCAGACGCCAGATTCAGAGAATTCGGAGCAGTAGTTTTTTTTTCTGAAATCACTGTTAAAAGTAAAACAAGGACAATGCCACCAAACTCGCAAGCGATTCTCTTTTGACTAGGAAAGAGGGCATGCAGATTTAATTTAAAACGTTTCAGACTATCACGAAGCATCGGAGCAATTCCATAAAATTCCACAGCAATGGAGATTACACCAGAATCACGGGAACCTTCTAGAAAATTCCAAAGCAATGGAATTAAGATCACATCAGAACCGCGTTGAATCTTCCAGAAAATTCCAAAGCAATGGAATTAAGATCACATCAGAACCACGTTGAATCTTCCAGAAAATTGTAAAGCAATGGTAATAAGATGACACTAGTATGTGGAATATTTCAGAAAACCCCAAAGTACTAAGATTGAAAATTCCAGAAATTTCTACAGCACTGGAGATAAAGTTCAACAGATTCACATGTGTTTGTTGTTATAAGAAACGTATCACACACAATGATACGTTTCTTACAGTGATCCATGCTATCGGAAAAACGAACATATCTAAGAATAACGAGGTAACACATATACAGGTGATGAACATGGAGCTTTTGATATTATTGAACTACAATGGGTAAGGCTGTCCATACCACTCCCGTGGCGCTGTGGACTAAGCGCTGATCTCTGACCTCTCATCTTATATGGATCTGATTTCGAGTCCCGGATGAGGCTTAAGCGGTGTACTTGTCTTATGCGCGGCACTGGCTCTCCCCTTCCCTGAAACCAGTGGCCCTAAATTAGGGAAGGGCGACTGCTTATAGCCTTTCGAGTTACACCTATATGATAGCCACTGTCGTGTTACTCGACGAGTCTGCATTCTATTAAACGCTGGTCTCGATACTAGAAATACACGATCATGGAGCACACGGCTGTCAGCGCTGGAGCTTACGACGACAGGCAAATTCAATGAATGACTGAACGAATCTGCTTCAATTCAACGCCTGCTGTTGCATCTAGTGCTTACCATTGGCACCAGGATGACACTAGTTTTTAGATCTAGTGCCTACCATTAGTTCTTTAACAATACAGTACCAACCGGCTTTAATGATATAATGGCGCATAGCAACGGATCTCTACCTTATTCGTCACTCATTTTTAGATCGGAATAGATTTCGATGAAACGTTTTGTAAAACTGGTTATGTTACATACAAGAGTTCAAATAATCTGATAAAAGTTCATATCCTGACAACGTTTGTTTGTTTCATTATTTCGCTACGTTTAATATGATACTTAATTGCACGTAAGCACATATTATTGGGGTCCGTAAGATATCACGATATAATTCCAGGGTTTCACAGCCCTGAATTTGTTGTATGCTACTAGACTAATGGGGTGAATGGTGCTCTGACGAACACCGGTTCTACTAGGTATGGTCAAAGATGGACGTTTTCCAGCAAAAAAAATTGGAATCCAGAAACGACCGTCAAGATCGCCGCTTCCAGCTAGCATATGCACTAGTACTTTTGTCACATTAATTTTCCAGGGACGGCGCTTACCGACCTTACAAATAATGGCTTCCAAATAGGTACCAGTGCCGAGATGGACCGAACCCGGGTCCGAACCGGAAAGGGGGAGATTTTCTTTCTTTTATATTTTCAATGTGATTTTGCGTGATTTTAGCAGGGAACATTTCTTACATTTCCTAGTTCGTAAAAAAAAATATTTGGAAACTGGGTCGGGGTGCAAAATGGTCACTAGGGAGGCCTATTTATTCAAGGCTTGGATGAAAAAAATGCTATAAGCCATACATTAGTGGATTTCTGCGGAGAACGAAATGCTTCTTCACGAACTGCAGGTTCTAGATAGTACGCCGACGAAATTTTGCCCCGTACCTCCACCCGGCAGCACCCTACTAATTCTATTGAGCAACGTACGTAAATTGCTGCACCGCCCTGTTTTTCTGGATACCCCCCCCAAGCATTTCAGCAAAAAGCGTAAAAGAAAGTCTTGCCACTATATTATAGAAACAGGTAGATACCCCTTTCGTACTCCGCAGATGAGAAAGACATCGGTTTATTGTAGGAGTAGAACAGAGTGGTAATCTGGAAGAAGAGATTTTTTTAATGCTTGAAGAGGTTAATCATAATTTTCAGGCTCATTTGGGCCCGAACGGGTTCAAGCTCTTAAAATTGAGCCGGAACTCAGCACAACTCATTGAGCCTGAAATCACCTTACCGATTCCTTGCTCAACTTTTCAACAGAGGAAAATGCAGCAGAAGAATATAAACTTCTTTTTCTGCTTTGATCCGAACGGAAGAGCTCATTAATGAATTGTTTAAGGCAGTGACGTAGTTCTTAATAAAAAAAGTGCCTCAGCGATGAAAATTAAAATAAAAACGAAACGGGAAGAATACCCTCAAAATCTTCAAAATCTCTGTGAAATCTGTTTTATTGTTATTATTTTATTTAGCATTTTTATATTAAATTTTCGTTACTCGTTATCAATTTAAATTCAAATTGCGTAATTTCAGCATTTTTTTAATAAAAGGAAGAATTTTATGTAGGAATCATTGTTAAGAATATTACATTTTTATTTGAACACCATTCTGTCTTTCTATACGTTTCTAAATATTCATTGTGAGTGACACAAATTTATTACATTGAACAGATACAGTTAACATAGTGTCATCAATTTAATGTGACTAATGCATCGTATTAAAAATTGCGCATCAGACTTATAAGGAATAAGAGAAGCTCAAGAGAATATCCTTATTGGAACCAATAGCTGGTGGCGAATAGTTCAGTAGAAATGCCCTTCACTACCGATGCATTTCTCTCAAAGCAGCAGAATCTTAATTCACGAAGTAGCCACGTCCAATTACTGTATTTTGACTTCCATCCAGACAAAGGAATTTATTTACATTCTCTTTGCACTAAAACCCTTAAGACGCGCTAGTGCGTGATCCGATGGTATCGTCTTATACATACAGTACTTGTTTGTTTCGGGGAATAACGCCACCATGACCAAATCTTACGGCTAGAAGCAGCTCCCCGTCCCTAGTTCCCGACCATTGGTCTTTGGGAAGAGACTGGTACATCGTTATTGGCCAAGCACACCATCTATGCCACATCCAGGGTGCAAGATCGGCGGGCCCAGCTCAAACCCTAATGGTCAAAAGCCAGATCTTCTAACCAAGAGACCACCAGGATGGTCATCTCTGCAGTGTGAACATTCGGTTAAGATACTAATATATTTGCATACAAAACTCAATTACCCTATTTTTGTATACATGATAATCTAAAAAAATTCTTTGCCCATCTTCTCTTACCATCTAACTACGAAAAGTGCCTTAGCGCCACTTAGCCTAGGAAAATAGTTCCTTAGCGCCACTTAGCCTAGGAAAATAGTTCCTTAGCGCCACTTAGCCTAGGAAAATAGTTCCTTAGCGCCACTTAGCCTAGGAAAATAGTTCCTTAGCACCGCTGAGGTGCACTGAGCCCCTTTTACATCACTGGTTTAAGGGTATCATTACCGAGTTCCGTCGGATACCGAAACAACAAAGCGCAGTGATTATCCTTCGCTGCAGTGATGCAGGTCTAAATGAAAAAGTGCCTTAAGCGGCGAACAACCAGGAAAAAATACTCTCAAAAATTTCAAAATCTGATTCGTTGTTTTTATTATTTTGTAATTTTCATTACTAATTACCAATATCAATTTACATTAAAACTGCGTAATCTAAGCATTTTTTAGATAACAGGAAAGATGTAACGTGATACGTGAAAGACATATGCTAAGATTATAACATTTTTATTTAGATACCGCTCTGTGTCGGTTTTATACGATTTTATATATAAATAGGGAATATTTATGAACTAACAGAGTACAATCAATTCAGAACGACTAATGCGCCGTTTCTATTAAGATTATTTGGTACATATGAAAGATGTTTGTGTTGCCCGTAAGGAGTCAGAGAGTGAGCTCAGGGGATAACTTTTATTGGAGCCGATAGCAGTAGTGAGTTGATTAATACAAATGTCCAGCACTACAGTTTTTTCACTGCAATCTCAACCCCACGGAGTAACCATCTCCTACAAATTCAATTCTACTGTCTTGAGTCTAGACAAAGGAGTTCACATTCTCTTTGTGATAGAATCTTATGATTGGTGAGACACCCTATTGTGTTATCCAACTGTGTAGATCAATCTGCACAGAATTTTTTCTGTTTATTTGTTTCTTGGTTTAACTACCATGGGCAAACTTGTACGGCTATAAGCAGTCGCCGGTCCCTAATTTCGGGTCACTTGTTCCAGGGAAGAGAGATTCAGCACCTTTGGCCATGCGCACCACCCATGACTCATCCGAAGTAGGGACTCAGTCTTAGCTTAGAAGAATGGTCAGAAGCCTGCGCCTCAGACCACTGTACCACAGGGGCGGCCATTTCTGTAGTATGAAAATTCGGTTAAAATATAACTAAATTCGTATAAAGAACACAGTTTTCTTTATGTTCGTTTAAAAGTTCCTTTCCCCAGATTCTCTTACCATGTAACCGCAAGAAGTGCCTTAGCGCCGCTAAGGCGCGCCTAGCCCCTTCTACATGACTGCTTCGCTGTGTCGTTTAGTACTTCGTGCTGTTCAGGGAAGAGCTCATGAGCCAATTGTTTAAGGCGTCATTACGGCGGTTCTACTAATAGCCAGACGCACCACCTCAGTGATTATCACTTACTGCGTCATTTAGTACTTCATGCTGTTCAGGAAAGAACTCATCAGCTAATTTTTAAAAGGTGTCATTATTGCCGTCCGGTAGTGATTATCGTTTTATTTGCCATGTGGTTCTGCTCAGCAGCGTTCTCGACCTCTACATCTTTCTTCAAATAGCAGTGATAATGAAGGACTTCCAGTCTATTCTGTCATTTCTATTGTTTTGAACTGCTTTTCTTCTATTATTCTCAATCGTCCACTCAACTTAAAATCTCACCACTGGATAGCATCGGCATAAGTCCCTTGCTTTTGAGCCGGATAGACAAATCCCAAACGCTACACGCAACCAAAAACATCGTACGTACACAAGTCCATAATTGCTGAACTAATGAGGTGTTTGATTCTACAAGATATTACAGGCAAATTAATCTTAAGAAGTAAATTTTAATGGTCGATCTGAAAATCCTGTCCATATCGTCCTACACCGAACCTCGATGTAATAAAACAACAAATAATTTTTAAATAAACAGAAAAGTTCATTTTATAAATAACACTAAACGACTCAAACGCCGTGTATCGTTGAAAAAATTAGGATAATATTTTTAACTTTTGTTTTCTTCAGTTCAGTATTTTACATGATATCTGAAGCCAGAATGAATCAAGCATCCTACTTTTAAGGATTCTGGCACAGAAGATTGAAAGAACCAGAACCTAAGATAAAAGAAAAAATACCCTTCTCTCATACGGAACTTGAACACAGGTGTTTTTTCTCATTATAAACAACAGAAGAATCTTGAAATTTAACAAAAATCAAAAGAGTTTTCTTTGAAAGAGAGTTTTAGAGATTAATATGATTAATTTATTTTAACCTAGAAGGTAAAAAATATGGAACGCATTTAAGGCACCTGAGGGATGAATGGCTTCAAGCAAAGAATATTTAATTCTATTCCCCAGATTTGCTTCTCGTTGCTGTTAAGGTGCATCGTACAGGTAAGAAGAAAGCTAAATAAAGTAGAGATGAAGAATATTTCGCGAAATGCATAATCTCAGCAGAATCTTAAATTAAAGAATAGCATTCGAAATTAACTTTCATGTCCTGTCGTTCTTTGTTATCTTATAACAATACAATCTTGTTATTACAAAAAGGAACGGAGAAAAAGGACCGAGTTACAATTGAAACTTCTGTCTTCCCGGAGGACGCTCTTCGTAAGACAAGGACTGCAAATATCTGTTTCCGACAGAGCGAAATTTATTCCCGATGAGGGATTTCTTGGAAGACGGGACAATTCTCAGAAGAACTAGGCATGCACCAGATGCCTTAAGTACAATGCTGCTAGGATCAACCCCTCACAAACAGCATTTGGCAAGTCATGTTCCCCAATGAGAAGTATCCCATCGCGAGAGAAGCTTTAAAAGAAAATTAATTATACTCCATAGGTAAGGATTCAGTACAATGCTGCGACTAAGACCCTTCGCTTTACTGCGAATACACGCAAAGGTCTGCGCTGCTAGTTCTCTGTGTCTACAGGGAATGAGAGCAGTCAGTAGCAGCGTGGGGATGGGGGCAGAGAAGACGAGTCGAGGGGAGGAGGAGGGGGGGCTTAAGGCTCCCAAAGCTCTTAATCTCCTCCGTTCTCCCACAACATGGCCTTCAAATTCTGGTGACATGAGAGACCTCAGGCGGGAGGATGCAGTAACGCAGGGATTTGGAGAAGATGCGGCCCAGTTAGTTGAGACAACAGATGGTAGAAAATACACGGCTTCCCACACTCAGTCATTCATAAACGCATCGCGCACGCGCAAGCACAAGGAATCTTAACAGAGTAAGAATGACTATAATCTACGACTGGCCCGCTCTTCTGTGGGAAATGAAACAATTAATGCATACAGATATAGCGGTATAGTTAAGAGGCTGAAACCGTGTTCTTAAGCCTCAGGGATCCATCAATTAAAAGCGAGACTAGCAGCTTCATGTCATAACGCTGCTCTGACTCGTTAGCAAGTTTTCGAAAGGCATTTAAATTGTTCTCTGAAAAGTTTAGAATTGTGTATTCTCTTCGCACTTTACTGCAGCAGATTTGTTTTTCGGTTTTAATTAACATTTACGGACGTCCATAGCAATAATACGCAGCAAGCAAATATAAATAAAACTCACTTCGATACAAAAGAAAAGTTTATATTATCTCCTCATTAAAGTAATAGCGCTTTAAATACAACAAATATTGCTCCATAAATATTGCGCCGCAAAAGTAAACCAAGTTTCGCTGAAATTTAAATTCGCCAGACGAAGGATGTTTATAACTGAGACAATGCGAATACGATACTAAAAACCAAGAAAGTCATATATGCTGCCCTATATGCCCACAAATATACTTCATTTAAATAAAATTTAATAACGGACTTTGGCCCTTATGAGGGCTTCTAGTTTCCGTGGTACACTCATCATCAGCTTTTTGTGAATGTCCGCCGATTTGTTCAGCCACTCGATTTTCAAATCAGTGAACAGTTCAGCTTTGTTTGTTGGGAAATCTCATCTTCCACGGGCCCGGCGATAATTTCATTACAAAACTTTTCTGAGAACTCTGGGCTGGTCAGTCCAACTTTACGACACTCATGCCCTCAAACCAATTAGTAATAAAGCGAGCAGTTTGACGTGGTGCATTGCTCTTCTGATTAGTATAAGCGAGCAGTTTGACGTGGTGCATTGCTCTTCTGATTAGTAGAAGCGAGCAATTTGACGTGGTGCATTGCTCTTCTGATTAGTATAAGCGAGCAGTTTGACGTGGTGCATTGCTTTAGTTCGGGCCTTACCTGCCACAATGATGGTAGAGCACAATTGTCCAGGCCGTCTAGGTGGAGCTCAACATCCATGCCTTTGTCCAAAACGACTAATGGCCCCAAGCCGAACCAGGAAGAACAACTTCATACCATCACGCTGCCTCTACCAAACTTTATCGATGGGACGGTGCAGTAGGGAAGGTACATTACTCCCAGTATCCGTCACACTCAGAAACTATCATCAAACTGGTAGGCAGTGCATTAGGCCTCGTCAGTCCAAAGCATAGTTCTCCAATGGTCCGCAGTCCAAGATTGAAATTCCTTACACAACGTTAAGCGGCGTGTGGCATTAGCCGAAGTGATTAGCCGCCTGTGGTTGGCTGTTTAACTGCGGAAATATATGTCGTGCAACTTCCTACGCACTGTACTGGTTCTAATATCAGCCCCAACAGTCTCACATAGGGTTTACGTGATTTGAGACAATCTTGATTTGCGTTCTGACCGGACAGTCCTTTGCAGAGCTTCCCTGTCACGTTCTGTTAGCTTCCGAGGCTTACCGGGTCGTTTCTTGGTGTTTCACTTACATATCATGTCACCAGCATTGGACCTAGGGATCTTCAATGGCTCAATCTGCGCTGGAAATCAGTTAACTTTGTGGATCGAGGCATCTTGTATTCACAGTCGTGGTGCATTGTTTCATCGTAGTCCTACGAGCATATTTACAATTGAGTCTGGGATGCGGTGCTTGCCCTACTCCTATATCAACAGAGGAGTGTCTGGATATTATTGATAGGGCAGTTACATTTAAAGTCGCCGATGTTAGCTTTTGTGTGCCGAAGAAATGACGTGAATTAGATGGCAACACGAGAGAGGGAACTTGTTAAGGAATTATCTGGAGGAAGTCGCATTAAACAAAACTTGTTGAACATTGATTCCTGTGATCAGAATACAGGAGCTTGTGGCATGGAAAGGCCGTTCCATAAAAACTGATATCAAAATTTTTTGAGTTGGCAACAGTGCGAAGGGGAAATAACCACGCAGTATCTGTGGCAACAGTTATTAGCCGTGGTAGATGATTCTGGTATTGTTATTGCGCAGTTGTTTAAGGTACGTCTGCATTTCGTCATGCAGCTATGGAGGTGAGTGATTCATAGTCAAGAAATTAAATGCGTTGTGCGATAAAATTTTGCTATCGTTTCCGTGAAACTGTCCCAGAAACAGTTGATTTAAGGGAAAAAAATAACTTACAAAGGTAAATGTCTAGATGAGTCAACGATTTTTAGATGGCACCGTGATTTCAAAAAAGGGCGTTTGTCGGCAGAACTCGGTTCTGCCGACAAACGACCTGAAAGTGTTGCTACGGGGGGGGGGCGTTTTGTTAACACTGTTTGGAAATCCTGCAGGAAGATGACGTGTGAAGACATAGCGGCGTCAACTAATATTTCAAAAACGTCGGCATTCCTCATTCTACGAAACAAATTGCTGCTGCATCGTGTGTGTTCCAGATGGGTACCTTATCACCTGACGAGAGAATAATTATTAGCCGGAGTTCATGTGTATTATGAGTGGAAATAAATGGTTGCAATGGATCCAAATTTCTTAAACACGGTAATAACTTCCGAAGAAACATGGATCCCTTTCGACCCCCTCACGAAGCGCGCAACGAGTGACTGGAAACACACAAGTTCGCCTCTTCCGAAAAAAGTCTGCCAAACCAAAATCAGCCGAAAAAGTGATGATGATGATAATTTTCTTTGATCATAAAGGTGTAATCTAACAGCTTGCCGTTCCTCCAAAAATTACTGTCAATGCTGAGAATTACATTTCAGTCTTGAAGCGTCTGCTATGGCACATATCGATTAAGCTACCGGAACTGGCGGGTAAGTGGACCCTACACCTTGATAACGTCCACCCACATGTGGCTGCTGGTGTTCAACAGTTTCTTACGAAATGCAGTATTGAAATCATGCCACAGCCTGCCTACAATACTGACTTCGCTCAATGCGATTTCTGGTTCAAAAAGTAGGAACTGTACACCAAATTAAACTCAAAATAGTATAACTATATACTAAAAATCCGAAAATTCTTGGCGTAGAATAAATATTAAATTTTCCAAGCTTTCGCTCATCAACCAGATGGCTTTCTCAAGGAAGGTAGACAGCTAACTGCAAACAGGATAATAGAACGTTTCAACACTTTAAACGCGGTGACTTGACTAGACAATAACTGATTAGGAGCAAACGTGATATTTCGAAGAAACAAGGTGATGATGATTACCATTAAAATATCCGGACGGCTCCAGGCGATACTACATCGGAATGACCAAACGTTCGTTTGGAATTAGAATCAGCGAACATAAAAGGGATACAAGAGACGGGAAAATAACCACTGCCCTATCAAGAGAAGTCAAGTTCAAGTCCGCCGATCCTATATGGAGTGATGTAAAGAAATTAGCTTCATACTCCACACCCAAATCTACTGCCATTCGCGAAACCTTGGAAATCTTGACCAGCTGCGAGGCTTGCAACGATAGCGTCTCTTTAGAGTTACCACGTATTTGGAATCAATTCTTCAAATAATGCTGAGATTTCTACCATAGTACCGCGTGCCCAACCAACGTGACCTCGTTTCTTCGAAATATCACGTTTGCTCCTAATCAGGTATTGTCTAGTCAAGTCACCGCGTTTAAAATGTTGAAACGTTCTATTATCCTGTTTGCAGTTAGCTGTCTACCTTCCTTGAGAAAGCCATCTGGTTGATGAGCGAAAGCTTGGAAAATTTTATATTTATTCTACGCCAAGAATCTTCGGATTTTTAGTATATAGTTATACTATTTCGATTTCTGGTTGTTTCCGACAATGAAGGAGATAATCCGTGACGCAACATTCAACACAGATGCTGACGTTATTCAAGCTGTACAGGGGTCGTTAAAGCAGCTTCCACAAAATGCCTTCTCTACATGCCTTGAAAAGTGGTCTGAACGATGGGACCGTTGCATATCATCCGAGGGAAGTTACTTTGAGAAAGAATAACATATATTTTGCTGTACCTATAATTTATTCATTTTGTGTGATTTTACTCTCAGTTTTTATGGAACGGCCGTTGTATATTACCTCTTTAACTTTCTGCAGTGTTTGCTGTCTCGTGTGTAAATTTTGGTTATCATCATCATCATTGTCAACCATTATCAATCCACTGCTGGACGAAGGTCTCCCCAAGTTTCCTCCACAACGGTCTGTCTTGTGCCAGTCTCCTCCATGTCACCCCTGCATACTTTCGAATTTCATCCACCCATCTTCCATGTGGTCTTCTTCTGGGTCTTTTCCTGTCCCTTGGAATCCAATCTAAAATTTCGCCTGTCCATCGATGATCTGTCCTTCTGGCAGTATGTCCAGCCCATTGCCATTTTAGGGATTTAACTCTGATCATGATGTCTTCCACTCTCGTCATTTTTCGGATCCACGAGTTCGTCTTCTTATCTCTCCTGGTTATACCAAGCATGCACCTCTCCATGCCGCATTGAGTTGTCTGCAGCCTTTGTATGTCTCTTTTAGTTAAGGTCCACGTCTCTGCACCATAAGTAAGCACTGGAAGGATGCATTGATCAAACACTTTTCTTTTAAGACATAATGCCATATTGCTCTTTAAAATTATGCTGTTTCTTCCAAAAGCTCTCCAGGCAAGTTTTGTACGCCGATTAATTTCTTCATCAATGTGACCCTCACTTGATATCTGCTGTCCAAGATAAACATACGTATCCGTTATCTCCAGTTTTTCTCCATCAATCGATAAATCTTCATTTCTTGTAAAAGCATTGAACATCACTTTTGTTGTTTGAAAGTTCATTTTTAATCCCACTTCTTTACTCTTGTCAGCAAGTTCCTGAATGATACTCTGCAGCTCTGATGGGGTAATTGCAAAAATGACTACGTCATCAGCAAAACGAAGGTGGATTAGATAATCTCCATTAATCTTTATCCCTTTGTTTTCCCAGTTCAGTGATTGAAAGACATTTTACAATGTGGCATTAAAGAGCTTCGGAGATATGGTGTCACCTTGTCTCACTTCCTTTCCAATTTTTATGTGTGTTGTATTTTCAAACAGCCGAATGATTGCACTTGCATTTTCATAGAAGTTATTAATAATATTAATGTATGCATCTTCAATACCGCAGGATTTCAGAGCCATTGTAACTGCTGATGGTTTCACCGAATCAAATGCTTTTTCATAATCGATAAAAGCCATGCGCAATGGAAGTTCATATTCCCTCGCTCTTTCAATTAGTTCTCTCAGTACGTGGATATGATATATTGTGCTGTAGCCACTCCTGAATTCAGCTTGTTCTCTCGGTTGAGCCATGTCCGGTGTTACCTTCAAGCGGGGTGAAAGAACTTTAGTGAAGATTTTATAAACCACTGAAAGGAGGTTGATAGGTCTGTAGTTCTTGAGATCCTCAATGTCACCTTATTTATGTAGCAGGATCATTGTAGCGTTGTTCCAATCCTCAGGAATCTTTCCTTCATTAAGGCATCGAATGAAAGTTTGGGCGAGTACTGTTTCAATTTCTCCATTTGCTTCTTGTATGATGTCTACAGTAATTCCATCTTCTCCTGGAGCTTTTCCCAGCTTCATGTTCTTAATTGCATGAGCAACTTCTGCTGGGAGGACTGGAAGAACTCTGGTTATACCTCTCGTTATGTTTTCCGAGTCATGTCTAAATTCTCTAGTTTCTCTTCCATACGTGACACACTGAAAGTCAGTCAGAGGTCATGCAGGCTAGAAATAAAACGACATCCACGAAACTTGAAGATGACATTCCGATTTTTGGCGTAAATGTGACAAGGATGGTAAGTTAGATAATATCCGAAAACTTGAAAATTTTCATCGTCCTGGAGCACACCTGGGCGTTTTCTGGGAGACGCGGATTCGTGTCCCGCTCCAGGACGATGAAAATTTTCAAGTTTTCAGATATTATCTGACATACCATCCTTGTCACATTTACACCAAAAATCGTATTGTCATCTTCAAAATTTGTATTATATGGCGTAATCCCGTATTTCTTTCATGACATGCACGAAGTTTGAAGTGTGTGACGTGTTAACTTGCTTCTACGCTAGGTGTTTCAATACTGCTTGTTGCATCTTTGACATTCTACGTATTAACCAACGGCGTTACCTTGCTATTATGTTAAAGTTCGTCGTTTGTTTATCAGTAACTTCGTCAATGTGTTTCTTCAAAGTTAGCAGTTGAAAGTTTAAAAACATGTTTTAGCGTCTTCTGTGTTTCGACTAATTTAAGTATCAAGTTATTGCCTTTCTGTTTATCAGCACAGTGTACGAGTTTGCTCCGCAGGAGAGACAATGGAAGGTATGGACTAGAGAACTTGTGCGTCGGCTTTGATATTTACCTTCAGGGCTTTTGCTACCTTCAAGAACTCTTGTGATTAGTTGCAAACTCTGCGAATGCGGTCTCATTCAGTATTTATCTAACTCCACACCTAATTACCTTAATACAGTATTTTAGAATCTTTTTGTCGAGACTCGCAAATTTATTTTCGATCGAAAACGTGTTTCTAGACAGAGGTTTTTCACTGTATGACGACAAGAGTTGCGGTAATAATTTGGCTTCAATGTGGCCATTTGAACCATACCGGTACACCATCCATTTGTAGCAGCTCAGTTCGAGTCACTTTCATATTCCAAAACAAAATGTGCCCTGAGATGAGATTAAGGACGCTACTGTAAATATTTACGTGAGCACAGGAAGAAATCTAAATAATTGTTATTTTATGACTGGGTTCCTTTTCTTTTTCATTTTTGGAGAAGAATGTTTTCTGCAAAAATGAGAAATGCTTGTTGCCCCAGTTGATAATAGTCTTTGTGGTATATCTGCTAGGTAATGTGTTCATAGTAGCCATATTAATGAGACTCACATCAGCCGGTGCGCACAGTTTTAACGCTAGTGTTAGATTTACATAAGTGGGCCACTTAATGAAATTCAATGAAATTTTAAATCAGGGGTTGGAATAAACATTCAGCAGATTTTGACCAAATTTGATTTCAACCTCCTAGATAAGAACAGATTTTCGCTTTAAAGCACTAAATACCAGCCGAGAAGTAAACATTACATTGTTAAACTATAATTGAAGACAGGTGTAAGAGCAGTGGTTGGTGAGAGTTCCCCACAATTTCATTTGACTGCCTGCTGGATTTTATTCTTGAGCTAAAACGTCGGTGCTCCTTTCAGTCACATTTCTCGTTTAAAAAGTTAAATTCTATAATATTCGGTCTGGCACCTGATAATATTAAATGCATCTAATTTCAGCACAGGGAGTGTGGATCTGTTGAGTATCTTCCCTCTAAACAGACAGTGAAAGCAGTCCACTAGATATCTAGATCTAAAGGACTAGGAGAACACTCAACAATACTCGTCGAACACTCAGCAGGTATGGACCATAGCAAGCGGAACAACACTGAATTAAAATTCCCAATATGTCCTTGTCGTCCTTATTTGCACAAAAGAACATCATTAGAACATTCTAAACAAAATCACCTTCTTAAAATCGCTAGGCACATCTATTAGTCAATGTTATAAATCGTGAGTAAGGAAAAACAAATTGAGTTAAATCGTTTACTTTATCTGTGAATATTCTCTTCTTTGTTAATTGATGCATTAAAGAAAATAATTTTAATTTCAGTTTCCTAGAATTTTTTTTTTTTTTTATAACATGTGGGACTACTTTAAAACGACCACCATGATTAACTCAATTTGCTATAAGCAGTCGCCCGTCCCTAATTTTGAGCCAGTAGTTCCAAGGAAGGGAGAGAGCCAGCGCCGGAAGACAAACACAACATCCCTGCCTCACCGGGATTCGAACTCAGACCACGTTCGGACGAACGATCAGTAGCCATCGCTTAGACCACTGCTCCACCGGGGCTGCCTTTTCAATTTTATGAGGTTTAAAAGCCATGTTGCCAATGTTGTGTGGTTTAACTTAACAATTTTTTACTTGACTCCTAACCTCTTCCTTCTCCCATTGCCAAATAAAAAATTTTTCTCGTGTTACCATTTGCGTGACACACTAAGAGCTTTAATTTATTTTGCTTAGTTTTTAATATTCCATTTGCTAGTTCTTCTATCAGTCAGATTACCTGTCATATGGCATTTTCTCATTTTCTAATCAACACAGAAAAAATCAATAGCTGACTGTCAGCAGTAAATTCATCGGAACAATGTCAAATGAGTCAATTTGAGCGTGCTTTCATTCGGTTGGAGAAACGACATAATTGCCTACCAGTGCGTAATCCAGTAATTACGACTTAGGTTGAGTCCTAGGCCGAGCCCAAGCAAATGAGGCCATATTTTAACCAGGAGGGCATTAAATTTCGGGCAGTCAAGCAAAAGCGTCAACCGTGGCGCCATGGGGCTTCGGTAAGTTGGAAGGCCACTTGTCCATATGTCAGTAGTCCCACAAGTGACGATGCGACAGTCAATCTGTCGCGTGCTGCCGACATGGAGATCCATTAGCGTTCGAAGACTATTTGGACACGGTGTTGACCTAGAGCGGAAGAAGGAGGGGATAACAGAGAAATGGGGGTTCGGGTCCGGTAAGGTGGGGTAGCCTGAGAGTGAATTCGATACTCAGGTGTCTGCTGATCCCATGAGTCATACATTCATATCCAGGGTCCGCTACCACTCAGTCGTGTGACATGGGGGCGGTTTTGTTTGAACATGGTGTCCATTACTTCTCACAGCCTTCGAAATCTAACATATGGTAGACAAAATGGAAGACTGATCTCGCAGACGACCTTTTAGCAAATGACGTCTTCATTAATTTACGCAGTTTGTTTGCTAAGACATTGAATCGTTAACGCCCCCTAATGGATGAATAACATTTACGGTACAATGAGATGGCAATATGTTAAAGACTGGACTATATTTAAACCATATATTTGAAACTTTCTCACAGGGGAATTTTTCTTGTATTGTACAAGTTCTTTTTGATTGCGCTAAATCACCTATACATTCTGAGTAGGATTTCTTTCCAAACAATGATCGATAAATACCCCGTATAATATTTGAAATCTTTTATCGTAGTAGCGTTTTGCTATTAAAAGGCTACTTAAATACTAAAACTGTACTTGCATACTGAAGCTGGCAATCTGTCTTTTTTTTTTTTTTTTTTTTTGTCAGACTCACTAGACAGTTCATGAACAACAACAAAAAAAAAGACTACTTACTCTTACTGAAACTTCACAGCTCTCTTTATTAGACGTCTATTGAGTATGTCGAAGAACTACAATTTCGTAGAACGCACTTCACTTGAAAACAACTAATCGTAATATACGATAACAAATTAACAAAGTATCTGTGGGGATTAAATTGCGTGTGGTTCAAATGTGCTTAGCTATAAATATCTGCTACAGCTCATAATGAACTTCATGAACATACACCGAAGACCTAAAATATTATCACCAGCGCGTCTTTATGCAAATCGAAGCAGCTGCACATAAATGACGGTGATTGTGAAGTTCATGAAATGATATAGATGACACTTGATACTTGGTCTGTTAATCAGTGATATTTTTGTTCCTGTGATAGGAAATAATGGAGAAATTCAATGAAATGGATATTATTACTAAAATAAAGGTGAAAAGACTGAGATGGCTGGGACATGTTCAGAGAATGAAAGAGGACAGAGCAGCAAAAAAGGTCTTCATGTACGGACTGGGTGGATTTAGATCCAGAGGACGACCAAGAAGAAGATGGTTTGATGATGTCGAGGATGATTTAAAGAAAATGAGAATAAAGAACTGGAGGAGCAAGGCCTAGGCCAGATTAAGGCGTTAGTGGGCCCCTATGCTAAGGCATTTGAGTGGGCCACAAGGCTAAGACATCTGAGTGGGCCCTGAAAGAATTATGACGGGGAATCATTATGAGATCCCTTAAAACACGAAACTGTAGTAATATGTTTGTGCTAAATAATACTTAGTGCACTTTTTAAACTAATAAATTATCTGCAGAGTTTTCATAATAAGTCACTGTACTTTTCATTGTTTTCATAAGAACACGGGTTAGAAGCATTAAGATTCCTAGATTTTGTCTTAGATTTTCTAATGATTTTGCTTTGCATACTTTTCTTGGTGCATCTTTCCTGTTATGTACTCTGAAATCATAGGGGATTTCACTATTAACGGTTCCAAGTGCAAACAGGGAGGTGCGGGTGGATAGCAGTGAAAAAACTGAAACTGCCTCGCTGTACACAGAGACATGAAACCTTTGCCCTTTGTAAGTCACTATCTTTAAATCTGTTCGTCTAACAGCTTCTGTTTCTGACCTAGTGGAAATCATACGAGAGAAAAGAAACTATTTTACAAACCCCTCTTTCTCTCTCTCTCTCTCTCTCTCTCTTTACCAATCTATCTATTACTTGCCCAGGCATGTCTCCTGGGCCCTTGATTATGGTGGGCTCCAAGGCTGTAGCCCCTATAAACCCCCTTAACCCGGCCCTGAATAAGGCACAGAATCGTGAAGAATGGAAGCCTATCGTGAGGAAGTCTCAGGTCCTAAATGGACTGTAATGCCAAGAAGTAGTAGTAGTTGTAGTAGATGGGAAAAGCAGCTGACTTAAGCGAGTTTGAAAAAGGCCAAATCGCAATGGCCAGACGACTGGGTCAGAGCATTTCCGAGATGGCATGACTTGTGGGGGGCTCAAAGTCAGCTGTGGTTAGTACCTTCAAAAAGTGGTGCGAGGAGGGTCACACCTCGCTAGTCGGCCCGCACCCCGCCAGCGAGTTGTGGGCCGACCACGGCGCATGTGGGCTAGCGGTGAACAAAGGCTATCCCATATCACACGTTCCAACAAAAGGAATACTGTGGCGCAACTCGCCGATAATTTGAATGCTGGTGACGGAAGTAATGTATCACGACACACAGTACATCGAACCTGCTGAAAATGGGGTTGTATTGCCGCAGTCCCTTCGAAATGCCCATGCTAAACTCGGTTAACTGTCAAAAGCGCCTACAATGGGCACGCGAGAATCACAACTGGAGCTTGAATGATTTGGAGAATATCGTCTGGTCCCATTAATCTCGTTCCCTGTTGCACCATGTGGACGGCAGGGTACGTGTGCGTCATTCACCTGGGGAAGTGTTAGCACCAGGATGCACCGTGGGACGAAATCAAGCCGATGGAGGAAGTGTAAAGCTTTGGGTAATCGTGTTAGACAGGTGGTGATAATGTTTTGATTCTTTGGTCAATGCATCATTTGTTGAAACAGTACTAAAACGGCCTGGAAAAGGATCACCATGATAGCTTACGAACTTTATTTGTCCGTCACTAGAACATCAGGTTACACATACGCAATATTCATTAATTCTTCAACAACAACAACTCGCAACATAAATCTCGACAAACATAAATAGCCATAACCCTATCGTATATATATATATAAGTCTTTCAGCAACTTCACATCAAATACATATACACTATATTGACAAAAGTCACCGGACACCCCCTCGAAACCAAATGAACGGATGCGCTGCGTTGTTAAGATGCGCGGTACAGCTGAAAACGGTATAAAAACAAGCCTGCAGCTGACTGCGATCATATCGCACTGTGAAGTTGAGTGAAAATGTCTCGGCGGGAGAGAACTGACTTTGAGAAAGGAAAGTTTGTTGGGTGTTATATTAGTGGATTGTCCATAAGAGAAACCGAGAGGCGTTTAAACATACCTAAGTCAACTGTTTTGGGTGTGCTGAATAAGTGGAAGATACATGGCATGCCTGAAGCAGCAAAACGTACCGGCAGATCAAACAAAATCAGTGATAGGGAACGTCGAAGCTTCAGGAGAATCGTTACAGCTAATCGACAAAGTACTGCACAAGACCGCAGTGCACAGGTGAGTAAAAATGCTGGGACCTCGGTATGTACACGTACCATTTGCAGAGAACTTCATTCCATGGGTTACCGTGGTCGTGCGTCTGCTCATAAGCCCTTCATCTCCACTTGGAATGCTACTCGTCGTTTAGCATGGTGTAAAGAACATTTATCGTGGACCGTAGATCAGTGAATCCAGATACACGATTCATGAGTCTGATGGTCGTGTGTGGGTATGGCGGCAGCCGGGGGAACGCTATTTACCACAGTGTACTGTTCCTACGGTCAAGTTTGGAGCTAGCAGTGTATTCGTATGGAGGTGTTTTTCGTGGTATGGTTATCGTGGACAAACCTGTTAACCAGCACGTCTACCTCGATATTCTGGGCAATTATGCCCTACCAACTCTGTGGCAATACTATATAACCGAGCCTTGTTGGTACCAGCAAGATAATGCACCGAGCTACAAAGCAAGGACTGCTACGGCGTGGTTTGACGATAATTCCGTATCGTGTGTGGACTGGCTCGCACAGAGCACTGATCTTAATCCCATAGAGCACCTATGGGATGAATTAGAGCGCCGCATAAGAAGTTTGGAACCAAGGCCTACTACTAGGCAACATTTAGTGGCAGCATTATGTACTGAATGGAAGCGCATACATATCGCTGTGTTCCAAAACCTTGTCGAAAACATGTCTCGAAGGGTCAGCGCATGCATTAAGGCCAAAGGTAGGCCGACCCCGCACTAATGTGTATCAATAAATGCTACGTTGTGTTGCTATTCTAGGTGTCCGGTGATTTTTGTCAATATAGTGCATGTCGCATAACTTTTCCTCTGCGTAAGATGCGTTTCTGCCTCGAACAACTAATAACCCTGCTTCTCAACTATCCCTCTCTACATTCAATATCTGTATTATATGCTGCTTCGACACACTGTCAGTGGTGCTAAAATGAAGAAAAGCTTTTCTCGAAAGAAATGTGTCGTTGAGTAAGAAAATGTTTAAGGAAAAGACACTAAACTTATATAAGAAAACAGAAACTCAAAAGTAAAGTTATTTTGAAGTATACCTCTCATATCACTGAATCGCATTTAACATTCGTTTGCCACCTCTTTTACACACTCTCTCTTTACCTCAAGTTTTCTGATCGTCGACTCTCTCTTACTTTGAGAGTATACCTCTTTCATTTACAATCTGACTAGCTATTAGTTGTTTCCTAACACGTCTGACGTAATAGTAATTACGTCAGACGTGTTATCACATTGTGCATTTCTGCTATGAAAGGAATTTTATGGTGCCTATTATTTCTTCTGGTCTTTAACTGTTTCAACATTGCATGCTGTAGTACGTATCATAGTATAATGTGTAATAAAATGTGATACGGGCATAAAGATAAATACATACCAAGATTTCAAGGGAAACACAGTAAAACCTCCCAAACGGACACTTCCGAATAGCGGACACCTTCATTTAGAGGACAATTTAGTGATCCGCAGTCCCAATGTATATACGATTATGTATACGTGTATTTACCTCCAGATAGCTTTTTGTCCTTAACTCCCCCACTTTTTTTTTTTTTTTTTTTTTTTTTTGTCTACTGGTCTGTAGTTTTAATGGGACAAACCTTTTCTTAGAACAGGACAAAACAGCTCTCTTTGATTTTCATTTTAACCCAAACAAAATGTGAAGACCTTGGACATGAAGGGAAAACGTATCTGATCTTTAAAAGGGAATGAGCTCGCTATCTTGTTACGTTTTCCATTCTCACTATTCTTTCAGTTTAACAGTGATTTGGTGCTTGCGTAGCTTGCAGGGAATGTACGAAATTTTTATTTGGATAACACAATTGGTTTCAAAATCATGACTGCGCAAAAACGATTAACGTTGAAAGGAAAATCGAAATTTTAAATGCGGCTGAAAAAGGGAAATTTTAAATTTACTAATTCTTACCGATCGCTTCGAAGTTGGCAAAACGCAAAGAAGTTATTTTTTTTTCGAGAGAAGGGCAAAAATAGGTTCATCAACGATAACAAAATAAGCAAGAAAGTCAAAGTTCGTAAAACCGACAGTGGTGGAATTGCTTCTGCCGTTTTCAATTGGTCTAATTCAGTTCGGTTAAAGAAGATTATTGTTAGCGCCCCTCTCATGTAAGACAAGGAATTGGAATCAGGGTGTAACATAGCTAGTTGATATGTACGTACTTTGCAGCATGCGTCGAAATACGAACATTGTATGCACCGTATTTTAAAATACTAACACTGTACATGTATTGTTTTCTCACTGCTAAACAATAGCAAACAACAAAGCATTTAATCGAAAAACGTCCTCCTAATTATATATCATACGTATGTGCTGAGTATGCAGCTTTTTATATTGTGAGCCGAGGTGAGCTCAGAGGTCAAACTCCCGAATAGCGAACACCAAGGGGGCGCCAAATTACTGGGAGGGGGGGAGGCGTGAAAAGATCAGGCGTGGGAGGGAGGGGGTGCACATCTCTTCCATTCTCTGGAGGAAAATAAAAAAATGCATACAAAAACTACCGGAATCGTAGTATATTTTAAAACGCAATTGTAATTGCTCATCACCAAATCAATAAGGAAAGAGAAATATTATTTTGCTGAATATTAATATTTCAAAAATATAATTCAGCCTGTGATTTTATAAAAACATCCAGAGAGATATTATTTCCAAAAGTTTAAAAAAAACAGCGGGTACTCAGAGAACGAGTGCGTAAAAAATAAATAGACAAATAAAGGTGTCATACACACACCAAAACAAAAACCTATTTAATTTAACAGGACGAAAAATATCGGGTGGGCACTGTTCCCGGTAAAATTATTGGTGGGCAAGATTCACCTTGCTTCCCCATGGTCGGCGCTTCTGGCGGACACCCTGAAATAGCGGACAAATGTTGAGATCTGAGGGTATCCGCTATTGAGAGGTTTTACTGTACATGTTTCAAGAGATATCAGCAAATATTATATAGACTCATTATTCTGGTCATAACAGGAAATATACACGAAAACATCCATCCCAACTGCAAAATTCGGCTTAAAGCTCAGCATTTACGATATACAAAAGAAAAAAACTGGAAAAACCCGTTAGAGCAGCACTGAATTTTTGACGAAATTGGCGGACACCAATTCAACGTGAAACGGCGAGCAGTATTTTGTATTTCCAGGTTGTTTCGGCATACACTGTTGAACAGCTAAGTTCCTGCTAATTTCTAACGTGTATTTATATCTGTGCGTGTCCGAATGCAAGACATGATCTTTCGAGCTTCAGTTAATTATGATAGTGAAGTGGCTATTCGGTTCTCACTTTTTCCAGGAGTTCCTTCTGTCAGCTGTATGAGAAAATAAATACCAGTTTCCGAGCAAAGTAGATGCAGTGCAGTCCAATTCCTGCTTCCGTACATTACCAGTTTCATCCTAGGGTTCGCCAGAGCCATATTAAGGCCTTAGTGGGCCCCAAGGCTAAGACATCTGAGTAAGCCCCTAAGAGCTTATGACGGAGAATCATTATGAAGTCCATTAAAACACGAAACTATAGCAATATGCCTGCGATAATTAATACGCAAGGCATTCTTCAAACTAATAAATTTAGTTTGAAGAATGCCCTGCGTATTAATTATCACAGGCATATTGTTACAGTTTCGTGTTATTTTTTTTTTTTTTTTTTTTTTTTTTAGAGTTTTCATAATAAGTCACTGTAGTTTTTCATTGTTCTCATAAGCTTAAAATTTCTAGATTTTTGATATGGATTGTCAATTGTTAAATGCAATATGAGGGGCCACAGGGGACTCCAACCATTAACGGATCCAAGTGCAAATTGGGAGGTGTAGGTAGATGGCGGTAATGAAAAAGTTTAAGCTGTCTCGCCGACCTCTGTGTACATAGCGACATTAAACTTTTACTCTTGGTGAGTCACTGCCTTGGAATCTGTCCCTCTTCCAGCCTTTGTTTCTGGCCAATCACACGAGACAAAAGTAAAACTATCAATATTATAAATATTTAACGGGAATTATTGAGGATAAATTTATTAAGGTACATTACCTCTCAAATTTTCGATCTATACACTAGATCATCGTCAGGAGTTCTTACAACGAACCAGTTTGTTGTAAGAACTCCTGACGATGATATAGTATATAGATCGAAAATTTGAGAGGTAATGCACCTTAATAAATTTATCCTCGATAATTCCCGTTAAATATTTATAATACTGAAAGTAAGAAGAGGAAGCCATGAAGTCATTAATTAGTGAAAGTAAAACCATTTTATAAATCTATCTATCTATCTGTCTGTCTATCTATTATTTAGGCATGCATCCTGGGCACTTGGTCATGGTGGAGCCCCGGGCCCCTACAGACACCCCCCCCCCCACTTAATCCGGCCTTGGGGTTCGCTGCAACATGAAGTGTCTATTACGCCCTAGCTGATACAGGTTGACCCTTTTTAATGATTTAGGTGGCCAACGTTCATAAATTGTCAGATTTCGGTATTCCATACATCCATTTCGTACGTGGTTGCTTACTTGGGGTTTGTGGCGCTAGGATCAGACGGCAGAGATATGTAAAGTAAAGCACATGGTAAAGTATAAAACATCCACAGCCTAGGTCGGGCAGTATTTTGAGCAGGCATGTTGGTAGTGGAGCCAAGAAAACGCAGCGAACTGATAATGCGAAGAATGCCGTAAAGGCATCTAATACTGTTTAAGTGATCAAATCAAGCCGTGTGACTACTCAACTTCTTCTTCTGAATGTTATTATGCGGCTTCATTTGAAATGCAAAATCTTTTCTATCTAAAAATTATGCCCTTATTCCAATACTGGAAAATAAAATCCCCGGAAGCCTTCTTAGACTTACCCATATCATAGTATTTCCTTGAAATTCTTCGTTTTGAATGCTACGGATGGCACTGAAGATTATATTTACGGAAATGAGACGAATGTGAAACTAATGTATAACACAGAGATGATGAGAAAAATGACAGTAAGAATGATGGTAGTGCTATTGTGTTTAAGTGAAGTGGGTAAGATAGTGTTTCAAATTTGATACGTATGACGTAATCTCTAATTTAACGTTCCTTTTGAGTATCTGCGTTCTCGTGTAGATTTTGTTTATCGTTTTTCTTTTTTTCTCACTTAACGGCACTCTCTTTCTAATGACTAGCCTTTCAAAGTTAGAACCTAACAGTGGGTCAAACTTCAGTCAAAGGTAGATAAAAGAGAAGAGTGAATAGCTATGTAGGCAAGAGCTATGTTCTAAATGAGTAGCAAGCTATGCACGGAGTACGATGTGCTGATTATATTCTATATTTCAGATAAAAGCGATAAGCAATGTCAATCGTAAATTAGTATGAAGTAATAGTTTGAAGTATATTTATCTTATCATGAAAGAAATACGTGATTACGCCATATAATACAAATTTTGAAGATGACAATTCGATTTTTGGCGTAAATGTGACAAGGATGGTAAGTCCGATAATATCCGAAAACTTGAAAATTTCATCGTCCTGGAGCGGGACCCGAGTCTCCCAGATAGCGTCTGGGTATGCTAACCACTACACCACCCAGAACGACCAAGTTTCAAGTTTCCGATCAATTTGAATTTAACAATTACAGGATTCGCTAGTCGAAGCAACCGGCATTCATGTTTAGCGAATCTGGAGGTTAAGAATCTTATCCCGTGTTTGCCCGGAGAAGCAGATAAATCATGAAAGAAATACGGGATTACGCCATATAATATACATTTTGTAGATGACAATCCAATTTTTGGCGTAAATGTGACAAGGATGGTAAGTCCGGCCAAACACGGGATAAGATTCTTAACCTCCAGATTCGCTAAACATGAATGCCGGGTGCTTCGACTAGCGAATCCTGTAATGGTTAAATTCAAATTGATCGGAAACTTGGAACTTGGTCGTTCTAGGTGGTGTAATGGTTAGCACACCCGGGCGTTTTCTGGGAGACGCGGGTTCAAGTCCCGCTCCAGGACGATGAAAATTTTCATGTTTTCGGATATTATCGGACTTACCATCCTTGTCACATTTACGCCAAAAATCGGATTGTAATCTTCAAAATTTATATTTATCTTATTGTTACAAGCAAAGTAGTATTGATGTGTTGCATACTTGACGTGCTTGGAGATAGAGTAAAAAAAAACACTGAACCTTTAAGTACAGTTCCGTGTTTCTTAAATCATGGACCGTACTGGCTTGATCTGTTACTTTGTGTAATTGAGATTTTCATCTTCGACTTCTACACCAACGACATGAAGTAGAATACAAGGATACTTCAACTACATAAATTCAACTAATAAATTTAAAAGTTAAAATTCTACAGTCATCAAACCCTTATTATTCTACATTCGTTAAAAATCAAATATACTGCATACACATTTTTTTCTCTAAATGGGTACGTTCATTCGCAAGTCCTCTCACAATTGCACTCTATTCCGTTCAACATTATGTTTTAAGTACAGGTGCGCCAAGCACTGCGTAAGTTCATTAGCAGCGGCGAAATAAACAAGTCTTGAAGCGTTTTGACGGAATATAACAAAACGCAAAATTTCAATAAACACGATGATTAGACTTTTTTTTTCAATTATTTGACCGGAGAAATTAGTTTTCAGCTTTTCCACGATTATCTCTTAATAAAGACAAAATATTTATTCACCAGGGGAGTGAATGGAGCTCGTAATTAAAAGAAACCTCTAGCATCATTTTTACCGCGAATCAAAAGACGGGTGCCTCCCACTTTGCTGAAATCCCCCAAGGTACTATTCACACCAAAATGCACACAGGGGAGAACAAGCCTTTCAACAAAGATCCTTGGCTTCTGCAGAACACTCCGTTAGACATAGGAGATTGTGTGGGAAGAAGCCAGTGTTTGCCAAAGGCATTTTTGTCTTGTTTTCCGTCTGAAAATACGTACGACAAGATGTATATATACATAAAAAAAGGGAAGACTGCGGGTTGGCTGGCTGGCTGGCTGCTGTCGTTCAACTTTAATAACGACGATGGCATTCATTTCCTAACCCACGTCTTGAGAAAGAAGAATTAATGAAAGAAGAGGAAATCACATTCTGCTAGGAGGAGAATTAAAGCCGCTCCATTCTTTTCCGTCAGAATAGATTGACGTTCATTTCCAGCTGTTGTTATGCTTCATGACACTTTGGAAACACCGCTCAGCATGTGTTTCTGAGCTACAGCTAGAACAGCGCCCGACAGGCTTGGGCTCAAAAGCAGACTATTTCACGCTAAGTTCATTGCGATTTTAATTTTGTTTCGCTCAGAAACTACCGTTTAAGATGTCGTTGCTTCTGTGTTTATTCTATAAACAACTTCCCACAAAAGTTTTGTGAAAAGATAAGAAGCAACAACTCACTAACATGAGCGGAGGGCATTATTATTGTTATTCTTTATTTTAATTTTTGGAAAGGCGAGAAGGCTATCACCGTGAAAGTTATCTGTGGAGTGAAGAATTTTAACACCAAATTAGGAGTCATTAATTCGACTTGACGTTTTTTTTATTATTTAAGTTGCTCGTTCGTTTGATCCTGATTGACATAGAGAAACAGTGGTAGTTGCGCCGTATAGGAAAGGAGAGAAGAATTAAATCATGCGGATCATTATCATCTCACAGGGAAGTTTAACTGAGACATATATGCTTTAAATAATCTCTCATTATTCGCTATCTGTTCTGATTTAGATTATTTTACTGACCGTTACGTACTCCTACCTTAACGTCATATCTGAACTCAAAATAGAGCTTACGTTTTCGGAACTCCTAGAGGGTAGTTAATTCAGAAGTACACAGATACGAAGCTGTTGCATAAGCGGTGAGTGTGCCATGTGTTATACAGATCTTGATCTAATGACTTTTTGGCTGCTTGACGACTTAATGCAACTACTTCGAAGCCGAGATATCGGTGTTGGCAAAGGCTTTTAGTATTACGTTTAAATATGAACCATTAAGCTCAACTATCTGCAAAGTTTAGATTACAAAGCCTGTACCGAGGACAGGAAAAAAGCTGTAAGTTACTTCTGTCTCAGTCTTTTATTTGCTGTGTGTCAAAGAGGGACTTGAGTCCATCAGAACGTCATGTTACACGTCTGTGGAAGTGTCTGTATTATTTCGCAGGTCTAATGCCTGTTTTCTTAAGAAAGTCACCGTTCTGCACGCACGCACAAACACACGCGCGTGCGGTCACGCACACAGAAACCTACAGCCTAAACGGTATCAGTTACGTTGGCTGTGAGCTTTGTGTCTGTGTGTGTGCGTCACCAGACTCGTCGCAAATCTCTCAGTCTTAAAGGTCTTTATCAGCAGCAGTATCGCGTAGCTTCTGACTGTAGCTTTAAGACGTACCACGATGAATATAAGCACAGGGTGTTCATTTCGTTACACGACACACCAATATGTGTTCTATCGAAAAAAAAAAAAAAAAAAAAAGAAGAAAGCCATGTGAAGACATGAAATTTTAATACAACTTATGAATTCAGTTCATGTGAAACAGCAGGTGGTTACACTGGTAGATATAACTAGTGCTCCATCAGTAATTTGTACATTGTTTAACATGGATGAAAACTCCTTATCATAATTTCACTTTCCTCATTTCCTTATGTACACTGAAGTGCCAGAAACACTGGTACAGACGCGCTTATGCAAAATACATAGCAACGTGACCTATTCGCGTTCTCGGTGGCGTCCGCCAGTGCGTATATAAAGCGATAGACATCCTTGCCAGCTGTCAGAGCTGTTTTAGGCATGACAATGACAAGTAATAACGATTTAAGCGATTTTCAACGCGGTGTCATAGTTGGCGCTCGTGAGATGGGACATAGTACTGTATTTCGGAGGTGGAAACGAAGCTCGGATTTTAATGGACGACCATTGCAAGGGTGTACCGTGACTACAAGAATTCCTGCAAAACCTCCAACCTACGATACCAGTGTGGCCGTAAAAAGACATTGGGTGAACGTAACCATCGTCGGCTGTCAAGAATCGTTTCACGCGATAAACGTGCAACACTCTCGCAGGTATTATCGGAATTTAATGCTGGAGCCTCAACAAGCATCAGCGGCAACGTACCCTGCACGATATGGGCTTTGGGAGCCGACGCCCAACTCGAGTCCCCTTGATGGGTGCACGACACAGAGCTATGCGCCTCGCTTGGGCACGGCAACACTGCCACTGGACACTTGATGACTGGAAATAAGTAGTCTGGTCTGACGAGTCGCGTTTCCAACTGTATCCGGCAGATGGAAGGATTCGTGTATGGCGCAAACCCCATGAAGCCATGGATCCCGCTTGTCAACAGGGAACTGTACCGGCTGGTGGGGGGTCCGTAATGGTATGGGGTGTGTTTATCTTGACTTCACTGGGACCCCTGGTATGTCTACAAACGTCTAGGATCGGCCAAGGCTATGTGCACATCCTTTCTGACGAGGTACACCCGTTCATGTCCTGCATTCTTACTGATGGGTTGGGCCTGTTCCAGCAGGCCAACACACCTCCACACAAGTGTCGAGACGCCACATTATTGTTAGAGGAGCAATCATCTGAGTTTAGGGTGTAGCCATTCCCACCCAAGTCCCCAGATCTGAACGTGACAGAACACATTTGGAATGCCATGCAAAACGCTATCGAACACAGGAATCGGAGACCTAGGAATACACTCGAATTGTGGAACGCTCTGCAGGAAGTATGGTGTGCATTGCCTACAGCATATTTCCAGAAGCTAGTGGAGTCCATGCCCCGTCGTATTTCTGCAGTCCTGCGCTCCCGTGAGGGACCTACAAAGTATTAGACTGGTGTACCAGTTTTTATGGCACTTCAGTGTATTTTGTGGAGATAATGCCACATTCTGAAGTGGCCAGAAATAATTATTTTTGAAGAAATCTGCTTGAGCACATACACAACAAAATGCGACTGCATTAAAGAAAAATTCGTGTGCAGTTTTGCCTTCGGTTCCGTTGTTTTAGCAAACATCCGGCAAGATTTCGAAAGGATTCCTCCCACCTGTATTTCTTATTAACGGAAAAGGGCACGCAAAAAAAAAAAATATGAAAAAAGACATGAGAAAGAGAGGGACAGGCAGATATAAAAACTGACTGTGAGTGAGAGAAAAATAGATCTTTGGATAGTTCTGCTCCTGGAACATACATAGATACATACATATCACCAAACTATTCTCTGGGATTCAGAATTTAGTTCTCAAAGCAAGATTACAGTTATTGAATCACGTGCGGTAGTTTTCTAGTCAACAAAACTTGAGTGCTAACCTCCTCGCTTGCGTTCCGGGTGTAGAAGCACATTTATCACTGAAATAATGATCTGAAATAAGACGTTCAACTGGTAAACAGATAAGGACAGCTTTGAATTACTTTAATGGTTACTAGTGAACTGCATGAAACCACATGATATTTGCAGAAACCTATAATCCTACTTCATTTGTAAACAATGTGTGACTTACTACAGAGGTAAAGCACGAGTCAGGAGGACACATCTGCAGTGATACATTCCGTCCGTATAGCTTACTTGGGAGAGCAACTTTCTCCGGAGTGAGGGGGCGTGGACAAACTTGTGCTTTCACATTGGCGTCCGAACGTAAAAATTGTTGTACTGGACGTTGTGATCTTCGAAAAATATGTGGATGTTTGTTCCACACATCGTCTAGAATTCATGAAAATTAGTTCTTCGCTTCAGAAAAAATTAAGAGGGAGATGATGTGACGTACTACATGGGTAAAGCACGTGTCAAGACGATAAATCTGCAGGAATACATTCCGTCCGTGTACCTTAGTTGGGAGAGCAGCTTACTTCAGAGTAAGTTGCTCGATCCCCGTCACGGACAACTTATGTTTTTACAAATGGTCTTCCTAAGAAAGCTTCCTAATGGGAAAAAACTCAAGCCGATCTAAAGCGGACTTTCATCCTGTGAGGAATACCTCTAATTTAACTATTATTTTGAGTTCCTGTTTTATTATGCAAATTTGTTTTCTTCTCGTTAAATATTTTCTAAACTTATCGACACAAAATTTCTCCCAATTAATTTGAAATTGGCAATCTTGAGACGGGTCAAAGGGCAAGCAACATAGACAAAGACTTCTGAGATAACAGCTCGGAGTGCAGTGTGCAATGTTAGTTGAGCGATTCATGTATATCGAATGTTGAGACGATAGCGTCCAAATCTTGTAATAATGTTTTGCATTGTGAAAGTGGATTGATTTCGATACTCAATGTTGATATGAGTGATTCTTGTACGTGTGAACAGATGGTGTTCAAAGAGTCAGAATTGTCACGCATAGTGTGAAACATCATTGATTGAAGTTTATTTAGTGTATTGTGAAAGACTTGTTTATTAACAGACTTGTTGATTACAGACTTTGGACGTATTTTAACAAAGAACAAAGAAAGTGGTTTGCATGCTCGTTAGTAGACTTATGTTATCATTGAATCTTGGCCGTTACCTTAAAGTGATATTTATGACTAATTAATATTTTCAGCCAGACACGAAAGGGTGCGAATTACTAGGGTATTCAAGTAAAGCGAATTCAATAAGTCAACAAGCTTTGCGCTAAGTACTAAAATTTAAGTGAAGTTAGAATTTAACGTAAAAGTATACAGTTCCACAATCTAGAAAATAACTTTTATATTATAATTCTTTAAATCGACATGCCCTACTAAACCATCAATAGGTTTCTGAAAATCATCAAACACTTCGATGATTTCACATATCTGCTCTTTCGATAAGCTTCCTAATCCGCTATATCTCAGATTGATATCATCACCTGTTGTAGCATTTATTTGTCCCCTGGTCAGCTGAAATTGTTGCTCTTTGTTCTACATTCAACTCCCTGTGTCTTCTCACTTCTTAAATTCCTCCCCCAATATCATTTTAGATATTTTCAAAGTGATATGAAGCTGACAGTTGTCATTATCGCTTCTGATGAAACTATACACACCCATCTGAACACTTTAATTTCTGTCATTTTTCTGCAAAGTTCAGCTTATTCTACATACATCTCGTCATTGGACAAGTCTCAGCACTGCATAGCATTTCTGGTCATGAAAGCGTCTTGAAAGCTTTGATGTTCAACTCTTTGGCAACATTCTGTCATAGTGTACACCGGATGTTATTTCATCTTTCCACACCATAATACGCGCTTCTCCTTTGAGCCTGTACCTTCCTATGAAAATAGTCTCAAGTGTTTGCATTATTTTTATTATATCTTCTTGTTGACACTAATACAATCTCCTTTTCTTTATTGAGCTTATGTACGCTCTTTTACTACATTTTGTTTTCTTTCTTTGCAAACAATTAAGCAGACGTCTACGATGTAGGTAACAGTACCATCGATATCTGGTTCCTCATTTTTGCAATATACTGATTAAATTTCTCATATTGCTTTCGTCCACCGCATCTTGCAGTACTTGGTTGAAATATACAAGGGTCTTTTTACTTACAGGTAAGACGAAAACGCCTGGAAAGATTTTCGAAAATGGTTGCAAAAAAACTATTGGAAGTCCGAAATTGGAGATGAAAAAAATGTGTCATTTGTAGCACACGAATTTAAGCTTATCTATTATTGTACACCCACTTTTGAATCATCTTCTACAGAGCCAGCTTAACTATATGATTAAAAACATCTCAAACGCTAGTTAATTCAGTCCCAAATTACAGAAAGCAACTTCTGCTCTTTAGAAGTTTTTCAACAACTATAGTCTCATCTGATTGTTGCGCTAAAAAGCGATTTGGTTTATCAATACACTTCCTGGCCGATTTTTTGACAACAAGTTGTGCATACCAGCTTTCGAAGCGGGGTGCTTATTAGGCTAACTAGTAGGAATTTGCCATTTAAAGAGACAGCTTTAAGTACCTCATACGAAAACAGACGGGTATTATTTTTCATCTTCTAGTAAGGAGTAAACGAGTATTTCCGTCAAACTATTAATTGCAAGTTTTTCTTTCTGTCTGAGTATTTCTACATATTACTTAAGAACCTGAGTGGTAAAGAGCACAAATGCATGCGAGGCGCTTGACAGTGAATACAAAAATGGCCTGTTTCTAATCATCTCTCGAGGGTATCCTCGAACTAGATGAAATGCAAACTTCAAGGGCTTCTCCCTTTGTTCTCCTGGAGCACCTGAAAATCAACACATCATCGAAAGGGAAATCCCTCAAGTGTTCTTTTCAGAGAACTTAATTGGAATAACGCAGGCGTCGAATGCGATCCATTTCTTCTATTTCCTCCCAATCTATGACTCATAATTAACACTCAACGAGCACAATCGTGAATCTCTTCAGGTCCGTGAGGGGGTTTAAAAGAAAGTGTTTTGAATGTGATAAGAAACATGTCGTCGTTATGAGTCAGAGTGCCTACCTAACCCACAGAAAAAAAAAAGAAAAAAAGAAAGAGGAAAAAAATCTGAACAGAAATCTTGCTCGATATAAGGAAAATCATTCGCATCCCTAAATCTGTAGAAGTGTCCTTTTAGAAGTTCGTGTGGAGAAAGAGACGAGGGGCTTTCGCCAAATTAATGTACAAAATTCTTTTGAATGATAAAGGCTTTTGTACACTAAGTATTTATGGTTAATGCTGAAGCACTTTTGTGGACTATAAGGGAAGACATTAGGTATGCTGGAATTTCAATCATTGAAAAAAAATGCTGAACTCATATTAAGTAAAAAGTTAAACTCACAAAAAAATTAATATCCCAGAATTCATTGCACATTGCAGATAATTAGTATTCAACTCACACTAACTTTAGCCCACGAAAAAAAAAAAAAAAAAAAAAAAATAGACATGCAACGAACACCCACTTTAAAACTGTGGGAATAGGTTCCAGTAATCTCTCTTTATGTACGTATATAAAACTGTAATCCAATATATATATATATATATTACTGAGGTTCTTTAAAGCAATACGATTGCATCTATACCCCTAGTCAGCCTAAGAGTGTACTATTGTGAAAGATACGGAACAGCTGCCTCCGCTACGAAAAAGTTGTCCCTAATGATTCGAGGGAAAAACAAAATTATTGCTTAGAATCCTTTGCTCAGTAATTAAACGGGTAAAAGTGCAATTTAAGGCAAATTTTCAAAATCGTAGTGCGTTCTAGAAATAGGTTTCATACAAGAAGTTAACCAATCAGATTTTCAGTTGCTGATTGTCCAGCTGGGAAACTTACGTAACTTGGAGAGAAGTACGGATGGGAGAGATATAAAACTTCTCTCAACATGTGCAACACAAAGACAATAAATTGACAATCGAGTAAATGTTAGGGGTGTACTTAAGTAGCAGAAAGGAACAGACACGGGGAAAGTGAAAAGAAAGAGGAAAATGCAATCAGCTTCGCTTAGGTCATAAAGTCGTAAATGGGGCGACATCAGTACGGGAGTAAAGTTGACAGTACGGGCAGGAATAAAATGTGACGCAGATTGATACTGTTCTTCAGTTCCTCAGGGACGCTGTGAGCTGGCTAAGCTATCTTCCACAACAGTACACTCTTAGGTTGATTTGAAATGTAGGTACGCTCGCCTATAAATAAAGCAGCATTTCGTCTTTTCAAAAGCGTGTCCAGCTTTACGCATTACACTAGAAATTAAATTTTCAAGCTGAGTAATCACTTTATGAACTGCTGCTTTATTTATAGGCAGATATTATTAAAGCAGCATTTCGTCTTTTCAAAAGCGTGTCTAGCTTTACGCATTACACTAGAAATTACATTTTCAAGCTGAGTAATCACTTTACATCACTTTATCAAATAGACTTTCATGTAATGCCATGCACTACCGCCGGTTTCACTTAATGCTCTTATCACGAATGGAAGCTGATTGTTTCAACCAGATCGAAAAACAATGCGCCCTTGAAGACAAAAAAATGGATTCTACTTTCTTTTTGTATAATATAGAGCAAAGCGCTATTTTGAGCTCTGTATCCTGCTCTCTGGGGTCGACAGTGCGGTTAAGTTGCTTACGCCTTGCAAAAAGAAATGCTTAGTCCATCTCTTGCTCGTGCAGAAATTGAGATCTCTAATACTTTCATTCCAAGTGAAAGCAGGTGAATTTAGTTAATGAATCATGTAGGTATTATAAAGTGGATGTTCTTCACTTTGGAACTTTCGTTTTTAAAAGGAACTACCTTCGAATCCATCAGAAACTAACAACCAGAGACTAGCATCATTATTCGTTCACCGCAAATAAACTTTCACAAGAAAAACAAATATATCTTGTGCTTGTGGGCTCCACGCATTTAGCCAATTACAGCAGGAACGCAGAGAACTCGTTCTTCTTTCGCGCCATGACGTTGGACAATTCACTCTTAAAGCCCACTAGTGACGTCGTGTAAATATTCCCCATTAAGCGTATTGGAAAAAATAAAAATCTCTCGTGGAGGTTACATGCTTACTTCAACAGAAGCCTTGATACCTGCCTCCTCCTGTATTTTCTTTTTTTCAAACGCCAAAAGTCTGCGAAAAGTAAATAAGAAGTAACTGCTGTCGCAGCGCTGTGGTCGTTAATAATACCCACCATTAGGAAGTAATCAGCTGCTCGAATGACTTTCAGTGGCGGCGTGGTGGGCCATTCTTTAGCACTGCGTGTGGCCGGTGAGCAGATATGCAGAAGGCGAGCAATGGTTGACTCGACAGAAACGCCCCACTTGGTCAAGCTGCGCATCTGGCCATACTGCAATAAAACCAGCGCACGCAAAAAAAGTAACGAATATGCCGACGAACTTTGACCTCTATCCTTGTTCACGTCGGACAGTCAATCGATAATTAAACCTCATTAGTCTCCCTTTTCCCCACAAAATAAGGCATGGCTGCAGCTCAGTTGGTATACGACAGCTAACATGTGAAAAGAGAAAAAATATATATCTGCCGCGTACGGAACAAACAGAGGAAATTAAGCCATTATAGCAAACGACGCTGAATTCGATTGGGGGATGGCACAAAGGGAGGATGCTTTCCTCACGTTTTTTTACAGAAAAGAAGAAGGAAAGAAAAGGAAATTGTAGCATGGTTTGTTAGCTCACATGGTTGTGTGAATCAGACGTTCTCCTGCCAAAATATAGGCTGTTATGACAGCTCCTGCATGAAAATTTCACTCCAGTTTTGTTCTAGACAAATCTATCAAGACCCGTCTCCAGCATATGATATTGCGTGCATCTTAATTTGCAAAGGTCCAAATTCTTGTCCCCATGACCCGATTCAAACAACATACAGTGGTTTGAATGGTTTGCTAAATGGTCTTAAAGTAATTTCTTTTATCACATTTTTGATTGATAGAAGTGCATGTATCACAACACTTTTGCTCAGAAGGCTTCCCAAGTTCAAAATGATAATAAGCAAAAGAGATTTATTATTTTGTAGCTCAGACTAAAAGTAAAGAAATGGATTTCAGTCTTCCTTCTGAAAATTTATGAAAACCAGCTGCCCATAAATAAGGCAAGGCTGCAGCTCAGTTCGTATACAGGAGCTAACATGTGAAAAGAGAAAACAAAAATATCTGCCGCGTACGGAACAAACACAGGAAATTATTTTAGATTCTACTTCAAAATGCCTTTATAACACCTCATCTTGAAGATTTTACTTCAAAATGCTTTTATAACACCTCATCCAAAAATAGGTCGTGTTTGAAATAAATGAAATTTAAAAGGCTTCCAAAATGAAAAACATTAAAACATATTTCAGAAGGGTTGTTAAATCGATGTGCCGCTGGAAGAGTGCAGACCAACCTATATACAGTAGATTAAATAAGAATATACTGGGCGTGTCTTCAAGGAAGATCTACAGGTTCTGGAAACAATTTCATAGCGCTAGAAATGTCACTGAAGAATCGGTACAAAATCGCTCAGATTCACACCATCCAGAAATTTCTGTATAACCGGGGCTTAACTTTAACTATTACCCATCATAAAAGTTTATAGACGCTTCCTCACTTGCTTCTGAGAAAGGTGATGGTTTCCAGACGTCCTCAGGCCACACGACGGTTGGTAGGGAAAATGCAATTTCTTCCTACAGTCAGTCCTATTTAGCCTCAGCACATACACTGGCGGAAAGTGAAAAAAGAACACCAAGAAGGAGACGTCTGATACCAACGAAATTTATACAGCATAATAACGGAATACAGAGGATAACGTGATGAAAACATTATGGCAAAATACAGCTGCATTTGCTGGTAAACTGAAAAATAACATTTTAATGCAACATGGTTAGTACGAGGTTGAACCGCCATGAACTGCGTCACACTGTGCAATTCTGGCATGGAGTCTGTCGTACAGATGTTGGATGTAAGTTTGGGGTATTGAGTTCCAAGCATCCTCAACCTGGACGCGTAAATCAGGGATGGTCGTGGCTGGCCGTGGAGACCGGATAAGTCGTTGCCCCATAAAATCCACACGTGCTCAATGGGGGACAAATCCGGTGAACGTGCAGGCCATGGAAGTTGTCTCACACCCTGAAGTGCATGTTGCGTTGCACGTGCCGTGTGTGGGCGTGCGTTATTTTGCTGGAAAACACCACGATGGACCGACCTTACAAATGGCACAACAACGGGCTGAATGATGTTGTTGATGTAGGAGGTGCTGTTTAACGTACCCGGTACAAACACTAGTTGTGTACGGAAGCGATAGCTGATCGCTCCCCACACCAGGAGACCAGGTGTAGGCACTGGAGTGTCGCTGGCGGATGCAAGAAGGGTGGAGACGCTTCCCTGTGCGTCTGCGAACACGCATACGGCCATCGGAGGCTCCCAAGCAGAATCTGCTTTCATCGCTGAACACGACAGATCGCCATTGCATTATCCAGTGCAGACGTTGGCGACACCACTGCAGCCGTTCCTGACGGTGGGCTGGAGTCAGAGGTACACATGCCAGAGGCATACGTGCACGTAGTCCTGCATTCAGTAGACGGTTGCGGATTGTTCGCACAGTCACCTCAGGTGCAAAGGCAGCTCGGATTTGCGTCGCAGTGGATGTTCTGCTTGACAACGCCGCTCTTCTTATGCGTCGATTGGTCCGCTCATTAGTCCGTCTGTGACTCCCGGTTCCACGTCTTCTCGTGTGGGATTGTTCCTCTGACTATCTACGCCACCATCGTACCACCACTGATACTTCCCGTCCAATTCGCTCCGCAATACGATGATACGAGTAACCGGCCTCGCGGAGTCCGACTAGACAACTTCGCTCAAAGTCCGATAACTGCTGAAATCGTACACGTCTTCCATGTCCATTGCAGCTCCTTCAGGGTCTTCGCACTTGTCCGTACGCCGACGACTGATTACATTCACTTCGCCGTACTCCTTAAATACCACCGAAGATAATTTGCATATTCTGCCATGCTGTGGCGTAAGCGCTCACCGGTGGGTCTCGAAATTAACATCACACCTACGTAAACTTGATCCCATTAACATGTGTAAATTTCACGATCGTCCGCCAATTCCTTCTTGGTGTTCTTTTTTCTCTTTCCGTCAGTGTATATACTGTATATATACAAATATATATATAGCCAATGAAGGAAAATACGTGTAGTGAGCTGGCTTGGAGGGTATATAAGGTGTGCTGTAGGCATTCTGGAAACATATCGCTCATTACCGTCATAGATAAAAAGAGCGATTTATCAGATTTGCAAAAAGGGATGATTATCGGCTTTCGGGCCAACGGTGGCAGTATTTCTGAAACAGCGCAGTTTGTGAAATTTTCGCATGCCCCTATGGTTAAAGTGTATCGTGAGAGGAGAAATGGCACCATTGCGAATAAGCGACGTGCAAACTGCAGAGCACCACGTGCCATTGATGTAAGAGATGAACGTCGGCTGCGAAGGTGCGTGAGGGCCGATCGACACGCTATATACAGTGGAGCAACTCCCTGGCCGAATGAACCAGGGGCTACCGGAAGTGTGTCTGAAACAACAATTCAGCAAACCCTGCTACGTATGGGGCTCCGATGGAGACGGATGGTCACTGCACCTATGCTAACGAAGGTGCATCGGAAGAAAAGGCTTACATTTACACGGCAGTATCGGAATTGTACCTCCGCTGGTTGGAAAAGGATTGCCTTCTCGGATGAGTCTCGTTTTCTGCTTCATCGAACGGATGGACGTTGGCGTATAAGGCGAGAAACATCTGAGAACAAACACTCTTCAACCATTGTTGGCAGAACACAAACTGGTGGGTGCATGTTTTCGTGGCGTTCTCTGGGTTCACTTATAACTGTCGAAGGCACTATGGACTGATTTCGTTATGAATCCATCCTTGCGGACCACGCACACCCATAGATGCTGCTTGTCTCCGCTGGCGCGGATGGTCTTCCCTGGGACGTACGACAATGCGACGTGTCACACAGCTAGAAATGTCTGACAATGGTTGGAAGAGCATGATAAAGACTTCAAAGTACTTCCCTGGCCCCTAATTCCCCAGACTTAAACCCAACTGGACTTCTGCGGGACCACTTCGATCGTGTTGTTCGTTCTATGGATGGATCCTTCACCACGCACCCTCCAGCAACTGTAAGATGCACTGCAGTCAGCATGGCTCCACATACTTGTGGACACCTTCCAGCACCTCATTGAGTCACTCTCAGCCCGTTTAGCTGCTGTACGCGCTGCACACGGCGGTTACTCTGGATATTAGCTGGTGGTTAAAATAATTGACTCGACCATATACAGATGCATGCTCAAATGTGACTTGACCGGTCAATTCACATTATTGTGACCACCAGCTAATATCCAGAGTAACCGTAGTTTGCAGCGCGAACGGTCGAGTCACATTACTGTGACAGCAGCGCGGACATCAAGTAGACTGGCTGGGAGTGACTCAATAAGGTGCTGGAAGGTGTCCACAGGTATGTGGAGCCATGCTGACTGCAATGCTTTAAACAGCTGCTGGAGGGTGCGCGGTGGAAGATCCATAGAGTGAACCACACGATCGAAGTGGTCCCACAGATGTCCAGTAGGGTTTAAGTCTGGGGAATTAGGGGCCAGGGAAGTACTTTGAAGTCTTTATCATGCTCTCCCAACCATTGTCAGACATTTCTACCTGTGTGACACGTCGTATTGCCGTACGCCCAATGGAAGACCATTCGCCTCAGGGAAGACAATCAGTATGTTACGGTGTACAGGGTCTGCAAGGATGGATTGATAATGAAATCAGTCCATAGTGCCTTCCACAGGTATGAGTGGGCCCAGAGAATGCCACGAAAAATTTCCCTGACCAGAGCGCTGCCCTCACCAGTTTGTGTTCTGCCAACAATGGTTGAAGAGTGTTTGTTCTCCGATGTTTCCCGCCTTATACGCCAACGTCCATCCGTCCGATGAAGCAGAAAATGAGACTCATCCGAAAAGGCAATCCTTTTCCAAACAGCGGAGGTCCAATTCCGATACTGCCGTGCAAATGTAACCCTTTTCTTCCGATGCACCTTCGTTAGCATAGGTGCCGTGACCATTCGTCTGCATCGGAACCCCATACGTAACAGGGTTTGCTGAACTGTCGTTTTAGACACACTTCCGGTAGCCCCTGGTTCATTCGGCCAGGGAGCTGCTCCACTGTAGCGTGTCGATCGGCTCTCACGCACCTACGCAGCCGACGTTCACCTCTCACATCAATGGCACGTGGTGCTCTGCAGTTTCCACATCGCTTATTCGCAATGGTGTCATTTCTCCTCTCACGGCACACTTTAACCATAGGAGCATGCGAAAACTTCGCAAACTGCGCTGTTTAAGAAATATTGCCACACTTGGCCCGAAAGTCGATAATCATACCTCTTTGCAAATCTGATAAATCGCTCTTTTTATCTATGACATAAATGAGCGATATGTTTCCAGAATGCCTACAGCACACCTTATATACCCTCCAAACCAGCTCACGATACGTACCTTCTTTCATTGGCTACGCGCTGTTGACGTCAAAAGTAGGAGGTGGTCACAATAATGTGACTCGACTGTGTGTGTAAATACAGTATGTATACACTATATTGACAAAAGTCACCGGACAACTAAAAGAAGAACACAACGTAGCATTTATTGACATACATTAGTACGCTGTCGGTCCACCTTTAGATTTAATGCAGGCACTGACCCTTCGAGACATGTATTCGACAAGGTTTTGGAACACAGATGCGCTTCCATTCCGTACATAGTACTGCCGCTAACTGTTTCTTAGTACTAGGCCTTGGTTCCAAACTTCTTTTGCGGGTCTCTAATTGATCCCATAAGTTCTTTATGGGATTAAGATCAGGGCTCTCTGCTGGCCAGTCCACACACGATATCAAATTATCGCCCAACCACGCCGTAACAGTCCTTGCTTTATGACTCGGTGCATTATCCTGCTGGTCATATGCTTTATGGCTCGTGCATTATTTAACTGTCCTTGATTTATGGATTATTACTAAAACCATAAAGCAAGGACAGCAGGTACATTATCTTGCTGTCCTTGCTTTATGGCTCGTGCATTATTCGACGTCCTCTATCACTGATTTTCTTTGTTCTGCCGGTACGTTTTGCTGCTTCTGGCACGCCATGTGTCTTGCACTTATTCAGTACATCCAAAACAGTTGACTTGGGTATGTCTAAACGCGTCTCAGCTTCTCTTATGGACAACCCACTAATATAACACCCAACAATCTTTCCTTTCTCAAAGTCAGTTCTCTCCCGCCGCGACATTTTCACTCAACCTCACTGTGCGATATGACCGCGGTCAACTGCAGCCCTGTTTTTATACCGTTTGCAGCTCTACAGCGCATCTTAACAACGCAGCCGATCCGTTCATTTGCTTTTGAAGGAGTGTCCGGTGACTTTTGTCGATATAGTGTATACTGTTATATGGAAATATTCAAACTTTATTTAAATTGTAACTTTTGCTATTTCGTGTGCCAACGACAGCTAGAGAGATTCACTCCCCAGTCAAAAAGGCGCTTAGCACAGATTCATTTCGGAGAAAGGTCATTCTCTTGTCGACAGAGGGACCTCCCACGAACAGAAAGACACCCCATTGCTCCCAGAGAGCCCGCCAGGGACAATGAGTGTATGCAATAACAGTACAACTTCTTACATCTAGAGCATTTTCCTAGAGGACAGATCGTGTAAGGTAATGAGACACAGAGGAGTCTTCATGGAAATCTCGAGGAAAAATGTAGGGAGAATTTTACTCGGAGACAAGGCACGGAAAACGCCTTCGCGCGGGATGGAGTAGAAAGAGATTTTTAGCGAGAATTTCATAGAGGAAGTCGTCCGAGATATCTATCAATCCGCTGAAAGTATTTATTATTCGATCAGACCAACTAATATTTCCCCTTTGCCCCCAGTCTGAAGAATAAAGATAAGTGCAGTCGAGATCATTTGTCATTACATTCAGTTTGTCTAACTACTTCTTTATTTGCTTCCCTGCTCCAATGACAGAAACCTGCAAACAACGGTTCTTCTGATAAATTGGCGTCCCCCACAATACATGAAATTAAACCAAGGAAACAATATACGTATATATACTATTTTTCCACGGAGGAGGCGATATCAGCTCATATTCCAGAATAACTGTTACCTGGAGCGAAATAGGGTTATACTGTAGCTTGGGGGCCTCCAAGAGATGCTGACATCCCCAAAGAAATGCTAACACACGTAGGAATATTTGTCATATGCCATATTTGAAAAAAAAATACCAAAAAAAATTCAGTATCACTTTTACAGTACAAATACCTATCTGACAGAGAGGAAAGGCAAGAAAATCAGGTGATTCAAGAACATATCCGACGAATCACTACTATGGAAATTTTAAAACATTGAAGTATTTTTTTTCAGTAACTTGTTTAAGACGCAGCAATACAGTTCGTAGAGAAATTTGTGGCTCTGACTTCCATAACGAACTGTTGCAATCGTACACAGCATGCCAGTCCATTTCCCAGTACTCATTACGATTATTCATTTTTTAAATGATTTTGTAGGTACTTAAAATGGTGCTATCCTGTTACATGAAACAAGAAAAATGACACAGAATTTTCTGTTGTAATGAGCACGTGTTTTGAATCCATTCTGATGCAAATTCAATTTATGAAAACTATTCAAAGTCGATGAAACTGGTTAGGAAAACAATCAACCGGGTTTCTACAATCGGTAAAATATCCAGAAATAGATACAACTACTTACTGCTACCAGCGACTAAAACGTGCATTAGGCAAATTAACAAATGGGGTCTCTATTCCGGGAAATCATACACTTATTGTATATGATAGTTTTCATTCATATTGCGGGATTAAATTTTCTGGACATGAGAATCATATAGCCATTAATTTTACAATCTTTATTTAAGTTGAAATGATGTAATTTAAGGTATATAAATTTAAAGAAGGAGGGCTTTTAAAAAAAATACCACAGCTTGCACTTGTCCTTTCTCTTTGATTTCATTCCTGGCTGTTTATTTCACAACATTCATACCAACGCAGGAAAGCCATCTTACTACCTCCTAGAACATGTAAATTTCCATTAAAATTCATAGAAGTATGTTTGCAAACTTAGTGAATCGTTATTCTGAATATTCCGAATTTTTAAAGATATTCGACACCGATGCTCTATAATGAGCACATAGAGCGTACTGAGCGAACAGATAACAAGCTGTTACTTCAGGTGTATTCTCGTTATTCTGCTTTCCTTTCCTTTTTTTTTTCTACTGTTAGTTTACTTCCTTGATGACTTCTTCCATGCGTCTTCTTACATCTGAGGTCCAGTGTAATGATCGCATTTCAGTTTAAGAAGATCGGATCCTTTCCTCATTACAGCAAAACAAGGATTCTGTGCTGCCATGGGAAAAGCTCAACGTGATTTTTTGAAGAGACTTCTTCTATTTTCTGTAATGCAATCTGGACTTTTCCCATCTGCTTCTTTATTTATTCACGCTCTCTATTACCTGGTGCTCTGGTAAGTGGAATATTCCAATATTACAAACGTGACAAATTGAGAAACGTGAGGTTTGGATATTACAAAAATTAGCCCAGACTCTTTCTTCTCTTTATAAATGTTATTCCTTTTTTAGAGAGGGAGTGATATTTTTCCTTTACGACAATTTGCTTTTAGTTTTGCGAGTATTTTTATTTAGGTTGATATTGACGATTTTCAGCTAAGCTAAGCATAACTTTTAGAGTGGAGCCTTTTATCTTTTTAGTATCTTTTTCTTTCTTTTTTTGAACACTATTTTTTCTATATTTTGTTTCGCACATTTGACTCTAAGACATCCTCTGTCTGTTCTCCGTACCCTGAGATGTCCCTGGATTACATGCTACTTGAGTACCTATCTGTTTTTCAGCTATTTCAGAGAGTAATGATTTGTTATTTACATTTGCTCATTTTCCATGAAGTTTCAAAATAATTAAAGAAAAGCATCCTTCGGCAGCAGCATTCGTATCGCTAGATCAGAAAGCTACATGCAATGTCGTTAGGACATTTGTCATCACAAAGGCATTATTCTACCGTAGCTCGCACGTTAACATGAATCAGCAAAAGTGGCAGATACGAATAGTTGTTAAGAATGTTATTATCATGAGTTTTCCATGCAATGTTTCCCTTCTACTAGTAAATTTTCTGCAAAATTTTATTGGTTTCCCTTTGCAATTGCGGATATCTTTTTATGAGTTCATGCAAGATGCAGTTTCAAACGGCAAACTAAAGTTGTATGTACATTCCTTGTTGTATCCGGTTCCTCAATATCGTGATCCTGAATCGGGTTGAAGTACTTATATAAAATTCATAGGTGTCTTTTTTCAGCAACAGATGTTTTTCTGGTACTATCCATTCAAGATTGTGGCGAATGAACCAGTTGTAAGAAATGCTGAAAATTGTACGTATTTCTCTACAGTGATACATATTATCCTCGGCGCATCTGTGAACGCCAAACACCAAGAGGCTTCAGATGGAATTTTGAAATTCCTTTCTAGCATTCTCAGCTTTGACTTGAGGAATGTATCATCGCTACACCGTTAAAATGTTTGTGGTAGGTTGCACCAAAAAGTGGTGCTACATCAGCTACACCACTTTCTGATAAAAGATACACCATTGTGTGGTGCAAACAGTACCCTACAACATGGTGAAACCATGCACGTAATATGGTGCAACCTCGTATCATACATAACGTAGTGCAAAGTTGCATCATCTTGTTGGATTTTGTTTGCATCACACAATGGTGTACCTCTTATTAGAAAGTGGTGCAACCTACTACAAAATTTTTAATAGTGTACAAGGCAGTCATTAATTCTGTAGAGTTATTTTCAGAAGAAAATAACAGAAACTTTGGTGAGTGCCAAATATGAAAGGTATATGTCAGTGAGAAATGTTTGGCAGTTAATAAATTATACAGAGAAACCTCCGAGTGACGGTCATCCCTTGGAATGCCTCAAAATTCCCGTAGTTCAGATGCTGCCGTTGTTCAGAGGTTAGGCTTAAGTTAACATTGTTGTCCAATTTTGTATATGTAGGAGAAAAGTGGGTGACACAGTGGTCTAAGCGCTGTCTTCTGATCATTCGCCCGAGATGGGTCTGTATTCGAATCCCGTGGCGGCAAGGATGTTGTGTTTGCTTACGGCACTAGCTCTCAGCCTTTCCTGGTGTCGGTATCCCAAATTAGGGACGGGAGACTGCTTATAGCACACCAAGTTGCTCACAGTGGTAGTGCCCCCCCCCCTTACAAGAAAAAAAAAACAAGAAAACCTTCCATAACCCTCGCTACCTTACTTGAGTTTCACTTTGCGACAGCCCCCGACCAGATCCCTGATTGCCTCGAACAGTGTTCCACTAAGTTGCCACCTCTAGGTCGACAGCAGCCAAAACTGCCTTCAATAACGAATGTACGGCGCTTTTTTCTTGTACTCATCTTTTAAGAAACATCAGTTTTTTAATTATTTTTTCTAATTGTTGTTTTGTCTCTGCTGCTGCACCCATAGTTTTATCACCTCTGGAGGATAGCAGGGGAAGAGCTTACCAAATAGAGTGTTTGTATCCCACGACTTCACATGTTCAGTATAAAACACAAATTTGTGTGCAGTTCTTATCAAACATTGTAAGACACCTTGTCCCTCTTTCCCATGAGATACTTGGCCTCGGAATAGACTCTCCACTTTTGAATCTTTGGCTCTGCAATTGTTACTTCTTCTGCAGGGCCATGATAATTATTAATCTTCTCTTTTGGTTTTTGTACTTTAATATCCCAGTATTCTGAGCTTGAAATTTTATGACAATGCCTACACCTTGCGCTTAAGGCCTCATGATTTTTGATGCTATGGTCATGGTCTAAATGTTTATCAGTCGTTGAACGACTTATCTGCACAGTTACTCGTTACTGTTTTGCTGCACTAATGCGCATCGTCTTCGAGTTTAAGGTTTCTTCACTTGTGTTTCTCTCAAATTAATGATTCGGAAATGACATTGATTTCTCCTCGACCCTACGAATACAGCAGCTGGTAAATTGCAGAAGCCGCTAGCTACTGTTTGGTTTAGAAATCTCCAGCGAGAAACCGGGCGTACTGATAGTGCCCGCAACCCCCTCATTGCGGGGAGCCTCACGGCTAGAAGAGCGTCTAACTTCAGGAAAAAAAAAATATTTTCTAAAAAATGCGGAAATTACATACGAAGTTGGTTATTTTTAAAATAAAAAATCGTATGGAGCCAGAAATTTTTGACGGCCGCTTTGAATGAAGAACAAAAGGAATTTGTTGTATTTTTCTCAACAAATAAGTAAAATATTTGGAAATCATTTTTGCGGTTTTTGTTTACAAAAACTGGATGACGGGAAAACAGCGATTCCAGACGACTTGAGGCGCCTTTTCGGAGCCATAACAATAGTTCCTGTACATACATATTAACAAGAGAATGTGAAGGAAATCTCAGTTCAGTGAGTGAATTTTTTGTACCAGTGAGAATAAAGTGTTATGTATTACAGTTGTATGCATGTAACTACGCATCCTTCAGAATAGAATGAACTGAAAGATGTTCTTCGCTGGAATAAGGAAACAGCGACCTGTGTCCTTTATTTATTTATTTATTTATATTACGTGCAAAACATTGTGGCATTTTAACCACGTTTTTCATATATTCAGTAGCAAACAATTTAAATAGTTTTAATTTTTGCGTGCCATAACTCTTAACTGTTGCTAATTTATTTGCTTACTTATGTTCTGTGTTTTCATATAATTCGGGAAAAGGTCATTAGACATTGTTACATGGCAGTTAGGTGCTTTGTGAGTGTGTGTGTGTGCGTGTTCGTGAAACATTTCAAAAAGGCTGGCCTTAGTTCTCTAATAAAATAAAATTTGCATGATATGATTAACTTTGTCGTAAATGTTTTGCTTTGTAACGGTATACAACTTGGGCATTAATTTAATTGCAATGTGAACATTTGTACTACACACAATAAACAGAAATAATTTTGGTTTTACAAAAAATACCTGTAGATTCCCAAAGAATTTGAATTGTCAAAACGCCTATAAAACCTAGTTAATAATATGAAAATAAAAAAATTTAGTACCTGAAAGCTGATAACTTTTCTCAAAAGAGCTTCGAATATATTCTTTGCAGCGAAGCACAAGTTTTTCTGGTACGCCACTGGCCAGAAGGTTCATTTTCCATCAGCGGGAGTAACCAAAAGTTTCTTGCTTCAAGTTGATGAATAGGGGGAGGGGGGGAATGGAGGTAATCTCGGTTTTATTTTCTAAAAACTGAGTTTTGATTTTTGATTTCACTCAAATTTTTCGTCATCTGAAGCACAGGAGAGCTGTAGTAAATGTTCCTTTTCTGTAGTAAATGTTCCTTTTCTTCGAGCCGCACTTTCAGAGAAGGACTCACAAAAAAAAAAAAAAAAAAAACTCGTTCATAGTATCCATCGATGCTTTCGCATGACAAATAATTTGGATATCGTACTAGCTGAATATACGTCATACAGCTATGGATACATACGTCATACAGCTTTTCATACAACATTGTTACTTTAGTGTTATTATCCTGACACTGGTGTTCATAAGAAAAGTGTTTCAAAATTTACATATATTTTTCTTGTCCGACTGCTATACTGAAATACGTATTTCAAAGTTATTTCTTAGTCATTGAAGTGCTTATCGAATTATTTCATATTTGATTTTTCTGGTTTCAGAAAACTAAATTGAATGCTTTTTACAAAGAATGTGTATTCTGCAATAGACGGTAATTTTCCGTTAAAAAAGCAGCCCAGAGATCTAAAAAATGGATGAAAATCATGAAAATATGAAGTTTGCGTGAGGAGTTTTTCCGGCTAATGGCTCTCAGGGAATCGTTGACAGAGCAATGGATTCTTTCACCACACGCAATGCAACTGCGGAAAAGGTTTACAGCAGGTGGAATCATGATATCTCTAATGCACCAAATGGGAAATTTTTTAAACGTTAAGTAAACCGAAGGAACAGAATACAGGAAGCAGTCATTTAGGACTAATGTAAAAAAAAAAAAAAAAAATGGCGCTCTTACGGAGTTGAGCTTCTTTTTTCTCTCTCCAATTTGTTAAGAATTGGAATCAAACGAAGTGAACTCACTAGAATTTTTAGTACCAGGAAACATCGAATCACTGACCCATTATAACACACGCCTTATCTACGTTAGAGCTCAAAATATTTCGCAGTAACTGGCATTATAAGTGATACAAATACATCTCGAATTTCTAGTTAAATTTCTAAAATCTAAATTGTTCTTAGATCAGTAAAGTTTTATAGCGTGTGTTGCGCCACTGCGGAATATATATATATATATATATATTAGTTAAGGTTAATGTCTCTGCTCCATATATATGGAGATTATTTAACTCACCATCGTTTTGCCGCTGACGTTGTCATCTTTGCAACAACCCAAGAAATGAAGAATTACCGATTGATGGGGAAAATCTGGAGATAACTGATACCTGCAATCACCTTCGACAGCAGATATCAAGCGAGAGTCACATTGATGAAGAAATTAATCGGCGTATAAAACTTGGATGGAGAGCTTTTGGAAGAAACAGTACAATTTTTAAGAGCAGTAAGCCATTATGTCTAAAAAGAAAAATGTTTAACCAATGCATCCTGCCAGTGCTTACGTATGAAGCAGAGACATGAACCTTAACTAAAAATGATATACAGGTGTTCCACTCGCAACCGAACCCGGCATTTTTTTAATAATATTAATACCAATGAAGATATTGCAACGGAATTTGAGATGGACTTACCTCATTTCGTGAAAAATGTGATGACATCACAACATGTGCTGGAAGTGGCCACCATTTGCATTCAGACAATATTGAACCCGGCGCACCATATTGAGGAAAGTCCTCGCCAGTACGTCCGCCGTCACTGCCTGAATTTCTTCGGTGATGTTTGCTTTCAAGGCATCTATGGTTCGCGGTTTCTTTTGGTAAACTCTCCCTTTTAGATATCCCCATGAAAAGTAATCTGGAGGCATCAGATTGGGCCAGCGCGGTGGTCATAGACCCTTCGAAATGACGTGGTCGCCGAAATGCAGTGCTTTTTTAGTCCGTTTTTCATGCTGATGGAGCGAAATGCAGTCCAAATGCAGTCCTTTTTCCAATGGAGAGTTCTTCGTCCAATTGATTTCCAAAGGTTTTGAAGATTTCCATATATGCTGCTGTTGTGATGGTTGTATCGAAGAAGATGGGACCAATTATGCGGCGCCGGGTCATCCCAAACCAAACACCAATTCTCTGTGAATGAAGAGGCTCTCAATGTATCGCTTTGGGATTTTCACTGGCCCAAATTCGGGAATTTTGAGAATTGACATATCCGGACAGGTGAAGCCACGCCTTGTCCGATAACCACGTGTAGTCCAGAATGCCAGGATTTTCCTGAAGAAATGTCTAAAACCATCGACAGTATGATACTCGTTTCACGTGGTCAGGCTATTTCAGTTCGTGGACCACGGTGATATGGTACGCATGAAGCTTCGCTTTTTTCACAGCACGATGATAAGTGATTTTGGTCAACCCTGTTTCCTGTGACAGTCGGCGAAGTGACTTCCTGGGAGACGCACGTAGTCGACCCTTTACATTCTGGATCGTTTCCTCGGACATTTGTGGACGACATCCTGCACGGTCGTTTAATAAAGTCTCCTTGGTTTTCAACTTCTTCGACAATGCCCAAATGGCAGACTAGTTCGGCGGATATCTGTCTGCAAATCTCTCCAGGAATTGTTGTTGACAAGACTTTATCGATTCTGGTTCCCAATAAATGCGAACAATGTACACTCGCTCCTTCAGAGTATACTGATACATTTTTACACGTACGCGAACAGCCACAAACACGAGCAATCACTATCAACAACCGTATTGTGTAGACACGCTCAGCGAAATGGTATAACAAAGTAGCAGAGAGGTGCTTCCGGCCGCCAGGTGCAATGCTGTCTGGACGCAAATGGTGGTCACTTCCTGCACATGTTGTGATGTCATCACATTGCTCACGAAATGAGGTAAGTCCGCTTCAAATTTCTTTGCAATATCTTCATTGTGTTAATATTATTAAGGAAATGCCGGGTTCTGTAGCGAGTGGGACACCCTGTACAAAGACTGCAGACAACTCAAAGAGGCATGGGAAGGTGCATGCTTGGTATGACCCGGAAAGATAAGAAGAGGATAAGGAAAATGACAAGAGTGAACGACATCATGATTCTTGGATAAGGAAAATGACAAGAATGGATGACATCATGATCAGAGTAAAACCACTGAAATGGCAATGGTTTTGGTAATTGCGGGTACGAGGAGTATCCAGTTTATTGCTATCATGGGATACATACATAAGAGATATCACTGAATAGTGCAACATAGAAAACATAAAGAGAAAAAAATCTGGTATATCCGCAACACAAACAGGAGAGCAAGCAAAAGAATACATCAATTTGCACATGTAGTAAAAAGACGATGCACACGAAGAAGGAAAAGCAAATCGGCATATCATGCGATACAAAGTAAAACATGTACAAAATTATAAGCATATGAACAAGAGTATAAGAACAAAGTGAACAAATTTAGTATGAAAATAAACCGCGACAGACGAAAACACTAGTATATCTAAGTCATACAACAAGAGCAAATAAAGAACACAAAGCACTATAACAAAAACATGAAACAATATTGCAGTACGTGAAGAACAACAGAAACAGCGTCTGGTTGGGGAAGGAGCGCTAAATTTCATCTGCTAGAGAAAGCATGGTATCACAAAATTGTTTCTCAGCGAGGTCTTTCTAAGAGGAGAGACGGCGGTGTATCGTCTCATGAAACCCTGGTCCCTAGGATCTATGACACTCAGGGATTTGAAAAAGGACACATACGCTTCAAATTGCATCACCGCTGCACACAGATCAAGATCAGGTGAACGGAGAAATTCTTCAGTACAGACAACCGTACAAGCAGATTGGAAGAGGCGTAAAAGTTGATGTCTGGACAATATGCCAGGAACAAGGGGAAACTTATCAATGGCCTGTAAAACCTCATCAGCTGAAAAAGGATTGACAGCGCCAGAACGGAGATGCAAACCGTTCGAAGAGTCATCAGGTGGGGAAACATCTGAACAGGAAACATCGGGAACACTAGATGAGGCCACAGAATAATTAACAGAAAAATGTTTTACATTTTTATGTTTCATAGAGCCTTTGAAAGTACCAGTCCATTTTGAAGACGAAGTTGAGGCGGAGGAATCCATTGGTGGATCTGGATAAACACCCGAAACGGGAGACGAGAACACAAGTTGCTCCGAGGAATCAGTATGTACCCAATCAGCATCAGTTAACGCTGGAACTTCAACCAAGGCATCAGGTATAGGTGAGGCAACAGGGGAACATCACACAAGGTCGTTATTGAAGTTCCGATATGCGAGAGACACAAAGGAGTGCCAGTCGGCCGCACCACTCGACACATCTGAGTCGGAACACTCCGTCGGAGACACATCAGTAGTGGAAGACATTTCTGCTAACCCAGAAGGAGGAAGCACTACCGCACGGTGCGGAAGAGGAGGAAAGTGATCATTGTCCGTACCAGAAAGTTGCGTCTGACTGAGAGAAGAAGAGGTCGCGTCTGGCAAAACACTAGAAGAGGGGATGGTAGAAAGACCAGTGTGATCGGCATTAGGAGACGAGCTGGAAGAAAGACGACGGCGTATGCGCACACAGGAGGCTGTAGTGTGATCCTGTGTAAGACAGTGAGCACAATAGTGAGTGGTAGAAACCTTGAAACTATACGTGCGTGAGCCAATTTAAAAAAATGGCATCTGAAGGACAATCCACACAGGCGTTCTCAGCGGGGAAAACGACCAACAACAACGGCGAGGTCCTGTAGCATGTGCAAATCGAGTTCCGCGTGGAGCTTCAGAAAGGCGACAGACCTTGCCAACGATTTTACAAACATGATTGACAAGGAGAGGCTGCGCACTATCTGGCACTTCCTGTGGAACAGGATAAAACGTGATGTTCACCGGACGCTTGGAAAGTGAAGTAGGCACGAGGTGATTTGTTCCAATCGAAAGCCCGTGTGTAAGAAAAAAGTCAGCATCCTCCTTGTGCTTGAACTGCATGGAGATACCCAGAGAGGTGCGGGAAATTCCGGCAATAGACGTAGACGACACATGACGTGAGAGGGCAAAGGAGTATTTGGGAAAGCATGAAAGGGCACATCTCTATCCAGGAGATTATGGAACTCACGGCCATTCTGCGAATTTTCATCAATCGTTACCCTCACCTCGGGGTTGGATACCTGAATAGCCGCCTCGGTGGCGCAGTGGTCTAAGCGATGGCTTCTGATCATTCGTACAGAAGGGGTCCGGGTTTGAATCCCGGTGAGGCATGGATGTTGTGTTTGTCTTACGGCACTGGCTCTCTCCCTTCCCTGGAAGCAGTGGCCCTAGATTAGGGACGGGCGACTGCTTATAACCCATTGAGTTGCTCACGGTGGTCGTTAAACCTCCAATCAAATAAAAAGCACCTGAATAATATGTGGTGATTGGAAAAAACCACCAGGTTGAAAAGAAGCTGACGTTGAAGTAGCACCTCGCTGCACTGTAGAGGCAAATGACATCCTCGGAAGAGAGGTCTGTGCGCCGCCCCGGTGGCGCAGTGGTCTAAGGCGTTGGCCTCTGATCATTCGTCGGAAGGGGTCCGGGTTCGAATCCCGGTGAGGCATGGATGTTGTGTTTGTCTTACGGCACTGGCTCTCTCCCTTCCCTGGAACCAGTGACTCTAAATTAGGGACGGGCGACTGCTTATAGCCCATTGAGTTGCTCACGGTGGTCGTTAAAACCTCAAAAAAAAAAAAAAAAGGCCTGTGCTTGAGCCGGCAGGCACAGAAAGCAGTGAAGGCAGAGTAGCACAGGCAGTAGGCAAGGCAGTAGTAGTTGTACTCAGGGAGGGCACCGAGGCAGAGGCAGAAGCTGAAGAAGGAGGCGCGGCCAAGTCCAGTCAAGGCACCGTAGCAGGAGTACTTAGAAGCTGGGAAGGCACCTGAGCACACACGTCTGAGGACAAGAGTAGATCAATCTACATGGACGTGCATCCGCCATGTCCGAAGATGATAAGAAGAGACCGGAAGCCGCTATGTTGGCAGCTTCCAAACGTAAACAAACGAACTAACGATAGGAAAACGGAGGAATATGAACAAATACAAGGACGAAAGCGCCAGAAAAGTAGCTCGAAACGTACACAGTACCTTTAAACAGGCGGGGCACGCAACAGGTGAGTACAGAACGAGGTATATCATACTGGAATGCATAAAATGTAGGAGCCACCAACACAACGTCTGTCAATAACGAGCAATGGGCTGGACATGTTGCCAGAAGAACGGACCACCGATTGACAGCACAAATTTTAGAGTGGATTCATAAGAAAAAGACCCAGAAGAAGACCACATGGGAGATGGATGGATGAAATTTGAAAGCATGCCGGAGTAACATGGCTGAGACAGGGTCAAGGTAAACAGTTGTGGAAGAAACTTGGTGAGACGTTCATCTCTTCATCCAACAGTAGATTGATAATGGTTGGCAATGACGATATATATATACAATGCATCCTTCCAGTGCTTACGTATGGTGCAGAGACGTGGACCTTAACTAAAAGAGACATACAAAGGCTGCAAACAACTCAAAGAAGCATGGAGAGGTGCATGCTTGGTATAACCAGGAGAGATAAGAAGAGAAACTCGTGGATCCGAAAAATGACGAGAGTGGAAGACATCATGATCAGAGTTAAATCCCTGAAATGGCAATGGGCTGGACATACTGCCAGAAGGACAGACCATAGATGGACAGCCGAAATTTTAGATTGGATTCCAAGGGACAGGAAAAGACCCAGAAAAAGACCACATGGGAGATGGGTGGATGAAATTCGTAAATATGCGGGAGTGACATGGAGGAGACTGGCACAAGACAGACCGTTGTGGAGGAAACTTGGGGAGACCTTCGTCCAGCAGTGGATTGATAATGGTTGAAATGATGATGATGATGATGATGATATACAAAATTATTAGAAAGCATGAATCACGATGGGGGGAAAGCGGGTAGACTTAAAAACTTTCAAATAACTTCAGAGGAAAAATCCGCATATTTCATGTTAAAGGGAAAAAATACAGTAGAGGAGAAAGTAGTTCACCTGTTTTCCTTTATGTTGTCCCTTCTGGGGAAAAAACGCACATTTTGCTCTTAATTTCGTTATATGCCGAAGAGAGTTAACGAACGTTTATTGCATGACACTCAACACCAATCTAAAGTTCTTTCCTCAAAAGCTTTAAAGTAAATAATTTTAACAGAAAAACTACTTTCTCACAAAGTGCTTCCGAGTCCAGAATAAAAGTCACAGGTCTGGTGCCGAAAGCTCATCTTGAATGTACGCCGGACATAAATTAAAGCCTTGGCCTGTTATGAAGGTATGCAAGAGAAGTTAATCTGGAAACACGTTTTTGTATATCTACGAAAAAACGTTAGGTAACTTATGCACGGTATAAAACAGAACAGATTACCACCGGTGAGAATTTCTTTTCCCAAAAGAATGGTTTTATTTTATTTTTTATGAATGAGCTCAGTTCTAAACATATTCATTTTCTAATATTACTAATAAATCAAAATTTATTAGAAATAATAATAAAAAAAGAAGAACAATTCAGCACTTTTCTCACTCAACTAACTACTATCGAAGAAATACATTCCAAAAAGTTAGTATACAAAAAGAAAATACACCGTACACTTTGAAGAAATATCTTTGTGGGCATAACATTAGTAGCATATATACTCGCAGTGAGCTGAGGCGAAGTGCATTGTTGCCTCAGAGAACAGCTGCTTTGCAAACGTCATCAACTCATGTCTGCCCCCTCCCATAGGACTGTGACCTCAGCCTATTTTAAACCGGGGTGAGTGTCTCTTCAAGAACCTAGCCGAAAGTCATAGTCTGGAAACAGGCTTTTCCCATTTTCGTGTGTGTTGTAAAATAGAAACGACTTAAACGATCGCCTCTTATGAAAGCATGTTCATTTCAATCTCATAGCGAAAAGAGTATTCGAACTTTATAAACTTAGTCCTCATAAATTAAAGATTCATTCTCCGGTTGAAGCCTTTTTAAACCAAATTCGCGAATCACAATGAGAATTTCAATGTTTCATTTAGATATATAATCAAAGGCGCAATATATGTTACGCATGTAAAATTTTCTTCATCAGAGAGAAATTTCTGGTGAGGACGCGCCTCACTTGCCTCATCTGAGGAGCCGTCTGTGGTTCATGCGCTATGTGCAGGATGTTGACAATCACTGTGGCGTTGTGGTTGCTGTGGAGTGCCTGCACCGCAGGACGCACATGAGATAAAGGCAGATAGCAGCGAGAGAAACTTGTACGTTATAATGCACTCACCTTACAAACCACCGTCTCGAAGTATATTAAGCCTTATTGTATCCGGCCATTTTCTTTGTCACTCATATTGTGCCACGTAAAGGAAGTTAGTTTAAGTAATAGTAAAGTCGTAAGACATTTTACAGATATGCATGAGACGATGTGAACGGCTAAAAATATTTTCCACTGATATCCAAGTGCGCACATTTAACTGGACCTTATTGCCCGCCTAAATTACTATCGGTTAAGTACAACCGCAAAGTTGCAGCGACTGCCAAAACATCATACACAACCCATAACCATGCGATAACTCCACTATATATGTTCGCAATTTATATCGCTAATATCTCACAATTAATACATTTTGCAGCTGGAAAGCGGAGTTGCTTTCTTTAGATTAATTATCACACCGCGCAACTTTCTTTAAATGGATATCGTTCGCGCGATTACCGCATAAAAGGTTTGATTTCCTATTTTTATTCAAATACCACCCACGGTAAGGAAACTGCCACAACAGAACTATATTCTTCATTCTAATGCGTTTTTCCCAATTGGAAGTAAATATCTACAGCCAACCGCTGATGAAATAAACCCCGGCTACAATGTTTATGAAACACTTGTTATAACAGAAATACACTGATTGAAAAATTTACTAGGATATTTCCCATAATTACATATGAAGTTTTACGTTAGAAATATTTCGAAATATTTAAATTTTAAAACATTTATTTTAAATCTATCGCAATAGAACATTTATGAGGTCTTGCTAATCTGCGAAATGCGGCAAAATAAACTTACAGTTATGAAACTTATCTTAACTAATTGAGTATTGAGTTTTCGTAGCACAGGGATCATGTATGGTCAGAGAAAGCTCTTGCATGTTTCTGATGCTTTCCTAAGTTGATTGATAGATTAGTGATACGCAATGATTCGAAAACCCTGAATAACCAAACGGAAGTAGAAGTAACGAAGATTTTCAATATTGACTTCTTAGATCTTTCATGCAAGATACAGCGAGTCTTTTTTGTTTTTATTTTGTCATACATAGTTTTTGCGCAGTGTATCAAAAACAAATAGTACAGTTTCCTTTTCAAGTTTGCCTTGTTTGATTAGTTGGCGATGCTATATGGATTTATTGGTGGGTAGCACAATAGTTATAGTGGCCCTTCTCTAGATTTTTCAAATTTAGTCATTTAATTCCTTTGTAGCCACAATCTCACACAGCTGCTAATAGTCAATTACATAAGTAGTTTGCCTGGTTCTGTGACTTTATTTATTTAAAAAGTATCCCTTTCATTAAGAAATTTATTTTAATTTAGAACTTGGTTGTTTCATATCTATTAAAATTTACCTAAGTTGCCAGACTTACAACAGTATTTTTTGAAGACGGAAATAAATTAATATCTATGCTAATACTTACCAATTTCTGCGCCGCAGTACTGCATATAAAATAATGTTTAAATAAGTGTTTTGTTCTTTTTGCTTCAACTGAGAAATACCGTTATGAAATTGAGAAATCACTGTTTCATACTAGGCTTAATTGTGTTACAGGTAGTACAAATAATTGGCTAATGAGGATTATCTAGGCCGAAGTTAGTAAGTTTTAATAAGTTGCACACACTCGATTTTGAAAAAAATTACAAATGAATTTCGTTCTTTTTGTTGGTTTTTGGTAAATCCTACGTTAGTGACTCTTGGGAATTAATTTTATGGCCACTGGGAAAGGGTTTATTTTGAGCGGTCCGTCATTTCCAATATCGAAATGAAGTGATGCTTCCGCACAGTCGCGAAAACACTGTTAACAGGCTAGTTTTTCTTGATCGTCTTCACTTCTCATTCAACAATTAAGTTTACACGGAACAATGTCAGATATACGTAATGTTTTGTGAAGCTGAAAGGGTGTCCGAAGAAGATAAGACTACATTGCTTGGCGTTACGAACAGCTTTGTAGTTTCCTGATACTGGGAATGAGTACCAGCGCAAAATAAAACCCTTTTCCAATGGCAACAAAACTTATTTCCCTAAATTACTAACACAAAAGTTACCTAAAATCTTCTAAAAGAGCAAAATATATCCTTATTTTTGTTCAAAATCGGGTCTATCCAGCATTTGAAAGACTCAAATTATTTCGTAATTTTTTTCCGATTTTCTTTTCGCCACTGTTATTCCACAACTGAAGAAACAATCTTTCACTCATAATTTATATCGCAACTAGCTAATTTTGCAATCGAAAACGCAACTCTTAGTTATGTTTATACATATATACACTAGCCAAAAAAATATGAACCTTTATGATAAGGTAGTCACAGAAACTAAATGCCAATATATGCAAATGAAACAGTCACAAAACCTGATGACATTTTGCCTTGTTCTTAATATAGAGCGTACAGGTTATTTGGTTGAGTAGCTCATGTAAGTGGAGGATAATCTATAGGATTCGTCGGAATTCGGAAAAGGTCTAATCAAAGGCACACGTTAAGAGGAAATGACGATTAGCAAAACAAAAGATATTACTGGTTTCTCAAAATCAATCATTTTAAAGGTGTGCAACGACTGGAAGACAAGCTGATCTTCCATAAAACATAAATGTGACAAGAAAACTGGACGAAGTGCGTGACCGTTGTGATGTAAGGCCAATTGTGGAAGAACAGGTGAATTCGACCAAGGCCTATAGCAGCCCATTTCAATCCGAAATATGCGTAGGAAGTTGAAGAAATGTGGTCTTAGAAGTCGTCTGCCCATTTGGAAGCCACTTGCCCCAGTGAAAAACAGAGAACTTCACTTACAGTGATGCCGAAATGTCGTGTATAGCCAGTAGAGCAATGGAAGAAAACGATGTGGTCATACGAATCATGCTATACATTGCTTTGCACTAGCGGTCGGCTGAGAGTCTGGCGAGTAGCTCATGAAGCGACGGACCCGACACAATCCATGCATCTGGAGTTATCAAATGGAAGATGTTCTGTTGGCACGGATTGGATCCTCTGATATGAGTGAAAGGTAAGATGACATTCAGGGAATACCCGAGTAATGTAACTGAGCTGAATAAGTGCACCCTGCAGTGTCATACATTTTTGCTGTATGTGATGACATCTTTACGGATGAAACATTCAACAGCAGCACATCGTGCCAGATTCGTGCAAGAATGGTTTGATGAGCAGGAAGAGGAATTCCATCATCTGTGCTTGCCTCCACAGTCCCCTGATGTCGATCCTATTGAAAACATTCGAGGCATGCTGGAAGGAGTTGTTTGCCATCCTTCAACACGAACAGAGCTACGCGATGTTCATCTGGGAGAATGGCTATCTTCGGACCAAAATGCGCTCAAGCACCAATCCATGCCGCGTCACCTACTTGCTGCCATTCTCAATGAAGGTGGTCCAACTACTTGGTACTAAATAAATTTTTGACCTGTTTAGGAATATCCAGCACCGGAGTAGAAAATCCAACGTCTTTCTATTCCGGTGCGGGATATTCTCTCCACTGAACTACGCCGAAAAGACTTATTGCAGAAATTTGCCGATTTTGACTCATTCGTCACCTCAAAAGTGCGTCACATACATCCCTATTGAGAAATGCCGGGATACGAAATTGCAGGTTTAGGGTCAGCCGACAAACTTGTACTCGCTGTAGAACAAGGAATTATTTATTAATTCCAGACGATGTGTGATGATGCTCTGTCCTTGTGCGCTCATCTTCACACATCTTTTCTAAACCTCACAGCCAACAGTTCATTGTACGTTCGGGCGCCAATGTGAAGAAAAGCCATTTTTTTTTGTCATTGGTGGATTCGAACACATGTCTTCCTACTCTGGAGTCGGATATTCTCCTGAAATGAACTAGCCGGCAAGGTTTATCGCTGCAACTTGCCGTTTTTGCCTCATGCCTCACCTCAATAGTACGTCGCAGTACCACGACAAGGACAGACCAGGAGAAAAAAATATGAAAACGTGTGGCAGCTCAAATAGTAGGCAGAGGTCATTGCATCTTTTGAAGAGCTCCACTGCTGTGACTGCAGGACTTTTGGCTATTGATTTTCATCAACAAGATATTTTTCCTTGGAATAATCTAACACAAGGCAGAACATTTTAGGCAACACAGGCGACGCGGTTTTTCTTCTAACGATGCCACATTAAAGGCTCTGTAACTTTTACAACATGTATTTTTCGAGGACGAAAATCTACGGGGAAAAGTATAATAGATAGTACCATTTGCCTAAAATCCTGAAACTTAACGCTGATTATTAAGTGAAATACAAAGAAATTATTAAAAGTTAACTAGCAGAAATACCGTGCAGTTTCCTGCGTAGCGAGAGCGTCTTTTCATGCACTTATACATAAGCATAGCTACGTTTAGAACATTTCACAATGTACAAGAAATCGTGTTAAATTATCTATAAATACCTAACATAACGGAAATATAATGAGCGTTAGCAAATTGTTGCTGTAGCATAGACGATAAGTTTACGTTAAGGAACACCGGAAAACCTTGATCCTATCCTCTGCGAAAACAGGTGCCAGAATATTTATTCTAGAAAAAAAAAATGGCATGACAAATATAAATGTGCCAATAAATGGAGAAACATAAAGACAGCGAAAAACAAACGGAAAATCTTGGTCTTTCTTATCCGATCGAACAAAATTATTTTCAATATGAGTGTGCGAATCTCGATGTCATCCAGCCACAAGAAAGTTTTATGTGACGCACTGATATCGAAAACATGTAAGTTTTTTGTAAAACAAGACTCGCTTTTTCCTACGATATGATTACTACATACATTTTCTTCTTACACTTCTCCTGAAACAGTATCTTGTCAGAATACGGCAAATAAATTTATCTGTGAAATGTTTTAAATATTCGAAAAATCGAATTTTATACAAATGGCGCAATGTTTTTTCTAAGATAACAAATTAAATGGTTGTCTCAAACACATATTTTGATTTCCAACTTCAACATGCTGTTTTGCATTTATGGTCGTGATTTAAAACTTATTTCAAAATGGTAGCAAAATTTCTAACATACGTCTACACCGACAAAAACCGAGCAATGCAATTATCACTGAAGAACTTTTGACATTTTTCTGCTTGATGAAAAAAGAATAGTTTTTGCATGTTTCTGGTAAAGTATATGGACATGAAAGTACCCTGATGTCTGTGACTCACTACGAAATCGAACAGAAGCAAAAATAAACAAACAAGAAATTAGGCACTATCTCGCGGGTGCCTCTACTAACTTTCCAATTCTTCACGACTTCTTTTTTTTTTTTTATAATTTTTCTTTTCATTCTCTTTCTTCACCTCTGTAACTTAGACAGTCACGCTCTCTAAGTTACCCCCTTAACTCCCCGCATCACCCCTGAGCATTAAAGGGGGCGCACTTTCCACCTTTACTACCCCCATCCTCCCCGATCTCCCAGAACGTACAATGTGCCACTGCCTAACCACTACCTGGCATTCCGGTTCATGAAAAATTAATGACGTCGAATGGGATACATAACCGGCTTGGGGTCGTGATGGGCTTTCTGCAAAGAGTGAAAGGAAGGGGAGGGGGTGCATCTGCACATGGGTGGAATGGCATACGAAATAAGGGGGAGGTGGATGGATTAGAAGATGCAGGCGAGCCCTTTGCTTTCCCTCCATTTCGCCCTAGGAGCCAATCTGCCCGAGAGAGACTCCGTTTCGCACTTTCCATGCTCCGACTCCTATAATTAGTGACAGATACCCGACGGTAGACACCCTTCATCTTGTGACCCTGAATTCGACCTCTGAATTTCGCCGCCATCCAGGTCCTTCTTTGCCCCACGAGCTGCCTTCCCCCCAACCTCCCTTCCACCTATCCCGTACGTAGATGATCCTTGTGACGTGAAAGCATCCCACAAGATGCAAGCAGCATATTTTAATGAACTCAAGACTGAGCAGAGCGATTCTTGGCATTGTTGCTGGAGCGTCTGTCAGTGGGTATACTCGGGCTATGACGGTGATGGATGGGGTCTGGAATTATCTCCTGGATACCTATCCTTGTGCGCTCATCGCAGGCGTAAAAACGATTAAATATTAAGATACCTTAAAGTGATTAAAGATTAAGACAGCGTAAAATGATTAAAGATCAAGATACCGCAGGATGATTATGGATTGAGATAAAACTTTTGATAACCCAGATTCACAACTGTCTGGCCTTAAGATCCTGCTCTCTACACTTGTTGCTGCTCACTTTGCTTTCTCTTTCTAAGTACTTATTGATCAGCTATAAGTGCGAATGAGCTTACCTTGCTGTCTATCTAAACTCTTATACCCTCTACTGCTCATGTAATTCCAATAAACAATGCCTACTGTGACTTTTAACATGGTTGCCTTAGAAGAGAGAAGCACAGAGAGTATCGTAAAATAGAACGTTCTTCAACTGCCATTTGTCGCATACAACCAGGGCCGGATGGAGCTTTTGCGGGGCCCAGGGCAAAATTTCATTGCTTGCACAAGAAAATAAATCTCATATTTTAATAAAGTTGTGACGTGAAGATGTCCGTAAATAATACATAGGATGTGAAACCCACAAATCTCCTTGTGACGGCGACGAATTCGCATCCCTCTGCTCCGGAGCTGAATGCTTTATCGATTAAGGTACACCGACGGAATTGATCTTTATAACTTTTTTCTTTTTGACATGTGCTTCACTTCTGCAGTACTTCGAAACGAAAACTATCGTAAAGACAAAATGATTATCTCAAAGAAGCATTTGCTCAATAAAAAAGACCAGAATATGCATTGAAAGTTCAGAGAGAGAGCGAGACAGAAAGTAAAAACTGTTAAAATCTACGATTTTCTTTCCAAGGAGATGGGGTTGATGTTGTCTTTTCGCTTATTGTATAAAAACTGCTTCACAAAATGACAAAAGGCTACGAGCGTAGCGAAAATTTTTGGATTGCGAATATTTTAGTGTAGAAATATTAAATAATAAATCCGTATAAATAGTTTTTTTCTCCTGTTACATGTTTTAGTAATAGATTTTTAATGCAAAATGGAGTAACTGACAAATTAGTGCCTTTGATTTTTCTTTTAATTTCTAGTAATGTTTTTAAAGTCACTGAATAAATGGCCTCCATGCGTAGCCCGAAACAAACTTTGATATTCTTCTTTTTTTATTTTATTTATATTTAAGTATCTGGTTTGTACGCAAATTGATAAATATATAAAAGCAAGGGACACAAAATGATAAAATTAAATTTGCGATTTCATGAATTCGGAAAATATCAAGGTCAAAAACCGGACGATTGGAAACAAACAAACAAAGAAAGAAACATCTTTTTAAGGGCCTCGCACCGGAAAACTTACAAAAAATAATAATTGTAAAAAATTCTAATAATTTTTTTTTCTTAAACTGCGGAGCCCCTTAAAGCCGCGAGGCCCGGGGCGACCGCCCCTGTTGCCCCTATGGTCCAGCCGGCCCTGCATACAACAATGGGATAAAATCTTGTGCAATGCTGTACGTGGCAAAAATATATGAAAAATTTCCCCTGCTTTTATTTTTTTCTCCATAGACAACAAATATTATAGTGTCTCCACACTGTCTTTTGACAGTCTATCTTTTCAAAATAATACACCTACTTTAAAACAGCTGACCTCCCACTTCCGAGCTAGATGCACTTTTGATTTTCTTTTTCACACAAAGAAAATCCGGGTTCACCAAATTTTGGAGTAGGATTTTCTCATTTCGGCAGGTGCAGTCAAATCAAAATGAGAACTTTTCACTCTGTACAGTGGAGAGACATTCATATTAACATATCCACGCTCACTAAACTACCACATTTCTTATCATACAACCGAATAGTGGAAGTTCTCAGAACAATTTACCGATATTGTCATTGGCATACACAAAACCAACTGCCATACTTATACTGTGTCCGAGAGATTTCCTATCACATAATACGACAAAGACACATAAGGGCATTTAATGCACCATATATGTATATTACTTCCGAACTGCTATATACCCGTAATAAAAAATGGAATGAAAAAACAAGTTACATTTTTCAGAGCCATTTCTCCATATTAGATTAGTTATCCATAATTTTCACAACTTAATTCACGGATCAATTAACTACTCCTGAACAGTTCCACATGTCAGAAAAAAGTATGTGTCGTGATGCTTCGAACAGTAAGCTTGCTGTCTTTAATCGATTGCAGATAGCAGAAATCTCCCTCTTTCTCGCTTCTTCTTCTTCTTCCTATTTGATCTAATCAAAAAGTTCATTTAAAGATACACATTAGCAATTCCACTTCCTCATTTCATTTCTGTTGGATGCATCCTGACAGACAACGCTATTTACGCAGCACTTTCGCCTGAGATAAGAAATGGCATTATGTAGTCTAAGTGCATCTCAAGTGTTTAATTCACTCGCTCAACCTAGAATTCCAAATTCCAATACAGTTCTGTTTGTTAACACATAAAGTTTGGAACACACACAAACGCGCGCAGGCACAAACGCACAAGTACATACACTTAGTGATGAGTGAATTACTACCTCCTACCTAATATCTCGTGAACCCTCCTTTCACGTTGTAAACGGCCCCGTGTGTGTTTGTGTGTGTGTGTCTGCACAATTGTGTGGGGATCTGCGACCAAGCTGTTTTACTGAGGTCCGGAGTTCCGGTATGGAGCAGGGCGGTATGTTCAACTGTCTCACCTGGCATTCCACAGCATCCCACAAATGTTGAATTCAGTTGAAATCAGGCCAGTTTATGGTACACTCGAGATGACTCATACCAGTACTGTGTTCGTCAAACCATTTCTGCGCGAGGCGGGTCCGATGATATGGGAAATTATCGGCCTGAAAGAAACTATCGTCCTCTAGGTGGAGGTACAACATTGTGAGGTGTATATGGTTCGCAAACAGCTCCCGGTAGAAACCGGCATCCATATGTTAGTCCACACGCATTACGGATTGGATGTCATGTAAACTAAACGTACCCCAATTCATACAAACGCCACACGATAAAAGACCGATGCCATGCACGAGGGATCCACTGCGATCTCAAATACGGACTCGACCATGGGAAGATTGGAGTACATATCGTGATACATTGGACCAGCACATCTGCTTGCAGTCTTTTATCGTATAATCTGCATGGTTTTGTCGCCAGGACAGGCGTTTACATCGATGAACTGTTGTTAAGAGAGGGTGGTATATGGGGAAGCATCTCCTGTAACTCATCCATACCAGCATGCAACGCATAGTCGCGCGGCATATTATTTCTGGTAGATCTATATTGTATTGAGATGTCTGGGAAAGAACGGCGTTTTCTGTACAACAGTTTCACTTATCCAGAACCTCGGAAGAATCCAAACTAAATTTCAAAGTATAAGCTATCATGTTCAACAGTTTAAACGCACCTATTTGCCAGTTGTTCAATTGCTGCACGGTACTAAGCTTTGGGTTTAGATGCAAATAACTCTTGGCACTCGATAAATAAACAAATACATCGCTCTTCCTACGTTCCAGATGGAAAGAGCGATGAATTTGTTTATTTACTGACGCCACGTATCCGGAGGATTTTCACCTTGGATCTCGCCCTTTGTATTTAACTGCTATGATTAATATATAGTCAGTGCTGTTAATGCCCACCAGATGGAGACGTTTCAGTAGCTGAGCCCATCTTACGGATATATGATGTCAGAAGCTGACTTAAGAACACACATAGCACCCTGGATTGTCGGCCACCGTGGTGTAAGGCTAACGCGCTCGGCTAGATATCGAGAGATCCGTGGATTCAATTCCCCGGCGGTGACCGAATAAAAAATTTTCGGTTGCTGTCTGTTTCTGATACGTGGAAAGAGCGATGTATTTGTTTATTTACTGACGCCACGTATTTGTCGTACTGCTTGCCACGGAGAAAATGCGCCATCACCCCGAAACAAGTATTAGTCTGAAGAGGCAATGTCAGGTATGTATGAGGCTGCAGCTCGATTCCATACAGTTCTTGAAGTTTAACTTGGGTGTAATTAGTGGCATGAGGTTTTGTATTGTCTTGTTGCATCAATGCTCGCTTTCAGTTAACTAAGGCAGGATATTTCCGCTGAAGTTCGTCATATATCCTGTCTAGTTGCTGAGAATACAGTCCGGCATTGATAGACCGGACATTCAGAAAGAGCTCAAATTGGATTACACTTCCATAATTCCACCACACAAACACACAGCATGAACTTTTTATCAAAAAGTCCATCTTTAGTGATCGGTAAAGCTGGTTCACCTCTATTCAATCACTATTGTGAACAATCTGGATTACGCAGATATATCCACTTTTCATCCACAGTAACTATTCGTTTGATAAATCTAGTATCCCCTGGATTTCTGAACAGTTCTTTGGATGATTCCTCGACACGTCGTTGAGTTTGAGCTGGGATGAGCTTATTAGGTATCTCACGGCATCGTATGTAAACCTTTTCGATCTTATGGAGCTGCTCAGCGATGGTAAATTTAGGAACTCCCAGTTATTCTGACAATTCGCAAGTTCTTATTCGTGGATTGTCTTGTACAGCCGCTTGCAGGCTGTCCAAACCAACAGCGTAGGGCCTACCCGAATCTTCTTTTCTCTTTTAGTTATTCTGACAATTCGCAAGTGCTTGTTCGTGGATTGTCTTGCACAGTCGATTGCAGGGTGTCCGAACCAACAGCGGAAGGCCTACTCGAACCTTCCTTGCTTTTAACGCTCAAGTCACCAGCCACAAATTTCTTGAATCATGCTTACGCGGTCCAAGTAACCGCTAGGCCCTCACCTTCAACTTCGTTAATATTTCGGACTACTTCAGCGGCTTTAAACCCCTATTTCCGGTAATGTCGCAACAGAACCAATATTTTAAACTCTGCAGCCATTGTAATTTGTACTAGTTCAACGCATGGGAAGCCACATGCGCTTTAAGCCTCGTTTTACTTCCCACAGTACGAGCTTTCAGTCGTCTACAGCACAAGAAAACATGCTTCTAATAATACTGTGAATTTGCTTTTTAAAACACGTGTACAATTTATAATCCCATTCATCTCAGAAGGAGCAATACTTCGTTACCAAATCCCAAAAATTCACCAAATACTGTGCATTTATCTGATTGTCTCTCTTCCGGTTGATGAACAACGCATCAATTTTAGTGGGAAAGGTATTTCCAAATGTATTGACTTGTCTTTCTCCTTAATTATTCTTTTTAAAATCATACATGGAGATACAATTATTTGAGATGCATTTCCTAAGACCTACAGTTCTTTGAGTATTCTATACGAGCTTGGGGAACTTAGAACTTGTCAGTTTTATAAGAGTATGGTATTACACTTTTACCATGTATTCTCAGACCCCTGAAAGTAGTTCAGTTTTTCTTAGCTCCTGCATTGCTTTGTCTTTATTTTCTCATAGATGATTAGTTTGAAGTATGTCATTATGTAACTGAATATTTCTTCCACCACCTCGAAAAAATTAACAAACCGAGTCAACGGGATTAAAGGAATTAATGTGTTTAACCAAGAGGCGATAACACTATGTACACATATGTTCAAATTAAGCCTATGTACCACGGTGAAAGAATTAAATTGGGATCAAAGTAAAGATCAAAACCCATTATGGACAGGAACTCATCGCTATCAGCCTAATAAAGACACGTGTGCATTTTATTAGGCTGATAGCTATCGCCATTTGCATATACTAGATAGACACAAGCACCACGAGATTTAATACTCCATCTGGTTTTCGCCAGTACAGTTCTTCTAAACATATATCGCTTGAAATGACTTGTTTCAGTTTCATACAAAAGCTTTTGATTTTAGCACGTGTTTGGTAAAAATATACAGAAACCGTCCTTCTGTCTGTGATACCCCATATCCCTGCACCATTTAGCTCGATTAAAAAAAATATTTTTGCATGAAACGCTTTAACTCAGGACGAATATCCATGCGCTTCGATATTTTTATGATGCATAATTTTCGCGTGGGCGTGAAAAAATGCATTTTCTGCTTTTCAAAATGCATTTTATTACATATCATTACGCCTAAGAATTCGATTGAAAAAAACTCCTGTTACTTTTAGATATATTTTACCACGAAGGCAATGAAGCATAACGTTTCTATTTCAATTAATGCACAGTTTGCCCTCTAGAGGGGGAAAAATGTACCTTTTTTCGCGATATCAGTTGTTCTTTAAATCTCGATTTGAAAAATTATTCTTACATCGGATACCATTCTTTGCGGGGAGTGTTTTTCATATATTATAATTTTTTTTAGAATGCACAGTTCTTACAGTATGTGGTATAAGTGTGTTTTTCTGTTTGCAACTGCATCTCCACTTTTAGAAAACCGATTCAAAAAATCTTTCTATGATATATGCCATTCGCTATGGAAATGATCGCGAACATTACCCTTTTTAAGCAAAGAAGTTATTCCGCCAAGAGGCGTATGCATATAATCTATTTTTGTTATCTCCGCTTTCAAAAAACAGATTTAAAAAGTTCTTCTTGCACCGGACTGCTTTCTCTATAATGAACAGATGATTATAATCAACCCTTAGTCACGAGTTTTCACATGCCAACAAATATTCGATGTATACTGCGCCCCACATTACGACACATTTTTCTGATTCAAAAGGACATTTTTATGATTCAAAAGGAATGCTCATTGCACTTAAAAATTTAGTGTCACCTTTCTTGTTCATCATTACTTTTTTCACATCTTAGTTTTTTTCCTCTCATTGGCCAAACAGATCAAAATGCAAATTTTTAAGATGACAATCCGATTTTTGGTGTAAATGTGACAAGAATGGTAAGTCAGATAATATCCGAAAACTTGAAAATTTCATCGATAACTTGAGACTTGGTCAGAAACTATTGATCGGAAACTTGAGAGTTGGTCGTTCTAGATGGTGTAGTGGTTAGCATACCCAGACGCTATCTGGGAGACTCGGCTCCCGCTCCAGGACGATGAAATTTTCAAGTTTTTGGATATTATCTGACTTACCATCCTTCTCACATTTACACCAAAAATCGGATTGTCATATTCAAAATTTGTATTATATGGTGTAATCCCGTATTTCTTTCAAGATCAAAATGCATTTTGTAAGATAACATTTTAAAATTTGAGCTTTTCTCGTTAGATGAAGATCAGCTTTAAGAAGATTTTGCTGTGAAATTTATTTTGTTTTCACAGTAAGTTGGACCGAGAAATTCCTAGAAAAGCACAACCAGTCGCAATAGAGAATTTGCTCCCAAAACAGCTCTCCCATCCGGACTAACAGAGTGTTGCCCTCCAAATTGCTCTCCGCCGAGTCTTTTGCTGGCGTTGCTTGAAAAGTGAACATTGTTGGAAATGTATTCTGCACAAAAACAGTTTTGGGGAACTTCAGTATTAACGTCATTTAGTAAATAATGGCACGTCTGCATGATAGTAAACCAAGCTTCCGGCAAAAATTAAGAGTTCTTCTGAAGGAAATCGTTATATCTTCCCTTCAGACATAGAGAAAAAGTTTTTACGCGCCTGCTACAAGTTCCTCATTTCAGGCCCGTATCAAAGGCCCCTGACTGGTTCTATTTGCATTCTTAACGAAACCTGAAAACGGTAGCAGTTAATGGAAGTCTATTTTGAACATCATTGCTACAAGAGAACATGTTACAAGAGAAAATAAAGAGGACGTGACGGGTGATCATTTTCAATCACGGCTGTTTGGTGTACTGTATGACAGCCCGTACGGAAATCCGGAACTCACGTTATCTGCCGGATCAAGCTGAGACTGGGGAGGACAAGAGTAGAAGGGGGAGGAAGAAAGTAAGAAACGATTTCCGCCTCCAACCCCTTTCATTCCATTAACCAGGGAAGTAACGAATTTTGTTTTCCTCCTCAGTAGCTAGCTGTTGCTTTTAATTCAGCAGACACGGTAAGGTAAAGTGGTTTTCCTGATATCACCCGCATTTACCACACACGCAAAGGACCCTTTTCATTTGATCCTCCTCCTTCATCACTATCCAGCGCTCTCCATTCTTCCTTTTTTTTTTTCTTTTTTTTTCTTCTTCTACCTATTCATTTTGTAATAAATAGAAAATCAATGGTCACTGACCTTCGAAGCACGACATCAATGCCACAGAACTCAAGCTGTCAGATCTGCAAGTTTATTTATTGAAAGACAATTTTTCTGATAGATTTTCCGTATTTTTCGGAGTACAAGACGAGACTTTTTCTTTCGGAAGACCGGACCTCCACTTATACGCCATATTGACTTATCTATTGCTTGATTGGTCTCAGAAATTCCCCACTGATAAAAAAGAATATTTTGCCTTAAATTCGGTCGTTATATGAGCCCCCGAAAACTACATCAGAAACGTTAGAAATTTAATTTCCCTTTTACTAAGAACTTGTTTTAAAGCTACTGAAACGGATATTTTGGTTCGACAGATGCTTCATTGAAACGGCCTTGACCGATTTGGAGTATATGGTTTTGCACAGCCGCTAGAACTGCAGTGGGTGCAGCCACGTATTTGATTAGCTGCGGTGACACATCTTTTCGAAAGTTATAAGCGCATACTCATTAAGAACAGCCATGACCAACACCCAATCTCTGAATTGTTTCTCTCATCTGATTAAAATCAACGGTTGCTTCCATTTATTATGCTTATCTTAATTTATTTCATGTTTCTGATAGAAACGTAAAGATCTTTTGGCTTCTGAGTTTAATCGGACTCTGATAAAGCAGAGTTCGATAACTCACGCTGCAAGCATAACTCTGATTTGGTACGCTTCTTGTTTTCTGTTGGGTTTTTTTCCCCCACCTTTGCCCGGCTGCTTTTCTTATAGTGTACGGTCGAAGAGACGGAATAGGATAGCGTCAGTTCGTAAGAAAACACAAGCTTACAAAGTTCAACTTTGCTTGATTACAGTCACCCAGGTAAGTTCAATGGATAAACGAAGATGATAGAAACATGGTTAGGGAGAACAATGGATATGAGAGTGATAAATCTAGATTTCAAAATAAAAAAAAATAAAAATAAAAATACATAGGAGCTTTCCCGTACTTAAAAAATATCACAAAAGAAATCAACAAACAGTGTGCAAAATATGACTTGCAATTAGGATGCTCAGTGAACTCGGTGAAGAATCTGACAATAAATAACAGGACAGGAAACAAGTTATTAGAGGCATCAGGAACTTATGAAATACCTATTGATTACATACCACCAATTTCCTACATAGGAAGTACAAAGAACAAATTAAAAAAAAGGCTTAAACAACATATTTCTAACTGGCAAAAAAAGAGAAGCCTAAACAGCCTTAGCTCAATTTTTTATGGATAACCAAACACACCCAAAATTTGAAGAGATTAAGATGTCAAAAAGGAATAATAAATCAGAGAGACATTTGAGAATGGAAGAATCAATTCTAATTTATAAAAATAGGAAGAGAATATGTAATCATAATGACCCCAATACATTATGCAATCACTGGTTCGACTTAATTCAGCGAGAAACTGAACAACACTTAAAAAATCGGCATAAAAGAAAAGTTATTAATAGAGAAAAAATAAAATACGAAGAGAATGACCGTCTCTACGAGCACCAACAAATTAATAATGGTTGAAAACATAGATGGCGCCAGCATGAATTTGAAGTACACTATATTGACAAAAGTTACCGGACACCTAGAAGAAAAACACAACATAGCATTTATTGTTTTACGCAGCTAAATTTTCATACATCAAAAATATTTTTTTTTTTTTGATTGGAGGTTTAACGACCACCGTGAGCAACTCAATGGGCTATAAGCAGTCGCCCGTCAATAATTTAGGGTCACTGGTTCCAGGGAAGGGAGAGAGCCAGTGCCGTAAGACAAACACAACATCCATGCCTGACCGGGATTCGAACGCGGACCCCTTACGGACGAATGATCAGAGGCCAGCGCCTTAGACCACTGCGCCAGCGGCCATCAAAAATATAGCTGTATAAATTTGGAACATTAACTGCATTTGTTCTAGCTTCGTCTTAACACAGGATCGGCTTATCTGCGAATGAATATAAGAAAATTGGAAAATTTAACCCATTCGATTTACACTTCATATCGACTTATAAGCGAAAAGTTACAGGGATACATATTTATGACGTTCCCTTAATAATATCATTTCAACAATCGTTCGAATATGGTGCGGTTCATCTGTTCATTAGTTTTTTGTTTTGTTTTGCGGTTTAACGACCACCGTGAGCAATTTCATGAGTTATGAGCAGTCGCCTGACCCCAATTTAGGGCCTCTGGTTCCAGGGAAGGGAGAGAGGCAGTGCTTTAAGACAAGCACACCGTCCATGCCTCACCGGGAATCCGACACAAAAGATGAGAGGCCAGCTTTTGATCACTGCGCCACCAGGGCGGCGTCCATTAGTGTGGTTATATACTGCCTGGCCACAAAAAAAATGTCGCGGTGTAAAAGGAAACATGCAAATACCGTGGAGGTCATAACTGGTGAAGCATTTTGAATATTTGCATAATGCTGCTGTCAATACAACCTTCAAATGGGACGGGATGAGCGTGCAGCTCATCAGTTCTAAGTGATCATGGCGGAAGACGTTATACGCGGTCGCGGCAAAGATGTGACAGAGTTCACAAAGGGCCAAATTATTGGCCTGTGGCAAGGACAGAAGACCTGCAAGAAGATTGCTGAAATCACTGGCACCGGATTACGAACTGTCAAAAGCATTATTAGATCGTGGAATGATGGCGGTGAAGCATCAACTTCGCGGAAAATGTGTTTTCGGAAAACAGTCCTAAATAATCGTGACCGAAGATCACTAAAACGCTTAGTGAAATCGCATCACAAAAAAAGAAAAAAAAAAAAAAAAAAAACGACACTGGAACTCACAACCATGTTCAATAGTGGAAGCAAGACCATTTCCAGTCGCACGATGAGACGGGAACTTAAAAGACTAGGATTAAATAGCTGGGTTGCAAAAAGAAAAAAGCCACTGGTTAGTGAGAGTAATCGGAAAAAAGACTCCAATTCACCACGGAATATAAAGATTGGACTGCTCAGCAATAAGGGAGAGTCATGTAGTCTGATGAGTCGAGGTATACCGTATATACTCGTGTATAGGTCGACTTTTTTTAATGAAATATTTAGGTCGAAATTAGGGAGTCGAACTATACATTGAAAATATTTCTGATAGGTTGCAAACCAAAATTTTGATGCCTTATGAAAATGAGCATCAGTTCATTTGCAGTTGTATATTTAGTCATTTTCCGGGTGTTACTGGTACAGAAGAAAATTATTGCTAAGAATTTTCTTGATTTTATATGTACGAGTTTTTTAATTCACTAATAGAAAAATTCATTTCGCAAGGATGTCTAAGCCCGTTTTAGATCTGTTGATATGGCCTTGACTTCCCCGCTGGTAAATCACCCAGAGGAAAGAGGTGAACGCGTCAGCCAGTAGTTTACAAGTTGCACCGTACCGAAAGTCGCGACCGTGCTCAATTCTCGATGGGGGGTATGAAGAAGGAAAAGAACAGACTATTGCAAAAGGAGACAGCTGCTCCTGCTTAGCGAAGGTGGAGAAGAGAGGCGTGACAATCTACAGAACAGCGGTAACTTTATTAATGCATCCCGAAAACGAAAGTGTTTAAACTTGGCCGATCGCACAGAACAACATTGCCACTGATAGTAAGAAGGTGCATTAGTTTAACAGCCTACTTACGTTTGTTATTAAATTGAGTGTACCCCGGCTCTAAAAATCAAACAAACAGTAAACTTTTCTGAAGACTAAGAGCGATTAAAAAGGATTGCGTCTTTACTGAATGGGGCGATGTTTGGTTTTGTCATTAAAGCCGATTGTTTGTCACAAACACGGTGGAGAGGGGGGGGGGTGAAACTCGGGAGTAGATAAACTACCGCTCTGTCAATCACACACTCGTCCAGCTCAGCAGTTGACCGACAGCAGCTACGCTGCACAGGGTAGTGGGAGAAAATTTTATAGAACAAATTTTCTTCAATTTTTTGAATACTTGCGTGCAAATTTTACAGTGTCCATAATACATAAAAAAAAAAGTCATTTAAAATTTTGAAGAAATCCATTGAAAACTTCAAAAGTTGCACATTTATTTTTTACGGCATGGATATTCTTTATGAGATAAAAAAAAACTATCAGGTTGACATCAAGACCTATTTACGCTTTCCAAATATGTTTCAAGAAGGGTTTTTTTTCTTTTTAAATAACAATGTGCCTTACGACGTTTGGTAAATGCATCACGATTCGTTTGCTGCGGGAGCAAATGCTTTACTCTCCATGAATAAAGTAAATGCAGAAAACTCGCTCGCAAACAGTGGGAGAAAGGTGTGTGTGTGGGGGGGGGGGGGGGGGGTACTATGTGCAAAAGTGGGTTCATATATTGTTAAAGTGTGCAACCTTCCTCTGAAACTCTCTAACCAAGGTGGTGAGCCCTATCATCTTCCCAGAATTCTGCCTCAATTCCACTAACATTTTGCGGGAAACTGCCGTAAGCAACATTGCGAGAGTCAGCTACAACAATAAATAGTAGGTTCACATTTCCGCATGCGGGCGCATACCCGGAAACGATTTTTTTTTATTTATACACAAGATAGGTAGGTATACAAAAAACTGCAGATATTCACATAAAAACCGGGGGGTTGTCTTATAGATGGGATATACAAAAACTGCAAATATTCAGATAAAAATCGGGGGGTCGACCTATACACGAGATCGACCTTTACACGAGTATATACGGCAGGTACTCTGTTCCAACATGATGGACACATCAGGGTTCGAAGGGAACCACATGAAGTATTGGACCCTTCCTGTACTGTACCCACTATACAGGCCTCGGGGAGAAAGTGTTATGATCTGGGGTTGTTTCTGTTCGGCTGGTCTAGGCGCAGCAATAAATGAAGCCACCTGAGTATCTCAGCATACTGAATGAACACTTTATCCCATCAATGGAATTTTTCCTCCCTGAAGGAAATTGCCTATTCCAGGATGATTATGTCACGATTCATCGCGCTAAAATTGTGAGAGATTCGTTTGGAGAGTATGAGGCTTCATTCGCACACTTGAATTGGCCACCACAAAGTCCTGAAAAAAGTCCCCATTGAGGGTCTGTGGGATATACTGGAGAGGAATCTAAGGAGTAATTCCACTCTTCCTTCATCAACCAAGAATCTTGGCGAAATGATACTGCAAAGCGGACCACAAATCAGTGGGGAGACAGTACATAAACTCATAGACACCACGCCACGCCAAATGCGTGATGTAATTCTTGTTAAAGGTGGTCGCACGAAGTATTAACTGCAAGACTTTTAACTTGGCTAGGCAGTGTAGAACTGCCTTTCTGAGATGAATGCTTTAATGTTGAACTCAACGCTGCAAATGGTTGAGCCAAAAACAATTTCTCATTCTTTGCTACTCACAATGTTTTATGGCATAACCGATATACCAAAAACACGCAAAGCGTTTCATTTGGTTCGTGTACCTAAAATGAACACCTTTGTGCTGCTCACGAAAGTCCTCGCTGTTTCTCTGCCACTTGTTAGATACTGGACATGTTCATACATACTTTTGCATGGCATCTAGCAATTTCTAGCCTCCCTGTTCCGCTTCGATGTATTTTGAAAGCATGGAAGAGAAGTCATAGGTTACCTCTGGCCAGTTTTCCCGCTCTGGTATCCTATACTCTTGTCGTTTACTCAGAAACAGCGTCCGGTATGCAAATATATAAAAAACTGAACTTTTTCATTTTTCCTCGGCAAATGAAATCGAAAAATTTGCTCTCACAAGACCAATCCTAAACGATATTTTTTTCACTCTCACCGCTCACAAATTCATATCAGCACCTCCAATTGTAGGGGTAAAGTAATCAAGATGGCAGATATAATGTTGGGTGTGCATGTCTAATGCGATATAAGAGTTATTATAAAGCGCATGGCATCTTCAAATGGCTACTTCAAGGAAGCTCAGGAACTGGCCTCCTGATAATACTGTACGAATACAGTTTATTTATAAATACATGGAAAATACTTTTCGTTCAGAGCATTTTTTTTTTCATTTTTAGTTTCCAAAAACCAATTCTTTGCCGATATGTGACATGTATTTCTTCCTAGACACGCTCAGTCCTAGCGCATGCCGTAAAGAAAGTCAACATTTGCTTCGATTCCCGAAAATGCCACTTGCGCGACTATGAAATATTAAGAGGCTCATGAGGAACGTACACGCTCGTACGTACCGATTACCTGTATTGAACATTTGGGTTGGGCAATACTGGATATTTGTACTGCGAACACGGCGCATTGGATATTGGAGATATTTTTTTTTAAATATAAAAATTCGCTTTATATTGAAAACATTATTGGCAACCTTACTAAAAACGAAAGCAATCACATTATTTTAGGAGCCGATCATTTTTGCTGTATATACATAATTATATGTACTGTAGTAAAGCAGACACGGTTATTATACATGTAAAAAGTTACATGCATCGAGTTAACTTTTGTCAGAAGTAATAAATAAAAAAGGAAACAACGTTTTTCTGAATCTATTCTCCAGTAAATTTCGAGTTTAATATATATATATCCATTCTAGGCAATATATATATATATATATATATTCTATAAAGAAGATACCTAAGCAAAAAAATACACAAGAATTTGCAGCAACAATTTGGACTTCAATTACCACATTAATATACTATTAGAAAGTTTTCTAGAGAACGAAATTCCTTCTTCTTTCATCAAAAGAACTTTAAGAAAAATTATTCTGAATAATAGAGTAAGGTTGGCAGATCTGCTTTAATTTTCTACACAGTTAATAATATGATTCTGACCAATCAAAGCCGTAAGGAAGTTGGCTAGAGGATGCCTATTAACTACCTAAAGGAACCTTAGTGCTATGGATATGACGGTCCTATTAAAACAAAAAATTAAATAATATAAACAAAATCAAAAAAAAAAAAACTTAAAAATCCGTTTATAAAAGAAAATAAAAACAAATAAAAAAGAAAACTAGTTATTCATCACTAGGATAGCTATACTAAAAATAGTAAAACCAACATTAAAATTAATAAGATTCTGATTAATCTATAGAAGCTCACTAAGGTGATTTAATACATGCAAAGATTATTAAATAAACTGCTCGTGTATTTTATAATATTTCTCATGTATTCTGGAGAGTTAATTCTGCTCTTTCTGATCATACAGATCCACAGTCTTATGTTTATATATTTTTTTTTTCTCTGGTTAAAATCTCCGCGCGTTGGTTTCTTGCTGTATGAGGAGGCCATCAGCCCCACCCTCACTGCCCCCCAGCGTCTAGGGAGTGGCAGAAGAGGTCAGCCATGTTCTTCTCTTGTGAGGAGAAAAGTTTTTGTAACACAAGAGGTAAGCTCTCTTCCTTGTTTTCGGGTTCTAGGTTTTATAAGTTCAATGTTTGTACTTCATGTACCTTTTCTCTGTCGTTTTTTAGCTTTTCAACTTTTAGGCATTGGTTTGTCTGTTAACATTTTTGCGGGTTTTAACTCTTTCTTTTCTTTGTAACTTTGAGCGTCTTTTGGGGTACCTAGGAACAGAAGATGGCTTAGCTTGTTCCTTTTCTATGCGCTGTCTATGCGCTGTTTTTTTCAAAGTAGTTAAGTTCTCAATAACTAATTAATTATGCACTTAAAGCACTGCTGAAATACTTTGTACATATTGCAACTAACTGTTTAAGGTATATAACTTTCACAAAGTTTTCTTTAGTTAATTATTATCTTTAACTTATTCTCGTTTTCGTGTTGTCATAAGTTGTAGAGTAGGGGGTTTTAGACTCAAGTTTTCTTTCAAAAATCTGTTCGTTATAAATTAACATTTCCTTTTTTAATTGCAATGTAAAATTTGGATTTCTTTTGCATTGTTTTTCAGGTTTAAATTCTCTCTCAAACGAACTTGGAATTTCGTTATGGCTGAAAATCATTTCTAATTATTATGTCACTCTCACAGCTTGAGTTCTCTTTAATCTTCTTCTCTCTGTTTAATAGTAACAGATGAAGAGTATGGGTCGGGCCAGGAAGGTTAATGGATGCAAGCGAAATTGTTAACTAGTGCTAGGTCATGCAACTCTAAGGAGGACATGACTTATATATATATTTTTTAAACTATTTTAGGTGGGAATGTTACTTGCATCTATGGCCTTGCAGAAACCCATTTCCAACTAGGTCTTTGTGGAAGTGAGAAAATGCAGAGTTTTTGCTGGTCCTTGATAAAGCCAAGGCTCAGTATTCTCGACACCTTCTACATTCAGTTGTTTTATTTTATTTTTTTATCTTTTTTCCTTTTGATCACACAGGTAGATACATAACCTTTTCTATGTTGTACTAGGTGTGAGTCAAAATTATATATGTATTTTTTTGCTTAGGTATCTTCTTTATAGAATGTGAATTCTGAATTTTCAAAACTGCTGCGTTGCGCGTTTTGATTTTCAGGTTATTTTGCACCCTTCGTTTTAAATTCTAAAATTTTTTCCTTAGTCTTCAGTTTTGCTCTTTAGTATATATATATATATATATATTGCCTAGAATGGATAAATGCAGCATTGAGCAGCTTTTCGGAATATTGGGCAGGACAAAGTTCTGAGACCTATACATCTCTTCCAGATAGATTTACTGATATGATGTGAAACCAGAACCTCTTGCGCACAGGGTACTTAATAAGCTGTGGTAGGCAGGATTTGGGGAAGAGATCTGGTTTGTAATGTCGGCTCTTGCTTTGATATGAAGCTGGCGGCGGTTCACAAAAGTCTCACTTTTCCTTTTCGAAAAGTCGACCACTAAAATAGTGAGCACATGGCCGGATCCATAATAGCCCTGAGATACATTAAAAGATCACATTGTGGAAATTGAAGGGAATACATTCAGATGGGGGATGAAATGAAAGCCAGAACGGAGGGGAGGGTTGTCTAATTAGGGAGAACCGACCGGATGGTGGGGGTTCCATGGCTTCTTGCGACCGCATTCCCCAAAGTGCGTGTATTAGCTCTCAACTGTGCTCAGCAACATTTGCAGTGGTTCAAGGATAGGAGTCATTAAATGTTATTTGGGGGTTAAGGGGAGGAATCTTTGAGAGAAAGAAACAGAAACGAATTTGAGATTCTAACTTCTGAACATTCAAGTACTCCATAGAACAACCAAAGCAGTTAGGATGTCTTCCTCGGCAAAAAGGAAGATTCGGGAAGATATTAGGAGCCCTAATGGAAAGTAAGGAGAGTACAGACACACACGTGTCTCACTCAGTAAAGCCAATTAGATATTTTAGCGTATCCTCTGATAGGAGAGTGGAAGGATTTCAATTAGGAGCGGCGTCTTTCAAACATAAGCGCTATCGAACCGAATTATCATGAGATAAGTGCCAGGAACATTTAAGAGTATTTTTAATTGGAATGTGCTAAATGACTTGCATTTGCATTGAAGACACTACTGTTCGGGGCTAACTCCTTGCAGTTTGATATCGAAATGGAGGCAACATTAAGCACGTACGGAAAAATTAAACTGTTTGCCCAGATAGATGAGAATATTGAGGCAGGCAATCAAGCAAACTAATAACTGCATATTTGTTACATAAGGGTAACGGTAGCAGAAGACTGGGTAAGAAGAACTTTTCTGCCACACATCTTTCAAAGGGAAAAAAAGGAAATATAAAAACAAATGAAACGAGAAAGCAAAACTCTTATGGGTGTTTCTCGCTACAGCAGGCATCTTTATGGACACCTTCAGAGAAGGCATTTTCTCGTACCGAGAGACCTTAGGCATGTTTCACCCTGAAAACGTGCTACTATTATATGTATGCTGCACACGCTGAAAATAATTATTGCGTATGTTTTTCCTTAATTTAATTAATTGTAAATTGCAATTTTTCATTGCTGTATACACAAACGGTGGAGTCTATGAAATAACTGATAGAGCGAAAGTGATATATGTATATTTCCTTTTCTACGTGATGCCACTGCACCACTCCGGAACAAAGTGAATAATAAAGCTACAGAAATCGAAGAATTTTGATGCTCATAAGCAATAAAGACGAAGTTCTTCGGTAGAGGGCATAGGGAAAAAGGAGTTAACTCAGCAGACAGCCGGGACCACATGCAATGAATAATTTATTAATTGCATAGTCCCAATAATTGTCGTGCCTGATGACTCAGTGGGAAAGAAGCTGAAGGATGAGTACTAAGCATTGGTTAGTATACAGCCAAGTCGACTACAAAGGCGACACACGTTAATGACTTCAGTCACCATAACACATGTGATCCTTAATGCAGTTTCTTGCTTTATTGAGAGAATTCTAGATAAACGACAGACATTCACACACACACATATTGTAGAGATATGTTTGAGAGATGATATCGCTATCATTCTTAAAACTGTCGAAATCCAGGAACGAAATAGGTATAGATGCACATGCACTGTCTTCTGACGTCCGAACGACGACGGTTTGGAATCTCACTTCTCAAGCACAAAACATGGGCTCATGTCTACCTTAAACTGGGGTGACGTGAGCTAGGATAGCATCAGTACCTCCAACTTTTCTGTCAGCTTAGAAAAGCAAAGGTATACAGGAAATTTACTGTTCATTTTATGCTGACTTAAAGCAAGACATTTGTCAACAATACATGATGTCTTCGTTTTCAGTGGCAGCATGAATTGCTGTCTACAAGTTTGAACGGACTGATCTATCTCGACCAGCCCTTCGTCAGTTGTCTTTTGAATATCTGTCATTGCCCGAGGCAGTGCACTACATTAGGGCCAAACAGATGTCTACTTTCAAACAGAGATTCACTGAGCATCATTCGTTGTCAAATAACAGTCGGCGACGTCCAATATCGATCAAACAGAGCGCGAAAAACTCAAAGTCACTTGATAGACGAGCATCAGCTACCATTACTAGGGTCAATTTTAAAGTCAAATGGCAGTGTTGACACTTACAGAAATATTAAGCAAGAAAGATGACACCGAATGCTCATGTGTAACGGGTTTTGAAATCTTTCCAGCACAAAATGAACTTTTAGAAATGAAGAAAATCTTCGAAAAAGAAAGTGCACTTACTCCCCAAGAGAAAAGACTGTGCAGTATTTAAAATGTGCAATGTGCGCAATGTTCTTCACAATAAACGGTTCCAGTTTGAAAATGTTTTTAACTGGATTTATAGAATCGATGAAATATTCGCAAGCACAAGCAATTACATGCGCCCATCATCGGCAGAAGTGTGCACTATGAAACACTACAAATTTGTCTTCATAGAGTAAGATATTCGAAGGAAAAGGAATTTTCCAAATCGAATAATTAGAAGCATTGATATGGAGGAAAACATAATATAACTTTATGCCCCTAGAAGTAAAACAGTGCGTTATTGGGAAAAGAAAATGACCGAAAAGGGTTGTTCATGCTCAAGGGTATCTGACCAACAAACTTTTTTTTTTTCAGACAGACTTCTAAAGGAGAACAATCTTTTCCAGATAGAAATATACACTGACGCTCCTACGGCAGAATTGTGCGCTGTGAAATGAAAGAGTGGAGTAATATGTGTAGTGTATGTCTATTCCTAATTGTTTCTAACTAGCTAAACACTACATATGTTAAATGTCAAGTTCATCAATAATGAAATAGCCGTTCACTCTAAATAATGTCAAGGGTTGGCACTTACTAATCTTTTATTTCCCTCCAACTTTAAGAAAGCACGGTATATTCCAACGTCGTTAATCCAACACTATTAATCAATCAATAGTATATCACTCATACCTTTACAACATAGTTAGGAAGACGCCAATAACAATATAACTCCACAAACGCATTACACTCAGCAAAGATTCAACATCTCCACCCAATCAACTACGTTGCAAATATATATACTTTCACGTCACTTAAATACAGACCTCAGGGTGTTGCCAAACCTCATTCATGTGAGAGAGTAGATATCACGTTAAGTTTGGAAAGTGCAAAACAGAACAAACTCAAATTTACACAGGAAAAGGAACTAAAAATGAAAGTTAAAATAGAATATACGCCACATATGCACAAAATATTTTTCATAGAGACAGCAGCACGAATGATGGAAAAAGAACTTTTCAAATTTGACTTTTAGAAGCAGATACACCCAAAGAAAACAGATTATACCTATACTCCCCTAGCTGGTAAGCTGTGCACTATTTAAAGCCGATAATGCTTGTAATGTATACCACAGTAAATGACATGCAACTCTAAAAGATCTGTTTCCGTTGGATCTTCAGTAGGTGAGATGCAGTTGCAAACAGAAATCCACACTAACGAAACATAAAGGAAGAACAGTTCATTATCAGAAATTTGAAAGTGTAAGTAAAATGCTCCCCGCAGAAAAGTATAGATAATTTTTCAAATTGGACTTTTGGAATAGGAGATATCGATAAAAATAAAATACGTATTCAGCCATAGCCTGAAAAGTGCATTATTTTGAGCAAAAACTATGCATAAAATGTTTTTTCCGTAGCCAGCAGTATCATAAAAAATTAAGTATTGGGTACAGAATATTTTTCACCGCTAATGATAACCGACGCATATGTTTTTTCTGATTAATTTTTTAAAAGCAGATGTACCGAGAAATCTATGATATACATTGACGCCCCCAAGTGATAAAACGTTTTAGTATTTTACCAGGAAATATGCATAACGTATTTTTCACGACGAGTAGAATCTGATTGTAAAAAAAAATGTAGTAAGATTTTCCGAAGCGTAAACATGACTACAAATACGTTACACGCAGATATATGTATTTACGCTCCCTAGTGACAAAATAGAGCATTACGAAAAATCAGAAACTATGCATTAAATGTTATTCTCAAAAAAAAAAAAAAAAAAAAACGCTATCCGGGGCAAAAATAATTATTCGAATCAGAATTGTGCAATAAGTGATATCAGGAAAATTACAATACAGATTTACCCTTTCCGACAGAAATACTGTGATTTATTTAAAAAAGAACTGTAAGTTAAATGGAATTTATAAGAGGTATCGAGAGAAAAAAGAATTGTTTCATATAAAACTAAGGTTCGGGTAGATTACGTAAAAAATTAGTATGAAAAGGAATAAAATATCCGTTTATTGACGTACAAATATTATTAAAGCGTAAGCTGCAATACACTGTTAAAAATGTGAGGTAGGTTGCACCAAAAAGTGGTGCTAAACCATTTTCTGAGAAAAGACACACCGCTGTGTGGCACAAACAAAACCCAATGACATGATGAAACCTTACACCATAATTTGGTGCTGCCTTGTATTATAACGTGGTGCAAAGTTGCACCATGTTGTTTGGGTTTTCTTTGCACCATACAATGGTGTATCTTTCCTCAGAAAGTGGTGCTGCTACTGTAGCACCACTTTTTAGTGCAATCTACCAAAATATTTTAACAGTGTACATTGGAGTTTGTCTTTATGCATCCGGCCTAACTTATACTTCTTGCAGAACACCTTAAAGAAACTCGGGCTTAGCATTGGGATACGCTCACCAAGATCGATATCACGCCACCTGCTATCATCCTGGAACACCCATACCTCACTGACTGATGCAGGAGTGTATTCCATACCATTGGAATACCCGGATGGTACAACTAAGCATTATTATATCGGAATGACAAAACGCTGTTTCGCTCAGGGAAACCATGGAGATATTGAATAACCCTGTGGTTTGCAATGATGACGCCCACTTGAGCTTCCCCACGTATGGCGCACATTTTTTCATGCTTAGCACTTTTCTGTGGACATCTCACATTGTCACATGCCCGCGAAGCAACATATCATGTTCTCACATTCTGTTCATGAGTGGTTTTTAAATTTTTTCCTGTTGTTTATTTCTCTTGTCTTGCCGAACCACGCATAAGTCTGAAGACGACACCCGTTGGTGTTGAAAGCTACGGTTTAATAATATTTGTACGTCAATAAACGGATATTTTATTCCCTTTCTTAAAGAATTGCTTCTACTGAATTTTTAGAAACAATGATGCGGAATAGGGCTATTCTTCCACAAACGACCGCATTCCTCATTTCTCACAGCTAAGACAGCGGAGCGCTAGAACAGCTCCGCGAGCAATTTACTGTTTTCGATCTGGCAAAGCTCAGTAAATATTAAGTTGTCCATATTAACCTTCGATATTATTAAAATTCCATGAAGTTGTCGTTGAATCGGTCTGTTGTATTTTATAATGCCTCAATGGAATTTATATCGTCTCGTTAACGATGTCGTATGAGATAGAAAAACATGCATATCATTGTGTGAAAAATATGGTTTGCTACCCACCCTTGAAATAATAAGGAGCACGAATGGCAATAAATATCGATGCTTTTCTTCTTAAATTGTCTTTTGCTATATATTTCTCAGTACGAATTAAAATACTTACTGTAAATACGAGAGTATAATTTTTTATCAGTCTCCCAACGTATATAGTGGTAAGATCGTTCTTTTTCAACATCTCAGTTATTGTTTTCATTTAGTAGATGAAATATTTTTTTGATGAAACCAACGTTAGTCATCATGATGAACCACTTTGTCAATTCCTATAATGTTTGCATTCGAAGGTAAACAACAGATGCGTTGCCAGATCGAAAACAGTAGATTGCTCGCGGAGCTGTTCTAAGCGCTCCGCTGTCTGAGCTGTGAGAAATAAGGAGTGCGACCGTTTGTGGAAGAATAGGCCGGAATAGAATATTTTTTGAGTTTTATGGCATCTGCGTTTACGTTCCCCCGCGGCAAAGCAATGCACTAACGCATTTTAAGACCTATAGTCAAAGATCATCGTTCTCACATTTTAGACTTCCAGACACCCCAATACAAGAAGAATTTTTCACACCAGATTATTAGGTGCCTAGATATGGTGTTTACAGGTGGATATAATGATGGCATAAACTCTTTGATTCGTTTCAAAAGAGCTACTAAAAACTGCGGGTTAATTATGATCACGTAGCATAGATTTATAATTCTAAATGGAAAACGACGGGGCACATTAAACTCAGCGTGTGAGTCAGGTTGAACAACCGCCAAAAGTATTATGGCAAGGAGACGTAAAATATCGGAGTTTTAAGGAGGCATGGTAGTGGGAACCAAACGGATGGGACATTCCATTCCGAAGTTCTGCGAACTTTCAACATTCCTCGATCCACGGTGGAATACTTCATGCAAGGCACTATTCAACATTCCTCGATCCACGGTGGAATACTTCATGCAAGCCACTGTTCAACATTCCTCGATCCACGGTGGAATACTTCATGCAAGGCACTGTTCAACATTCCTCGATCCACGGTGGAATACTTCATGCAAGGCACTGTTCAACATTCCTCGATCCACGGTGGAATACTTCATGCAAGGCACTGTTCAACATTCCTCGATCCACGGTGGAATACTTCATGCAAGCCACTGTTCAACATTCCTCGATCCACGGTGGAATACTTCATGCAAGGCACTGTTCAACATTCCTCGATCCACGGTGGAATACTTCATGCAAGGCACTGTTCAACATTCCTCGATCCACGGTGGAATACTTCATGCAAGCCACTGTTCAACATTCCTCGATCCACGGTGGAATACTTCATGCAAGCCACTGTTCAACATTCCTCGATCCACGGTGACATACTTCATGCAAGGCACTGTTCAACATTCCTCGATCCACGGTGGAATACTTCATGCAAGCCACTGTTCAACATTCCTTGATCCACGGTAGAACACTTCATGCAAGCCACTGTTCAACATTCCTCGATCCACGGTGGAATACTTCATGCAAGCCACTGTTCAACATTCCTCGATCCACGGTGGAATACTTCATGCAAGGCACTGTTCAACATTCCTCGATCCACGGTGGAATACTTCATGCAAGGCACTGTTCAACATTCCTCGATCCACGGTGGAATACTTCATGCAAGGCACTGTTCAACATTCCTCGATCCTCGATCCATGGTGGAATACTTCATGCAAGGCACTGTTCAACATTCCTCGATCTACCGAGAAAACTTCATGGAAGGCACTACCACCCATTGTGGACAGCGTAGTGGCCGATCAGGGGTGCCAGTGGCGTCTGACCAGAATTGTCCATGCTAACAAACTAGCAACACTGTCTCAAATAACCCACACATTCAATGCAGAAGACACCAGAGACATATACATCAAGTCGGTACAGCGTAATTTATCGTCTATGGGGTACGGGAGTAGAAGACCCACCAGAGTGCCTCTGTTAACACCACGACATCGGACATAGCGCCTCACCTGAGCTCGTGAACACGGTAATTGGACCTTGGAAGACTGGCAACATGTGGCGTGGTCCGATGAGTCACGCTACCAGTTGTTAGGGGCTGAAAGTAGAGTTCTGGTGTGGCGCAGACTCCATGAAGCCATGGATCCAAAATGTCAACAAGGCACTGTGCAAGCTGGTAATGGTTCCATGCATGTGTGGGGTGTCTTTACATGGGACGATTTGGGCCCTCTGGTCCTCGTAAACACGTTATTAACCGGTAATCGCTTTGTTGCCCTGCTGGGTGATCATTTGCAGCCCTTCATGGACTTCACGTACCTTAACAACGATGGGAATTTCCAGGCGGACAGTCCTCATACCCTGCTAAAACAACTTGACAGTTTTCGCATAATGGACGGATGCATTATCTGCTTGAAAACCAGAGACGGTCATTTGGGAACAGTATGCAGGTAGTCCCCAAGAAAAGATTCGTACTTTGCAGATGTGACACCACCCAGCAAAATAACTAATGACCTTAAGGACTGCCATGATATAACTCACCACAGAATCAGGGAACCACTTCTAATCATCATGCTTCACAGTCGGAATCAGACAGTTAGTTGCGTAACGCTTCTGCATTTATTATTATTATTATTTTTTTGCCAGACGTACACTCTACCAGTGGTGGGAAACAGTGTGAAGCACCATTGATCAGACCATATGACACGTTGCCTGTCTTTAGCATTCCAGTTTTTATGTGCCAGCACCTTTCACGCTTTATTGCATTGACGTTGGTAATCAGAGGTTTGTTTGTGGATTGCAGCACGATAATAAATACCGGCATGATGGAGATCTCGACAAACTGTTATCACAGAAACGGGATCATTCCAACTGGCGTTCACCTGTGCTGCTATTTGTGGTACCGATGCCTAGTGCTTCCGTTGTAGAATCCGTGCCAACGTTAGGCTATTCCTATCTAACATCTTCGTATGGCGTCCACAATTTTCACGTTTGGAGGCAACACCGTGTCCTTTTTGATACGTAGTCATTCACCGACGAGCCATTACATTATAACCACCTACCTAATAAGCTGTAGGACCCCCTTTAGCCCGCAAACCAGCGGCCACTCGGCGAGGCATCGATGCGATGAGGTGGCGATAGGTATCCTGAGGTATCTGGTACCATAATGTCAACAGCAGGTCCTCCAGTTCCCGTATATTTTCAGGTGGTGGTGTTTTAGCGTGAACCCGCTTTTCCAAGTCGTACCACAAATGTTCGATTGGGTTCATGTCAGGTGAGTTTGGAGGCCAGGACATTAACAGACAGTCACCAGCATGTTCTTCGAACCACTCCTTGACGATTCTGGCAGTGTGGCATGATGCATTATCCTGTTGGTAATGGCCATCACCAGCAGAGAACGCAGTTGCGATGAATGGGTGAACTTGGTCCGCAACGATGTTCAGATACCTGACAGTTGTCAGGGATTGTGCTTTGGGATAACGGGGCCTAAAGTGTCCTGAGAAAACATTGCCCACAGCATAAGACCGCCGCCGCCGCCGCCGCCGCCGCCGCCGCCGCCGGCCTGTTTCCGCCTAACAGTGCATCCAGGTGCCATAGCCTCCGTTGGAAATCGGCGTATTCGCGCTCAGCCGTCTACGTGATGCACCAGGAATCATGATTCGTCAGACCAGGCCACTTTCTTCCAATCATCCACGGTCCAATCTCGATGATCTTCGGCCCATTTCATGCGTTGATGGCGATGACGTGCAGTGAGCATTGGTACCCGGCCGGGTCTTTGGCTACGCAGGCCCATGCGCAGAAGGCTGCGATGAATTACGTGCTGGGACACATTGCCCTGATCACCACTCTTGTAGCTTCGGGTGATTTGTAGCCCTGTGGCTTTGCTTTCGCTGTGAGCAATGCTCGACAGTCTCCGCTCTGGCATCAATGAACTGCGGATGAGACACGGCTGGACGACGATTCGTCGTTTGGCCATCTGTGCACCACTTCTTATACGCACTCGCTACAGCGGTACGTGAACAACCCACAAACCCCGCCGTTTACGAGATCGTAGTTCCGAGGCGACGTGCCATCACTATTTGTCCGTTTTCAAACTCCAATAAATCTGTAGCTTTCCCCATTCTGACTCCGAACACTCTACTAACCGAAAGCCAGTCCTCGGGTTGAATATATACTGCTCTGTGAAGTTCACCTGCGCCACCGTTCGGCCTCCAGGCGAACTCATCTCTCTAGGCAGGGGGTGGTCATAATGTAATGGTGCATCGCTGTAGTCTTCGATACAGTTCCTTGGTTTACACCTACTTACTGTTTCTGTTGTTCTAGTTATTGAAGCTCCTCCAAGACGCCTACAATGGATCATGCCTTTCTTGAGGTCACTAAGATCTGACATTGTCGGTAATTACTCCACAACGACTGTTAAACCTGCGACTATGGCGCATCTGTGTGTTAGCCGACATCGTTTTGCATCCCTTTTACGTAATTCACATCGAGGGTGATGTCGTACCTGTGATTTGCATATGGCGCGTTGAAAATGAAGTTTCTTGTCTGAATTACACATTGCTTGTCACTGTACATCTCTTTAGCATTATTAGTATTCTGAAAACTGTTATGATAGAGAATGTTGCTGCGGCAAAAGAAAGTGTTTGTGCCATTAAAACGGTCTTAATTAATACTTCACCAGGGTAAAGCAAAAGGCACAAATCAAGCACTTTATTATACGGCAGTGACGCGTAGCATGTTCCGAATGGATGTTAAGAACAAAATACTAGAATTTCCCGAAGATACGTTTCCTAGGAACAATTCGTGACAAAAAAAGGCCCTGGCTACATCATCCAGTTGTATTTGATCTATTCGATCTTGGAAGGTATACAGCATTTTTTTAGATCTACAGCATGATGCAAGGAATCCAAAATATTGTAAGTTTGAAAAAGGTTTTCCGTTTCTGTTGAGTAGATTGAGTTACTGATCTACTCAATCATGAATGAATTAAATATCAGGTAATCCCAAAAATACTGTCGTTTTTTCAACGTGTGAAAAAAAAGAAATAAAAATGTACCTAGAGAGATGTCTTAATCATATAATAAGTGCCTCCGGTAGTTACAACCTTCTCCCATCGACCGACAAGGTTTTGAATCCCAGACTTGTAGAATTCCATAGATTTCTATGCAAAAAAGGTAGAAAAGGTTCGCCGTACCTCCTCCACATTTCGAAGTGTAATCCCAGCAAGATGGTTTTGTAGGCTGCGAAAGAGGTGGCAGTCGGATGGGGCGATGCCAGGTGAATATGCTGGATGCGGAAGTTTTTCCCTTCCGAAGTCCTGCAACGTGGAACTGGTCATTTTCGCTATGTGTGGTTTTGCGTTGTCCTGCAGCAGCAGCACGCCTTTGCGATTCACGAGTGCTGGACGTTTATTATGCAAATCAGTGCTTAGACGCTGCAGCTGCCGACAGTAGACTTCCCCTGCAATGGTTTTGTTGGGTGGCTACAGCTCGTAATGGATTATGCCTTGCATAATCCGCCACACAGACATCAAAACCTTTTGTGGGAAATGTCCTGGTTTCGCCAATTATGCAGGCACATTCCCTTTGGGAAGCCACTGCCGTTTAGGCTTAGTGTTGTGATACACAATCCATTTTTCATCGCCCGTGACAATTCTGTGCAGAAACGGCTCCCATTTTTTCACGGGAGACCAAAGAAGTGGAAATGTCCACATGCTGTTGCAGCTGTAGTGGAGTAAGATCATGGGGTACCCACTTATCCAGTTTCGATACATAACCGAGGTCCTGCAGATGCCGGTGAACAGTGGAATGGGTTGAATGAACAAATGGGGCCAATTCCTCGACTGTTGCCTGCGGAGTTCCCTCAACAGCAGCTTTTAGCACGTCGTTATCCAGCTCAACAGGCCGTCCGGGTGGCTGCATATCCTTGAGGCTGGTGTCCTCCCGTCGAAATTTCTGGAACCAGAGTTGACATTTCCTGACTTCCAGGGTACCCGGTCCATATATGGCATTGATGTTTCTTGTTGCTACCGTCGCTGAATGTCGATGGTGGAACTCATACAGCGCAATATGCCTAATGACACTGCCATTTCACATGTGATTTAAGTACAGAACGACGGCACCTAGAACTCCCGTCTGCGGTCTCAAGTGACTTAAAGGTCTGCTCGCGTGATCCCTTTTATACTCACCATGGTCGACGTCATAGTCTGGGCACCAGGGGGATCACTACTATTGGGCTTGCGCAAAACGACATTACTTCTGGGATGACCTGATAATATATCCTATTTCTTCGAGAAATGTTCGGATTTCGGAACCTTCTCATCCCCCTCTCCGAAGGAAATAAAAAACAATCCACCACGCGAAACGCATTCTATTTTCCGCGGAGAATGTTAGTTTATAATGATGACGTCGTTTCATGACTTTTCCGCATTGTTTTGTCTAAACGTAACAGAGTAACCCAGAGGAATGTCTGCACGCTCCGTAATAGAGAAGCGTTTACCGTTCCCATAGGGCGCGATAAGTTGCTTTCTGTCATTACTTTGTAGTCGAAAGTGCAGGAAACGGATAATTAATTTACTGGCATTTGGAGAGCAGGACTTATATAGATATAGATAAGGACACATTGGAAAATGTAACCCTGATTTAAAGATAGCTTTTCTTTCTTTTTTTCTTCCTTGTTTTTTCCAAATGAATGTTATAGAGTTTGCAAGAACATATTTTATTCCATTTTTCACAATTTTATTAATAGTAATTTTTGTGCGATTTAACTATGGATATTTTATTTTATATTTCAGCGTTTCCATTTATTATTTTATAAAATAATTTGTAAATACAAAATATCAAATGTTTACTTTAAAAAATCGTTCCGTACTCTCTTAGTTTCAGTCTAAATTAACTGCTTTAACAGTAAAATATAGTTTTATAGGGAATTTTATTTCACAAAATGAGCTTCATCAAAATCAACATGTCGTAATTCTTTACAATTAAAGACACTTCAATTTTTTCGTCATAATCTAAAACCTACAAAACCGAGATACACGAGAAAAAAAAACTGGTGGGGAGAGAAAATTGACTTTTCATTGAAAAGGAAGACATTCTGAACTGATCATTACTTTACGAAACAACACAGAGGGCAACAAGAAAAAACTAAAACGGAAGCTTTTGCGGAATCTGGAAAGTTTCAGATTTTGCACATAAAATGTCCTTTCTTGTAAGTGATAACATGGAACAGCATATAGGAAGTTATGCTCGGGTGGGGGGAGCAAACAATTTGTCACTGCACAAAATGTCAGACGATCACTACACAGGAAAATTGTTCTATCGTAATTTATGCAGTCTTATCAAAAATCAAGAAATTGGCCATGGAGAAAGAGACAACTAAAAAAAGTACCTTTTTTCCCCCTAAATTGTGCAATGAATTTGGACTGGTTGTTATGTTTTACTCGACTGAATTTCTTTTTTTTATGCCCTAAACACAGAAATGTCCTCTTTTTATCTCCCGTTCACTCTCGCTTTTTGCATATTAATTTTGTGATCCTGAATATCAGAATATTTTGCATCCCTAAATGGACAGAGATATTCGCATACTTTTGCTTTTTCGTACTCATAAAAATAAAATGGTATAAATGGAGCTTGCTGCTGGTGTAACCGTCATCTTTAGGAGTTTCTCGAACACGGTTGATGTTTTACGGAAAAGCAATAAAATTGTCTTCGTCAGCTCAAAATCTTTACTTTGTCAACTAAGTAAGAACTTCGCATTTTATCAGCTCCATCAAATCACCGGCGTAAGTCAAACATGCGGACACCTTTTTCGATTAATTTTGGCTCCAGACCATCTATTCCGTAAATTATCGAAGACTCCAGCATCCCAAAAACAAGAGCGTATTGATCTTCTCTGCGCACCTGCCAGGAATTCTGATGCTAATCTCATAATGCTACCAAAGGAATAGATCGGATGACTTATCTGCTGAGAAGATCTCAACGCCACCAGAAGAAGGAGAGAATTACGTTCATTCTTTTGATGTAATAAATAGCAACACAGGTGGGAAATTAATTATCCTACAGATTCCTCCCCCCGTCTTCTTTTTTCCTCGTAAGACGCTCAAGCCCATTCCTGATCTTTAACTGGATATAACGGGGTTCCTTCTGGTGCTTATGCTTCACATCGATTTTCATCGATTGAAAATCATTGGTTTATGTTCCAAAAAAAACAAAAAAAAACGACAGCACTGCAAAAGCATAAGGCATGAATCTCAAGTTTCTAAAGTTCCGAAACGTAAACTGAGAAACGAGCGAAACTTTGGCTCCCTTTTGTTGCTTCTGCGTTAAAACTATAGTGAAATATCGATTGATTGAATAGTTTTGGGACTAAATTAAAAATAAAAACGAACTGTGTGAGTGTATATATATTGAAAATTCAATCCATGTAAAAACATGCGTACGTGAAAAGATGCCTATACGTTTATATTGTATATCCATAACAATTGGATATGTTTGAAGGATTTAATTAATTGACTACATTACAGCATTAGATTAAATCTTTCAATTGTATTCAATTAGCGGCCACATGGGACTCACAACTCTTTAATTACTCAACATACATGAAGCAAAAGCAACGCTGATCTGCCCAGTGCAATGCTCACTTGGAGGGTGAAAGGGTCAATGGACACAAATTAAGGAACTGTTACCACCTGTTTCCGTTCCAGCGACATCCCCATCCCATTACAACCCTATCCCTCTCTGCAATCGTTGCCCAAAAATCCACTTAGATGTGCATGAGCCTCACCCATGTTCTTTTTGCCTAGGAGTAGGTGACCGGTTTTTAACTCTGTTGCCGTAATGTATCCAAGTCATAACTCCTTGGAGTGGGTGGCTGAGAGAATCTCTTGCTTAATTGGCCTGTTGATCATTTGCTATATTCCTTCATTTGCTGTACTCCTTCCCCATGGTTTTATATCAACTTTCTTCCTCTAGCACACCAAGATTCTCCTGCGCTGTCGCAGTTTTGTCCTGTATGTCACAATATGCATTCTTCAATTCCAGGACGGTGAGCAGCATATTTTCTCTACCTCTTTAAACATGGAATTTCATTAAATTAGGTTGCTTTATTTTTTAAATGTGAACATCTTAGTTTTTCTCTCTCTCGTTAATTCCCGGGACTTCATTAAATTTTACTCGTTTAAAACGATCAAATTAGCTTTAAAATGACATGATACAAAGAAAAGTTCCTCTGATTTGCTCGTTAAATCCGAGATCTCGCTAAATACGGGTACGTCATAAGCGAGTTCTACTGTATATATATATATATACAGTTAATTGCTTCCAATTAATTGCTTCTCTGTCTGACTTTGTTTGTTTTTCAGTGCCAAATACTCTACAATACATTTTTTTCGGCAACTTTGGTATAGAGGCAAACAAAATATAGGTAGCACAATCTGAAGAGGGAGGCTGACACAGCTGTTAAATTCTTTAGCTAAAGAAAAAGAATGCATAGCTTTGATACATAGATATCTAAAATATTCTCCTTGTTGGTATGATTGAATAAAGATTTCATGACTTCATTCAAGCTACTAACTTAAGCAGAATATTGAAAAAAGAATGAAATCATTCAAATATACAGAATGTCGTACTATATATTAAGTCAATATTTTACAATAAATTTTTATAGGTTTAAGTTTTAAGTTGCCATTAATAAAGTACATAATTTCTCAGTATATGAAAAATGTGTGTATGTGTGTGTGTGTATGTCTTTATAGTCAAATATTTTTAGTCTTCATAGCCAAATATCTTTAATCTTTATAGAAAAATATCAACGTAAAATATTTTCTGTCAGAGAAGTATGAATTCGTATCCTACAAAACTGATAAAAGATCAGTATAATAATACATTTACTGACGTACAATTACTTATATTGCTCAGTATTTGTCAATTAAAAAATCAGTATCATTTATTTAGAAGGTCAGAGTTTTCTTTTCAATAAAACTGAAACGTACTGAAGCAAAATGGTCTGAAAAGAGAGTCTACAGAAGAGAGTTCACACAAAAATGTCAGAAACTTTATCTATAGTAATTTTCGTCTTTCTGTTTTTGAAGATCTTTTAAGATGACAACAATTTATATCTTTCTTTCTTTCTTTTTTTTTTGTAAACTCCTCATTAAAGGGCGTAACGTTTTAACCAAACTGGGATATTTTATAGATTGTACATAGTTATGGCGATGGTAAAGTCGCAATCCATTTTTGATAATGAGATATGGGCTAGTAAGGACACCGATTCAGTTTTCAACAAAAAAATCGAAGAATGAAAAACCAACGTAATTGGCACAGGGATGAAACGTTTAATAACAAAGAAGAAGAAAGAAATGCATTGGATATCGAAAAAAAATATTGAAGTTTCCATTATCGAAATAATGTAACAGGCAGATACTGGTGAAACTTAATATGGCTGGGATTGTTGACGTGAATAAATGATCTACTTATCCCGTCAAACTGAAACGAGAGCTTCATTCTTACGTCTGGTAGGTTGCTGCGAAATAGTCAGATTCAGAGACCTGTGGCAAAGGAGAACATTTCCGTACCTGAGTTCCTAATGACAGACTGAAAGTGACAGCATACCTTTCCTTCTCCACGTCGTTCAAGGAAAATTATTATTATTATTATTACCTACTTAGTTTAATTTGTTGTTATTCATTCGACCAGTGAGGTTTTCATTTGTGTTCGAAAATATAAAAGTGCTTGTGTGAGTGTGTGAAATCAAACAACATTATGTTATTTTAATACTTCTCAACGTGACCACCACAAACTGGGATAAATTCCACTTGAACAAACATCTATGAGCTGACTTGATTACATAATTAAATTAGAATTACACTTTTTTGTTTTGCGCTATTGTTGACTAATAGAGCAGTACTTTATTAAGCACGTAAGTGTGTAGTAGCATCTTAGCGCTTATCAATTCGATGTGTGAAGTTAGAAATAAAACCAGAATTTTCGGACTTTAATATACCAATTTCTATTTCAAAATTGAATAACCCTAATTTCTGACTGTGGAAATTCAGGGCTGAAATTCTAAAAGGACTGAGACTGACACACACTTGTTAAGTACTTGCTTTAGGTGAAAAATCTTGCTTTAGATGAGACGGCCTCACACCAAAAGCTGTTAAAAATCGGTCTTTGTTGCTATGACAACAAAGCAAAGTGGCACACGCGTGCGATTGCGCTACAAAATTGGGCAAACGGTCATACGTTCAAACAAAGAAAATTATATTGTTTTAGATTGACAGGCGGAATTAATATCAGAGGTGCAATTTTTTTTTAAATTACAAGACGTAGCTGTTCCTGTTAATTGGTATGTTACGCACGATAACTATGAAAGCAAAGTGAGTTTTTGAGGTGGAAAATACCAAGAAAAAAATTATTTGGAATAGATCGCACGCATTCGTAGCATTTTGTGAAAGCCATTTCCAAAAAAAGGGTGATCATTACGTTCCTCATATGTTCCCAAGGTGTTCCGAATGTGGAATGTGTATGTGTTATATTTTAAGTTACTAAAACTTAAAATATTCATGCGTCAATTCTGAGAAGTTACTGATGTAAGAAAGAACCCGGAAATTCCAATTTTTAAGACTGTGAAAGTATTGAATTATTCAGATTTCAATGCTCGCCATGCTGGAAGTGGAGCAAGTATCAGTGTGGAAAGTTTAGATTGTAAAAATAAAATCTTTGATTCAGATCTGGAAGATGACGATTAATTATGATTAGTTACAAACATTTTCTGATGCAATGACAATTGTGAAAACACACTTTCGTCGGTGATCGTACTTGCGCCTCCTCCCTCCGGAGCCAGTTGTTCTAACCCTCTAAACTACACCGAAGGAATGTATGGATGCAAATTTGTCGTCTTGACACTCCTCTGTAGTACGTCACAAAATAATGACGTAATTGAGATAGATAACGATTTCGTTTTGAACGAGGAATATACAATTGTGTCTAAAAAAAAAATGTTAAACTGATTCATCCTTCTAGTCCTTATTTAGAGATTAGAGACATGTACCTTGATTAAAAGAGACATATAGATGCTGCTGACAACTCATAGCAGCACAGAGAGATGCATGCTTGGTGTACCCAAGAAAGATAGGCAAATGAGCTTATGGATAAGGAATTGAGAAGAGCGGATGGCACCATGGTCAATGACAAGAGTGAATGACAACATGATCAATCGCAAAAGTGATCATGTTGTGTGACGGTACCTGCCAGCAGGACGCACACGACATAAAGGCGATAACGAACGTCCGCGTAGCTCAATTGGTAGAGTGGCTTATTCCGGAATGAGGGGACCCGGGTTCGAGCCTCGGCGTGGACAAAAATGACGAAGAAATTTACTTCGTTATAATGGCACCCGAACTTTCCGGATGACCCAGCCGTTCAAAATCTCGCAATGGTGTGATGTTATTTGCACACTGCGAGATAGGAAAAATCAGCGAATCTCTTCCCCAGTGCTTCGAAAAATAAGAAAAATGCGTGACGTTGCATTCCACACACCAGATTGGCTGGGAGTTCTCAAGGGCACGTTCTACAGCGCATGGCTGCCTGCAGCGACACATGGTCCCGACTGACCCTTGGGCCATGCCCCCGGCCCTCTTTCGGGAGGGGGGAGATGTGACGTGCCTGCCAGCAGGACGCACACGACATAAAGGCAGATAGCAGCGATAACGAACGTCCGCGTAGTTCAATTGGTAGAGTGACTTATTCCGGAATGAGGGGACCCAGGTTCGAGCCCCGGCGTGGACAAAAATGACGGAGAAATTTACTTCGTTATAGTTGTCATCCACTCTTGTCATGATTAAATAATTGACCTTCAAATGGCTAAGTGTTTAAGATATTGCTAAAACTGACGTCCACTGTACAATTTAATTCTCCGTCTGAATAACAAGGGAGAGGAAAATACCCAAAAGAAGACCACGTTATTTAGAGATATTTCGACAAAAGGTGGTGGTAGGAGAAATTGGTTGATTGGGTCCGAAATTTCAAATCATAATATAAGCGGTAGTAGCTAGTAGCTACGCAGTAACGAAGTCACTACGTTGATTCTACTGTCTAATCATAACCCCCTCCACCTCCGTCCTTCCCACTTGAATCCTGCTCCTATCCTGAATCCTGCTCCTATCCTGAATTGGGAAAGCCTAGGCTAGTGTGTATTACGACATTAGGGAAGCTAAATGGAAAATGACGTTCAAAATAATTGTCCAGGTCTGTGCAGTTCCGCAGACTATACGAGAGTCATAAAGTTCTGCACACGTTAATCTGAAACGGAAGCGGATTGATGCAATCGGGAAAACGGTTGCGTCATGTCAAGGTCAGACTCTTAGCAACGCAGTGGTGTCAGAACGACGCGCTATCATTTGCTGTGGGGACGTCAGAGGGTTTGGAAATGGAAGCGTGCAGCTCCTCAGGTCGAGTCACTGCGTTAGACTGGTACATGGTAATAAAAGCTCTGCGGGAAAGAAAAAACTCCGACACAGATCCACACTGCCTTGCAAGAAGTTTGTGGGGAAGGAACTCTTGATCGAAGCACAATTTCTTTCTGAGGACGAAGTTGAAACCGAAAATTCATCAAAATCGCCCCAACGTTTCGGAAGCGGCAGCGATCTTGCTGCACGACAACGCATCGTGTCATGGTGCAGCGTCGGTACGGCGACTTTTGTGGAAATATTGCTGGGAAACTTTATCCCATCCACCATACAGCCCTGATCTCAGTCCACCCGACTTTGAACTTTTCCTAACGTTAAAACATCGGCTCCATGGCAACCGCTACGAATCGCTGGACGAACTGTCGTTGGACGTGACCCGAATAATACGACAGCTGAACAAAGATGGCGTCCTACGGGGTATCCAGGACCTATTTCACCGCTGTCAAGCTGTCATTAGCAGCGGAGGGGAGTACATTGAACGGCAATAAGGTAAGTTTTCTCCGTTACTTTACACTTTTCCCAAAAATGGACAGTGTGCAGAACTTTTGTCATGACCGCCGTAGGACACGCTGGAGATGGATGGATGAAATTCTAAAGTATAACTTAGTAACATAGAAAGTAGTGTCTAGAGTCAAAGAGTTATGGAAGATATTTAAAGATACCTTCTTCCAATAATGGGTAGAGAATGGTTATTGATGATGATAGAATCAGGTTAATAACGTGTTAATAATAGTTAAAATTAATAGCCATTCGAGAAACCTTGGAGATCACTACCAACAGTGATGTTTGCAATGATAGCATCATTGTCAAGTCAAGTCACTGCTTTCAAATAGTTGAAGCGTTCTACTATTCAGATGGCAGTTTCTGTCCATCTTCCATGAAAAAGACATCTCGTTGATGTCCGAAAGCTTGGAAACGCCTATTTATATATGCTTACGCCAATAAATCGGATTACTATACTAAAATCAGGTTAACTCCTTTTATACAGGTTTCCTACCATTTGTATTTGCAATTAGTTTTGTACAACTAAAACGATTTACATATCTTTTACTTTTAGTGCACTCGGTCACTCGTGTAAAAGTGAGTACAAGTACTGCTCTTTTTAAATTAAGCTACATTGGAAAACAGAAAAAATAAATCTTAAACAACACTCATCGTTAAAAAAATGGCTGATCCCAGATGGACGTATCAGATTGCAATGCTATTCGGGAGGGAGGTAAAGGTTATCAGGAACAATAAATGATTAAACATTGAACCTGATATGGGCAATATTAATTGAGCTACACGCCAATAAGTAGTGTCTCTCAGTATGCCGTTGGGCCGCCATGTTTGCCAGCTAGCCAGACGTCTCGGCATGGAGTTGTACAGGTTCCTCATGATGTCCTGCGATAAGCCATCCCATGCAGCTTGAATCTTCTCACGCAGTTCCTTCAGATTGCGCGGTAGGGTGGAGTGTGGATAGCGTGTCCAATAGAATTCCACACATATTAATTCGGCGATAGATCTAGCGATGCTGCTGGCCATGGCAGAGTGTCACTGTCTTGAAGGCAAGCTCTCGAGACAGCAACAGTATGCGGCAGAGCGTTGTCCTGCTGGAAAATCGCACCGGAGTGAGCGCTCAGAAAAGGTAGGGCCACTGGTTGCAAGACCTTATTAACGTAACGTCGGGCTGTCAAAGTGTTTGTAACGAACACCAAAGGAGATCTGGCATCGTAGGCAATTGCACCCCACACCTCGACACTACGCCTTCTGGACGTTTGACGCTCGACAACAAACCGTTCATCTTGGCGCTGACCTCGGTGCCTCCACACACGGATTCGTTGGTCGTCTCCTCCAAGGCAAAAACGGGACTCGTCACTGAAGATCACCCGCTGACATTCTGAGTGGCTCCATGACAGTCTGGCACGACACCGTTGCAGTCTTTGGCGCCGATGCAACGATGTTAAGGGCAGCAGTCGTAACGGTCTATGTGTGTGTAGTCGTACGTCGTGCAGCCGTCTGCCAATGGTGCTGGTACTAATCGGACGATGAATGGAGGGCACCACTGCTCGCTGAATATCCGCAATCGTGGCTGTTTGGTCACTCCGCGCTTATCGGACAACCTGTCGGTCCTATCTCTCCGTGGTTAGTCTAGGTCACACAGAGCCTTCCTGTCACTGCTGCGTGCCTTGTTCTATCCACTGCCGCCGACAGCGTGCTATTGTGATATCCACACGGCCGGTTTGGCCCTCAATACGGCGATAAGACCATCCCGATTCCCAGAGTCCGACGACGTGGCTCCTCTTGAACTCCTCCAACTGCTCAAATTGCTTCCGAACTTTATTCTCAGGCATACTTCACTTGCAGAAGATGCAACTAACACAACGGAGCGAATCAGAATGGCAACCACGCGCAATGGGACGAACTTATATAGCCGGTCAAGCACACCGCTACGACCCCTCCTTGCTTGCAGTACATGCGCGTCCGAGCGCGATACTTGAATCGTTTGCATGTCTCATGATATCAAACCTACCCAGCAAGTTTCATTCCTGATGGTACAACTATATTTTTTTCGATGAGTGTATAATGCAAAATTCGTCATTCGTTTTCGGCGAATCAAGATGATACAGTGTTTTAAAAGAAACTTCACTTTGTAGTCCGTGACAAGCGATAGCTTAAGCTCGAAGACTCTAAAGCAAATCAGCAAATGACACGAGGTGATAAAGAGTACAAACGTACTAAACATACAAGAGGAGTTAATGTTATAACGATTCGAAATCTACTGGACAAAACACCATTGTATTATCCACTAGACAGCTACAGATTTTAAAAGCAAGGAATAAGCGAGTTTTAGCACTTTTTGATGATGCGTATTTGTTTTCTTTTTTTTTTTAATCAAATCAATAATTTACCAAAAAGTGGTTTTCAGGTTCTTACATCAAACACTTGAATCTACTACCTCGTACAAATTAAAGTTGGAAAAAAGAAATAAAAATAGGGCTATCTGTCAAACTGAGAGTACAGTTGTGAATGGGACATTCAGATCCGTGATGAGCAGATTCTTCATAAACTGAGAGGGGAAAAGAAGGGAGAGACGGAACTCTGATTAAGCGCAGATAAATGCCTTAAAACTGAGTTCACGTGAACAATTATATGATTTTCTACAGGCATGAAAATATCCAAATTTTTCTCTCACCAAAAGATTTAGTGTAGCGAAACAGAGTGGATGTAATTACTGTTCCGATAATGAAACACTTGAATGCGCAATTTTTCCCTTGACATAGTTATTAGAAATTACATTTCCGCTGTCACGTAATTTGTGGGGGGTCGACGTATCTCCACTCGTTCGCGAGGAATTTGCAATTATCGCATGCGCATTTGCCTCCAGAACTACACTAGCACGTGATGCAAACGGAATATGCTGGAATTCATATCATTGTTGCCCAAATTGCATTATCAACTATGACAACCTGGGCATCCGTCTGATCCCTACGGCATCCAAGAATGATTTCTAATGAATAAATGCTAGCAGCTTATTTACTATACGAGGAAGTCTGCATTTCAACAACAACACAAGAAAAAAATGCAGTGGACATTAAAAGCAGTCGACATTTGTCTCCAGTACGAAAAAGTGCACACTGCGCGTGCGCTATTGGTAAAATCATTATTTCTACTTGAGCATACCGATGAAAATACAGCTCAATGGTTCCATGAATATGCTGTAATAAACTTGTTCGAATTTTTGGTTAACATAAATGATGCCGAAAGTTAAATCTCCAATTTTTGTAATCTTTTCATGAAATGAACGTCTTAGTAAGCTCAACTCAGGTCCAAAGAGGAAACTCTTTTTGATAAAGATTTTATCAAACAATTAAGTAAACTTTTTCATTTAATTTTTTTTAATTAAATGAACACAAAGTAAACTCTTTCATTAAATTCTTTTAATTAAATGAACGCAAAGTGAACTTTTCGGAAATGATCCTAACCAAAAGCGAATTACCTAAAAAGTTGTCTTCCTCCCTACTTTAATGAAATTTTATAATTCAGAAGTTGTCTTTCTGTTAATTTTAAAATATCATGTTAAGGTATAGAAAACTAACGCTTCTGAGGAATTCAGGTTTTCAAAACCTGCTTTTAAATATAATTTACGCTTTCCAACCGTAGGTTGAAGAAGCGTATATGCTCCAGCCTTTTCCGTCCGTCTGTCTGTCTGCCTGTCGGCACGATAACTCACATAAAAATGGTTCGATTTCGATGAAATTTTAGTATGTGGTTGGGAACCACTGGGCACGAACCCTATTGAAAATGGGCGAATGGGGTCAAAAGTCAGGGCATAAAAGTGGAATCCATTCAATTGCCTTTATGCGTCATAACATGCGTAAAAATGGTTCGATTTCGATGAAATTTTAGTATGTGGTTGGGAGCCACTGGGGACGAACCCTATTGAAAATGGGCGAAATGGGGTCAAAGGTCAGGACACTGGAGTGGGATCCATTCCATTGCCTTTGTGCATCATAATTTACCAAAAAATGTTTCGATTGCGACAAAACGTTATCATGTTGTTCCGGAGATATAGTGAACCGGTTCTGTTGAATATCAACGAAATGGGATCAAAGGGCATTGCACAAAAGCAAGATTTATTCCACAGCCATTATTCTCATAACTTGCGTAAAACTGCTTCTATTGCGACAAAACTTTAGTATGTTATTCTCGAGGTGTACTGAACCGGTTCTGCTGAATATCACCGAAATGGGGTCAAAGGTCAGGACACAGGAGCGAGATTTATTCCACAACCATTATCCTCATAACTTGAGTAATAATTTGGAAAGGTATCATAATCAATGCATTGCATGATTTTACTAACTTGTTCCATGAATTCGAAAATATATCATTTACAAAACGAAATTTTTCGGAATGGCCATAAAAAATGAGTTATATAAAAATTACCTTAGATTATTTTAATTAATCAGGCATTGAGTTCTTGAAATTTCTAGCATTATTAACGTATTCCGTCTTCGATGCTTCAAGTTCACAAAGCTGTATTTCTTTTCAGTGTGTTTGTGCATACGGAAATACGTTGAAGTGCCTTGACTGAGAAATTCTCTGTCCTGTTCTTTACTACAAATTCTTATGATCTTTTTGTTTAAATCTTGTTTCTCTACTGAGCAGCAAATCCAATTCCAGGAAACCATCGGTTCCAGAAAGTAAACCAGTGTTCTGAACGAACAAACAGAAAAGTCCGAAAATAATTCAAAATGTTTGAACACATCGTGGAATGTTGAAAACAATTCCTGTTAAAAATAAAAAAATAAAATAGTTTCGTTCTTCCTCTACCATTAAACAAAAATAGCTTAGTAATGAATGGTGAGTATATGCGATGTTTGGAATTCATGCATAATTTTCCTGTATGTAAGGGTATTTTTAGATGTTACTGAAAGAATAGGTATTTGCACTATTCCTAGACAAAGAAATTCACATACCTTCTATCAAAATCTAAAACTGAAAGAAGCGCGTTTATTCCAATAAATTGCTGCTCGAGAAAGATAGCATCCGCTGGAAAGGTAAGTGCATTTTTGTTGTTGTTGCTTTTAAAAATAATCTCTTATTTATTTACATGAAACAAATCTTCCTTCCTTTTAAATACATATTTTTGAAACCCTAAGTAAAAGAGATATAATGTCAGGTGGAAAGACGAGGCTAAAATATTGCAAATAAGGGAAATACTTAAAAAGAGAGTGTTTCACATAAATTTCCTTCAAGAATTGTAAACAATGAGGCAGATCCAAGCATCATTTAGTATTTTGTGTGAAATATCGCAAAAATGAGAAGTTAATTTAAAGATGTCTTTTTTCTATTTTGCCAACCTTACATGGCAGATTTGTCATGATCTGCATAAGCGATAGCGAAAGTATCAACGGAAAAAAATATTTGTAATATATGTTTAATTAATAAAGAAAATTATGGAATAATAATAATTTAATAGAATAAAGAAATGTCTTAAGTAATCCGAGTAAAATAAAAATGACAAAATCATCCACCGGAGGTCAGCTCAGCAAGTGATGAAAATGTCAAAGCAATACTTAACCAACTAAGGAGCCATATGTGATTAAGCAAGGGTACGACAGAGAAAGTAATGTTTAGAAGGCTTCTCCTTTATGCTCAGCATTCTTTTTTTTTTTTTTTTTTTTTTTTTGGCGTAGCAATTTATGCTACCGTACCCCCTCTGTTGTCCGATAATCTGCGAGTTATGTATGCAGTCACTACCAGATGGAACTTTTGCGGGGGCCGAGGCGAAATTTCGCAGCGGGCCCTAGAAGATACATTCCATATTTTAATTAAATCGTTATATGAAAAATATCGTTTGTAAAAAACACACCCAAACTATCATGCAAAAAGTGATTATCTCAAAGACGTGTTTGCTTTAAACTTAAGATAAGAAAAGACCTTAATAAATAAATAGATAGATAGATCGAGAGAGAGAGAGATGGAAGCACTGCATACATGGCCCTTAGTCCACCCGGCCTTGTATGCAATCCTTCCAAGTCTCTTCTGGGTGCACAGTAAATGAAATAAATCTCTCTTCCGTAAAAAAAAAAATAGAAATTTAGTAATTACGTATTCACAGTTTTTTTTTTCCTTGATATAGAGGTGCCAGAACTCTTAACTTCAAATTGTTGTAAAGGGAGGATGACTTAATAAAAAAACAACTCCATTTTTTGAGCATTGTTCGTTCTGCCGTTTTACTCTAGCCTAATACAAAATGCAAAAACATAATTTAGTTGCTCATATTAATATTAAATTATTATTAAAAAAAATTCCCCGATAATTTTATAATACATAGCAAATACTGAAATTAAAATCTCTGTGAAGCTTACCCATGAATTTGAGTTAAATTTGCACTAATGACTGTAGTACATTTGAAGAGAAGGGAACCCAGATCTCATTTTTATCCTAAAATACTGTCCACAATTTACTCAACTCTTGAGATATTTCGACTGATCTCTGTTCTTTGGTTTTAGCATTCATGGTAAGACCAAACTGGGTTAACGGCGATACAACAATTTTTACTAATAATATAATAATGAGGTTATTGCTATGATTGAAAGAGAACGCCTAACTGGGCTGATTATCAAATTCGTCTGAGGATATCGCCTTCCACATTCGCTAGAAGATACAACAATGGTTTGCAAAGTTCACTTCAAGAATAAAAGGTGCTTAGGTATTTCTTTCCTTCGAAGTTGTAGGTATTTATTATCTCAAACTACGAATCTTGTCCCCTTCATTATGTTGAAAGCTGTTACGTAACTTCCTAGTTTCTTCTTCACTACATTGTATTTCTTTTTATATATAATGCATCGCTGTACAAAAGCTGCGCAGCAATATATTTAGTAGAGGAAAGAAAACTTTCCCCGTACAGCTTCTAAAAAAATCAAACTCAAAGGGTTAACTCCTGCCATATCTCTTCCTCACATGTTACAGTTATAACTGCATTTCAATTAAACAATTATTTCAAAACTCATAGCCAAAAATTTTGTGTTTAAACAGGTACTGGAAAACCGTTCTGTGTGTTCATCCAGAAAATAAGTCCCTGCGTATACATATAAAATTTGAACTTGAGAGATCTACAGTAAATTATCAATCGTACGAAGAGCGGGCTTGAAGCAATATTGTGCAATGTGGAAATTTTTCGCTTTGCTCTGGGTAATCATAAAAATTAAAGATCAATTAAAACGGTTAGGAAACAGCCGGCCAGACCAGAAGGGCATATTGGCGCGTCAAACCTTTCATGTCGTTTATTCTCAAATGCCAGAAAAATTTGGCTTAAACGCGCATTATTCCCTAAGCACACAAAACGGCGAGCTGCGGGCAACGGCCGTCATCATTCAGGCTTTTTACTTTCACTTGCTCACTTGAACTTCAAATTTGCCTGTCCTAATCGTTAACATATGCATAGTAGCAGGGAATTTATTCATTCTTGAAACGATCCGACATCTCATGCGAATCCGTTTATTGGTGTAAATATGACATGGATGTTAAGTCTGATGATATCCGAAAACTTGAAAATTTCGTCGTCCTGGACCGGGAATCGAACCCGAGTCTCCCCGATAGCGTTCGAGTATGCTAACAACTTCACGACCCAGAACGACAAAGTTTCACGTTTCCGATTAATTTAATTACAGGATTCGCTAGCCGAAGCAACCGGCATTCATATACAGGGAATCTGGAATCCCAAAACGTCCGGATTCGCTATATATAAATGCCGGTTGCTTCGACTAGCGAATCTTGTGATGGTTATATTCAAATTAATCGGGAACTTGAAACTTCGTCGTTTTGGATGGTGTAGTGGTTAGCATACTGGGGCGCTATCCTGGATACGCGGGTTCGATTCCCCAGGACGACGAAATTTTCAAGTTTTCGGATATTATCTGATTTAACATCCATGTCATATTTACGCCAGTAAACGGATTCACATCTTCTAGATGTGTATTGTACAATGGTGTAATCCCGTCTTTCATTCCTTGTGTGCTGCTCAATATTGGTTTTTAAATTACTCTTGCATAAACTGAAGAGTTTCTTCTTCACTTTTGAGACTTTCTCAAAAGCTTTGATGCGTAACACTTGATTCCATATTCATGGTTATTGCTGAATTTGACCCGTTGCAATAAGTAACACTGAATTTAAAACCAAAAACTATGAAATTTTGAGGGAAAAGAAAGAAAGAAAGAAAGAAAGAGAGTTAAATGACGCTTCAAAAAATGTTGCTGGAAAAAGGTTATAGATTAATTTCTAATGTTCGTGTCATGCTAGCCACTGGCAGAAGAAGGAAGTGTATGATTTCATTGTCTCCGAGACCTCCCATATGTTCCCTCCTTTGGTGTGGAGGGGAAACATATACAGAAATTATCCGCCTAAGCGACATTTTGCGGGACCGCAAAAAATTATTTTCTTTTTCTCTTTGTCGGAGTGTTGTTACAGCAAGTGCAGTGCAGCTACCCGCGGATAACCATTAAAAGAGCTTAATCTGCCATATGACCTGAAACATTCATAACAACGGAAGTGTGACTAATGTGAAACCAAAAATGTTGATCAAAAATGTTTTATTTACTCTCGTGCAACAGAAACGCTGCTTTAAAAATGGGCATCGTGGTAATTTTATTTTATTTCCAGGAAAAACACATGGCTCAGTGACAATAAATGTGCGCCTTCTTTAAATGAATCCTCGCCCAAATGTGAACATGGTGCTGTCGAATTCAGCGCCCAGTCAAAAATCACGTACTTTGAGCTTTCCTCGCATTCGTGATAAAGAGGCTTTACAAAAGCACTCTAGCACAGGAGCTATAACGAGACGTCCTGCTCAGTTTCTTCTTTTTTCCTTTTGTGCCTTGCATTTTACTTATTTCTCCCTGTGTTCAGCACCTTCCCCTTGAAGCCGACCCCTAGGGTCTGTCTCTCTCTCTCACTTAATCCCGGAAACCCGAGGATTTGGCCACGGAGGATCTCTCCGCCTTGCTACTAACATTTTCAGTGAAGCAGCTTGGATCCACGTGGCGTGCGTTTCCTTAGCAACGGGGCATGCATCCAACCAACGGTGCTTCCAGAAAGGAAAACAGAGAGAGAGAGAGAGAGAGAGAGAGAGAGAGAGAGAGCTCCAGGCTGCTGCGGTGTCAATTCTTTCGGGACTTTTAACGAGGCTTTCTTTCGGTCTGTTCACTAGCGGATCTCGAATCCACTCTTCCCAATTCCGAGGACAATGGCAACTACTTTTCAATGTAAGACCTTCCCATTGTCAAGATAAGGACCAAAAAAGAAGCTCACTTCCACGCACGTATCGAGCATTCACTGAAGGTGTCACTAATTCTTCCAGGAAATTCTCGCAAACATATTAAACAAGAAAGTTTCCGTTCGAATGTGTAAAAGAACATGAGCTATTTTTCTTCATTTGTACTGCTGCTGTTTCGCTAAACGAGGAAAGGATGCAACGCACGTTTTCAGCAACAGGTACTTTACGAGAACAACATTACACTTATCAGGCTTCTTACGCTGTTTAAAGGTACAGCATTTAATTTACAGGCAGCCCGCTACCAGGCACGGAGCTACGGGTAGGCTTTAACCCACTGGACTTCGCTTTCAGCCCATCCTTTAGTCCCCCCCCCAAAAAAAATATTTACGCATTTAGAACACGTTGCGAGTTCAATCACTTAAGGTTTGGGGAAACTTGGATAACCGTATGAGAATTCATCTACTTCATAGAGATTTTGTTATACAAAATGAATATGAATTTTCTGTTAAAATTAATTTTTAACTATTCTGTAAAATGGAGGAAGTACCCTGAGTGAATGTCGAAAGGAGTAGTAGAAAAAATCATTTTCGTAATTATAGTTTAAAAAGATGAGAGAGAGAGAGAGAGAGAGAGAGAGAGAGAGAGAAACACAGAGGGAAAGAGAAAGAGAGAGAGAGAGAGAGAGAGAGAGATATGTTGTCAGGTTACAAACTAAAATTCATAAGCAGCATATGACAACAAATTTAAAAAAAATTACGTAAGCTAAAACTACCAAGTAATTTGTTTAACACCATGGTGGTTCGTATCCATGGTTCCTAGTACTACATACATTGAATAAATACTACGCATTGAATAATACCTGTAGTTTATTTTTTATTCTGAAAAAAAAATCGTCATTCATGAATACAATTCTGTGGCGAAATTTCTGACAAGCACTTCAGAATTTGTGATCTCCTTGCGATACTTAGCCCCCTAACAGCCCTCGTTCTGAACTGCTGGTGACGCCACTGTCCTGTATTTCTGTACATATGCTTCTGTACCCACCAATCGCCTTTCGTACACCAAATTTGGACTTCAGCTGCCGAAAACAAATTTCGAGCTACCGCGTGATAAGAAAACCAAGATAGGTGTACAGTAAATTTCCAAACGTTAACGAATTCTGTTAATAAATCTTCGACTATGCCTGTGTATTTGAAACAGCAGATTGTATTCGTATACGACTGTAAACAAAGTTATTCATCTTGGGAATGAACTGGACTTCAACGACAGCATCGAGGATACGGACAACTTGAGTGTATCTCAGTCAAAGTCTTTGTCCAATGAAAATCTCACTCACATACGAAACGCTGACGAAAGTGAATGAAGCGACAGTTAATCAAACATTAAAAGCAATTTCGTCGTATTAACCAAAGTGAAACTTGCATAACAGGAGCATTATTTTTTCCCTGCAGTCTGCCTGAAGCTCCACGAACTTTCTGTAACACTTCACATACTTGATCCCATCGGAGACGAAAATTTTCGAAATTCCCTGAAGACACTGTTTCTTTAGCATCTTCATTACTACTAGACCAAAAGCCACGTAATAAATCTTTAAGCACATCAAAGAGATAAAAGTCGCTTGTTACGAGATCCGGGTTGTAAAGCTGATGTGGCATAACCTCAGACCTCAGTTTTTAAATTGTGGCTAGGGTTGCCGCCGTTGGTTGGTAATGATCATTGTCGTTCTGCAGAAGAACAGTTTTTGTCAACAATTCTCTTCTTTTGTTGGGAAATGCCTCTAATGAACCGTGAATACAGGCTAGTGCACAACATTAATTCCCCTGATGAAAATCATGATTTGCATGAAATGGTTATCGTTACTGGAGTGGCTTTAAACAGCGAAATGTTCTGCGACAAGAAAAACTTCATTGAAAGACCAAACTCATAACTGATAGTTCATCAAACCCGAAATAGGTTCATCGCCCCGCCCCCTTTCTTAAATTCCAGCAGATGAACCTATCATAAACATGCATGAAGGATCGTTTTAGATAAAAAGAGCCTGCACCTCTCAGTTTACAAAATTTAAGTCCGATAATTTTTAGGCTATCAACATCCTGAGCGGACACTGGAGCTCGATGAAATGTGTTCCAATGTAACTGGTGGAAGAGAATTCAAACTAAAAGATATATTCAGAAAATTCTGACTGAGAGATTAAACTATTCAACGTCAACTTTTGGTATTGGGAAAAATGATTAGAGTTTCGAAAGAGCTTCGGTGACAATAGCTTCAGTGAGTCACCATTTGCCTAGGCTTTAACTTCAGAAGCTGTTTCGTCGGGGAAATGGCGACAGAAGAAGCAATATAGGTTATTTACCCTAATGTTAATCGTCGTGGGCAGTGAAATTTTCAGGGACGTTTCACTGCTATACTAAACCCAGATGCTTGATATGATACCGAAGTACTTATTTATTATACCAAAGTACTTATTTAGCTTGAATGATTACAACCAGAAGCATCAATCACAGAGAAGTTCTACTGCCATAAGCTGTTCTGACGGGCTGAATACTGTTAAAATATGATCGCCCCGATCAGTCAATAAAATGAATGTAATGATTCAGCATACTAAAACATTTCATATTACCTCAAGAACTGTCCAAAGTACATACACGAACAAAGTGTGGGACTTTGGTTGTAAATTAATACAAATCAGCCGGAATTCCTGGATATCGTTTCGTACGAATTTCATTTGTTCTCAGTTTACTCGAATGCTTGGGTAACCGAAACTTTGTTGTCAGGTTTAACGTGAGAGAAGTGCTCGGCACATAACTTTTTTTACTATCCGCGACATTACCACTGAATTGAAAACATGTTACGAAACAGCTATACTTTGCAAAGTAGGGGTTTAATTAGTTTCAATTAAAAAACATTTATTTATATTCATTTTGTGTGCGTCTCACATCCCTCAACTCCCCTTTCCTCACCCCCCACTTCTCTCTCTCTCTGTCTCTCTCTCTCTCTTATCTTATCATCTCGTGAATGCAAGGAATTGAGCTTACAGTAACACATTAGACAGCTGGATATATTAGCTTTAGAAATGGAAACTCTTTTATTTTTACATTTCAAGATAATAAAAAATGCCACAGTTAAATTGTGTAGAAATGTACACCAGAGCACCATAAATTTTTTCATAACAATAAATAACTTTGCCTATCGCCTGAAAGAAAATATCCTTAACAATATCATATTTCAACATTATAGGGGTAAGACGGCGGTGAGAATTTTTAACTAATACGAGTGATCAATTTCCTTCTAATACATCTGAAATTAAACATGATAACGAGGATGTTAACGATGAACGAATTTCAATCGTTTATCCACTAATTCTTCAGCTAATATCCAGCGTGTTTTAATTGTATTCTCGCCAATTATATGTAGGGAGACGAAGCCAGTGGTGGGGAGTATGGGCACGTTAAGCCGTCGGGCCCCGGGTACTGGCCCCCCGGTAATAAATAAGGGCGTCTTCCTCCCTCTTTCTACCTCGCTTCCGTGTCACTTTCCTATCGGGCACTCTAACCCAAATCGCCTAGCTTCCTATTTCGAAGGGTTGTTTAAGACCTGGGGTCAGACACTCCCTTCCTAAAATCCTCTACATACGATCGGATCTGATCGGGTCGGGAGATTGGAACTATTTGCCCAACACTAGAAACTTTTGGGGGACACTAATTTTCCAAAACGTCGTAGAAAAAATTAAGGTTTCTCTATTACTCTTTGAAGAATTACATGGAGAAGAATTTAATCTAACGATTAAATCTTCAATTTGTGTCTTCCCATTTCCCTCCGAAATTTTTGCGCTCAGGCACCACTGAGTACAAATGAAATTCTTCAGTTTGTTCAAGATGTAGACATACCACCTGGGAGAAACGTTCTCAAACATTTTAGCTTTCAGATTTTTGTGATAAGTTGGAAATAATAGCGCTAAATTGCTCTACGAATCTACGAATTACTATTATTCTACGAATGTGTATTCCAATAGACTGAATACGAATGTGTATTCCAATAGACTGAATACAAATGTGTATTCCTGAATATGACTGAATATTGAAAACTACTTTAATTTTGTTCAACGATTCATTTATTAATGAAAATTTAAAATATTGGCATAATAGAGTGCCACGAAAGCAGAAAAACTCTCCAAATTGCTAAATATTCATGAACCCACAACTCGAAAAAATGTTTATGAAGAAGATGATTCGCACTTTTGCTTATTTTAATTCAAATGAATCACATTTTGTAGCTTTAAATGAGATATATACACTGGCAATGAATTCGTATGATCACAAAAGTTCTTTTTTTTTTTTTTTCGTCTTTGTTTCGAAAATTTTATTACCGGCAGCAGTTTAGTTTTTCTCACATTGAGATGAGACTTACTGATTTTACTGCTACATTTTAAATCCTACTGTAAAAACTATTTTCTCCCATTTAGGAACAGCAACATTCTGATCGTAAGTTAATAGGTAGATAAACTTTTAATTTCTGTGATAGCTTTCTGTTTATAAAGGCAAGATTGGTCTTCTGTTAACCTACGTAGTCCTGCATTTGTAAGTTAATCAGACGCTTAGATTTGCACTTTAAAACTGAGTTAGCCAATTGTTTAAAGTGACTTTCTTCGTGAAAATCAATTAATAAATTTTCACGATTGTTCCAACTATCTCAGTCCGTCGCATGTTCAATGAAGTAGCATTTTATTTCAAACTAGGTTTTAAACTCCACTCTTTCAAATCTTAATGCATCGTGATTGATTTAATAAGAATTTAACTGTAGAATTAACCTACGTTAACAGGAAGTAATAAATATCATGTGATAAAAAAAGATAAGAAGAAGTTAGCTTCCTCTTGAGGATTTATAAACTCCCAGAATTCACTGAAAAGAAGGGTTTTTTAGCAAAAGCCATTCGGCAAAATGATGCAGTCGAAGCTGAAGTTTAATCGCAAATGAGGATGTCATCTTCTAAATGTTTTAGCAAGTGGAAATGCTTCTCATTAAATCCTAGTTGGATACTAACCATGTCAATACAGAAATCCCAATTGCGGAAAGTAAACAAAGTAAAAATAAAACTATGTGTACTCTTTCTTCCTACAAATAATTTTAAAATTGTGATCATGGAACTTGCTTTCCACGGTGTTATGCAAATATTTGATAGTATTCCTTGACATTCTCTTATAATGTTTTACTTACATGAAATCTGATCAGTGCGTAATTACTTTTCAGGTTAAATATGCAATTTATGCTTTCATTTTGATATAGATTTATGCCTTCACTTTTTAATTACAGTAGGATCAACAGGGTGAGTGAGTGTAAATATCCTGGGGCCATGTTCTCTGCTACTGGAAAAATGACAGATGAAAAAAAGGCTAGGCATGGGCTAAGAGTCGATGTGTTATTCGATTAAATAAAATGTGGACATTACAAAGCTCATCTGAGAACACCGAAACACAGCTATATAGGTAATTAATACTACCTGAGGTTTTGTATGGATGCGAGACAAGGAACTTCCAGAAATATCTACCACAATCCAAGGAATCTAAAAGAAGAGTCTTGAGGAAAATTTATGATCCTGTATTTAATACTGAAGCAGTTGAGTGTAGAAAAAGGTAAAATTGAGAACTTGCAGAACTATTGGAAACAAATTAAATAATAATGTATATTTTTCCGCTAGCTGGTGTATGCGTGTATAAACCCTTTTTATTCTTGCTATTTTTGCTTCTAAAAACGTAAGGGATTTTTTGCATCGTATAACTCCCTCTGAGAAGAATATTTTCCGCATATCTTCTAGTTTCTCATGATGCACAGTTCTGCCACTAGGAGCGTCAGTGCACATGTTTATTTCCAAGAGTACTTCCGTTGAAAAATACTTTCTTGAACAAATTCCCTTGACTCAAACAAACATTTTTCCTAGTAGCGTACGGATTTCCCACTATGAGGCGTAAAATCATGTTACGTTTTCCTTCATGCTTCATCCCCCGCCTAAATGTTAGATTTTCTTTTATGAGACACATTCTAAGGGCTATTTATGATTTATCACAACGCGCACTTCTGTCGCTAGGCGGCGTTAATAGATATCAGAAAGATTCTAATGATCCTGTTAGAAAATTTGTTTATGTAACTAGTGGTATTCAGTACGAAGAACGCTGTGCATGTTGTGCATTTTAACAAAAGTGCATGCATTTCTTTTCCTCTGTCTTGAGTATGCATTTCATTTTCCTCTGTCTTTCTGCTTTTCAGAAAATCCGCTTTAAAATTTCTCTTTATGTAGGAAATGATTGAAAAGACTAGGTTTTAAACTCCACTCAAAAATTTCGGTGCTATCTTTTGTGCTTTCTCTTTCAATTGTCATTGAATCGATCGTTTGATCTGATTCAGCGGTAATGCCATATCAATAAGAATCTTTTCTTTCTATCTTATGTTATGCAGAATTATACGCATATATAACGGGCAAAATTAATTATGCCTTTTTTTATTTCTGTGGCTTAATTTAATTCATATTAGCTGCTAATCAATACTTTGGCGGATTTATATTTATAGTATTATATTTCTGACACTGAAACTTCTACACCTTTAGCTAGTGTATTACATGTACTCCAGGAGTTTAAGATAGAATCATGTAACAGTTCTTCTTTACAGTGCATTTTGCAAGAATATTTGGCTGAATTTTTTAATAATTATTTGGATTTCTTGGCTATGGGAAGATTATCTGTGAATTCGTAAAATCCTAGATTTATGTTTTATTCGACTGAGTGCGTCATTGTTATAATTTTGCATTAGGTACTGTAGCGCTTTACAGACATGCTCAGTAGGTTGCTCGTGCAAGCTGTTAGCTAATATTTCTGCCCTATTTTGTGTTTTGAATACATCCATGCATGAGTTTAAGTAAACAAATTTCCCGCCCTTTATTTCATTCTTTTATACATTGTATACTTTACATGTGTTATATGCATTTCCCTTTCTCTCTTTATCATTCCATCTCATCTCTCCAGCAAACAAAGCTCGGGCACCCATGCGAGCGAATATTTCTGAGGATATTCCCTTTACTTTTCCCTTCATACCCGGAGCTCCCGTTAAATGAAGTGTAAACTGCCATGTAGTTAGTAGATCACCGTCCTCCAAATCCCGTTTGATTATCACCCGTTGATTCACATGGTGGAAACGAATGCTTCGAGGGAAGCTATCGCATTTCGGTCACTTTGTAATTCAATAGCTTCCACCTTCTGTTAGCACTAACGAGGCTTAACTGTTTGCTCGGTGAAGCGATGAAATGCCCTCCCACCCCAAGTCATCCCTTCTGGTGGGAAATCGGAGGATTACAAAGCGAAATGTAGGATCCCCCGACACACACACGCTGGTTGACCCAAGGATGAAGCTACGGGCGTAGAAGTAGATCTGATCTCAATTCTGATGTGGTGCAAAACCTCGTAAAGACTCACCATTTTCCTGTTGAAATTAGACCCATTTTACCCCTGTCTTTTTCAACCTCGGCAAACACGAAAAAGGGTTATCTGTTCATTAGTTTTTTTTATTACTTTGATACTATCGAGAACGGAGTTGACGGATCATGATTCATGTTGCAAGACACAAAGCCCGTCAACTTCCCGCCAGCCCCCAGTTGGCATTTCACGGCCATCCAAGACAGTCGAGGCGTTAAAATCGCGACAATGGCGCAGTGATGTGACATTCATAAAATATGATCTCCCCGCCCCCCACCCTACTTCCCGCCGCTCACAAACCAAGATCCCTCTTCGACTAATAGTTCGCTGCCAGCGAAATATATTATTCACCGCAAATTTGCACACGTAATCAACTGTTAAATAACTACCTCAGATGGTGATAACAAGGTCATTAATGCGCACTTCATTTGTTTTTGTGCATGAAAAAGAGGTAGAAAAAATGTTCATCTGTCAACGTCTACATGTTTGTGTGACAGAAACGGAAAGCAATTAAATGTAAATTCACAGCAACATATTTAAACAATGTTCGAGACATGTCTTCGTAGGCATAATTAGAAGCTATACTCAACTTTCCGAAGGCGAATTTTAACAGTTCTCAGTAAACCAAATAAGGGAAGGAAGAATACCTGAAACCACCTCGGCGTGCATGAATTAAAACTGCTATTAATTACTGTAGAACTACTTTTCAACACAGAAGCCAACTTCAGAAAATTTCGAGGAGTGCCCAAATAAATGCACTGTTTAAGTATCGGCCCTTAGCTCGTTATTAATTTTCACTGCAATCCGCTCCTTAAGAAATATCTTGTAAAATCTTGCGATGGATTAATTGAACGAAATAATGAGATATAAGGACTGTTCAATAAGAAGTGAAACTTTCTACTTGAAAGAGTCAAAACATGATATACATAAAAATATTCGCCGCCAGCATTTAGACAGCATTCCCATCGTTGCATAAGTTCTTGTATTCCTGCGCCATAGAAGGCTGCTGGTGAAATCGGTTATCTACAGCTTCAAACACCTGATCATCCAAGGTGATATGTTTGCCTTTGAGAAATTTTTTCATGGGTCCCAAAGATGTGAAAATCGCAGGGCGATAGGTCAGGATTATACGCTGGATGTTGAAGGACTTCTTATTCCCAGCGAAAGCCCTGCAATGTCCTTTGCGTGGTACCTTCTATATGCGGCCGGGCGTTATCATGCAGAATCACAATACCCTGAGTGAGGTTGCAAGGTCTCTTGTTTTTAATGGCTTGATGAAGCTTCATTAAAGTTTGACAATATCGTCCGGCATTGATGGTTGATCTTTTTGGTAGGCACTCAAGAAGTAATGTTAATCAATGGTCAAAGAACAGGGTTAACATCATCTTGCTTGCGGAAATGGTGGACCATGATTTCCTCAGGCGTGGCGCTGATGAATGTTTCCATTGCATGCTCTGGCGTTTCGACTCTGGCTCTTCGTTCCAAACAAACCAGCTATCGTCCCCAACAATAATGCATAGCAGGAAATCTTCACCTTCTTCATGGTTGCGGTACAAATACCGTAACGATACACTGGATGTTGAAGGACTTCCCAGATCGTTGATTCATTTGTTCGTCGGACAGATGTTTCAGTACTCACGTGACGCAGACGTTACGACATTCAAGGAGCGAATGCATGATCATATTGACAGTTCCGATGCTGACACCCGGACTTTTCGCCAGTCCTAGGATCGTGATTCTTCAGTTGGCCTTTACTGCAGCATCCACATGTGCAATAATTGTCACTGAAACAGCAGGCCGTGGTGCTTCTGATCTTGGCTGGTCTGCAGTGCTTGTACGTCCATCACTAAAGAGCTGGCATCACCTCATTATGGTACCGCCTGGAAGACAAGCAGGCCCATACACCGCCCTTATTCGTCTCTGAATTTCGCTTGGTGGCGTTTTCTCCTCTTTCAAAAACTGAATTACAGCACGTTGAGTAATAATGCAAATTTGGAAGATGTGAATCCATTTAC